>OU426978.1:157352191-157997191 GCA_911387785.2 Aelia acuminata | reverse complement strand
AGTTGGTAAGTGAAAGTTGTGTGTTGCGCGCACGCTCCAGATTTTTTTTGTTTTTTATGGGCACATCTTAAATTGATTCGCTTAAATCAATTAAACTTTAGTAATCATACTTATTCCAATCGTTATTAATTATCTCTCACTATGCACTTAGATACATCTTATGATCATAATGATTCTACTGTAATTAAAATCTAATTAATCAAACACGCAGAAAAAAATATGGACAACAATAATAATCTCCATTTTCCATTTTCATGAATACTAATTTTATTTTAATAAATTCCAATATAAACTAAGATCGTTAAAACGAAAAAATGAGAGAGCCTTAATGGCTAAAGAGTAAACCTACTAACCTTAATCGATTTGCATGATATCTACAGAAGGAAGAGCCCAGAATAATGGACGAACGTGAGGAAGAATAAAACAAGACTCAATCGCGCGCGCCACCACTCCTCACCACCCCACCCTCCCCCCGTATCTTCAACCAGTGTCAGTAACTCTTTAGGATTGATAGCATGATGCATGGGCGTCACTAACATCAAATTATTGGGGTAACCGCTCAATATTTTCCTAGACAGGATAGGTAGAAATTCGAGGGGCTAAAAGTTGAAATAATAAGTCCTGAAAGCAACATTTCATTCATCCTCCAACGATGTATAATAAAGGTATTTATAGTGTCTTAAAACATGTCAATTTATGCCTCAGTCAGAATAGAGGTAGTTGCTAAGGCTACATGTTGAAGGATATGGGCCAAAGTTTTTTAAAATTTATCCAAGTTTACCTTTTGATCCTGATCCTACTAATTTCATTGCTTTCCATCAACTAAAAGCTTCATCGAGTTGAAGGAAAGTAGGATAAAGCTGATTGGTTTAAAAAAGGAATGGAGACCAATTCTGGGGATGTAAATTTGTTACAGAATTCATAAAACAAAACCGTGCAAGCTGAAGTAAAAATATATAATTAATCAAATATACAAGACGCCTATGCTTTTAAAAAAGCGACACAGCGCCAATTTATGAAAGCGTTGCAACTAATAATGAAGTATAAGATGGAGAAATTGGGCATAATCAATTAATACAGTGTGCAGTAATTAGCTAATATTTTATATTTATATTTTATTAAATTTGAATTGTTAAACTCGGATAAATACTTAAAACCGCATTTTTATTTAATTTTTTACATTGGGTCCACTCCTGCCAAAATATTGGGGGGACAGTTCCCTCCTGCCAAAATATTGAGGGGGACGCGTACGTAATGCTTCTACATGGGTTTATATTAAACTTAAAAAGTAACACAACGGACATGTGGATTTCAGAGGACACGACCCACTTCCTCCAGAACGGGAAGAAAGTAAATTCCTCCGAACTTATTACTAAATTAGAAGAACTCTATTTTTAGGTTCACTTCCCTGCATATATTTCTTTTATATATATAAGAATCTCGTGTCCCGACGTTAGTCGGAGATAAAATCAGAAACTACACAACCGATTTTGATAAAATTTAGCTCATAGTGTGTAGTTTTGTCCAACTTAAAATATAGGATATTTTTTATCTCGATTATTGGTCTAAATATTTCTTTTTTTGCAAATTAAATGCTTATTTTAATTAATCTAATCTTAGTTCGTGGTTGACCACCATTTTAAATTATTTTTAAATAATTTATTTTTTGAAGAGAAAAGATTTGGCTCCGCCAGGAGTCGAACCCGGGTCTCCCGCGCCACATGCTAGAATGCCAACCACCACACCACAGAGCTCGGCTCAAGGCAGAGCAAATCCTTCCTATATCAGTGAAGGTATCAGTGAAGAGGAAGGATTTGCTCTGCCTTGAGCCGAGCTCTGTGGTGTGGTGGTTGGCATCCTCGCATGTGGCGCGGGAGACCCGGGTTCGACTCCCGGCGGAGCCAAATCTTTTCTCTTCAAAAAATAAATTATTTATAAATGCTTATTGTACTACAATTGAGTGTGATTATTTGTAAGTTCTATAAATTTCCGACAGATGGCTATGCAAGTTGATTTATTGACACAGCACTTCGTTTTCTTTCGATATTTAGGAAGGGTAAGCATAAATCTATTTTTTCCGGCTTGGACTAGGAAAATCCGTGTTTTCCCCATGACAAATAATGTGTCGCCTTTTCAAGTGTGGGGAAAACATCGAATCTATCTGTTTTAGCAAAAGACAGGTTAACCAAAATCATTGTAAACCTATTAGTATAACCTCCTGATACGATATCTCATATCATCATGTGTTATATTCTGAATTTAATTAATACTAGCTGACCTGTGCAAAGCATTCGCAATCTAACCTACTTAAATCCCACTTAATTAGAGTACATAACGAATATTTAGTATCGTATAGCGCATATTTAGTGCGTCATGGGCATAGGTGAGAGTTGAAGTAAAGAATAGATGTTTATAAGTTGAAGATTATTTATTTTTTAAAACTCAAATATTATTTTCCTTTGTTATAAGTTAGAAGACGGAATACTTAAATACACATATAAGTTTCCCGGAAAGCGAGTGCGCTGATTCTATTGACTGAAATCGCATGTTTTTGCTTGTAACTTGCAAACGACGGCGCCAATCGGAAAAGTATATGTAACCAAAAATGTTCGTCTCGACAAACTGGAAAAAAATGACACCTTCAGAAAAGCCCTGCGACCATTTTGGCTTAGAATTGCAGTTTTTCTCTTACGACTCGCAACGAGGGGGTTAATCGAAAAGAAGCATAAGACCGAAAATGTTCTCTTTGAAAACCTGAATATATTTGCAACATTTAGTAACCCCTACGACCATTTTCGTGTGTGTGTGAAAAGAATACCTCAAAAACTATAAACCGTGCGAACCTAAATTTGGGTATTTAGTGCAATCTCAAAAACGGCTCAAAAGATTTTGATTAAACTCATATGTATATGCCCGCGATGTGACAGTCACTTACTTTACTTAATATATTTTGTCTCATTTTCACGAGTTTTTTATTTACTCAAAAACGGCTTTAATGATTTTAATCAAACTGGGTATTTGATGTATGTATATGCAAAGATGTGGCAGCCAACATTTCATCAAAATTGGTAAAACGAAGGGGGCACTTTATTTAATAAATTTTGTCTCATTTTCAAGGTTTTTTTTTTATTTTATTTACTCAAAAACGGCTTTAACGATTTTGATCAAATTTGATGAAAACAAAAATATTCCGTCAACGCATAAAACACGTTGAGCCCACGCATGCGGGGTACGCGTTTAATGACAGAACCCATTGATTATAATTAAAGCCTGTTCATTTTATGAAAATTATTTGTTTTATGGTAACTAAATGAAGTTTTCAACAACTACATCGAGAATTATAAAATCAGACGATTTGGAGTATTATGCTTGCATTGCCGAATTATCGCAAGTAAATACTAATTAAAACAAATAAAAGTAGTTTATAAAAAATTAGTTTACTTTAGAGAGCCAATAAAAACCAAAAATAAGAAATAAATGTGGAAAAATGTGTGGCTTTGAGAAATGGCCATTAAAAAAACACGTCAATTTCTAATCTAAGTAAGTAAGTGAAAGTTGTGTGTTGCGCGCATCGCACCAGCTTTTTTTTAAAATTCGTAATGCAACTTTTATAACTCAGCTCTTGTCCACACATATCACTTTTAGAATTTTTTGTCTTTATCACAAACTGTAAAATGAGCCCACTAAAAACGTTTCACACTCTTAGCCATACCCGCAAAATATACTACGATAGACCTACTATTAATGTTATGTTTAATTTATTATGTATTTAGTATAGCACGCTCGAGCCCAACAGTGGCGGTTCGAATCCGCCCTGGGAGGGTTGACTTTTATTTCGTGGAGGTCCTAATACGGGCTACTTTACACGGAATAAATCTCGACCGTCCAACCATGGTTAGAATAGGTTGTTTACACCTATAGAGTAACCCCCCTTATGCCACACATGGTCAGGTAGGGGTTCCGAACAAAAAAAAATCTGGTGCGATGCGCGCAACACACAACTTTCACTTACTAACTTACTTAGATTAGAAATTGACGTGTTTTTTTTAATTGCCATTTCTCATATAAACATATTTTTGTTGTTATTTGCTCTCTACTGCACACTAAATTATTTTTATTAATATTTCTCTTTCATCTAGTTTCCATGAAACAAATCATTTTCATTAAATGAACAGAACGGCTTTAATTATAAACAATGGTGTGTCATTAAAGGCGTACTCAACATGCATAGGGTCGAAGTGTTTTATGAGTTGACGGAATATTTTTCTTTCTTTCTCCTGTATCTGTTTACTTGATTTTTTTTCAAATTTCATATTTAGCCCTTTCTTATTTTTAGCATATACGAGAGACAGAAAATTTCACCATATAAACAAATACAAAGGTACTTTATAGGAAAACAAAAAAGGCCCCTTCCCCATTTAAGCCCCCTCAGAACATTTCAATAATGATAAAGCTTACCTCATATTAAAGAAGACTTGATTTCCATTAAACATGACGAGTTTAATCAAAATCGTTAAAGCTATTTAAGAAAATAGAAAAAAAGGTAAAAATTGGAAAAAAAAGTTATTAAATAAAGTGCCCTCTCCGTTTCACCAATTTTGGTGAAATTTCGGCTATCGCATCGCGGGCATATACATACATCAAATGTCAAGTTTAATCAAAATCGTTGGAGCCGTTTTTGAGAAAATCGAGAAGAAAAAAACGTAAAAATTAGACAAAATTCTTCAAATAAAATACCCCCTACGTTTGACCAATTTTGATGAATTTTTTGCAGTCACATCGCGGGCATATTCATACCTAATTTCAGGTTCGTACGGTTTATAGTTTTTGAGCTAGTCTGTTCACACACGGACACAGACAGACAGACACACAGGCAGACACACACACAAACACACACACACACACACACACACACACACACACACACACACACACACACACACACACACACACACACACACACACACACACACACACACACACACACACACACACACACACACACATAATCAGAGCATTTCACTGATCCGCGATTGGCTAGCTTCTGTGGGGCTCCAATTAGCAGACAGTAAAACCGAGGTCCTATTAATTAGTAGCCGGAAAAGAAGGGAAATCGTACTGAGAGTCGGTACACAAGAGATCCGGTCTCAGCGTTCCCTGAGATACTTGGGGTTATCATTGATGAAAGGCTGCGGTTCAAGGATCATATCCAACGAGTATGCGATAAGGCAGCTACAGTTGCCACCGCGCTAGCTCGACTTATGTCCAACATAGGAGAACCCAAGAACAGTCGTAGACTGTTAATATCGACCATAGTCACTTCCATCTTGCTCTATGCTGCCGCAGTGCCTTAGGAGGAGGACACTAACAGGAGACCCATGGTCTCAATTTCCCGTCGGAGTGCAATTAGAGTGATCAGTGCATTCCGAACAGTTTCCTAGGAAGCAGCATGTGTAGTGGCCAGGATGCCACCAATAGAGCTGATCACAGAAGAAAGAAAGCGCTCATATAAAAGCGTCAACCACACTCCCAGGACAGAGGAAAAGAAGGAAACACGGGGGATTTGATTATTATTTGATTATTGATTATTGATTATTGATTGACAAATAGGGAACACGGGGAAGTTGATTATTATTTAACAAAACTGCTCACAGGACATGGCTGCTTTCGGGCCTACCGATTGAAATTCAAGCTGGACATTACAGCGGAATGCCCAGAGTGTCCAACAAGTGAAGAGAGCGTGGAACACGTATTCTTTTGCTGTCCCTGATTTAAAGAAAACAGGGAAGAATTCCGACAGGTTAGTGGATCGGAACCAACTGTCGGTAACATAGTCAGCTTAATGCTACATTCTGAAGAGAACCGGCTCGCGGGCCAACGCCTTGTGGCTCAGGTCAAGAAGCAACTGAGGAAGGAAGAAAAGGAGAGGCGTGCCTAAAGAAGAGGTAGCCTAGAACACTGGGGTGGCACACAGCCACTCCCCCCTCCACGAAGTAATGCCTAACGGTGGTCCCGTGGAGGGTGGGAGACAGGTGTAGGGAGGTGGTTTTAGTGGCAAGAAATCCCACACACGGACAGGTACGGGCCTATCCCCGTCTGTTGAAGATTTCCACCTACCCACGTAAAAAGCAAAAAAACACACCCAAAACGTGTATTTCCGCTGAAAACCGGAAATCGAAATTTTTCTCGATCGCAAGACTTTCCCTTACTATATATTTCATAGATAGGTAAGTGAAAGTAAAAACAAATTATTATCGGAAATACTTATATGTTTGATTAAGATTAAAAAAAAAAAATTAAAATCATTTTGGTTTCATTTCTAAATAGTCCCCTCCACTCCCTTTCCTATTAAATATTTTATACACATTAGTTTCTTTGAATATTACAGCAGTTTGATAGCATATTTTTAGTTTTTATGCTACATATTTTACAGTTTTTTACTGCATATTATATTTTGACGCTTTTTACTGCAAAAAAATACGGGCTCTGGTGATAAGGAATAAAGATGGAATCACGAAACACACACATATTACCAATACTCCTAAGGAAAAAATAATAAAATAAAATAGATAATGTAAAATATTTATTACATAAAATGATTTTTAAAATTTTATTGATTACAAAAATTTGAATATAAATTTGGAAATAAAATAATCTAATTTAGAAAATAGAAATCAAGTTAATATTATAAGTTATGGCTAAAGCCAATATAAATTTGAGTGATAACAACCTGCCTTTTGTATATGACAACAAAGCTTATTTTATAACTTCTCTAAAAAGTAATTATAGATGAAATTTCCATAATGATGAGCAATAAAGTGATAGGTTACATCTTGATTCATTAAAACTATCTTTTTTTACTTTCACTTACCTATATATGAAATATATAGGAAGTGGAAGTATTGCGATCGGGAAAAATTTCGACTTCCGGTTTTCAACGGAAATACACGTTTTGGGACCCCCTGAGTCGAAATAACCAAGTCCCGCGAAATGGTCTGTGTGTGTGTGTGTGTGTGTGTGTGTGTGTGTGTGTGTGTGTGTGTGTGTGTGTGTGTGTGTGTGTGTGTGTGTGTGTGAACAGACTAGCTCAAAAATTATAAACCGTGAGAACCTGAAATTGGGTATTTAGTGTACGTATATGCCCGCGATGAGACAGCAAAAATTTCATCAACATTACTTAAAGGGAGGGGGTACCTTATTTAAGAACTTTTTACGTTTTTTTCAAAAACGGCTCCAACGATTTTGATTAAACTGAGTATTTGATCTATTTATATGCCCGAGATATGACTGTAAAAATTTCATCAAAATTGATTAACCGGAGGGGGGACTTTACTTAATAAATTTTGTATCATTTTCACGTGTTTTTTTTATTTACTCAAAAACGGCTTGAAAGATTTTGATCAAACTAGGTATTTGAAGTATGTATAAGCCAAAGATGTGATAGCCAACATTTCATCAAAATTGATCAACCGGAGGAGGGACTTAATTAATAAATTTTGTATCATTTTCACGTGTTTTTTTTATTTACTCAAAAACGGCTTTAAAAATTTTGATCAAACTGGGTATATGATGTATGTATATGCCCGAGATACGACTGTAAAAATTTCATCAAAATTGATCAACCGGAGGGGGGACTTTACTTAATAATTTTTTTACCAATTTCACGTGTACATATTTTTTATTTACTCAAAAATGGCTTTAACGATTTTGAAGAAACTGGGTATTTGATTTATGTATATACCAAATATGTAAAAGCCAACATTTCATCAAAATTGGTCCAACTGAGGGGGCACTTTATTTCATGTCTTTTTTTCCAATTTTTACCTTTTTATCGATTATCTCAAAAACGGCTTTAACGATTTTTATCAAATTCGTCATGTTTAATGAAAATTATGTTTTCTTTAATATCAGGTAAGCTTTATCATTATTAAAATGTTCTGAGGGGGCTTAAATGGGGTAGAGGTCTTTTTTGTTTGTTTGTTTTTTTTTTTCCTACAAAGTACCTTTGTTTTTGTTTATATGGAGATATTAACGGTCTCTCGTTACGCCTAAAAATAAGAAATGGCTAAATATGAGATCTGATAAAAATAAAGAAAACATATAGAGGAGAAAAAAAGAAAAATGTTCAGTCAACTCATAAAACTCGTTGAGCCTACGCATGCGGAGTACGCCTTTAATGACAGACGATTGTTCATAATTAAAGCCGTTCTGTTCATTTGAGAAGTGGCCATTAACAAAAAGCATTAATTTCTAATCTAAGTAAGTTGGTAAGTGAAAGTTGTGTGTTGCGAGCACGCACCAGATTTTTTATTATTCAATTTTAAACGATTTAAAAACAAGTTTTTACACGGCCTTGGCTTACTTATAACCTTTTTTTTTGCTGTGGAATAGCATTTATATTTATACGCTGATTAAATTATGTGGCAAGTTGTTCAATTAAATTACATTCATAATTCTTATTTAAAAGTAGTAAATTTATTTAATTTATCACTACTTTAACGTTTACATTATTTGGAATTCTAAGGCTTAACATTGCGCTAATTAGTGTGAAATAATGAGTATAAATTTTGAATTTTAAGCTATTGTATAGTAAAATAATAGCTATAACACCACTATAACAGCGAGGGAATAACATTTTCTTTCAGACTGTTATGACAGCCAGCGATAGCATCTATTACCCGATCACTTATAACAGCCAGCTATAATACCTGTTGCCCAATCACTCCTTCAGACGGTTATAACTAGAGCTCGGATTCCCGTGCAATTGCATCTTTTTTTTGAAAGGCAGAATAGAGCGAACTCAAGTTACTTATCCGAATCACGCCTAATGGGATATTTTAACGAAGTTTTAGACTGCACGAAATTGCACGTTTTGGGGTTTAATGCACGAAATTGCACGTGTTGGGGTTTGGATAAGCATAAGCCCGGTATGCATACATTTATTGTCATGCCCTTAATTTATTTACAGTCCCTTACGGCCCGATTCATAACACCCAGCACCCCATCACTTGGTTTGACCTCTATGTTCTCGATTCGCCTAAAAAACTCCTCGCCTCATCACAGCATCCGGTTCCTTTTCAGTCTTCCCACGACTTCATACAATTATCCTACAATCCTAGCGCCTGATCTTAAGATGATCCAATGGGACTCCATGCACACCTTAAACGCCATTGACTCCATGGTGGAAACCCTTACCACTCAACTTGATTATACCATCTTAGACCATCACGCTCCTCTATCTATATAAATATCTACGCTTTTTTCTATCTATATAAATGGCCTTCTATCCATCATTGTCAATACCATCTGTATGCTGATGACATCCAGATTTATCTCTTATTCCTAAAAATCCTTATAAGTTCAAGACGGTTAAGCATCCTCCAGCACCCTGGCTAACACCTATAATAAAGGATTCTATGAAACGAAGAGATGAGGCTAGACGAAGATTTAATAACTTATAATGGTATAACCCGACTTCCTGAAGATTATACCTAATTCTTATATAATTCTTATATAAGAAATTCTTATATAAGATTTCAAGCTCCTTCAAAATAGCACTCAATCCTTAATACGCCGCGCCAAATCCAAACACGGCCAGCAATCCTTATCCAGTACCCCTGACTCCAAAGCAAAATGGGTAATTCTACGCAAACTGTCCTTAGGTAAACCCACTCAAAACCAATCAATTCCATTTTCAGCCGATGAACTCAACCCTCACTTTGTCTCCAACATCTCCCATCTAAACGCGTACCTTAGGGTTCCTCTTTATGCCCCACGCTTTTTTCTATCTATATAAATGGCCTTCTATCCATCATTGTCAATACCATCTGTATGCTGATGACATCCAGATTTATCTCTTATTCCTAAAAATCCAGGAAGATATCGACAGAATATATGCTTGGGCAAACCTCAACGAACTCGATCTGAACGCGAAGCAGACGAAAGCCACATTCCTTGGGTCTCCCTTTCTCCTCCAATCAACTCCTGTCGCTCCAAATCTAGTCCTAAACAACTCATCTATCTCATTCCACAATTCTTTCAAAAACCTTGGCGTTGCCTTCGATCTATCCCTCTCTTGGAAATCACACATCTCACAAATTTCCCGTCGAACTAACTCCACCCTGAAACATTTCAACCGTCTACGATATCTTCTTCCATTCAAAACTCGCCAACTCCTACTCTCCTTTGTAATCTTTCCCCACTTTGACTACCTGTATGGTGTAGGGCGTACTGTCCGGGGCACACGAAGCTAAACTTAAACGCCTAATGAATTGTACAATACATTTTGTCTTTGGGATTCCAAGAGATACACATATAACTCAGTACTAAGCCGAGCTGAAGTGGCTCTACCCCTCCTACCGCAGTCGGTATCTACTGGCTTCCTTCTTATACCAGGCCATCAGAACTCAATGACCCTCCTATATTCTACAGAAACTAGAATTTAAATCCTCCATCCAATTCCGCCCGCCCAGATCCCGTACCTCCGATATCTATCCTCCACCCCATCGAACTGATACTTCGACCCATGAACTCTGTCCCCTTCGATATCCGACTCGCTCCATCAACTTCCACTTTCAAATCCCTCCTCTTCGAGATCCTATTCAACTCCCAATTCAACTGATCACTGAAGGAACACGATAGATCTTTAGAAGTACGAGTGGTGTACAGAAAGTTCTAAGCCTGATATATATATATATATATATATATATATATATATATATATATATATATATATATATATATATATATATATATATATATAGCGATACGATGTAATGGCGGTCCAGGAACCGAGCTGTCGTGGGAATCAGGTGGTGGGGTTTGGCCTCACATCGAGGTTTATATCCCTGAGCAGTGGAGAGTGGAGGCCCAGGGCTGCCATAGTGGTTAATAACCCTAACCTCGATGTGATGGATCTGAGGCAATATACCAGGCGGACTGTGTAGCCTGTCATATCAAGTGGTGTAGTGTAGCGTTTACACTCGTCTCATCGTACCTCGCTGATGGAAATGATATTGACAATGACATATCCGCCTTGGAAATGATCAATGCTTGCACCAGGAACGTGATTATTTGCTCAGATACAAACCCTCCGATCTGAAACGAGTTCCGACCACCAAGCGTTAGCCTTTAGACTTACCGAAAACGTGGAGAGTTCCCACGACATATTTAAGGGTTAAAAAACTCGAAGGAAGGATTGGAAAGTTTTCCGTTCAACGCTGGAGGGAAAATTGATCGATGAAGAATGGGATGCGGCAGAGACGGATCAGGCAGACGACCTGAATCACAAGGTGTCCAGGATCACAGGTGTTATCCGTGATGGCGCTGAAGAATTCCTCCAGCACCGGAAGGCGAGAGCTCTACCCGTCCCATGGTGGTCGCCGGCCTTAACTTTGCTAAAGAGAGCTCTACAAGGCTCGGCGAACTTTTCAGAGGTGCAGTTGCGATGAGAGGCGTGCTATACTTCGTGGCGAGTACAAGTGTAAGGCCAGGGCATACCGAAACGAGGTGCGACTACGAAAGAGGAAATCTTGGGATGAATTCATCGTTGAAGAGTCATCAAAGAACCCCTAGGGTATCACATATAGAGTGGCCCTGGGTAAGTTGACTCCAAAGGAGGTGATGGCATCATTGAAACTGTGGTACTGACCAGGCAACCACTTTGGAAGAGACCATGAAGATGTTTATTGCAGATACTTATCCCAGGGATGACCCATCCCAAGATGATGAAGAGCAAGCATTCATAAGACGCACCACGGTATACCCACCCGGCACAGACTTGTGCCCACCATGGGACTTATGGGACCTCCGTATTGCCGTGGACAGGCAAAAGACTGGGATTAGATTAGACTCGATCGACGCTGCTATCCTTAAAAACAGTATCCCCTTTATTGAAGAAGGTCTTTTATCGTTATTCAATGAATGCCTAGACAGGGGATACTTTCCTAAACTATGGAAAACTGCCGAGATCAGGCTTTTTTACAAGGAAGGGGACAAGGACAAGCAATTAGCAAAGTCTTACAGGCCAATATGTCTCCTACCTATTTTGAGCAAGGTGCAAGGTGGTCGTATCGGGGGCGCCTTTTGGGGTCTCAGATACCCAGCTACATTAACAATTTACAAAGGAGTGATTCTGGGTATTCTGAGATATGCTTCCCCGGCATGGAGTCAACATCTTTCGCACCATCAGAAGAAAGTTGCCGACGATTCAGCGGATGGCTCTGCTTCGAGTCACTAGGGCGTATAGGACAGTGTCTCATGAGCCGGTGCATGTCTTAGCGGGAGTCATTCCTATCGAACTCCTTTTGCGTGAAGATTACCTCCGGTACAAGATGAAGAGAGAAGGCCTGGTAGATCTGCATGTAAATCTTCGAGAGAGGATCGGCGAAGACCCAAGGAGGTGGAAGACAATAATACGGCAGAACACATTAGCCGATTGGAATCGGCGATGGGTTGATACTTTAAAGGGGGCAACCTTAAGGAAGTATTTTCCTACCGTCACCTCCAGGCTAGATGCCTCTTGGGTCATAACGGACTACTGGGTCTCTCAATTCCTCACGGGGCATGGGGGGGGTTCCGTGCGAAACTGGTAAGAACATCGATCCCCTATGCCCATGTTGTAGGGTACCGGAGACAGCAGAAAACATTCTATTGGCTTGCACCGCTTATGAGGCACTGAGAGCAAATTTGCTGAGGGGGACAGGGCTCTATGTTCTGACGAACGATCTTCCTCTGCTGATGACTGAGGAGAACTACCCGTACTTCAAATTTTTTGTGTACGGGTGGAAGTATATCATCGGTCGCTCCCACTTTGCCTTGAGGAGAAGAACTGAAACGGTCCCAGGAAGACCACCGGACCAACGGACTAATAATAAACTTTAGACAATGCTTTTGTTTATAATTAATATTGTCCAATAGTGGCCCTTTTATTCTACCTTTCTCCTCTTTAATGGAGGATAATCTGGCATTTTAAGAAGTAAAATAGATCAAAAATAAAATGAAACAAAATACGATAACTTCTAATTTATAGGAAACAAAAAAAGAAGAGAAAAAAATGTAGTAATAATAAAGTTTGACTTATCGGTCGATGCTTAATCCCTGGGAGCTCAAACAGCCAACGTCCACACTGCACCAGGTATAAATACAAACTCCGTTGATGTTCAAGGATTAGTGGTTGAAGCTCAAAATGGTGACACTATATCCAGAAAGAAAAGACAGTTCGTGGCGTACCTTGAGGATTTTGATCCGTACTCAAAAAAACCCACATTCACAGACCATTCTTCTTCTGAAAACCCAATAAGTGAACTGGAATGTTCTAGTTGCGAAGACTATACAACTCAGAAGGGGTACCACTTTCCACAGATAAACCAGTCACCAATATCATATAAAGTTGTTTGTCACACTATGAAACAAGCTCTGCAAGATGCAGATGAATGTGAACAGGAAGAAATATTGTGAACTTATGACCTGATCATCGCAAAAATGGCTATTTATATTTAGAGCGAAGTGCACCCAAAATTCAACGGAGTTTTCATCATCTTGGCCCTTTTCATATTGAAGGGTCGTGATTGATCGAAGGAAAACTAAAAAAAGCTGAGGTCGTGCTCAACTAACGGATTTTGGTCATTCTCGTCAAAACTTACAATTCGATGGCCCGGCAATTTTCGAGTAGTTAACGAAAAGGTTTCAAACTCTGGAAAACATTTTTCAATTCAAAATTTTGTGCTCTTTCTGGTCAACCTCATTTGAAAATGACTAAATGACTGCTTGATGGACATGTCTTCTAGACATCTGCATTGCGATGTCTTACTCCCGGTCGGTGTTCAATTTCAAAGTCGTATTCCTTTTGTAGCCATCCGGTAACTTGGCCTTCAGGGTTCCTGAAATTTAGCAGCCACTTCAAGCTTGCACAGTCAGTCCCCTGACGCTCTGTGAAGCTCCAAGTCCCGTAAGCCTTCGACGAACGCTTGAACTGCTAACAATTCCAATAAACTTTACGAGGCTGTTGGGTAAACCGGTCTAATCATCCTTGCTACGTCCGCCTAGAATCTCTAGGATAGTCTCTGCCGCCTTCTGCCTCTTGCTCGTCAGCTGTGATTGGTATTACCATTCGAGGTGGGCATGGCCGAACTGCATCTCAAGAGGGCTTACTAACAGGTCAAAATGATAAGGGTTGTTAGCGTTGAGAGACTGGAGGACATCCAGAGCTTCGCCTCGGAGGGCTCCTGTTAGGGCAACAGCCTTATCCCTCGTAGACCACCCATTGGCGCTAGCTCCAGTGTTGAACTGCTTGAAGTAATGTGCCCAGGATGACTTACCATCAAAATTTGGTGGCTTTATCCTGGCTCGGCTCTCCATAATAGTGGATTCATGTACTTCATCATCTCATAGCGGCTGTTGCGCGAACTGCATTCTCACAACGCCTGGATCTTTTCTCCTAGTGTCCTTTCTAAGGGCCGTATTTATGAACGATCCTAAGGAACGCGTTACTAAAGGCTTCCTTAGAATGCACACCTTTAGCTAACTTTAACACAATTTTCATTTTATAAATGTTCCTTTACGCTTTCTTATCTTAAGGACGCCTTAGATCCTAAGGTGTTCCTATAAATTTGATCTGTTTTCTTTCCTTAATGCTAAGGTAGGTGATTAGCTACCTTTAGCTTCTCCTTAACTATTTAATAATAGAAATAAAAACATAAAACAAATATCAGGACTTAAATACTTATTAAAAAGAACCATATATTAAGAACAAAACGACTTTTTGGAATTTTCACTTTATTTATATGAGGTAGGATAAACCATACAGTTATTAACACTCAGTACAGTTATTGACACCCCAACTTTAACTTAAAGAAATATGTAAACAAGTCCTAATTTTATTTCAAGATATACATGAATCTAATGTTTGAAGGGTCCTACAAGTCATATATGATTTAAGACTTTAACAAACTAACCATAGGGAAGATTTCACAATTAAATCAACAGGGTGTCAATAACTAGTTTTTGCACTTTTAACAATAAATATTGCCATATGGTAAAACTATTGAACTTTTGACCCAAAAAAACCTCTTGAGTCTTTGTAAGGATAGATAAAGAGGAGCTGTAGGAACTTTCAATTAGATCCCTTCATAAGAAATTTTTTTTTTTTAGTGTTACCACTGAAATTTAGATTACCAATGTGGCTTTAGACCAGGAAGAGGTACCACGGATCAAATTTTTCTAATAAGACAGATGACGGAAAAGTGCTACGAATATGATATTGATCTGCATTTATTATTTGTAGACTACAAGCAGGCATTTGATAGCATCAAGAGGTCGACTTTGTTAAAAGTGCTTTTAAAAAGTGGGGTGCCACTTAAGTTAGTAAATTTAATTAGCATGACAATGGAAAACACATCATCCAGAGTTGTGATAGGAAATAAAGTTGGTGAATTGTTCAGGGTGCAATCTGGAGTTCGCCAGGGAGACGCCTTGTCTGCGACGCTGTTTAACATAGCTCTCCATGATGCTGTTAAAGATACAGCTAAAAAAGGCACTATCGCTGATAGGACATGGCAAATCTGTGCCTATGCTGATGACATAGTGATTGTTGCCAGAAGTGAAAATGCACTTAGAGAGGCTTCTGAAATAATATTTGAAAATGGAAAAAAAGTAGGACTTATGGTTAATGAAAGCAAAACAAAATATCTGAAATTATCCTCAGCAGCGAACAGAAGATCCTGCAGCGACTTTCATTTCAGGAATTTTAAGTTTGAAAATGTGTCCACATTTGTATACGAGGGGTGATCAAAAAGTTCCAGGACTGTTGAGATTGCGCGGCAATGGAGTGTCATAGAGCAGTGCGGTTGGCAGCATTGTTTAGCGTGACTCTTCCTGAGCTCAGCTGTTGATAACCTTCTTCATTGCAAAGTTACTGCTGTTTTCGTAAAAAAAAGTTTTTTGTGTTCGGCGATTTTCTGAAATGAATATAAAGGAAGAGCAACGCGTTTGCGTAAAGTTTTGTGTGAAGTTGGGTAAAATGTTTACTGAAACTTTTCAAATGTTGCAAGTGGCTTTCAGTGATGAATGTCTGAGTCGGTCAAGGTGTCATGAGTGGTACAAAAGGTTCAAGGAAGGCCGGACATCGTGTGAAGATGATTCTCGTTCAGGGCGCCCATCAACTTCGACTGACGACGATCATGTTGCAAGATTGAACAGTCTCGTGCGTTCTAATCGTCGACTAACCATTCGTGAGATGGCTGAAGAATTGAACATTTCATTTGGTTCGTGTCAACAGATTTTAACAGAAAATTTGCAGATGAGAGGCCCAATTCAGTGGAAAAAGAAAGAGGGGGAAGAACGAGAAGTAGGTGGAAGGATGAAGTGGAAAGAGACGCGAAGAAGCTCGGAGTTCAAAATTGGAAGAGAGAAGCGCAGGACAGAGAGAAGTGGAGGAGAATAACTCAGGAGGCCAAGGGTCATGCTGGCCTGTAGCGCCAGGGAGTTAGTTAGTTAGTCACTGAAATTTAGTCTTAAGGGTGTCAATAACTGTATGGTTTACCCTATAAACAACAAAGGCAGTGTAATATTATTGCACTTTTTAAGGGAAATAAAGATTTTAATCTTGGTGAAATATGTTTCTTTTTTTCTCCTTTATATATTTATCAAATATTTTCATATGTAGCCATTATTACTAGGCACAATGAGAGACAGATAATTTCTTCATATAAGCAAAATCAAAACAAAAGATGTATTATTTTCAATTAATGCATACTTATTTAGTATATTGATAGTATTACAATTAGATTGAAACAAGGGGATAGGGATAGCCTTGTCCATTATTGTTTATTGCCTTTATGAATGAAATCCACAAAATATGTAGGAGAAGAACCGCTTGGACTGCAGTTGGTATGTGGAACATGAATACAGTACAAGTATATGCATTCCGTTACCTCGAATGTTAGGTAATATTTTTTTAAAATAGAAATTATAACCAGACTCCTGTCAGCTACATTAAGGCCAAAAAATCAAAAAAGGAAAATAGATTTTTATCTAAAAAAAAAAATTGTCGCAATCCGACATTCTCCTAAATCTACTCTTTTGCCCTTCCCCACCCCATTGTACATAATACAAGCAAATAAGACTGTTCCGACAAGAAATTGCCTCTAGATCCCAATCAATTCAAAATTTACTTAACAAACACTCTAAATTTTGAATTGAGTACCAGAAACTAATATACATAACCATAATCATGCATATTAACCTTACAAAATTGAGCTTCTGTGTTCTACGGAACCGTCGAATTCTACCTTCATCCAAATCACTTGAGGTGTTGCTTTAAATAAATTATAATGCTCTTTCAGAAACTATTTTTTATTCCCATTTCGCATTCGTAACAAAATAATAAAAGCCATAACTTTTTTCTTTTATATTACATGTCAGACAACTGAAAAAAGTAAAATAATACTTCATTAATTTGTTGAAATTAGATGAGTTTGGTATAACAAGTTTTTGGAAGAGTGGTAAGAGAAATGTAAAAAGAACAGAAATAAATTGATAGACAACTTTTATTTATTATAATATAAAAATGAAAAAAAAATAACAGAATCATAATACACACTAATAAACCAATTCTTTATAAAATGTCAAAACACATGTACATTCACTAAGATTTTACAATAATTAATATGCTAATACAAAAGTAATAACATTCTAAAGTAAACAATCAGTTTTTATTAATAATTCATATAAGAATATGAAGTTGTTGAAAATAAATTTCAGCTTACTTATTAAGGAAACTGAAGCTTTAATATTTCATATTTCCAACAAACATCTTTTTTAAAATAAGTTGGTTACTAATTTACACATACCTAACATTACAACTCCTTCTCATGAAGAAGGTTTGGACTAAACCATCCAAGAATGTTTTGAAGAATATTAAGAAATATATAATAAATATACAATAGTATATCACAAACATCTTAATTAGAAGAATATTGCAGTATCTCATCCCCCAAGCTAACTTCAAGAGAAATCAAGTTTGAGACTAACACTACCTAACATTGTTTTATCACACTTTTTCACTCTCATTTGCATCTTCATCTTATAATAAAGATATTTTTGATTGTTATCCTGAAGCATCCATTAAGTTGTTTTGAAATCGATTAGATGAAACATTGTATACAATTGTTTGTTCTTTTACACTAACAATGTTTGCACACTATTCAACTTTGAGTGATTTCTACTCCAATTATCATTTTCTTATAGTTCTAGAGCTGTAATTGCCACATTAACTACTTAAAACACTCTAAACAACACAGTAAACAAGAGTGAAGTTAACACTGATGTCGGTTTAGGGAGGTTACACCTAGTGGCCGAGTACTCTTATCAATCTTCTCTGATTGGTTGTTTAGTTAAGGTGGCCTTAAATTTGCACCTTAATAGATGCATACTTAGTTCAGGAAAGGAATTGTTAAGGAAGGTTCATAAAATGAGAATTATCTAAAGGAATACTTAAGCTTAAAGGTTTTCTTAACACAGGAACCAGTTTAGGTTACCTTAACTGCTTCCTTAGGAACGTTCATAAATACGGCCCTAAGTCTTATAGCCTTCTCTTCAAATGCAGCAGTCCTCGCTTCTTGTTGGGCAAACCTGTCATCAACAGCTAATATAGCCTTCAAATAGCTATCCTCAATGGTCGAATTTTTCATATGGAACGATAGGAGCAATAATGCACGTTTCCATTTGCATTTTTTTCTTTTCTTTTTTATTCGGGAATAAGATGAAAATTTCTGTAAATAGAGGATGGGTTCCATTATACCTTGAAATAATTTTTATCAGTTTCAAGCTTAGTTGTAACCGCAAAGAATAAAAACTTTATCAAAAGGTCAAAGAAAGTGTATTTAGAAGAAAACTATACCAATCCTCTTCAAGTAACCATGCAACCAGGATTCCCAGTTGTCCCATTTGTAGTAGCTGATTTGACACAACATTCGGAACGCAAACCTCGAATGTGTGGAAGTTTTTAAACAAAAAAAGACGTTGTTTTGACATTTGTCTAGATATTCCTTGGAACGTGCATACTTCAGAAATTTTTTTTCAGGTAGTTGATTTATAGAGGTAGAAAATATTTTGTTACAAAAACTGTGATTTTTTTCTATGTTATTAACCAAGTAATTTTCAAGTCAAGTGACTGGCAGGCCATCAGTTGTTTTGTTTTAGTGTCCGACCGAAACCAAAATTTTTAGCCGATACCGAATTTCAGCCATAGACCTGGTTTCGGGCCGAAACCGAAACTCAGTTACGTGTTTATATAATATATGTAAGTGTGTTTATATGTATAGTTTAGCAATAAAATCAATAAAAGCTTATAAAACGAAAGAGATTTAACTCAATTGTTCAATTAATAAGTGGGCTTTGTATAGAAGAGTGGTAAGACAGGTTTACTAGTTAGGTTATAGGATGAATCCCTGTCCTTACTTCCTAATATGGCTCGTCCCCCACGGGATGTTAGACCATACCTCCTTAACTAGTACAGCCCTAAAAGATGAAATAATCTTGAAATAACAGGCTGATAACTATAGTAATTCATAATACCAATCTAAAATTCATATTAACAAATAATAAATAATGTAGTAAATCTCTACCACAACAAAGCCAACGGATTACAAAATGATTGCCTATTGAAAATGTAAAGCTGGAGTTAAGAAGCTATTTAGTCTAATGAGTCAGTTTTGTCTCAAATATTAGCGTATATAATCTAGTTTGAAAATGTATAGAATAGTTTTTCGTCGAAAAATGTGCTTTTTCATGATCAAAATGGAAAGAAGTTTTTGGGATGTTATTGGTGATCCGGTGAGGGAAGGGGGCTGCCAAGGTCGAAAAATTAATTTTTCCACTAAGTCTCATTCCATAAGAACAAAGAAGAAAACTGGTAGTAGTATACCATTTCATGCAACTTGAGCCCCTATTTAGAACAAGGTTACTGACTAAAATATTTTATTTTATTTAATAAGTACTATATTGTTATAATAAGTACTATATTTTTTATACTATAAAAATAAGTATAAAATATATAAGTAAAAAATATATAAGTAAATATATAAGTAAAATATATAAGTAAAAATAAGTATAAAATATATAAGTATTTTAACAATATAATAAGTATATAAGGATTTTATCTTTTGATTTGAATATGTGGACCTAAGTTCAAGTATTTAGAATATGACTGTTAATAATATAATAATACTAATGGACTGATAATAATAATAATGGATTAACACTTATTTAGTGTTAATCTTATTTTTTTAGGAATCAAATTTCATTATAAATAAGGAGATAATAAAATGTTCTTAGCACTCAAGGTAAAGAATGCATACTATTCTTTACATTAAACAAAAAATATTCTGTTTGAAAAGAATGCTTTTCATTAAATGTTAAGATTTGGTGTAATTAACGTGGCATATTCTTGTTTGTGACAAACACATTTTTGCCTCCATACCCAGGTTAAAGTTTTCGATCAATTTAAGATACCAAATGTAGGAGAAAATTCTATGTTTTATCGAATGAAAATACTAGTGTAATTAACTAAAATAACATATACTTCACACTATTAAATCCAATGGTGTTAAAAGCCATGAAAGAGATCGAGCTTACAAGCTGAAATCGTGTAGTCCTACTTTTTTCTCGGAGATATCCGAAACAAAAGCTAGTTTCGGCTTGGCCGAAGATTCGGCCGATTTTTGACCGAAACCAAAAATGCAGCCGAAACCAGGTTTTTCGGCCGAAACTGGCCGAAACCGAAACCGAAATCGAAACTTCGGTCGGTCACTATTTTGTTTGTACTCGTATTCTATCAAGTTAGAAGGCATGTATGATCAAACCATCTTCTTTCTCTTTCTCATCTTCCTTTAAGTACCTTTCAGCGTGGAGGAGCCTCTAGCCGATTGGACCATACATCCCTAGCAAGCATTTTCATCTCAGCTAGTGTTTTCCCTATTTCTAGACCCAGTCGTTAGATATGCTCCATATAGCCCCTTCTAGGCCTGCCTTGTGGTCTTTTACCTGTCGGCCTCGCCTCCATACACTCTGTCTTCTCCCATTGTACAGACATGCCAAAACCATCGGAGCTGCCGTTTTTCCATCACCGATTTCACAGAATCGACCTGAAGCTCTTCTCTTATCCTTTCATTTCTTATCCTGCCCCTCATAGTTTTACCGGATATTCTTCGCAGAAATCTCATCTCTGCAGCCGTAATCCTGCTCATGTGCTTATCTTGGGTTACCCAGCTTTCACTGTCATAAAATAGTGTGGGAAGGTATATTGCCTTAAAGATGTGGAGTTTGATGTCATTACCTACTTCCATCTTTCCCACAATAGTGTTGTTTATCTGGTTATAGATATTATTTGCTTTATTTATCCTCTTGGAAACTTCTTGTTCTATTTTACTAGAATTATTAATAATCGTTCCAAGTTAGGTATAGGCGTCCACATTCTCCAGTACTTCTTCATTGCATTCTTTGTTTCAATATTATTTCCCACATCCACTTCATCTCTGGCAACGGTCATAATTGTTTTTTGCTTTTGCGGCTGTTAATACTCCCTTAACATTCCCTTGCAAGTGAGTTCTTCTTGCCATTCTATAATGACCTGTTGCAGTTTTTCCTTTGAGTCTACCACGAGCACAATCTCGTCTGCATACAGGAATACTTGTACTGTATTCATGTTCCACATACCAACTGCAGTCCAAGCGGTTCTTCTCCTACATATTTTGTGGATTTCATTCATAAAGGCAATAAACAATAATGGACTGAGGCTATCCCCTTGTTTCAAACCCCTTTCCATAGAAAAAGGCTTTGACTCTTGGCCATTGATACACACTATTCTTTAGTGCTTTGATAAGTAGATTTGATCTCACTTAAGAGGTCTGCGGAAATTCAGCCAACCATTCAATTATTCATTCTTATATTTTTTGCGTGAACTTAATATTTTTTTTATAGTGTAGATAAACATTTTTTGCTAGAAACATAAATAAAATTACACCGTTACATTTTGTTTATTTTTCATTTCCATAAATTATATAGCACGATCACTTTATTCATTAAAAACAATGTTTCTGATAATACTATCAATAGATAAAAACTATCGATAGTTTTACATTTTCACGGATTTTTTTTAATTTTCTTAAAAACGGATCTAACTATTTTGATCAAACTGGGTATTTGATGTATGTATATGCCCACAATGTAACAGCCAAAATTCCATCAAAATTGGTCTAACGGAGGGGGCACTTTATTTAATAAATTGTCTGATTTTTGACTTTTTTTGTTCTTTCTTTTTTTCCTCAAAAACGCCCTGTGTTTAATGAGAATCAAGAATTCTTTAATATCAGGTAAGTTTTATGATCATTAAAATGTTCTGATGGGGCTTAAATGGGGAAGGTGCCTTTTTTACAACTGCAGTATAATAATCATTTATATATATAAATATAAAGATATACAACACAGAAGGCTGCAGTGACAACCAATTTTTGTTTAAAATAACTTATTCAGGCTTAGGGGGGAATCTAGGGAGCTCTAATATAAAATTAGACTGATAGTAATCTCAGTCCCTACCTAAAGGGTTCAGCAAAAATAAAAATAGTAATCAAATAATGAGTATTAAACAGGACATAAATGACTAAGACAGAAAAAAAATTAAATTTATTTACATAACACATAACCATTACACTTTTATTATTAGGGTTGAATCTACTTGTGAGAAGGCCCAGACCCGTTCTTAAACATCAAAGCTTTGTATGCTTTCATAACTTTTCCCCTTTCTTCACTCAAATCCTTGATATTTTATATAGTTATGTCTTTATTAGAGAAAAAGCTTTTCAATAACAGCTGCTTATTACCTGGCTAAGGGAAACAAAAAAAAAATAATTAAGTATATTGTTTCTTAAGTAATGTCATTTCTTAAGTAATAAACGATAGCAACGTTGAATTAAATTATGAGTATTGAAAGTTAAAGAGAAAAAATCTATACCAACCCAAACTTCAGTGGCAATGGTTAAGTATGTGAAAATCTTGCACCACAGTTTTTCAACTGGTTATTGTGAAGGAGGTTCCACCTATTAGGAGACTGCACTTTGCAATCCACCCACTTTGTTTGTACTCGTATTCTATCAAGTTAGAAGGCATGTATGATCAAACCATCTTCTTTCTCTTTCTCATCTTCCTTTAAGTACCTTTCAGCGTGGAGGAGCCTCTAGCCGATTGGACCATACATCTTGGTCCCTAGCAAGCATTTTCATCTCAGCTAGTGTTTTCCCTATTTCTAGACCCAGTCGTTAGATATGCTCCATATAGCCCCTTCTAGGCCTGCCTTGTGGTCTTTTACCTGTCGGCCTCGCCTCCATACACTCTGTCTTCTCCCATTGTACAGACATGCCAAAACCATCGGAGCTGCCGTTTTTCCATCACCGATTTCACAGAATCGACCTGAAGCTCTTCTCTTATCCTTTCATTTCTTATCCTGCCCCTCATAGTTTTACCGGATATTCTTCGCAGAAATCTCATCTCTGCAGCCGTAATCCTGCTCATGTGCTTATCTTGGGTTACCCAGCTTTCACTGTCATAAATTAGTGTGGGAAGGTATATTGCCTTAAAGATGTGGAGTTTGATGTCATTACCTACTTCCATCTTTCCCACAATAGTGTTGTTTATCTGGTTATAGATATTATTTGCTTTATTTATCCTCTTGGAAACTTCTTGTTCTATTTTACTAGAATTATTAATAATCATTCCAAGTTAGGTATAGGCGTCCACATTCTCCAGTACTTCTTCATTGCATTCTTTGTTTCAATATTATTTCCCACATCCACTTCATCTCTGGCAACGGTCATAATTTTTTTTTGCTTTTGCGGCTGTTAATACTCCCTTAACATTCCCTTGCAAGTGAGTTCTTCTTGCCATTCTATAATGGCCTGTTGCTGTGAACTTAATATTTTTTTTATAATGTAGATAAACATTTTTTGTTAGAAACATAAATAAAATTACACCGTTACATTTTGTTTATTTTTCATTTCCATAAATTATATAGCACGATCACTTTATTCATTAAAAACAATGTTTCTGATAATACTATCAATAGATAAAAACTATAGATAGTTTTACATCACAAGGACGGGACACTTTATTTAATAAATTTTGCCTCATTTTCACGGATTTTTTTTAATTTTCTTAAAAACGGATCTAACTATTTTGATCAAACTGGGTATTTGATGTATGTATATGCACAATGTAACAGCCAAAATTCCATCAAAATTGGTCTAACGGAGGGGGCACTTTATTTAATAAATTGTCTGATTTTTTACTTTTTTTGTTCTTTCTTTTTTTCCTCAAAAACGCCCTGTGTTTAATGAGAATCAAGAATTCTTTAATATCAGCTAAGTTTTATGATCATTAAAATGTTCTGATGGGGCTTAAATGGGGAAGGTGCCTTTTTTGTTTACCTATAAAGTACCTTTGTCTTTGTTTATATAAAGAAATTAAGTGTCTCTCATTATTCCTAAAAATCAGAAGTAGGTTAATATGAAACGTGAATAAAATCGAGGTACAAATACAGGAGATAAAAAGAAAAATATGCTGACAAATATTAAAACAATTTTAACCCATGCACGTGCAGTATGCTTTTAATGACAGACCACTGTTTATAAGTAAAGGCACTCGTTCACGGGAAAGAATTATATCAAAGTATTATCATAGGAAATATCGTGTTTTGGTTGAGACACATTTAATGGAATTATTTGTTTCCATGGTAACTAAATGAAGTTTTCAACAAATAAATAGAGAATTATAAATTCAGACACGATGGAGTATTATGCTTGCATTCACATATTATCACTAATGAAAATAAAAACTTTTATTCAACAATAAAACATTTTATTTTACTTTAGAGAGTAAATACATGATTTTCAAATTATTTAATGCATTTTTTTTTTATTCATTGAAATTTATAACTGTATTTACAACAAATACATCCAGTAAATGAGATCACAGTCAGAAAGTCAATGTCAGGAACAATCATGAAGAGAAACTACCCATTGGTAGAAATCAACTAATACACTTAACCTAGAAGGTCCCGAAGCCATCTTCTTTTAAGACGCCTAGGAGAATTGTCTGGCATAGAGGAGGAACCAAGGCTGGAAACAAGAGGGTTCGGATGGTTCGGAAGTTTTTTGTAAAAGGATTAGTACCTGGATCGGGCCAAATCGGCGACAAATTGAACATTAAGGTCTTTATGGATGAGTTTATTTGTGACGAAATAAGGAGCATTAAGGATTTTACGAAGGATTTTGGATTGCAAGGATTGGATTAGAGAGGAATTTGATAGTTTCATGGAGCCCCATAGCTCGATTCCGTAAGTCTATATATAGTCCAGTCAATAAACGAACTTCACCTTACATCAAATGGGGATCGTTTTTTATTTTTTGATGTTGATTGGGACCATTAGAAAGTAATTAATCCAAGTTTCCTTCATCCCCCCCTCCTTTCTTCGTCCGCCATCTTGAAAAAACTGTCAGAAATCGCCACTTTTTTCAGTTTTCAACCTCTAGCTCATTCCCAGTTTATTTTTTTGAAGATATGTTTAAATAAGAAAATGTAGATTACTAAATTTCCAACAAATTTAATGTGGAAGTTTTTTTTGTAGGTCCAAGCATGTTCGAGCTATGAGAAGGCGAAAAAGGTCGAAAATTAGAGATTCAGCAAATTTTTCACTTTCGCTCGCCTTACCGTCGCAAAAACAGGGGGAAGACTTGATCTCAGCAAAAAGTTTATCGAATGAAAGTTGTAGAGAATTTAATTTCCTTTAAAATCATATATATTGAAAAAAATTTGACGAGCAATGGGTAGGTTAGTGGGGGTAAATTTAAGAAAACTAGAAGAAATGCGTTTTTTGTGATTCAGCCTTGGAGCGCCGTGTTGTTGAAAGTTTTCGTTTTCATTATATTACAACCATTTTTTAAACACATCAGTGCATCTAAATAATATTTGAACCATTTTTTGTATAAATATGAATAGATGGGAGGGATCAAATTCGTAACACATTCATTTAAAAAAGTTGGTGTAAATTTACAAAATATAGATTACAATACAATGCGTTTTATATATTAATTATTTACATATTAAATAATTAACACACTAAGCACTAAAATAAAAACTTTAAAAAAGAAGGGGGGGCGGGTTGTAACAGTAACCGGGGACGTTTCGCAAGGGGGGTCGGGAGGACTGACTCTTCTTCTGCAGGATCTTCGTCGAATGGTATGGACAGGTAGTCGAACCCGTGTTTTCCTCTTCCTCGTCAGCGACTATCAAGGGATGGTTGTCGCAGGACTTTCCGCCGGAGCAGAACTTGCAGAAAGTGGAGCAATGCAGACCGGCTTTCCTGCATCCACATGCTGCGGAACAGCCGGTGACACACCTGCATGATATCGTCGTATGAGGAGCAGCATCTCTGGTGGTTGTAGTTGGAATCAAGCCCCTGCTTCCTTATGTCCAGCCAAAGATGATCGGGTCTTTCTTTCTGCTCATCCAGGCCATCACTTGGTGGTATACCCTCAAGGAGTGGTATCGTGCTGCATCAGAGGTTGGGGGCAGATTTTCTAGGTTTAAGTTTGTCGTAGTGGCAACAAATTTTGTGTGTCTTAGGTCAGAAAGTGATTGGTCTACTTCACCACCATAGATCACGACCAATATTTGTTCTCCTGCTTTGGAGATGTCCTCTAACGTGGCTTCTGGGTCCATGAAGACATCACCTATCTCCAACAATAATGGATTCCTCCAGAACAGGGAACAAAATTTTGTTTTTCCGAACCCATAAACATTTGACGTTGTGTCACACCATGGCGTGGATAAGCAGCAGGTTCTCGGCAAATTCATATATAAATGATGAGGTTGAGTACATGACGTCAGGTGAATTGCCTCTTCCTGGTTTTTAAAATATATATTGTTCATCATATTTGCTGTTGCAGTGAGGATGACTAATAAATCGATGTCTTCCCCCACAATAGTTACAGCGTCGTACGAAGAAGCCATCGATTTAGCAGTGGTCACAATGAGCACGTCAGCATCCTCCTCAGCTTGCTTGTTTATGACGTTGGACGCTTCAAGCGTTGTTCTGAGGAGGGCAACAAATCGTTTTTTATTGCTCTCATTGGACAGAAATTTGTCTTGAGGAGTTGTGTTCAATGTGGCTTCATCAAATATTACATCTACTGAGGGGTTCAGCTTGCGCCTCCTTGCTCTTTCAGCATTCTTTGTACTTATCAGAAGGTTGTCCGGGTACTCGTCGAAGATGACCATCACCTCTGTCCCATAATGCTGGTGGATGTACTTGATGTAATCGGCACAAATTGTCCCAAAAGTCGAATTTCGATTCCACACAACTTTGAGGAGCAGATGCCCACCATCGATGACAGTGAGGTGATTTGAGAGATTATTTGGATTAAAAATTATTTGGAGTTATTTTATCACTGTTCCTAAAGAATTCCTATGTGTATCTGTAAAATATCTGAGATATACATGAAACGGATATATAACATAATAAATTAAAAATATTTATTCATTAAACAATTTATTGATGAAATATATTTTGTTATTTACAATAAAGTTTCAAAAAAATTATATTAATTATATTATATATGCGTGTATGTGGTTACATTTATACAAAAAAATGGTTCAAATATTATTTAGATGCACTGCTGTGCTCAAAAAATGGTTGTAATATAATGAAAACGAAAAACTTTCATTAACACGGCGCCCCAGGGCTGAATCACAAAATTTCTTCAAGTTTTCTTAAATTTACCCTCACTCCTACCCATTGCTCGTCAAATTTTTTTCAATACATGATTTTAAAGGAAATTAAATTCTCTACAACTTTCATTCTATAAACTTTTTGCTGAGATCAAGTCTTCCTCCTGTTTTTGCGATGGTAAGTGGAGCAAAAGTGAAAAATTTGCCGAATCTCCAATTTTCGATCTTTTTCGCCTTCTCATAGCTCGGATACGCTTGGACCTACAAAAAAAACTTCCGAATACAAGTTGTTGGAAGTTTAGTAATCTACATATTCTTATTTAAACATATCTTCAAAAAAATGAACTAGGAATGAGCTAGAGGCCGAAAACTGAAAAAAGTGCCGATTTCTGACAGTTTTTTCAAGATGGCGGACGAAGCAAGGAGGGGGGGATGACGGAAACTTGGATTAATTACTAACTAATGGTCCCAAACAACATCAAAAAATAAAAAACGATCCCGCATTTGATGTAAGGTGAACCCCCTTTTTGAGCCTCTGTTGACTGGACTAATAGGTCTTTTAACTGTCATATAAATTAGCCTTTTATAATTGATTGGGAGTTTTGAACGTTTGTCAAGTAAGTGTTGAAGTAGTCGGTAACGATGAACAGTTTCTTGTCGTTTCAGTCTTGTGTGAGGGTTCCAAGGAAGGCATATGTCCAGATGAAGTCCCACGTAACAGATCTGTTTGACGGGGATAAGTGGAAAATTATTAAAGGATAGAACAGGAAGTCGGAGGTTTACAATGCAGTGTAAAAGTGATTTAATGCATGTAAGATGTGAAAAAAGTATGGTATAAGAAAATCTTTATTTAATAATATTTTAGAATAGAAACTTTAGTTCCATAATAGATTTCTGAATGGTGATTTTAGAGGAATAGTAATCATTCTCGATTTCCAGAAAGGCATAAGAGACAAACTTTACTACGAGAAGTAAATACACCTGCTATCGATTCACCTTCATGATATATTTACAAATGGTAACTCTTAGTAAAAACTAAGCAAGCAGTAAAAAAAACTTGACTGAAATTAGATCCCTTAAAAAAAGAAATTTGCAATAATGAATCGAAAAGTACCGAGATTATTTGCTATATTGTATAAACATGGTGTATATACATATATACCTATCCTATAATGTATATAGAGTATTTGCAATACAAATACTCTATAACTTATGGAGATATACAAATATAAGCATATAATTGTGGGAAAACGTGTTAAGTTGAGGAATGTCATTTATATATTATCAAAACACGTCAATTTCTAATGTAAATAAGTTCGTAAGTGATAGTTGTGTTGCACCATTTTTTTTTTTTGTTAAACATTACATAATCAATAAATCATCATAATGCTGAGAATTCCTGAAGATGTAACTTAAAATGGTATTATGTAGAAATGTAAATGAACATCTAATTTCATTTTCACTTTCACTTACCTATATGAAATATATAGTAAGTGGAAGTATTGCGATCGTGAAAAATTTTGACTTCCGGTTTTCAACGGAAATACACGTTTTGGGGTCCCCTGAGTCCAATTAACCAAGTCCCGCAAAATGGTCTGTGTGTGTGTCTGTGTGTGTGTCTGTGTGTGTGTAAGTGTGTGTGTGTGTGAACAGACTAGCTCAAAAACTAAAAACCGTGCGAACCTGAAATTGGGTATTTAGTGTATGTATATGCCCATGATGTGACAGCAAAAATTTCATCAAAATTGCTCAAAGGGAGGGGGTACTTTATTTAATAACTTTTTGAGTTTTTTTTCGATTTTCTCAAAAACGGCTCTAACGATTTTGATTAAACTGAGTATTTGATCTATTTATATGCCCTAGATATGACTGTAAAAATTTGATCAAAATTTATCAACCGGAGGGGTGACTTTACTTAATAAATTTTGTATCATTTTCACATGTTTTTTTTATTTACTCAAAAACGGTTTTAACGATTTTGATCAAACTGGGTATTTAAAGTATGTAAATGCCAAAGATGCGATAGCCAACATTACATCAAAATTCATCAACCGGAGGGGGGACTTTACTTAATAAATTTTGTATCATTTTTAAGTGTTTTTTTTATTTACCCAAAAAAGGTTTTAACGATTTTGACTGGGTATTGATGATCAGACTGGGTATTTGATGTATGTTTATGCCAAAGATGATAGCCAACATTTTATCAAAATTGGTCAAAGGGAGCGGGCACTTTATTTTATAATTTTTTTCCAATTTTTACCTTTTTTCGATGATCTCAAAAACAGCTTTAAGGATTTTTATCAAATTTGTCGTGTTTAATGAAAATTAGGTGTCCTTTAATATCAGGTAAGCTTTATCATTATTAAAATGTTCTGAGGGGACTTTTTTTGGGGTGGTTGGGGCCTTTTTTGTTTGTTTGTTTCCTATGAAGTACTTTTGTTTTTGTTTATATGGAGAAATTAATTGCCTCTCGTTACGCCTAAAAATAAGAAATGGCTAAATATGAGATATGATCAAAATAAAGAAAACATAAAGAGGAGAAAAAAAGAAAAATATTCAGTCAACTCATATAACTCGATGAGCCCATGCATGCGGAGTACGCCTTTAAGGACAGACCATTGTTCATAATTAAAGCCGTTCTGTTCATTTGAGAAGTGGCAATTAACAATATGCATTAATTTCTAATCTAAGTAAGTTGGTAAGTGAAAGTTGTGTGTTGCGCGCACGCACCAGATTTTTAGTTTTGTATTCATAATGTAATGTACAAATTGCTCTCTATCTGTATTTATTATATTTTCGATTTTCCTGCTCCTATAAGACCTGGACGTATTCAAATTTCTTCAATAAACTAGTATATTTACATGTTGAGACGTCACTAATAATCATCGCTGTCAAAATATAAACTATCTTATTTACGGGGCCGACTCAAGCCTCACCTCTGACAGGGCTGGTGTGCAATTAGGTTGCTCTGCTCGGGTGTCAGCTAAGTGTGACCTGCTACTACCTATCCTTAGTATTTTATTCAGAACCGATTCTCGCCTGTGCTGCGTGACGGTCATGTGTGACCAGACCTTTAGTGGGTAGTTGCATTTTACACCTGCTGTCAGGTCATCCCAGGGAAGGTAGGCCTAGGGTGTGTATTTGTTGTGTACCTTGGTTTCAGGGTAAATATTGTTGTACCTTGGTGTCAGTGTAAATATTGTAGTGCACAGTCATGAGTGTGAGTTTGTAGGTGATATACTGTGCTTGGGGACCCGAGAGACCGCAATATCCCAGCAAAGATATCTGAAGATGATTGGTCAGGAACAAGTTATCACAACCAAAACCTACATATGGAAAAGCTGTTGATCAATCATGTAGGTTGTAGAGAAAAGAAAATGAGTAGATTCAGCATGTCACATTAATTATTATTATTATGTTTATTTTTTCTTCTCAGTTTTCACTGGTAATGGCACATTACCCAGATCTATGTCAAGGATCTTATCAATTTAGTCTTCAATATTTATAAATATTCCAATAATCCTCGCAGTTCCGAGAAACAAAGGCTCAATCCGTTTTTAGAAATTATTAGCGGTAAAACCGTCACTCTGTCCAGTTTGCACAATAACCTTAATTCTTCGCTCAGTCCTGATATTTTATTATTTTTTTCAACAACAATCTTGTAGAGATTATCATTGCTTAAGTTCTTTTAGTTTTAGTAAAATATCAGGCTTGTATAATGTGGTCTGTTATGATGGCCTTGTCCCAGTATAGCTTGATGTGTTTTCCATCAATAAACAGTTATAAGCTGTACTTATACAACACTTTGTGTCTTCTACAATTTTATATTCTTTAGCAAGTTCTTGATTAACTATTTTTGCCAAGCTATCGTTTCTCTCCAAATATTCTCTTCCAGCAAGCACTTGACATCCTGAAGTGACATGCGGTATCAAATTGGTTGCTGTTCTACACAGCCTAAACGACTCATCAATAGCTTCTCCACATATATGGAGCCTACATGTTTATATATACAAGTTTTGGTTGCGATAACTTGCTCCAGGCCAACCAGATATCTATTCTTCATAGATTTTTTTATCATTATTAAAACATTACCTATTTGATCTCGGCTACAACTAATATTATGTATAAAATTAATAATAAAAGAATGTTTAAAATTAACTATTTTTAATTAACATCACTATTTTTCTATTTATTTTTAGAGGTATATCAACTATATATACAAAACGAGTGTACACGAATGATCATTCAGTTATAAAAGGTCATTTAAATTTTGTATATTTTAATTTTTTTTTTTTTACTTTTTTAATGTTTCAGTTTTTTTTTTAAACAGTATACTTTGAATAACCTAACTTTTGTTAATTCACATGTTAAAAAAAAAAAAGGGTCTTATTTACTTATAAAAATTTAAGTCGACTACTAAGTAGTCGACTTACAAAGTCAGTACAAAAACCCAGTCGACTACTCACTACAAAGATAAAATTTTCATTTTAAATGAAGATCACGATTAAGGATTAGAGCAATTTCATAATGTTTTTAAGTTGATTTGTAAGGATAGATTTTTTCATGAATAAATAAATTATATAATAACATGTCACTCTGTCCAAGTTCAACAAAACAAGTAATATGAAATACAAATACTACTTGCAATAATCAGAGCAAATAAACTGACTAAATATTTTTAAAACCTATAAGCTGAGAAAGTATACCTTTTCCTGGTGGCATCCTTTGGGCCTTCGCTTTAGCTGTGGAGGATGGTGAGCTACTTCACCAAACTGCACAATATCTTTCCTCTTTTCAATAGCATCGTCTTTTGCTTTAATTTTACTCATCTTTCTCATTTTAATTTTTAGTTTCCTTCTCAACTTCATTCGTTCTTTTCTGTCAAGAAGATTAGTTCCACCTATATAGATAAAAAATGAATCTGAATTAAAACTGAAAAAAAGATATGAGCGTCTTTAAGATGAAAAGAGGGTATTAGAACGTTGCTGTTGTTGTTTTTTTTTTTTTAATAACTTTTATTTCTATATCTACACCTGTCACAAGCAGATGCAAAGTAATGAAGCTAGTAGGCAGGTCAGGCATGAAGGAAGTGAATACCAAGTAGCAGCACCTTTTCCTAACTTAACCCATTAACCCTCTTGCAAGAGGTTCTCTTGAGAGAAGCGGGCTGTGCCCATAGAACTTACAATAGAGACAAAGCAGTAAACCTTGGAGTTGCACCTTAAACTCATCTCCACTCCAAAACTCCCTCTGGCACACTCAAGTCCCATTGTTGTTGTCCAATTGCTATATTATTAAATTTTTTATAATGTTATTTATTTATGGTCTTCTGTTAAATAATTTTTAAATTATTTTATTAGAAGATAAAATAATTTATAAATTTTTTATAATGTTAAATTTATTATAATGTTAAATTTTTTATAATGTTAAATTCTACTTGGATTTTTTTGGTCAGAGGTATGTTTTTGAGCATTAACAACCATCCATGCCTTGCTGTGACATTTCGCTGTAGCACAAATAAAAAAAATCTGGTGCGGTATGAAATGTGTGAAACAAAGATGGCAGCCATTTTTAAAAGGTTGACCCTAAAATTTTTTTAAAACTTGTTTTTTGAACTACTGATTCCATACGTAATTGGTGGTAAAAATATAAATTTTTTTCTAAAATGCATAGAAAAAATGCAAAGAGCAATTAAACTATTTTTTCTCAACCATTTCAAAAGGATTGACCCACAATTGAGGCAAGTAATCAGAAAATTGAGGATGGAAAATATTTCCTAATACTTGCATACCTTAAATACCAATAGCGAACCCTGTAAGTTCCACCAGCTAGGGACAATTAAAAAATATGAGACAACGAGCAGACCCTACCACGCGTTGCTGTGGCTCAATAGCTATAATGAGTTGAATTAATTATATCCTATTCTCTTTAATTCAGTCAAATCAAAATGCACTGATAAAGATAAAAACGTTTCAGCTAATCTAAAAACCAACAGGATTTGAAATACAACTTTACGCCAAATTTAAATTTGTTTGGTAAAGAATTTAGATGTGTTAAAGTTTTTATTGTTTACATCTTATATTAGACCATAATGAATTAATGAATAATACATGTAAGAGGAACTAATAAAGAATATAATTGGAACAGGGTTTAGTACAATCAAAATAGAAAGTTATCCAAAATGTACCAAATTAATCTTTTGCCATAATACATATTAATTAAATTCAGAATATAACACATGATGATATGAGATATCATATCAGGTTATACTAATAGGTGCACAATGATTTTGGTTAACCTGTCTTTTGCTAAAACAAAAATATTCCATTTTTCACCCACACGTGAAAAGACGACACATAATTGCCCATGGGAGAAACACGGATTTTCCTAGTCTAATCCAGAAAAAATAGATTTGGCTACTGGATGCTTACCCACCCTAAATATCGAAAGAAAATGGTTTTGTGTCAATAAATCAAGTTATACCACCATCTGTGGGAAATTTATAGAACTTACAAATAATCACACTCAATCGTAATAGAATAAGCGTTCAATTTGAAAAAAAAGAAATATTTGCATAATTTGCCAGGGGAAAACACGGATTTTCCTAGTCCAAGCTGGAAAATATATATTTATGCTATAATAAATATAAATCTAATAAACATAAATCTATTTTTATCGATTATTAACTCAACATTTAATATCGAAAGAAAATTCAGTGTTGTTTGAATAAATCAACTTACACCGCCATCTGTAGGAACTTTATAGAACTTACATATAATCACACTAAATTATACTATAATGAGCATTGAATTTGCAAAAAAAGAAATATTTAGGCCAACAATGGAGATAAAAACTATCCTATCTTTTAAGTTGGACAAAACTATACACAATGAGGCAAATTTCATAAAAATTGGTTGAGTAGTTTCTGAGTTTACCCCCGACAAACATCGGGACATAAGATTTTTATATATATAAAGATTAGCCATCATAGATGGAAGAAAATAATATTGAAATTATTTAGCAGAACATATTTATTTCATGACTGGACATGTCCCTAATATTTTTTCTTAATTTTTGAACCACATTTGAGTTTAGATAATAGGTTTTTGTATTCGCAAAATTAATAATTTGGCACTTACAGCCTTTTTCAAATACGCCTCAATAGTTCCAGAAACAAAATTAAAAATTGATAATAGAAATCTGCATGACATAAAAAACTGTCACTCCTGAATGAAGAATTGGCACAAGATTTTATGATTACATAGTATATTAAAATCCGACAGTGACCAAGTGTATCCAGAAAGAGACGGAGGTGCCTGAATCCTATATTAAGAACCAGCTGTAAGCTGTAGCCATGTCCATTATTAGCCGATTGTTATGTCCATGTAGGTTATGGTGAAAATGTTTGTAGAGTGTCGCTGCGTTCCAAAAATGTTACCGTGTAAACAGGGCTGTCTCCCAATCAAAGTTTATTGGTGACATCTTTAAAATTGGTGTTACCGAATTTTAAAGAAAATAAAGTGTTGAAGAAGTCTTAAATTCTGCTTTAAAAAGGGTTATCATTACTAAGCCTTTCTTGGAATTCCATGAATTTTGTTTGTCTTGTGATTATGGTGTCCATCCGTCGATTAGACCCACATTTAGGATGTTTTACTGTTATTGGTGTTTTCTAATGGCCTAAATCTCCTTAAATACAAAATAATCTTAATATATAATCTGGAAAAAATTTCCAGGAACAGGGTCGAAACTACCATAACTTTGCCATAACCATAACAAAGTATTTCAATTTTCAGAAAACGACAGCCATATTATATTCTGCTGATATTAAGGTAAGCGTACCTATAGTGGACACTGTTCCAGTAGTGGCCACTTGGACAATTAAATTTTGAAAATAAGGCAGCTAGGCAAAATAAGGCTTTGAATCAGCTTCAAACTTAGAGTGAATGTACCTACTACTATCTAGTACTGGTATATGGAAATTCAGCTTCTTCAAGTTACCAAGGGATCCAACTATTAGTAATTGCAAATTAATATTTCGTCCAACATTGTATTTTTTTATGTCATCTATTCAATTTCATTAAGGAGATAGTTAATTGTTTTTATATTTCTGAAGATTTGGCATAGTTATTTATGAAGTATTGAGGTGTTCCCAATAAGGAAGACTTCTTAGATTCCATTTTTCATGTTTCCGTTAGAATAGTTATTTTTGTTTGGTCATAGTTTAAGTGGCCACTTCTAACACCAATATTTTTGAAAAATTCAGTAGTGGACACCAGCTGTCCACTACTAGCGTTGGGGGTTTAATTTTTTTTCTTTTATGTCAATGCTTTAAATGCACTAACAATGCTTTATTATTTATAATATTTTGATTTTAAGAATTTTTGACCTTTAAATCTAGTAGTGGACACCTCCTGTCCATCCATTACTAACACCAAGCATTTTTACTACTAAATAAACTGATTTATGAAAATTGTTTTTTTTCTTTTACGATGATCAGTTGTGATATTTTTGTGACATGACATAAATTAACTAAGAGCTTAAGAGCCATTCTACATAATTATACTTAACACAACTGAATAAGTAGAGGAAAATAGATATCAAATAAAAATATTGTTCATTATTTTCTTAAGGCTCCAATAAAAATCTTCAAATACCGTATTCGTTTACGACAGTAAACAAACATGAATCACATTGTCTTAACAAGACTCAAGTGATATTTTGGCTTAGGTATATTAAATGCCTTCAAGCAGAAATTGTGTTATTTGTATATGTTTGGAAGCAAATCAAAAGAGCTTTACCGGAACGTGAGAAGATCCTACATGCAAATAAATATAAGGAGGTTTACAGAAGATTGGCTTAAGATAGCTTACAAGTGAGTGAATCGGAAGAGTGTATAAGGAAACAATGACTACTTATTTAACAAACCTGTGTACAGCACACCGATAAAGCAAAACACACTCAAATTTTGACAGAAGAGGAAAACAGCAATGTTGATAACAACCGTAATGATCAATGTATCATAAAATTCATAATCATCCTGAGCACTTTCAAACGATCTTCTATTGAGTGGCCTAAGAAAGCCAATGAAGTTATCGCAACAAAGAATGTGCACACACTACTTTAGTTCTAACATCAGATTTAGTAACAAAATAATAGAAAGATGAGACAACAGTTAGAGAAAATAGAAAGAAAATAGACAAAAGAGAAAATGTTACTGAATATAAACCTAAAATGAGAAGTAAAAGGGAAATAATCAGAAATTTCTCAGAGGACGGTAATTCTTGGATCACTTCAGGTTGTAGTACCGAAGGTGAGCTTTGGATTTGGAGAACACGATGATTATTGTAATGATTAATATAAACGATGATTAATATGGAGGGGTGATAGTAGTCAAAGCAGAGAATGAAGAGGAAGGGGGAAAAGTCGGAATTGAGACAATTTATGAAAATATTTTATGGACAATGCTGAGGCCCTTAGAGTCGATCATTTCTAATCAAAAGACAGAAATATGTTGGCAGTTCAGGGGCAATGGGATGCAGATAGCTTCCTATCACCCTCGGCCCGTCTCTTCAGGAATCCTGGCTCCCGCAGGCAGCAAGCAAAGTAATCTCGCTGTCCCGGAACATAAGAAATGTGAGAGTGCAGGGAGGAGATCAGGCACATCAAATAGCATATACGTCATTAACTAACATTGTACTCGTTATCCTAATTTTTATGCTTTTCACTTTAAATAAAATAATCTCTGGTCAGAATTTCTATTATTTTAGTTTACCTATTAGCCCATTACCCTAGAAAATAAGCAAGTTCTAATTTATGCATTTTAAGTAACAATAATTTGTACTTTAGAAACAAGAAAACGTAGCAAAAATGTTTGTCCACTACTAACGCATTGAGGTGTCCACTATTGAATTTTCTGAATTTATAAATTTCCACTACCAGTGCAAATTAGACCATTATATAAAAATTTAGAAAAAATATAATTTGCTTTTAATTAGTATTTTATTGGTCATGAATTGAAGGAGGAAGAGTTGGTGCATACCCCAGATGTGTATTCAATCTCATGAGTACCAATGGAAACCCTCAGCCCAAAAAAAACATTGAAAATTTCCTGAACTGTGGCCACTACCGGTACGTTTACCTTATATATTTTAATTTAAATCTATTGTTGAAAATTTATTTAAGGTTATGTATGGGGTTGTTGCAACAAGCACTTAAAACACTAACAGATTGCTCATGTTCTCCCCACCACTCTTTTGATTCTGAATTTCATAGGTTGATTTTCCCATTCGATTCATCTAGCATTAAAACAGTATTGAGCATTATTTAAAATCAACCAATCAAATTTAGAATAAAAAAAAGGGGGAAGGACATGTGCAGTTTGTTATCAATATATTTTAATAGCTGGGCAATTCAACACAGGCTTGAGCCTCACCTTTTCAGATTTTCTTGAAATTTGGTATATGTGTACTATTTGTATTTACTAGAACAATTGTGAAATATTACTGAGATATGTCTACCCGTTTTTGAATTATTGGTCTCTAAAGCCCTCAATAATAGATCCAGAAACAGAAAAAATCATGATTAAAAATAGCTGTAGATGTTGTCCAAATTTGACTAGGACTATGTGATTGGTGTCGTTTAACAGCACATTCCATGCCGTTTCATATGATATACAACAATGTATTGGTTGGTACTAAAGAAATTTTCTTAAAACTAAATGTAAAATTTTAATTCCAATTTTCTCAAAAAGGGCATTTTAAAAAAAAAATAATTTTTTTTTGCAAAATAGGTAGTATTATATCTATTCATACAGCAAAATATAATAGTGGGATGAAAATTTCTTCATCATTAAAAAAATTAAAAAGTAGTGATAAAATTTCATAAATCTAGCATTTATGATTAAAAATAGCTGCAGATGTTTTCCAAATTTGACTAGGACTATGAGATTGGTGTCTTTTAACAGCGCATTCCATGCCATTTCGTATGATACACAGCAATGTATAAGGTTGGTGCTAAAGAAACTTTCTTAAAACCGAATTTAAAATTTTAATTTAAATTTTCTCAAAAAGGGCATCTTTTAAAATTTTTATATTTTTTGTAAGAATAGGTAGTAGTGTATCTATTCATACAACAAAATATAAAAGTGGGATGAAAATATCTTCATTACTAAAAAAAATAGAAAACTAGTGATAAAGTTCAATAAATCTAGCTTTTTATGATTAAAAATAGATGTAGATGTTTTCCAAATTTGACTAGGACTATGAGATTAGTGTCGTTTAACAGCACATTCCATGCCGTTTCTTATGATACAGAACAATGTATAGGTATGGGCAGTATGACCTATTTTTTTAAAAAAATACATAAATTTTGTTTAAAAATGCCCTGTAAAAATGCCCTCGATTGAGAAAATCGAAATTAAAACTTTGAACTCGGTTTTAAGAATGTTTCTTTAGCACCAACCTATACATTTTTGTATACAATATGAAATGGCATGGAATGTGCTGTTAAACGACATCAATCTCATAGTCCTAGTCAAATTTGGAAAACATCTGCAGCTATTTATAATCATAAAATGCTAGATTTATGAAATTTTATTACTAGTTTTCAATTTTTTTAGTAATGAAGAAATTTTCATCCCACTTTTATATTTTGTTGTATGAATAGATACACTACTACCTATTCTTACAAAAAATATAAAAATTTTAAAAGATGCACCTTTCTAGATAATTGAAATTAAAATGTTTAACTAGATTTTAAGAAAATTTCTTTAGTACCAACCTGTACATTGCTGTATATCATATGAAATGGCATGGAATGCGCTGTTATAAAACACCAATCTCATAATCTTAGCCCAATTTGGAAAACACCTGCAACTATTTTTAATCACAAAATGCTAGATTTATGAAATTTTAGCACTACTTTTTAATTTTTTTAGTGATAAAGAAATTTTCATCCCACTTTTATATTTTGCTATATGAATAGATATAATACTACCTATTTTTAAAAAAAAAAATAATTTTTTTCAAAAATGCCCTTTTTGAGAAAATTTGAATTAAAATTTTACATTTAGTTTTAAGAAAATTTCTTTAGTACCAACCTATACATTGTTGTATATCATATGAAATGGCATGGAATGCGCTGTTAAACGACAACAATCACATAGTCCTAGTCAAATTTGGAAAACATCTACAGCTATTTTTAATCTTAATTTTTTCGGGTTCTGGACCTATTTTTGAGGGCTTTAGAGACCAATAATTCAAAAACGGGTAGACATATCTCAGTAATATTTCACAATTGTTCTAGTAGATACAAGTAGTACACATATACCAAATTTCAAGAAAATCTGAAATGGTGAGGTTCAAAATGATATACACTTACTAACAAAAGTCTCTGCACAACCTCCAGGTTTATTTTTATTTTACCTAAAGGTAGGTTATGAGCCAGATATTGGCAATGAAACTCACACATTTTTTACATAATTTAATCTATTTTAATTAACAATAATCAAATTTAATACAATTTATTTAACTTATAATTTATGAGGAAAATTACATAAAATGTCAGAATATTGATGCGCCAAAAGTCCCTGCACACATCATTTTTCTTCAACTTGAAGCTTAATTATTGATGCCAAACCAACTTTACGGTAGTCGTTCCTACCTTATTTCTTATCACTTCTCATAATCTATTTGGCATGGTGTGAACTAGTTTTTTGTAGTTTCTGTAGTAATTTTACTCCACAATTCCTTTAGTACTCTTTTTAAGTGGTCTTTGTTCTTTATTTTAATTTTTACTTTCTGACGGCCTTGATGATCCCACAGATGTTGTATTGGATTAAGATCAGGATATTGGTGAGGTGTTTTAAGTTGCTGTGGAGCATTGTAGAGGAACTATTCTTGAACTTTCCGCGCTGTCGTTATCTTGTTGAAAAATGAATTTTTCCTGGAGATCAAACTTCATTAAACTTTCCGGTAAATTACTCCTCAAAATATTTATATAATCATGTTGGTCCATTATTCTGTCGATAAATTTCAAATTACCAACTCCAGCAGCACACATACACCCCCAAACCAAAACACTCCCTCCACCATGTTTCACAGTACCAACTATGTTTTTTTCCAAGAGCTCTTTGTTAGGTTTTCTCAAAACTTTCCCCATTCCATCTGATCCATGAATGTTAAATTTACTCTCGTCAATAAATAAAACACGTTCCCAGAACTATAAGGGCTTGTTTACATGTTCCTTTGCGAACTGCAGTTTCAATATCCGGTTCGTTTACTAATGAATGGCTTACACCTAGGTTTACGCACATTATAGCCAGCTTTCTTTAGGGTTCTTCTAATCGTTTGTGCAGATACCCCAATCTTGTAATTTTCTTACACCATACCTCCTAAATTTAGAGCACTTGTGTGGGGTTCTTCGGCAAAGTCCTTATGATAGCCCTCTTGTGGTGAGCTTGGAGTACGGGGGGTGGCCAAAGCAGTATCTACTTTCTATTGTACCCAGTTCTTCATACCGTTTTAGGACATACCTTACCGTATTACAGCCCCTGTTGACGATATGTCCTATTTACCTGTATGAGTCGTATGAGTTTCCTCAAATTTAGAATTTGGTCGGGAATTGGTGTTGGAACCTCCATTTTTTATCACACTCTTAACTGTTTGGGCTCAAATTAACACTGGCAAGTTAGGAATAGCCGGAGGATGAATGGGATAATGTGCAAACTGTATACATATCAGTATCTTGGCTAATTCCGCTGCGTGCAGAGACTTTAGGCGCATCAATATTCTGACATTTTATGTAATTTTCCTCATAAATTATAAGTTAAATAAATTATATTAATTTAATTAATCTAATCTTAATTTGTGGCTGACCACCATTTTTAAATTATTTTTAAATAATTTATTTTTTGAAGTAGGTATCAGTGAAGAGGAAGGATTTGCTCTGCCTTGAGCCGAGCTCTGTGGTGTAGCGGTTAGCATCCTCGCATGTAACGCAGGAGACCCGGGTTCGACTCCCGGCGGAGCCAAATCTTTTCTCTTCAAAAAATAAATTATTTATAAATTATATTAAATGTAATTGTTGGTCATTAAAATAGATTAAATTATGTAAAAAATATGTGAGTTTCGTTGCCCATATCTGGCTCATAAGGTATGTTTAGGTAAAATAAAAAAAAAGCTTGAGGGTGTGCAGAGACTTTTGTTAGTAAGTGTATTTGTATTTTTGTGTTGATTTGATGTGGAATTGCCCAGCTTGTTGGAGCATAAATTATGTTATATATGCCATATGTTTTTCCAATAAGTAACATTTCGTGCGATAATTAAATAATTATTTTAATATTTTTTCTTGATAACTTTGAAAATTAATAAAGATCCCAAAAAAGGATTTAATGCGACCGCCACAGGAAAATACAAGATGCAAAAGGTTTTGTTCAAATTGGTCCATCCATCTCGGAGTAATCAGTGATCATATGTAGAATAAAACTCAAATAAAATTAACTATCCTTGGTGGAAGATAAGTCGGTTGATTTATTGCAATCCCAACAACATGAGCAGTTTGTTAGATACCAACTTGTTTTAATAGCTTGTTGGAGCATACCTAATAGTCCGGAGCTGAGGGCCAAAAAGGTGCCTGATAAGAAGAAAATTTGATCATATAGGCTGCAGTACTCATTTTATAGACAATAAATGTGAACGTCTGCCACCTCAGATCGGTTGCGATCAAATTTTATAGTCGAACAAAATCGTCATTTTCGAACTTTTTTCAAATTTTCGCTAATAACTCAAAAACAATTTATCGCAGAGGACATTGTGTTCTCTCTAAAATAAAAGGGCATTAAATTTTGGTCGACTGAGGTCCTCACAGTTAAAATCGGTTAGGTCTTTTCGCCAGAACTGATTGCCAATTTAGCCATTTTAGCGAAAAATGAATTACGCTCATGTTCCAAAGCCTGCAATTTGAAGAGGGATACTCCAAATAAAAAATATTACCTATAATAGTTGTAGAATATCAAATTCTATGTAAAACGAGCTCATTAATTTTAAAATTAGCCCATTCCTGTGGAGACAAAGTAATTTAAACATGAACGTATTTAGCGCCTTGTGGTCTAAAATCCATGAAATTTTAGGGATTTTTTTCAGTTTCTGAAGTATCAGGGGGTTTGATAAAATATTCATAAAATCAACTACTTAGACAGGTAGGTACTTGGCAAAATTTATCTTTTATTTTAACATATGGAGGGAGGATGGTTGTTTAATTAGTTCAAAGTGGTTAATACCAGGGATCGAATTAAACAGTTAACTCTTTTCATTTAAAAGTAAAAGTTTAACTTTTATTAACAAGTGGTGATCGTTAAAAGTATATTTTTAACTTTTACTTTTATTATCATAGGGTCTTTCAAAACAGTTATTTCAGAACTTTTATTTTAAAACCTAAATAATAAAAGTTTATATTAAACAGTTTTAATAAACCATTTACTTAAATAAGTTTTTATAAAAAAAGTTATATGCCTTTACATTATTTCTTTGTTATTCCCATTTCTGTCAATCATTATGTTGTCTATGATGACGATTTTGAAAAAATATCCAATTTGAATTTTCGTGAGAGGTAGAGGTTCCCTAATAAAAAAATGATACCTTTCGGTTTTTTTACAAGAGGGGTGTGTCTTTATGTAATCGGTTGAAAAACATATATGTTTAGAAAGTTGGTAGTTGGTTGGTTCAATTAAAAAATATCAGAACATTATACTTTTCGTAATACAGCATTCAGGCCTAAGACGTAAGCATGTAAGAAAGAAGATGGGACGCTGCTTTCCAATAAGCCGGACATTTTAGATCGATGGGCTCGACACTTCCAATCGCTCTTAAATGAGGAACCGCCTTCTGAAGATGTAGAGGAAGAGGATACCATTGCTGGAGAGGCTAAGGCGACCGATATTGGAGATATTGACCCCCCGGACTTAGAGGAAGTAATGGATGCAATCCTTCGCCTGAAGAACAACAAGGCGCCAGGACCAGATGGATTGCCAGCTGAACTCTTTAAGTATGGTGGAGATGAGTTGCATAGGGCACTGCACGATTTAGTGTTATCAATCTGGGATCAGGAAAGACTGCCACGACAATGGGCTAATGCTATAATATGCCCTCTCCATAAGAAAGGAGATAAACTAGATTGCACGAATTACCGTGGCATATCCCTATTGTCTTGTGCCTATAAGATCCTGTCTAACATCCTTTTTGACAGGCTCACACCATTCGCGGAACGGGAAATTGGGAAATATCAAGCTGGTTTTCGGAGAGGCAGATCCACTATAGACAAAGTTTTCTCCCTCAGGACAATTCTGGAGCGGGGCCACGAGTACAAGATCCCGACACATCACCTTTTCGTGGACTTTAAAACCTCATATGACAGTATCAATCGTCCTATGTTGTATAAGGCTTTGAGAGAAATGGGCATTCCAAGCAAACTGATACGTCTTGTGAAGCTGACGATGAAGAACGTTAGGTGTCAGGTGCGGATCCAATCTGACTGCTCCGATGAATTTCCCTCTAACAAAGGACTAAGACAGGGGGACGGACTGGCTTGTCTCCTCTTCAACCTTGCACTGGAGAAGGTTGTTCGGAATTCCGGGATCCAGACAAGCTACACTATCTTCACGCGCTCTGTGCAGTTATCAGGATTTGCTGATGATCTAGATATTGTGGCGAGATCCCAATCGGCATTGTTGGAAGCCTTTGGGAAACTCATGGACGCTGCCTCAGCCTTGGGGCTGACCGTAAACCAAGAGAAAACTAAATATATGTTTACCGGAAATGGCAGTGAAGAGGAACTGGTTTTTGGTCCTTACAGATTTGAGAGGGTCAATGAATTTACTTAGCTAGGATCCCAAGTAACCCAAGCAAATGATATCTGCTGAGATAAGAAAGAGACTAGGCGGCAGATAGGGCATATTTCGCTCTGCTTAAAATTTTACGCTGCAGGCGTAATTGGATTGCAGATCCATTACTAGGGGAACTAAATTGCTCTTATACAAAACTCTAATACGTCCTGTTCTTACATATGCATCCCAAACCTGGACCATGTCGAAAACCAATGAAAATGACCTACACATTTTCGAAAGGAAAATTTTACGACGGATAGTTGGTCCAGTGAGAGATGGAGATGGATGGGGGATTAGGAGGAACAGAGAGCTTTATGACCTTTACGGGGACATAGATGTGGTCAGGTTCATTAAGCTAGGGAGACTAAGTTGGGCCGGCCACGTTGCACGAATGGAAGATGATTTTCAATGATGACACGAATGATATTTCAAAATATCAAAAAATTATACTTTTCAAAAATCTTTGATATTAAGGAATGTGATCATTTCATCCAGGGTGGTGGTTTTTTTTTTTTTTTTTAAATCTACTATGAATTTCGGGTGGAGGGGGGCTAATCCTTATGGGTAATTCAAAACTATAAAAACATTAAACTTTTCAGTTATCTTTAATATAATGAAATTTAATCATGTTATCCAGGGTGGTAGTTTCGAAAGCTAAATTCGAAGCGAAATATAAATTTCGTGGTGGGGGATTACTTATTTTAAACTAGCTGTATATACCGGTTTCACCCAGAGCATTTCATTTTTTAATCTATAAAATCTATAAACTGAGACTTTTATCGACTCAAACGGTCGATTTTGTAAAATCCAATGGAAAGCGAGATCAAAACGATTATTATAACAATAAAGAATATATCCAGAGGTCGGCTGAAGTTATGCAATTTTAATATGGACAGGTGTTCACACCTGGTCTGAAAGAACCACTGAGCGAAATTTGGAGAATAAAGAACACTGGCTGAGGTTATGCAATTTTAATATGGACAGGTGTTCGCACCTGGTCTGAAAGAACCACTGAGTGAAATTTGGAAAATAAAGAATATCAGCTGAAGATCGGCTGAAGTTATGCAATTTTAATATGGACAGGTGTTCGCACCTGGTATCAAAGAACCACTGAGCAAAATTTGGGGAATTTAGGACAAACGGTATGGATTTCTATACAGAACAATAACAAACAAACAAACAGAATTTCAACTTTATTTATATAGATTATTTATTTTTTTATAATTCTTCTACACGTCTTATAAAAAAAAAAAAGTCTTCTATACGTGGTTATATTCATTAACTATGAACTTTGTAAATGGGGGTAATTCAATTGATATGAGTCCTGTTCGATGAAAAAAAAAGAAAACGTTTTACTTTATCTGTTATAAAAAAACTTTTATTTATAACCTCTAAGCAATAAAAGCTTTTTCTCATAAAGATTGGGGTATGAGGGGGTTACAAGCTTATGTTTTCTGATAGGTATAATTAAAAAATAATATCAAATTTATATTTCTGTGGTGTTGAGGGGGAGTCGCTTTGATTAGCAAAAATGTGAAATATACCGATTTTATTGAAATGAAGGTGCATTCTTATGTTTTCAGATACGTAAAATTCGAAAATATTATCAATAATAAATTTCGGATGTGGGGGTGGTGGGGGGGGGGGGGGGATCACTTGCATTACCAATTATTTAAAATTTACCGATTTCTTTAGAATGAGGGTGCATCCTTATTTTTTCCGATAGGTATAATTCGAAAATATTATCAATTTTTATATTTTTATTATATAATGTTTTGATATTTTCGAATTACTCTCCCCCCCCTCAAAATTCATAGCAGATTTAAAAAAAAAACACCCCCCCCCCCCCCGAAATTCATACTAGTTACTTTTTTGTGTTGTTATTACATTAACTATAATGTGACAATGAAATATAAGACAGTGTAACAGGCCATAAAATGTATGACAAAATAAAATAGACAAAAGTATTTTTATATTGTTAAAAAGAGAAGTTTGACAAATGGCTTGAATGAAATGTAGCAACTAAAGATAAGATAACCCCAGAAGATGAGCCACAAGCTCGAAACGTCGGGAAAAAAATAATAAATAAATAAATATTAAACACGGAAGAGCTCCTTCATTAAAGAAAATCCTGCAATACTTTGTGATCTGTATCTTCCGAATTATATGCGAGAAAATGAAAAAAAAAAAAAAAAAACCAAAAATTTCATGGATTTTAGACCACAAGGCGCTAAATACGTTCACGTCTTAATTACTTTTTCTCCACAGGAATGGGCTAATTTTAAAATTAATGAGATTGTTTTACATAGAATTCGATATTCTACAAATATTATATTTAACATTTTTTATTTGGAGTAACCCTCTTTAAATTGCAGGCTTTGGAACATGAGCGTAATTCATTTTTCCGCTAAAGTGGCTAAATTGACAATCGGTTTTGGTATAAATACCTAACCAAGTTTTACTGTGAGGACCGCAGTCGAGTCTAAATTTAATGCCCTTTTATTTTAGAGAGAACACAATTTCTTCTGTGTTAAATCGTTTTCGAGTTATTAGTGAAGAACTGAAAAAAGTTCGAAAATGTCGATTTTGTTCGCCTATAAAATTTGATGGCAACCAATGTGAGGTGGCAGACGTTCACATTTGTTATCTATAAAATGAGTACTTTCAGCCTATATGATCAAAAAATTTCTTCAAATCAGGCACCTTTTTGGCCTAGTATGTTATATATGCCATATGTTTTTCCAATAAGTAAATATTTTGAGCGATAATTAAATAATTATTTTCATGCTTTTCCCCGATAACATAGTAAATAAATTATGAACCCAAAAAAGTTTTTAATGCGACCAACTCTGGAAAATACTCTACAAGATGCAAAAGTGCTTCATTTCGAAAAAAAAACAAAACACGTATATATGGAATTGAGTAACCTCCCATTAGGAAGTCGGTTAACAACAATATAAATATACTCTAATACTCACTATTTTTAACCAATTCGTTATTATTGTTTGTCGAGCCATTTTTAGATTTCTTCAGTTGAACATTGCCAGCATTCATATTCAGTTCCACATTGTGTTTAGCTTCTATATTAGCCTACAAATTAAAAAGTAAGATAACCATTTCAAAAGTAGGCTAGTGAATCACCAGTTTAATTTTCTCTATGAAATATAAAGTAATAATTAAACATACCTCATAAATAATATCATTTGTAGCTTTATCTATTCTCCTTAAGAAACTTCCATCACTTTCACCATTTATTTGTTTAATTTTAGGCCAACATTTTTCATTTTTATTTAACTCTAAAAAAATAAAATATGCATATAAAAATTATTATTTTAACTCTTCTAACTAATCAAATTGAAGTATGAATGGGAACATTGCTCTAAATCCCAATTTCATTCATATCATTTCTACTTTATAATGATTTATACATCTGTTCTTTATTCATTTATCATTACTATTTAATATCATTTCTACCTTATGATTATTCTTTTGAACTTTAATTATTCAAAAACATTCATATTGTTCTTCATACAATTTCATTGCTTGTTATCTTTTTTTATTTTTAGGCCTGAATCTCTGGTCCACACGTAGGCTTGATGTATGTTAATTCACATATATTGTTTATTTTTATGACCACAACCCCAACCATTTTCATCAAATCAATTTCTATGGTTAACCATTTACCTTCATTAGGTACTTTTTCAATTGAATTATGAGTTAGAAATTGATCATTGTGCTCGTGCACAATGTAAATGACTTTTGTTACAACCCATTATTTTTCACAGTTAAAACTTTCTTTTTAGTGTAAATTTCCATAAGGTATTGAGTATTATGATTATTACTAAACTTGACAATCATCGCTATTATTTGATTTATTATTATTTTGGCCCCTACTGTCTGGGTACACAGCTTCTAAAATAATCAAAAAATGATTTTTAAATAATTTTTCGTTGTATATCATGGATGAGAATCAATAAAAGGGATATTTACTGCCATTGATAATGGTAGTAGAAATTATTCTTTTTTACTTTCACTTACAAATATAAAAAATACACAGTAAGGGAAACTATTAAGATCATGAAGTATTAAAATTTTAACTTGGGGTTTTCAACAGAAATACGTTTTAGGTACTCTGAGTACAACGCAGTAATGGATTATCTTCAATCTAAATTGAACTGTAGAAAATTGTTAGAAAGTAAAAAAAAAGAATAGAAAGATATTATTATAATGAAACAGCAGAATGTTAGAAATAGTAGCGAATTTTGGAAAGCAGTAAATTCTCTTAGACCTAAAGTGCACCCTAATGAAATAAGTATTGATGAATAGGTAAAGCATTATAGTTTACTGTTCGGGCAAAAACTGATTTTATAAACGTCATTTTTCTCAGTAACTCATCCAATTTTAGATTTACCATTTTCTTTGTTTTTTTGCAACACTGTATCAAACTTAGGAAGAATAATAAATCCCCCAGTCTTGACGATAATTTTAAACTCAGAAAAATCTAAAATACTAGTGTTTCATAATTCACCAAATATGAAAAAACTAAAGCCTCTATTCTGGAATGCTTAAGTACTGGAGTATACAAAATCCTATGCTACCTAGGAGTTCCATTTTCATCCTCCGGAAGATTCATACTGGCATCTGAATATTTTGTTGATAAATCCTTAATTGCAAGTGCAAAAGTGAGGGAAATTCTTAGAAAAGGCAAAAGCTGTGCATGGGAAACAAAAATGACACTGTTCGATTCCATGGTATCATCAACACTTCTTTATGCTGCAGAAATTTGGAGTCCAAACTATTGTAAAAATAGTTAATATTAAATGTAAAATAATATTTAGAGATATTGCTTTGAAATTTTCATGAAGACACCAGATGTTGCCTCCACTCGTAACTAAGAAAAAAAATGGTTTTAATGTTGTTCCTTTCCTATTTTTGGGCAAAATGAAAATAAAAATGACATTTTCGATTTTTAAAAAGTAGCCTGCGAGGAATTTTCGTACTATAGCAGTCTATGAAATTTTGGCATATCCCTTATGAAAAGGACAATTCAAATTTAATTTTAAGCTATGTTTGACAATTGTGGGACGCATATAGCTGGACTAATTAATTTTTAAATGTGAGCGAACGGTACACCTCATAGGTGTACCACTCCAGGCGACTAAATAAAGATATCATACTTAAATTAAATTATTAGTGTATAGAAATGAAATCAAAATATTTGATTTTTTTATGAACTACATTCTCAAGAACGAAGTACGTTGATTACAAATAAAATAGTTTTAATATTTCTCATTTTACTAAATTCTACATTCTCTTATTTACACTTATATTATTTACTATGCAAAATCATGATTTAATTTATTTCAACTTTCATTATTTAAAAAAAAATTCATTACTCTGGCAATAACCCTGTTGGGCTCTTAAGCTGATCATTAATCCATTGTATCTTACACAGGTTTTTCCCAAGCCAGGACAGCGCATCAACCCTTACTGAGGCTACAGGTATAAAGCATTTCACTTTTCGGTGTTTTGATTTTGAAATAAATTGAACCATAATTTTCCATAGTGAATAATATTCACATAAGAAAATGTGATATTTATTAAAACTTTTCTATTCGTAATTAACGTACTTCGTTCTTGAGCACCTAGTTCATAAAATATTTTTAACACTTGAGCGCCATATCAGCTATCAGTGGCTGACACGGGACTTTCCGTTTAGACTGTGTCAGCCACCCGTGGCCATTGGTGGATCCAACCATCCCTTTGGAAAATTTTTCGCCATTTAAAGATAGAATTTCACTTTCTATAATATAAGGAAGCAAGTTAAAGAACAAATAATGTGCAGAACAAGTAGAATTTTAGTTGTGGGAAAGGAACATAAAGGTAAAAAAGCTGATTAGCAGATCCAAATGAAGGGCTGTGGGGCTGCAGCCCCCTCTTTAGGACTGCAGCCCCCCCTTTACTATCGGCTGGATCCGCCCATGCCGGTGGCTACAATTTATTTAAAATTGACTCATTACAGGATCAATGGATTTCATTAAAACACAGTTAACATAAAAACAGTTCTCCTTTAAACAGGTGTTACAAAATGTGACAACTCGCTTAGTCTTTTTCCTGGCCATTTCTCTGCCCTGTTTTGTACCATATTTTGACGCTCAGGGCTAAAGAAAATTTTAGTTTGCACAGGGCCAAGACCTCCAACGAACTGGTTTGTCGTAAAAGAAATAGCGGTCACGAATGCGTTTCGATAAAATCTTATCTAGCGGGCCAAACGATAAAGAAAACAAAATAGACTTGGCGCATAGGGATTGAATGATTGCCTACAGGGATTAAGTTCAGAACGTAAATTACCTTCTACTGCTATAAGCAACATTGTCCCTACAATACTAGCGCTTCTAAGCAGCACGCGAGGCCTAGCGGGACTTCCTCGTAAATCGGCGTGGCGCTCAACGTGTTAATTCATTTTATTTTTTCATTTCTAATCATTCTAGGCACTAATAATTCAATTAAAAAATTCCTATCTCGTGTGTGAAAGTAGTATCTATCTTATTACATCTTAAAGTATGATATTTTTATTTAGTCGCCTGCAGTGGTACACCTATAAGGTGTACCGTTCGCTCACGTTTAAAAATTAATAAGTCCAGCTGTATGCTTCCCACAATTGTAGGTGGCCACCACAACATGGCTTAAAATTAAATTTGAATTGTCCTTTTTATAAGGGTTATGCCAAAATTTCATAGACGGCAACAGTACGAAAATACCTCATAAGCTACTTTTTAAAAATCGAAAATGTCATTTTTTATTTTCATTTTGCCAAAAAATAGGAAAGGGACAACATTAAAACCATTTTTTACTTCTTTGTTACGAGTGGAGGCAACCTTTGGTGTCTTTATGAAAAATTTCAAAGCAATATCCCTAAAATTAAGGACACAGGGACGAGAGAAACAAGAATTTCCATTAAAATTTTTAAGTAAAGAAATTACCAAAAATAATTTATTGCGATTGTAGATTTATCTTTTGTGTTTTATTTTTAGGATAGGCTGATGGAAAATCAAATTCTGCACATTAGGAAATTTAAAAAAATAAGATGATGGTTGCCAGTTCACGTCCCGTGGTAGCCCTAGGATTTTTTAATGGGAGTAAAAAATCCTTGGCTAATATGGCCTTTTAAGGCTAAAACCATGGATATTTTCCTCTTACGGCTGTTTTACATTCTAATACTACCTTATCTATTTTACAGACTAAAAGACCATTATGTAAACATTTGGTAGGTTATGATAATTTGTTATTAGACTCAATTGTTGATCAAATGTAATTTAATTCGTACCAGATTTTTACTTTCACTTACCTATATATGAAATATATAGTAAGTGGAAGTATTGCGATCGTGAAAAATTTTGACTTCCGGTTTTCTACGGAAATACACTTTTTGGGGTCCCCTGAGTCCAACTAACCAAGTCCCGCGAAATGGTCTCTGTGTGTGTGTGTGTGTGTGTGTGTGTGTGTGTGTGTGTGTGTGTGTGTGTGTGTGTGTGTGTGTGTGTGTGTGTGTGTGTGTGTGTGTGTGTGTGTGTGTGCGTGCGCGTGTGCGTGTGCGTGGGCGTGGGCGTGGGCGTGCGTGTGCGTTGCGACTAGCTCAAAAACTATAAGCCGTGCGAATCTGAAATTGGATATTTAGTGTAAGTATATGCCCAAATAATTTAGTGACAGCAAAAATTTCATCAAAATTAGTCAAACGGAGGGGGTACTTTATTTTATAACTTTTTACGTTTTTATCGATTTTCTCGAAAACGGCTCAAACGATTTTGATTAAACTGAGTATTTGATGCATTAATATGCCCGAAATTCGACTGAAAAAATTTCATCAAAATTGATCAACCGGAGGGGGTACTTTACTTAATAAATTGTGTCCCACTTTTACGTGTGTTTTTTATTTATTCAAAAACGGGTTTAACGATTTTGATCAAACTTAGTATTTGATGTATTTATATGCCCGAGATATGACTGTAAAAATTTCATCAAAATTGATCAACCGGAGGGGGGACTTTATATCATAACTTTTTTTCCAATTTTTACCTTTTTTTCGATTATCTCAAAAACGACTTTAACGATTTTCATCAAATTCGTCATGTTTAATGAAAATTAGGTAAGATTCTTTAATAATAATTTAAGATTCTTTAATAATTTAATTCTTTAATATCAGGTAAGAAATGAATGTGGAAAAATGTGTTACTTTGAGAAGTGGCATTAACACAACGCATTAATCAATATATATTATAAAGCAAAGTGTACAATGTGCGTATTTGGTGTATGTATATGCCCACGATGTGACAGTAAAAATTTCATCAACATTGATCAAATGGAGGGGGTACTTTACTTAATAAATTTTGTATCATTTTCACGTGTTTTTTATTTACTCATAAACGGCTAAAATAAGAAATGAATGTGGAAAGATTTGTGACTTTGTGAAGTGGCAATTAACAAAACATGTCAATTTCTAATCTAAATAAGTTGGTAAGTGAAAGTTGTGTGTTGCGCGCAAGCACCAGATTTTTTATTTTTACCTTTGAAAATGCAAAACAATGTGTTTTAAGTGCTTGTTGGAACATACCTTATATTTTTATATATATAACATGTATTTATGCTAAATATGTCAGACATATATACATTTTACAACTTTAAAAAACTAAATACTATTCTTTCTGAGAATCTTAGCTTTCCAACGAATACATATATATTACTGCAATCATTAACGGATATTAAAATTTTCATCTAGTGGAAACACTTTTCTTTATTTCTCTTGTATATGTTTATCAAATTCCTTCAGATTCTGTCGTTTCTCAATTAAGGCCATAATGAGGGACTGAATTTTTCCATATAAAATCAAAGGTACTTCATAAGAAGAAAATTTTCCGCCACCATTTAAGCCCCATCAGAACACTTCAATAATGATGAAACCTACCTGATTTTAAGGAGTACTTGAGTTAAATCAAAACTGCTAAAGCCAGTTTTGAGAAAATCACAAAAAAAAGAGTGATAAAATTTAGGAAATAATAGTCCCCCTCCATTTAACCTGTTTTGATGAAATCTTCACTGTCACATCACGTACATATACCTACCTAAAAACCTTATTTCAGATTCATAGGCTTTATCGTTTTTGAACCAGTCTTTTCACACACACAGACCATTTCCCGGGACTTGGTAATTTGGACTCAGGGGACCCCACATCGTGTATTTCCGTTGAAAAATGGAAGTCAACATTTTTCACGATCGCAATACTTTCCTTTCAATATACCTATATTTCATAAATAGGTAAGTGACAGTAAAAAGTCAGGAAACACAAAGACTACTCCTAGAAATGAATACCATTAAGCAAGTTAATGGAAATAATAATCTAATGAACATTATTATCTAGCAATGATTCAAATCCTGAGCAAAACCTAAACTCAATAAAGGCTCTATTAATTAATAAATATAGCAGTAATGTTTCATATAACAAATTGCTTAAGTTCTTTTTTAGATCAATGAAACTTAACGGAGTCTTTTCTTGATATTAATATCATCAGAACGTTTTAAGAAACACATAAATCATTAATATTTATAAACAAAAGGAATTGCAAAAATTTAATAAAGAACTTAATATATTAAAAATCTTAAAAAAATTAATTAAGATTTCCTCTTACTAAGCTGATATGACTTGACTAACCTGATAACTGAGATAAATTATTTGTTACTTTGTTATTATTGTCACAAGTAGTTTTAGGTTTGGTTTTCTTTTTCTTTTTGAAGTTTATACTCTTTACAAGTTCCCTTAACCTATTCAGTTCCAAGACGGTTTTGGGTATTTCTTGAATATTTGGATCTTTAGGAGGGCAATTAATAACCTGTTTAAGCCTAAAACAAAAATATATAAATAAAAACAATTGAAATTACTTAATGTCTCTTTTTTATGTGCAGTAAGCATTCTGAGTCATTCATGAGTCAAATAAAAGTTTGATATTTCTATTTATTTGATATAAAAACTTGATTTAGTTACCATGGAAACAAATGATTTCCATTAATTAGTTATGTTCCAATAAGTAATGTTTAGTTAATGATGATTATACTGTTTGTTACGTATCGTCCCAATGACAACCCAAGTGCAAGAGAAAAAGAAATTATCTTTGAAGACCAAAAAAAAAAAGATTAGAGGACAGCAAGGGTTTCCACATCATCATTGAAGACCTTAATGGCAGGCAAGGAAACCATAACATGAATGGTATGGAGCAATAGGAATGATAATGGAGAAAGGGAGCTTCTTGGGGAAAAGAGAAGTATCAAAAAAGGTTAAGAAAACGGTGTACAAAAATACTTTCCGGCCCAAATTGACCTATGGCATTAATGAATCTTAAGACTTTAACCTCAAAGCTTTTGATCGAAGAGCTGGATCAGGCTCTATAAGAAGAATCTTCTACACTGACAAATATAGTAGAAGAGGAATCAATTAAGAAGAAGAAATGTAATTAAGGTAGGCCTAATAAAATTAAAATGAGAAAACATATCTACCTATAAAATTTAAATTTAAATTAGCTACCCCTCCTCATTAATAAATTCAGAGAAGGAGAAAGTGTATATGAGTGATTTTCAAACCGTCGGCAACTTCTTGTCACTACCTATTCAAAGACTAACACAGCATTGTGGTTTGAAATCAATAAATCCAGGAAAGCAAAGGTTTGTTCAAGTTGTTCGACCAAGTCTTTTTCATGCAGGGAACATTTAACTTTCTGGTTTGACTAACAGCCCACTGTCCCGACAACTAGCAACCCCCCTCTCAACAATGAAAACCAATTAATCAAACTAAGAATAAAAAAAGTGAGAGAGGGCGCATGCACAGTAGTTGTTATTTATTTGATAATGTAATAAGCATTTGATTTACTTTTTTATTTTTAGCTCAGTTGTATTTCCTCAAGCAGCACAAGAACATTCAGAAATATAATTATATTATCTACATTTCTGGAAGATCAGGACTGCTTGTGGGAATAAAACTGAACTAAAAATAAAAAATAAACTAAATACCCAGTAATGATTACTAACTTATTAACCAATAAAACATTGAACTTTTTTTCAGTAAGTTATTTACACTTTATGTAAATCCATTTATTAACCGAATTTGAAAGAGGAGGTTACTCGATTCGATATGTATGTGGTTTTTTTTTTTTTTCAAAAATGTTACTTCATTTTCCACAATTTGAAGCTTTTAGCATATTCATCTATAATAATAAAATTAATTTAATTGAGGGGAAAAAAGTCACAATCATCAGGGAGGAAAATAAATAAAATAGACTGTCTCAAAGTGTAAATACCTCATTTTAAATTAAAATGTAGTAGTCTACCTACTGCACAGCATTAAAATTATTAAATTACGCATTAATACTTTGTTGGGTGCTATGCTATCAATGTGACAGCAAACTGGAATTTTTGTTATTTGGCAATAGAAATTTCTGATGACCTATTAGGGAACATTTATTATATATGATATTTGTCTTTAACAAGAAGAGGATAAAAGGTTTTAGGAAAACCTCAATAATTCAAAGTAAAGTAAAGAAAAAATAAATTAAGGGAAAAGTTTTGACCTGCCATCAATAGTTGATCTAATACCTGGTGGTGTAACAAAATGTGATTAGGAATTAGAGTTATTATAATTTGTAATATAATAAAGAGAGTTATTATAATATAAAATAATTTCTCTCAAATTTGTGTTAATCTATACAGCAGTTCATAAAATATAAATGTTTACAAGCATTTTTAATATTAGGCTGCAAGAAAAATAGCTTTTCTTTATCTAAACTTTATTTCGGATAAAAAGTTTTGTTATAAATATTTTGTAAGAATTAGTAACAATATATTTTATTTATTCATAATATACTTTTTTGAATTGTTTTTTCTAAGTAGTATAAATCATTTGGTACTAAACAATTTTATTAGTAATAGGAATAATAGTTATTTTTGTTTGTGATTTAATTTTTTACTCACTTGAATTTTTATAAAATGGATCTATCAAAGCTAATAAAGTTTCTTTTTAATTGAAAAGGACGCTATGGGAGTCAGCTAATAAAGGCACATAACCTCCTGAAATAGGTCATGCCCAGAAGTAGCATAAGGGTAGCTTTACCATAGAAACATTAACCAAAAATCATCATGCCATAGTGAGCTAAACGCCAAACCAATTTAATAAATAAAAAAAAAATGATCCATTACTTTTTTTTTAATGTCCTAGTTTGCATTAGAATATTAGAGGCAACATGAAGTATGTTGTGGTTCAAAAAGGTTAGAAGTAAGCATATTTTAAATAAACCTATTTTATAACAATAAAACTTTAACTTCAGTTTTCTCAAAATATGGATTTATTGGCTTGGTTCACTTTGATGTAATACTGACTATTTGAATCTGTAAACTTAATACAGAACACATTAAACAGAATGCATATTTAGTTTGTGGTCCAATTATTTTTTCCTATTAGTATGTAAAAATTGTATTAATTTATTTTTATCTATATTTTTTTTTAATTATGACAAACAATTGTTTAAATTGTTGTTAAAACAATTGTATAATCCAAGCAAATAAAACCATCAAAATCATCATCATTCTATACTATGAGAAATTTTTATTAAACCAAAATTTGTACTGCACCCAAAATGTGGCTTGCATCAGGTAACGTTACAAAAGCCTTAGCTCCCGATGGAGGTTTAAGTTGCTAAACTGATTTAATTGCACTAATGTAAAAGAAAAATTAACTTCAACAACAAAATTAATTACTACAAAGTACATAAGAAAAGGTTGTGGTCCTTCATGAAACAAATAGCCTAAACAAGTATATTTGAAAAACTTTAAACACAAAAGTTTAAAAAACACATTTCTTTTTATTTATACCCTGAGGCAAAGCAGCAATATGTAAGTACTAATGAGGAGCTACAGATCAATATTTATTTTGTTTTAAATATTGATTTAAGAAAATTTGTTTTGCATTCGAATTGAAAATTACTTTTGGCAAGAAATAATAAGTCTGAAATGTTTTGGAGCATGCTCTTTTCACCATGAATTACTAGCTCTGAACTTTGTAAAATATCTAAAATTTCTTGGTTTTTGTCACCTGAATCAAAATAAATTATGTGAATGAATTTTAAAAAAGATAAAAATAATTTCCATGTGAAGATCCTCAAATAATTGTCAAAAGAAAATTAAAGAAAAATGAATATAAATATAAATATATAAAACACATACTTTTCCTTTTTTTCCTGGAGTTGCTTCTTGGGGTCTTTAACACCTCGATGTTTTTTGCCTGGAATTTTTCGACCCATTTATAAAAGCTTAAAATACACACAAAACCCTAAGCTAGTTCAACTTAATGAATAAGGAACACTTGTTTCTCTAAGCGATGATTTAGCCCACATTACAATCGTAACAATGTTATAACCTACCTTGAAATTAAAACCAGTCTTAAGTCAGCAGGCCATGCTGAGAAACTTGAGTCATTCTGGGAGGAATTTGTTGCGGAGGTAAACCGTTTGTAATATTGCTTTTAAGTATTGACATTTATCTTACAATTGATATTTCATTGACTTTCCTATACATTTAGGTATCCCATTGTGATTAGACAAACTTGTTTAATACACAATGCAGCAGGAGATGAACCAGTCAAGTTTACTGCCAGTAAAGCTAGTCAATGGAAAGCTTCTTATACACGTTCAGGGGATGAAAAAGAAAAAGATGAAGCAGCTTGGTTTCAGCCCTATGTAGTTAGCTTAAGCTTCATAGTTTTCATGCTGTACTTTTGTGTACTCAGGGAGGAAAATGATATAGATGAAATGCTGGGAACTTCTCTGTATGACAGGATAGAAGGTTTAGAGGAAGCTCAATTGAGAATTTTATTAAAATACAATCTGGAGCATGGGAAAGAAACTTCTGATATTATAAAAAGAATTACAGAACTAGAGCGTATGAGGGGCAAAACAGTTAATTCTTAATTTATGGAAATTGATAGAATGAATTTAATGATTTATAACTAAATTAAGCAATATTACATCAAAAGGCATAAAGTTTCACTGTATCATTTTTCCTTAAATACATTTATTTTTAATTTATTAACTAATTTCAATGGGAAATCATACATGTGAGGATTAAATATAGAAATTTATTTTACTGTCATTGAATTATTTTCTACTGTTATAATATTCAAATTTAACATGTTCCTATTCCCAGTTTTTATTGTTTTGAAGTATAAACATTGTTACTTAGCTTTATTAGAGAGTATATTTTGAATGGCACTTTCTAACAATATAAATGTAAAGTAATTGAGAGTGAAAAATCCTTAAATATCCCTGTCCCCATAAAGCTGTAGTGCTCATTTCCAAGGGTGGTTCCAGGGGGGGGGGGGGGTCACTAGGGTCATGACTCTCTCCCCTTCCCCAATTATTTTGTCTTTTAAATTTTTTTTGTATTTTTAAGCGAATAATTCAATTGGGTAGTTACTATGTCCTAAACATAACACTTAGATTGCATTCATTCTTAATAAAAGGTAATAATCTCATTGTCATGACCCCCCCCCCCCCCAAGTATTGGGTTGAATCCGCCTCTGCTCATATTTGGTATCAACTGATTATTTTATAAAGCAAAATATTTGTTATTATTTAGCAAACTAAATAAGGCAATGAGTTGTAATACCTGGTTGGAGAAATTTTGTGTTAGTTTTAAATCTTTACCATCTGCCTGCAATCCATTGCAATAAAAGTGGTCAAGCAATAACCCACCCCACAAGAAAACCAAGTTCACAGCCTATTAAAAAGATTAAGCTATTTATGTATAGTTATCAGATTGTTTACACTATTTTGCCTTTAGCATAGATAGTGCCACATGTCAAACTTATTTCTGTAACTGTTAAAAGCTATTTACATTTTATACTTAAAATAGCAGACCCGGCCACACGTTGCTGTGTCTCAATATAATGCGTTGAATTAATTACATCCTAATATTTTTAAATAAATAAAGTCAAACCAATATTCACTGATTAAGATGAAAACCTTCCAGCTAATCAAAAAAAATCCAACGTGATTGAGAATAGAACATTACACCATTTAACCATTTTTGGTAAGGAATCTAGGAAAGTTAATTTTTTTATTTTTTACATCTCATATTTCAATGTTAGTTGTATTAATAGTTCGTTTGGTAAGTTCTGCTTATCAAAAAATATAAAATAACATTTAAATATTTAATTTAAAATATTGTCACGTGGAAGATATCCATTGAACCTAGGAGACCCTGAGAGAGAGGGGGAACTCCTAGAAGAGGCTGGCCCAGGAGAGAGTGGGGCAGTCTGGGAGAGTCTGAGAGGGGCAGTCAGAGACACTCAGCAGTCTGGATCGGAGGCTGGGTCTGAGATGGGCTGTCGAAGTCTGGGACAGGCAGAGTGAGCCTGGGGCATAGGGGATCCGAAGTAGTCAAGTGATTTATGAGTCAAGGTACCCCCCCCCCCTTGTGTAGTTGAGACGTGTAAAAACTATTGTCACCCCTATTCTTAAGTCCACCCAGACCAATGTGACACAGGGATCTTTGGGCAAGGGTTGTGTGGTAATTAATCAAACTAAGTACTATTTACATAATTTATTATTTACAATAGTTTTTACACGTCCCAACTACACAAGGGGGGGGGGGTACCTTGACTCATAAATCACTTGGGGGTACTTGACTACTTCGGATCCCCTATGCCCCAGGCTTCGACAGCCCATCTCAGACCCAGCCTCCGATCCAGACTGCTGAGTGTCTCTGACTGCCCCTCTCAGACTGACTCTCCCAGACTGCCCCACTCTCTCCTGGGCCAGCCTCTTCTAGGAGTTCCCCCTCTCTCTCAGGGTCTCCTAGGTTCAATGGATATCTTCCACGTGACAATATAAGGCAGATAAAGTTAATTTACAAATATTTATTTATAACAATTTTTTTTTTTTATCTTCATTTTTACATTCGCACCTGTCTTAAAAGAAAAAGACAATCTGCTAATATGATGACTAAACACGTAAAAATAAAACATGGCTTGAAAGGCTTAGGGAAGGGTGACACCCGGCGGCATCTCTTTCTGTCGTGATTTGCACTTAGGCAGGGAGTTAACCAGCTCCCTTTTAGTCTTCTATAGGTGTTAACGGGCATGTTGGCATGCTAGGGCATAATGTTTGGATAACCTGATACAGTTGTTGTAGGATACTAAACAGGCTGAAGAAGGCTATTCAACCCACTAACTAACTTAGAGAGATCAGCTGGTGAATCAGTTACAGTCGGTGGTACTGGCTGCTTACAGTCCTTACTCTTTTTTGAAGAATCTCTTCTAGGAGCTGGTATTCTTTTAGGGACTGGTTTTTGAGGCTGATGGTAATGGTTCGATTCTTCTTTTGAGGGAGCAGAATTAGGTTTCTTGTTTTGTAAAAGAGGTGGAAACTCTTTTATATCCGGAGGAGAATTAACTTCCACTTTCCGTTGATTATGCGGATGTCTTCTATGATTTATGGCTACTTTAATGTTGGACATCCTCTGTAGCTAGCTGGATGTGACCCTCCACAATTGGCACATCCTTGGCACTTTGCTGCTGTTTCTCGCGGCTTCGTGCAGTCACGAGCCTCCACAGCACCTTACACATTTCGGAGCATGATTACAGTAAGTTTTGGTGTGCCCGTATTGCTGACAACGTAGACACTGCGAAATGATTTTCTTTTTTCGAGGTTCTTCAATTTTTATAACTGTATGATATAAAAATTGTACATCAAAAATTTTATCTTTAAATGTCTCTTTTGAGATGTCTGCAAAAAACATGGGCAGAGGTCTTTTAAAACGGGATATAATATTGACAATATTAAGGGCATCGTAACCAAGGTTTTTTAATTCGCTTTTAATTGTTTCGATGGGAGTGGCTTGGTGCAAGTTTTTTATGACTACTCGAGGAAATCGATCTTCAGACAGTTGGAAGGTATGGAACCCCGCACCTTTATCTCTTAACCTAGCTACTAGATGGCGATGGGTATCCACATTTTCGACATACACGCTAACACCTCTGTTTTGAATAATCTGTAAATACTAATAAAAAAGGGCATTGGGTGAGACAAAAGAACACGAGGGCGACCAGCCATGAGTAGGTTACAACCAACACTGTTATTTCTCAAAAACCTTACAAACATAGTGCCACCTCACAGCTGCCAACTTGATCATAATTAAATTACTCCACTATAAAACATTAATTATTCCATTACCCCCTCTCAATTTCAAGTTCCTCAACTTTAAATTGTCACAAGAATATAAATCAATAATTCAAATAAACAAAGTAATACAAAATAAAAGACAAACAAACTATTGGATGTGTTCGATACCAAGTAAATTTCTGAAGAATTTAAATTTTTCTGAAGGTAAAGCCTTCGTAAATAAATCAGCAATATTCTTACTAGATTCGACATACTTTACATTAACAATATTTTTATTTACAATATCTTTAATGAAATTTACTTTAATGTCTATATGTTTTGCCCTACGGGTATTTTCATAATGAGAAATCATGTGCAAGGCACTCTGATTATCGCAATAGATCACTGGCACAACACTTTTTTGACTTTCACAACTCACACTACACAAATCACTCAAGATTCCGCTGATGTACATCACCTCGGTGGCGGTTTGACTGGCAGCTATATATTCCGCTTCTGCAGTGGATAGAGCGACGGTAGGTTGTTTTGTAGATTGCCAGGAGACTAAATTTCCATTATAATATAAGGCTGTTCCACTTGTACTCTTTCGGTCCTTGTGATCTCCTGCCCAGTCTGCATCGGTGTAGGCCATAATTCCGGTTTGTTGTGAGTTCTTCTTAAATACTAACCCCAATTCATTAGTACAACTTAGATACCTAAGTACCCTCTTGGCTTTTATCCATAACTGCTGAGTGGGTTGATCGAGAAATCTACTGAGGTAAGAAGTGGCAAATGTTATGTCCGGTCTAGTTGATATACTAAGGTACATGAGACCCCCAATTAATTCCCTGTAGGGAACTGATATCAAAGGAAGTGTTTCCAAGTGAGCCTCTTGGGTCATAGGGGTGTCAGCACCCTTACACAAATCCATATTGAATTTTTTAAGAAGTTGCTCCACATACCTCTTTTGAGAAATTGTAATACTGTTTTCCTTTCTTGAGAACTCCATTCCTAGAAATGTTTTCAATGGTCCTAAATCCTTAGCTGAGAACTCATTCTTCAATGCAGTGATAATGTTACTTGTCTCAGTAGGAGTTCCTGCAACTAAAATGTCATCAACAAATATAATCAACATCAGGTCCTTTTTGACGAATAAACATGCATCTTTCCCAGATCGTTTCAGGCCTAACTTTTCAATAAACGTGCAAAAACGGCTGTTCCAACATTTTGCGGCAGTTTTTAGACCATACAGAGCACGGTTCAATTTTAGTACAGAAGTAGGGCTACTTACTCCTTCCGGCTTTGTTATATAAACGGGCTTGTCGAGTTTTCCATTCAGAAATGCCGTGGGAATATCAAGCTGACGCAACTCCATATCATTGATCAGTGCATGAACAATGAAACAACGAATAGATGACATCTTTGCTACTGGTGAATAAACATCATGATTCCCCTCCTCCATAAAACCTCGAGCGACAAGACGAGCCTTTTTAGACCCATTCTGTTTAGTATGAAATATCCACTTGGTGTCAATTACTTTTTCCCCCTCTGGCAAGTTAGCCGGTGACCAACTTTTAAATTTTTCTTGAGCATTGATTTCATCTTCTATTGCCCTCTTCCATTCCTTAGATTTAATTGCTTCTTTGTAATTCTTAGGATCATCCTGAACACTTAAGAGACAAAAGTATAATTCATAATCCGCAAAACGAGAAGGTAATTTGGTTTTTCTTTTACCTTTTTCGACACTTGTTTCATCATCTGTTTCAGAGTTGGGATCATTGGTGTCATCTTCTTCATTCTCTCCTTCCGATGCCTTGTTCTTCTCTTCCGAAGCTTCAATAAACTCATCGGTAGACTCTACAATTTTTCTAGGATTCTCTGTGGAGGAAGCAGTCTTTTCCGAGATATTTTTATAAACAAAATCCATTTCATCTGTCCTAACATCGCGGGATTTTATTATATTATCGGTTACAGGATCCCACAGTCTGTATCCTGACCCACAATAACCTACTAATCTCATTTCGGTAGCTCTCGGCTCAAGCTTCGATCCTTTAGGCAGATTGTAGGCCCACGCCTTACATCCAAATACTCTAAGTTTACTCATATCCAGATTCCCATAAAAAATTTTTGCCGGAACTTTCCCTTCAATTGATCTACATGGGCTTCTATTTAATTGGTAGCAAGCTGTTCGCACAGCCTCGCCCCACAAGTGTTTCGGAAGATTGGTGTCGATTAACATGGTACGGACTTTATCTAAAAGAGTTCTGTTAAGTCTCTCAGACACTCCCATCTGCTGAGGTGAATATGCACAACTAAACTCCTGTCTAATTCCCATCTGTCGACAAAAAGTTTGAAATTCCGTAGATTGAAATTCTCCACCGTTGTCCGTCCGTAATTTAGAAACTGTTTTTCCCGCTGAATTTAGCTCATTTATGTAAGTCATTAAATGTGTAGAGACCTCCGATTTGTTCTTCATAAGGAAAATGACATGAAAGCGAGAAAAGTCATCGGTAACACTAAGGAAATATCGTTCACCATCCTTAGTCAGGGGGCTAATTGGACCCCATACATCACTGTACAACAACTACCCAACTCTATTTGATTGCCTATGAGTAACTTGCTTAAATGGTAGTCTGGTGAATTTGCCCTTCATGCAACTATCACATTTGTCTTTCGAATAGGGTAATCCAAGTAATTTCAGAGCGTGACGGTTGACATGACCCATTCTTAAATGCCATATATTTTGGTTGTTTTGACAAGAATAACTACTTACGGTCTCATTTTTGATAGTCATAAACTCAATCATGAATAAACTTCTGGATAAATTGCACTGAAATAATTTTTCATGGCCTTGCATAACAGTCGCACATTTATCCTCAAACAAAACAGTCAACCCAGCTTTAAGTAGGGAAGGTACTGATAAGAGGTTGCAGGTTATACCCTCGACAATGAGACAATTTATTGTAAATCTCAATGATCGATTATGATTACAATTCACTCTTAATTTTCCCGCATTTTTTGCAATTATATTTTCCCCATTGGCGACTTTAATTAATAAAGGAGGGATATTCTGTATGTCAAACATTAAATTCATATACTCAGAAGATATTAAATGAGCAGTACAACCTGAGTCAATAATAAAATTAATATTCCCATCTTTAGGGGTTAAAACGTCTGCCGTATATGTCACAAACGTAACATCTTTAGATTTATCACTATTTACCTCATTTTTAGAAAAATGTGCACTCTGGTTCCGCTGCTGATATTTTCTAAATTTCCCTTGAATCCTATCTTGAGAGGCAAATTTCTTCTTCGGGCAATTTGCTATGTAGTGACCCTCGTTGCCACAACCATAGCACTTAAATTTTCCTTTTGTCTTGGCATTAAATGTGCACTCATTAGTATTGCTAACACTGGTATCCCGCACAGTACCCTTCAATTTTAATTCATAGTCCAAAAGTTTCCCTTTAACAAAGTCAAGTGTCAAATCATTGGTCGTTGTCTCCATAGCAACTATTACACTTTCGTAAATCGGTGGCAAAGTCAATAAAAGATGACAAATTTTATCATCTGATTCAATTTTTGTACCGGTGTCCTCCAGATCTCGAATCAGGGTGTCAAAACGCATAAAATGATCTTGAAGATCGACGCCATCTTCACATTTAAGTGACATCAACTTTCGTCTAATAAACAGCTTAGTCATCGTACTTCTTCTTTCAAATACTCCTTTGAGTCGTTTCATCATGTGAAATGCTGAAGTCGAATCCCTAATATATTCTATGTGTTTGTCACTTACACATTGCACAATTATTGACATTGCTTTGGCGTCTTTATCCATTAGCGCGGCCTTTTCTTTGGTATCATTGCTTTTCTTTGTCTTTTCAACAAAGTCTTCATCGAGTGCGCACTTCACGCCCTTCTCTCCCAATAAACATTCTACGCGAAAACGCCAGGTCGAAAAATTATTCGGCGACAACTGAGGAAACGCCGTCCCCGATGCCACTGTAACCGACGCCGACATGACCGATACCCGATCGCGGAACTTTTACTTGTTTCGACGAATCGCGACACTTTTGATGCTTACTGGGCCCATAACCTTTTGAATAATCTGTAAATACTAATAGAAAAGGGCATTGGGTGAGACAAAAGAACACGAGGGCGACCAGCCATGAGTAGGTTACAACCAACACTGTTATTTCTCAAAAACCTTACAAACATAGTTAGACATGCGCGCCACAGAAAAATCTTCGGCGGCGGGCCGCCGATAATTTTTAACCGGCGGCGGCGGCGCATACCGGCGCGCCGATGCTCGCGAGATTTTTGTATCATGGGCGTACGCAGGCGAAGGCAGCTGCCCCCTCTACAAATTTTGAGAAACAAAAACAACAAATAAATAAATTCGTATTCATTTAATATATTTATAAAGCATTACATAAACACTTATTATAACAATTAAATATCAGTAAGTTTTATTTTGACAATTAATTGAGCCTTACAAGGTCAGAATACCTCGACCCTTTCGAAAATTTTATTAGCCTGCCCCCCCCAGAGGAAATCCTGCGGACGCACCTGGGAGTACTCGTTTATTATTTTATTTGTTGAATTGGATTGTTAATGTTAAGGCTGTACATTAAAGGAGTTTCACTTGTAAAAAACATACTTGTGATTCTTGTGACATAGATAACTAGTTTTTGAAATGAAAGCAGATAAGCTGAATGGGGTTAAAGGTCATTGTTTACTTATAACAAGTTCTTATCTCTCTAATTCCACCTTTCAATTCAGGTCAGTTTCTTTCCGACTGTTGTGAGTTATTGGTCGATTTAAAAATGTCTATGGACTAACTAAAATGTTTGTGGGACTCTGCCCCATCGTATGCCACTATCAAAAGTTGGACCGCACTCTTCAAAGCTGGCCGAGGAAACACTACTATGCAGGCAATACTATGCAGACCTTCTCGTGAAACTGCGAGAGGCCATCAAAGAGAAACGCCGCGGAATGATCACCAAAGGTGTACTGCTACTGCAGGACAACACTCCCCTCCACAAATCAAGAGTTACCACGGAGACGGCCAAGCTGCTCCTGCACCCACCCTACTCGCCAGACCTGGCCCCCTCAGACTTCTACCTCTTCCTAATATGAAAAAACATTTGTGTGGGAGAGTGTTTTCGTCAGACGATGAGGTGATCTCAGCTCTCAAAGTCGTTTTGGAAGGTTTCGAAAAAAAAAAAATTTGGCCGGGTTACTGATGTTAGGGAAGCGGTGGAATAAGTGCGTTGCTGTTGTGGGGGACTATATTGAAAAATAAAAATATGTAAGTTGAAAATATATTTTTATATATATGTATATCAGGCTTAGAACTTTCTTTACCCCCCTCGTACTTCTAAAGACCCATCGTGTTCCTTCAGTGTTCAGTTGAATAGGATCTCGAAGAGGAGTGATTTGAAAGTGGAAGTTAATGGAGCGTGTCGGATTACGGAGAGAATAGAGTTCCAGAGGGATGTTGCTTGCATTATGAAGGATTTGTTCATGTATAAGTTCGATGGGGTGGAGGATATATATCGGACGTACGGGATCTGGTTTGGCGGGATTGGATGGAGGATTTAAATTGTAGGCTCTGTAAGATATAGGAGGGTCGTTGAGTTCTGATGGTCTAGTATAAGAAGAAAGCCAGTAGATACCGACAGCGGTAGGACTGGCAGAGCCACTTCATCTCGGCATAGTACTGGGTTATATGCGTATCTCTTGGGATCCTAAAGACAAAACGTATTGAATATTTCATTAGGCGTTTAAGTTTGGCTTCGAGTGCCTCAGACAGTCCGCTGTACACCATACAGCCGTAGTCAACGTGGGGAGAGATGAGAGAGGACGGTTGAACTGTTTCCGGGTAGAGATAGTGCGACGGGAAATTTTTGAGATATGATGATGATGGTTTCCAAGAGGGGGATTGATCGAAGGTAACGCCAAGGTTTTTGACAGAATTGTGGAATGAGATAGATGAGTTGTTTAGGACTAGATTTGGAGCGACAGGAGTTGATTTGAGGAGAAAGGGAGATCCAATCAAGGTGGCTTTCGTCTGCTTCGCGTTCAGAGTAAATTCGTTGGGGTTTGCCCAAGCACATATTCTGTCGATATCTTCCTATAATTTTAGGATATCGTCGGAGGAATCAGCGGGGCAAAGGAGAGATAAAGCTGGACGTCATCGGCATACAGATGGTATTGACAGCGATGGGTGGAGGATGGAAGTTCATTGTTACAGATAGAAAAAAGCGTGGGGGACAAAGAGGAACACCTTTAGATTGGAGATGTTAGAGACAAATTGAGTGCATCGGCTGAAAATGGAATTGATTGATTTTGAGTGGGTTTACCTATGGACAGTTTGCTGAGAATTACCTATTTTGCTTTGGAGTCGGGGGTACTGGATAAGGATTGCTGGAAGTAGTTGGATTTGGCGCGGTATATTAAGGATTGAGTGCTATTTCGGAGGAGCTTGATGGTAATCTTCAGAAAGTCAGGTGCCCTAAAATCTTCTTCTAGCTGCGTCTCTTAGTTTCATAAAATTCCTTAGCGTAGGTGTTAGCCAGGGTGCTCGAGGATGCTTAAATGTCTTGAACTTGAGAAGAGCGTGACGGTCTAGGATAGTATGAAGTTAAGTGGTAAGGGTTTCCACCTTGGAGTCAATGGCGTTTGAGGTGTATATGGGGTCCCATTGGATCATCTCAAGATCAGGTGCTAGGATTGCAGGTGATAGGGAATCAAGGTTTCGAAAGGATTTAGTTGTGGGGGAATACAGCAGGATGGGAAGGTTATATAATTGTATGAGGTCGTGGGATGACTGTAAAGGAACCGGATGCTGTGATAAGGCGAGGAGTTTTTTAGGGAATCGAGATCATAAAAGACAAGCCAAGTGATGGAATGCTGGGTGTTAAGAGTCGGGTCGTAAGGGACTATAAATAAATTAAGGGAATAGAGGATGTCTGAAAGATAGGCTTGGTTAGGAGAAGGTATCTGGAGATTGTTGTTGAGGTCTCCGGAGAGAACAATGTTGGAATATGAAGGGATCGTGTTGTAATGGATGGCTTCGAATGTTTCATCAAAGGTAACTTTCGGAGGCAGGTAGATGAAACCAAAGAGTACGGATGTGGGGATGTGGATATTTCAGCAATCAGGTATTCAATGTGTGGGGAAAGGGAAGTGGGGGAAAGAAGGGAAGTGGTTAAATGGTGGAGTATTATAGGATTCATCTGAAACATACTGGATCACTGAGATGGAATACAACAGCACTGATGAAATAGAAAGATTGTTTAAGTAGAAAGCATAATAAGTAGTAACAGTCGTTAAAACATTAATAATAAATAAAATTAAGTTTTACTATATTTTGAGGGGGAAAATGAATGAAGATAAAAGAAATAATGGAATTCTTTATCAGTCCTTTAAACAATAACAAGGACTGGTAATAATTCGATTAGGGTAATTATACGGCAGAAAAATAGAAACAACTTGTTGCAACCAATTCTTGCTGGTACGATGCGGTGATTGAGGAATGACTTGATATGTCCTAACAACGTTTCATATCCGCTGATCAATTTTTCTCGTAGCTTTATGAAGGTCTGCAAATAGGCCTTAAAGAAAAACTCTGTTGCCAATAATATCAACGCTAAGCACAAAAACACCCTGCTCTGAGAGTGTTGTACATGCGGCGCGCCACCTTCATCGGCGGCGGCTCGGCGCAGTTAAAGTAATCCGGCGGCGGCGGCGCGGCGCGGCGGCGCGCACGTCTAAACATAGTGCCACCTCACAGCTGCCAACTTGATCATAATTAAATTACTCCACTATAAAACATTAATTATTCCATTACTCTGGTAGTAGATTTTAATTTAAAGCTTTTTTGACCAGTTTCTTTTTGAAGGAATTGCACTAATGCTGTGTAATCTTCCAATTGGGAGGGGGGTGGGTTTTCCCCCGCCCCCCCCCTGACTACCGCGACCAACTTTGTAAGTGCTAGGCTCTAGTTCTCGAGAACTTAAATTTTCAAACCGTAATTAATACGGCTTTTTTTTCGTGACTAGTTACCTCTCGCATAGGTAATTAGTCCAAAAATCTTTATTAGGTAAGACTACAGATTAGGGTGGGGGGATTGGTTTTCCCCGAACCCACCAGGAACCACCACATCATCATATTACAATTAAGAATTTTTATTTATTCAAGTACTAATTTGTTCACAATGTTTTTGGTTAACCTGTTTTTTTCTAACACAAACAGATTTGATGGTTTCCCACACCTGGTAAGGCGACATAGCATTGCCCATGGTAAAAACGGATTTTCAAAGTCCAAGCCGCAAGTGGACATTGTTTGCCCTTGGGATTCGTTTATGGTCATGGCAAAAGCCAAACGAATAGGGTATTGAAGCCGTATAATTTTATTTAAAATTCTGACGGTGCCAAGGGAATAGGTGGCAACAGGACGATATCTCCTATAAACCTTCCAGGCAACATTTTTGCTTCAATAACATTTCCTGTGATCCTTTTAATGACCAAACGTGTACCGTTGCACAATTGAGGTGGATTTAAGTTACGAAGAAGAATGATCAGTAGGCCAATCTTCAACTGGATATTGTTTGGTGGCGTTCAGGGCCGGAACTAGGAGATTTGTCAGGGGAGGCAAAGATCAAGCTGCCACCCCCCCCCTCCCCTCCCACCACCAACTTAAAATACTATACCTCCGCAAGCTATTTTTTAAATGCGGTAGTTGAAATTACACACGATAATTATGTATGTTATGAAAAACACATACATATTGATCGTTTTCTTTCTTCTTTTTTTCTTGGGCAAGTTTTCTATACTCGGCTCCACTGAGTCGTTTTCTGCCATCCATAATTTGTAAACAGATAAAATGATCGCAGCTCAAAATGTAAAAACAACAAAACAATAAAACACTGATAATCAACACTCCAATACTCCGAACACTAATAACTGAAAGAAGGTATGAAAATTAAACAACGCCTCCTACAATGGAACTATCGGCTTGTAAGCTTGTAAACACGCAGACACGCGACAATAGATAGACCCAATAGGTAAATACATTACACGGGTGTACTCATAACTCTCGACCATTGAGAATCTTCTTAAGGTGTGAAGTCACCCAAAGGTAATTTCACAGGTTTTTACTATCACTTACCAATATATGAAATATATAGTAAGGAAAGTATTGCGATCGTGAAAAATTTCGACTTCCGGTTTTTCAACGGAAATACACGTTTTGGGGTCTCCTGAGTCCAAATAACCAAGTCCCTCAAAATGTGTGTGTGTGTGTGTGTGTGTGTGTGTGCGTGTGTGTGTGTGTGTGTGAACAGACTAGCTCAAAAACTATAGACCGTACAAAACTGAAGCTGGGTATTTGGTGTATGTGTATGCCCGCGATGTGACAGCAAAAATTTCATCAAAATTGGTAAAACGAAGGGGGTACTTTATTTAAAGAATTTTGTATATTTTTTACGTTTTTCTCGATTTTCTCAAAAACGGCTCTAACGATTTTGATTAAACTCGGTATTTGGTGTATGTATATGCCCACGATGCGACAGTAAAAATTTCATCAAAATCGATTGATTGGAGGGGGCACTTTACTTAATAAATGTTGTCCCATTTTCAAGTGTTTTTCTCGATTTTCTCAAAAACGGCTTAAACGATTTTGACCAAACTCGGTATTTGATGTATGTATATGCCCGCGATGTGACAGTCAAAATTTCATCAAAATTGATCAATTGGAGGGGGCACTTTACTTGATAAATTTTGTCTCACTTTCACGGGTTTTTTTTAATTTACTCAAAAACGGTCTAACGATTTTTATCAAACTGGGTATTTGATGTATATATATGCCCGCGATGCGACAGCCGAAATTTCATCAAAATTGGTGAAACGGAGGGGGTACTTTATTTAATAAACTTTGTCTTATGTTCACGTGTTTTTTTTATTTACTCAATATTGGCTGTAATGATTTTGATCAGACTGGGTATTAGTTGTATGCATACGGCCACAATGTGACAGCCAAAATATCATCAAAACAAGTGAAACGGAGGGGGTACTTTATTTAATAAACTTTTTTACAAGTATTACCTTTTTTTTAATATCTCAATAACGGCTTTAATGATTTTCATTAAATTCATCATGTTTAATGAAAATGGAGTCTTTTTTAATCTCAGGTAAGCTTTATCATTATTAAAATGTTCTGAGGGGGCTTAAAATGGGGAAGGGGTCTTTTTTGTGTTTTACTATAAAGGATCTTTGTTTTAGTTTATATTGGGAAATTATCTGTCTCTCATCACGCTTAAAAATAAGAAACGGCTAAATATGATATATGAAGAAAATCAAGTAAACATATACAGGAGAAAAAAAGAAAAATATTCCGTCAACTCATAAAACACCTTGATGCGTCCAACTACGTCATAAGTCTCGGGCAGCCATATTGCCCTTTACAAAATGAGCCCACCCTTCTATTCACCTTGGATGAAGCCGACAATGGATCTCGGTAAACCCGAACTGGATCGTGATATCGGGTAGGGCGTGATCGGAATACCTTGTTTACTCACCCCGTCCGCCATCTTGGAGTTGCTTATGGGTCATTCCATATCAAGTGGTCCAAAGTGGTTGCTCGATCATTTTAGAAAAAATATGGTGCGTGCGCGCAACACACAACTTTCACTTACCCACTTACTTATATTAGAAACTAGCTAGGGTGCCCGGCTTCGCTCCGGTAGTTTTAATAACAGAAAAACTTTAAAATTAAAGGAAATATAGAACAATATTAGCACTTTCTTGAAACTTTTAACATGGTATCAATATTAAGATTCGATTTCAGCAGAGTCCGCCCAAATAAGGAACCCTATATACTTTAAAGGGGGTTGAAAATGGTGAATGAACAATTAATTTTGCTGCAACTTTGTCGAGTCATGCATCGTTTTTGATGGTTTCTGCGATTCTGAATTCTATAAGCCCATTCCAAGCAGTCAGCAGATAATAAGTTATTAGATTATGGTTGAAAAATATATTAGTTAAAAAACTATATTTCGATTACAACTTAAGCGCCGACTAATGTGATGGTCCTATAAGAAACTACCGAAGATTCATAGAAACTTTTTTATAAGACCTTTCTTCCAGTTCAATCTCCCATAAGATATCCCTCCTCCCCCCGTTATTTGGCCGGACTCTGCACCTACTATTACAAAGTGAAAACCAAAATATCACGAGGGCACATTTTTTTCATCATATTTCTTTTTATCCTTGAACTATGAGGGGTGATAAAATCTTATTGAAAAAATGCTGTAATTGGAGTTCGTCACTTTGTCAACTGGAATGCTCATGATACATATTAATAAAACAATTTTTCATAATTACATACAATAAGAACACTTCAAACATTTTATTTTCGATTTATAATCAGTCAATTCAGCTCCCTTTTTTGTTTTATGTCTGTTTTTATTTGCGCACTGTACTACTCAAAAATTTTCACTCATATTGCATTAAATTTACTTAAGTAGGTATATATTAGATATTGATTAAATATAATGTGTTAATCAATTAACCTTCTTATGAGAAAATTTATTTCGTAAAGTATCCAGTCGGTTTTCTAATTGATTGCAGATATGTAAAATCATTATTTTATTTTGAAAGAAAAGGTGAAACTAATTATTTTCGCTTGATTTTTTAAATAATAATTGAATTATTACTATTATTGAATTATTTAAAACTTGATAATTTAAAAAGAACAGCTGAACAAATAAATAACCTATAACAACAAACATCGAGTGAAACGCACCCTAGCGCTTCCTGGTAGCCTGGAGCTCGAACTAAATTTTTCATTCATAAACTCGTATCTCAATCTCAGAGATGCTAATTAAATGGTGCGAGAGCCTTAAAATTCCAGTCCTTTTCTCTTCAACTTTACACCCTTAAGAGAAAAACAGAAACCTTCTTCTCCATTAGGGGTTTTACAGCAACACGCTGACATAACTTCCTTAATCCCACGTGGAGTCGTTTTTGAGCCTTTTCGGCACGCACATTGTACACTTTGCTTTATAATATATATTGATTAATGCGTTGTGTTAATGCCACTTCTCAAAGTAACACATTTTTCCACATTCATTTCTTACCTGATATTAAAGAATTAAATTATTAAAGAATCTTAAATTATTATTAAAGAATCTTACCTAATTTTCATTAAACATGACGAATTTGATGAAAATCGTTAAAGTCGTTTTTGAGATAATCGAAAAAAAGGTAAAAATTGGAAAAAAAGTTATGATATAAAGTCCCCCCTCCGGTTGATCAATTTTGATGAAATTTTTACAGTCATATCTCGGGCATATAAATACATCAAATACTAAGTTTGATCAAAATCGTTTAAACCGTTTTTGAGTAATTAAAAAAAACACGTGAAAATGATACGAAATTTATTAAGTAAAGTCCCCCTTCCGGTTGATCAATTTTGATGAAATTTTTACAGTCAGATCTCGGTTATATAAATAGATCAAATACCAAGTTTGATCAAAATCGTTAAAACCGTTTTTGAGTAAATAAAAAAAAAACACGTGAAAATGATACGAAATTTATTAAGTAAAGTCCCCCCTCCGGTTGATCAATTTTGATGAAATTTTTACAGTCATATCTCGGGCATATAAATACATCAAATACTAAGTTTGATCAAAATCGTTAAAACCGTTTTTGAGTAATTAAAAAAAACACGTGAAAATGATACGAAATTTATTAAGTAAAGTCCCCCCTCCGGTTGATCAATTTTGATGAAATTTTTACAGTTCTCATCAATTTTGATGAAATTTTTACATATCTCGGGCATATAAATAGATCAAATACTCAGTTTAATCAAAATCGTTAGAGCCGTTTTTGAGAAAATCGAAAAAAACCTAAAAAGTTATTAAATAAAGTACCCCCTCCCTTTGAGCAATTTTGATGAAATTTTTGCTGTCACATTGCGGGCATATACATACACTAAATACCCAATTTCAGGTTCGCACGGTTTTTAGTTTTTGAGCTAGTCTGTTCACACACACACACACACACAGACCATTTCGCGGGACTTGGTCATTTCAACTTAGGGGACCCCAAAACGTGTATTTCCGTTGAAAACCAGAAGTCGAAATTTTTCACGATCGCAATACTTCCACTTACTATATATTTCATATATAGGTAAGTGAAAGTAAAATTTATAATTTTACCACCAATTTCGTATGGAATCAGTAGTTCAAATCAATTTTTTTAAAATCTGGTGCGTGCGCGCAACACACAACTTTCACTTACCAACTTACTTAGATTAGAAATTAATGCGTTTTGTTAATTGCCACTTCTCAAATGAACAGAACAGTTTAATTATAACGCATTGGTTTGTCATTAAAGGCGTACGGCGCATGCGTGAGCTCAAGGTGTTTTATGAGTTGACGGAATATTTTTCTTTTTTTCTCCTGTATATGTTTACTTGATTTTCTTCATATATCATATTTAGCCGTTTCTTATTTTTAAACGTGATGAGAGACAGATAATTTCCCAATATAAACTAAAACAAAGGTACTTTATAGAAAAACAAAAAAAGCCCCTTCCCCATTTAACCCCCCTCAGAACATTTTAATAATAATAAAGCTTACCTGATATTAAATAACAACTAATTTTCATTAAACATAACGAATTTGATAAAAATCGTTAAAGCCGTTTTTGAGATAATCGATCAAAAAGGTAAAAATTGGACAAAATTTATTAAGTAAAGTCCCCCCTCCTGTTGATCAATTTTGATGAAATTTTTACAGTCATATCTCGGGCATATAAATACATCAAATACCAAGTTTGATCGAAATCGTTAAAACCGTTATTGAGTAAATAAAAAAAACACGTGAAAATGATACAAAATTTATTAAGTAAAGTCCCCCCTCCGGTTGATCAATTTTGATGAAATTTTTACAGTCATATCTCGGGCATATCAATAGATCAAATACTCAGTTTAATCAAAATCGTTAGAGCCGTTTTTGAGAAAATCGAAAAAAAACTTAAAAAGTTATTAAATAAAGTACCCCCTCCCTTTGAGCAAATTTGATGAAATTTTTGCTGTCACATCGCGGGCATATACATACTTTTAATACCCAATTTCAGGTTCGCACGGTTTATAGTTTTTGAGCTAGTCTGTTCACACACACACACACACACAGACACACACACACACAGACCATTTCGCGGGACTTGGTTATTTTGACTCAGGGGACCCCAAAACGTGTATTTCCGTTGAAAACCGGAAGTCGAAAATTTTCACGATCGCAATACTTCCACTTACTATATATTTCATATATAGGTAAGTGAAAGTAAAAAATTTTAGGATCAACCGTTTCAAATGAGCAGCCATTTTTGTTTCACATTTCAGGTCGATTTTTGAGTTTTTAATCTCTCACAGAAAACTCATTTTCTCAAAGATGGTAAGTCACAGACTAATAATTCAAACACAACTGTTTTCCTTAAAGTCTGGTCTATATTTCGTGTTCTCTTTATTATTTGAAGTCTAATACTTAAAAAGTGCTATTAAAAAAACTGCTTTAAATTCTCAAAATACCGTTTTTGAGGGTAACTTTTAGGTATAAGGGCATGTACATCAAAGCTGATTTTTGGCATGAAAATAAACCTAACTGAGTAGCTTTCATTAAAAGTACTCTAAACCCGTATATTCTTTACATTAGTTTTTTATGAATTTTTAATCTTCACATTTTTTAATTATTTGTTTACTTTAGGCTCCAATATCTCTGGTGGGCTAGTTGATAAAAATCTCATTTTTTTACACTAATTAAAAAATGTGAAGATTAAAAATTCATAAAAAACTAAGGTAAAGAATATACGGGTTAAGAGTACTTTTAATGAAAGCTACTCAGTTAGGTTTATTTTCATGCCAAAAATCAGCTTTGATGTACATGCCCTTATACCCAAAAGTTACCCTCAAAAACGGTATTTTGAGAATTTAAAGCAGTTTTTTTAATAGCACTTTTTAAGTATTGGATTCCAAAATATTCAAATAATAAAGAGAACACGAAATATAGAACAGACTTTAAGGAAAACAGTTGTGTTTGAATTATTAGTCTTAATGACTTACCATCCTTGAGAAAATGAGGTTTTCTTCATTGTTAAATAAGCACGAAAATGACTATTTTCAAAAATTCGTAGCTACCAATGGACTCAAATATACAGGTTGAAATTTCTTGCAGTAGGTTTATGTTGCATGTAAGCATAACATGTAAAAAAAATATATTTTTATTAACTGGCCCACCAGAGATATTAGACCTAAAGTTAACAAAAAAATGAGAAAATATGAACTTTAAAAATTCATAAAAAAATATTGCAAAGAATATACGGATTAAGAGTACTTTTAATGAAAGCTACTCAGTTAGGTTTATTTTCATGCCAAAAATCAGCTTTGATGTACATGCCCTTATACCCAAAAGTTACCCTCAAAAACGGTATTTTGAGAATTTAAAGCAGTTTTTTTAATAGCCCTTTTTAAGTATTGGATTCCAAAATTTCAAATAATAAAGAGAACACGAAATATAGAACAGACTTTGAGGAAAACAATTGTGTTTGAATTATTAGTCTATGACTTACCAGTCTTGAGAAAATGTGTTTGCTGTGAGAGATTAAAAACTCAAAAATCGGCCTGAAATGTGAAACAAAAATGGCTGCCCTTTTGAAACGGTTGATCCTAATTTTTTTTTTTTTAAATTGATTTGAACTACTGATTCCATACGTAATTGGCAGTAAAATTATAAATTTTTTATAAAATGATCGAGCAACCACTTTGGACCACTTGATATGGAATGACCCTATACAGGAGAAAAAAAGAAAGATATTCCGTCAACTCATAAAACAAGATGAACCCTCGCATGCGGAGTTCCTTACCTTTAATGACAGACCATTGTTTATAATTAAAGCCGTTCTTTTCATTTAATGGAAATGATTTGTTTCATGGTAACTAAATGAAATTTTCAACAATTGCATAGAGAATTATAAAATCTGACGACTTGGAGTATTATAGTGTTATGCTTGCATTGCCAAATTATCGCAAGAACTTTTATTTAATAATAAAAAAAATAAAATAGTGCACTTTAGAGAGCAAATAAAAACATAAATAAGAAACTTATGTGGAAAAATGTGTGGCTTTGAGAAATGGCAATTAATAAAGCACGTCAATTTCTAATCTAAGAAAGTTGGTAAGTGAAAGTTGTGTTGCGCGCATCACACCAGATTTTTTTCATTTTAAATTGATAATTTGTGTTGGGGCCACTGCGTGGTTGTCCAAGGGACGCCCTTACACAATGCCTGGATATAACTGATTCTAATTACCACCTTCTGAGGGGGGTGTTTATTGTGCCTTTGAATTGTGCCTGATAGATGATGATAGATAGATGAAGTCTGGAAGGTAAAATAAATGGGTGAAAAAGAGGATAAAGGAATATACATGCAACAATACTAAAAGCTTCTAAGGTAAATAAAAATATAATTGGTGACTAGAAAATAAATATAAGCATGCTAATTAATAGAGAAAGAAAAGAAAATAAGCTGAATAATATAAAATAAAAGCTGGCCATGCATTGAAAATAAACTAAAGCTATATACAATTAAAATAAATAGTAAAGAAAAGAAAATAGAAACTTCTAGCAATACAAGCAAATAAAAGAGAAAAGAAATTATACTTTACAGAGAGATAAGGTGGTTATAAAATAACTAACTACTGGAGGTTAAATACAGAAAATAACTGGTGGAATTGGTAGTGTCCTGAATAACAAATAACAGAGTACAAGATTTTAATGAAGAACTGATGATAAATGGTGAGAAAATGATGATAATTAAGCGGTGAAAATTGGTGAAAGATATGGTGAACATGAGGTGATAACTATCCAGCTGGAGACAGTGAAGTAACCTCCCCCTTATCACTCCAAGGAGGTCCAGTGAAGTTTTCTTTGTTCTTCAAGAAGTTGATAAAAGATAAAAATACAATGTACAATTCTAAATTTGGGAAGAAAGAAAGGTAATAGGATTGGTGAGTGTAGGAATTTAAAATATTGAATGCTAGGCCTTAACATCCAATTCGTGCCACAAAATTCGTGCCACAGTCAGACAACATTCTGTATGGACGACCTCGTCTTGCAACAAATCTATCGAAACAATCAATAAAAGTCTCAGTGGAAAGCCCTAGTGACAGCTCCAGATGAATTGCCTTAGTCGAGAGACAGATGAATAGACATAAGTATACCTTGATGGTTGGAGACTTTCTTCTTGACGTTTCTCTCGCTAGAAACGGTCCTGCAAAATCTACTGCTGTAAGATGAAATGCATTTTTCTCAGAAAATCTAGATGAAGGTAGATTGCCCATCAAAGGATGTGTAGTTGTCTTGGAATACCTTACACAAGTCAGGCCTAACCTCTTGATCTTGCGGCATAATCTGCGCAATGAAATTATCCAAAATTTTCTCTGAATTATGGCCTGAAGCGCAGCACAGCCTATGTGCAACGATGTGTGGTGGTAATGTTTCACTAGAAGGACAGTAAAATGTGCCTTACTCGGTAGAAGTATCGGATGTTTTTGGTCATACGAAAGATTAGAATTGTCCAATCTGCCGCCCACCCTCAAAACTCCTAGCTGATCCAGATGAATTCCAAGGCGGAGAAGCTGACTAGACATTTGGATCCGGCCCGGAGGACCAATGTTGGGGCCACTGCGTGGTTGTCCAAGGGACGCCCTTACACAATGCCTGGATATAACTGATTCCAATTACCACCTTCTGAGGGGGGTGTTTATTGTGCCTTTGAATTGTGCCTGATAGATGATGATAGATAGATGAAGTCTGGAAGGTAAAATAAATGGGTGAAAAAGAGGATAAAGGAATATACATGCAACAATACTAAAAGCTTCTAAGGTAAATAAAAATATAATTGGTGACTAGAAAATAAATATAAACATGCTAATTAATAGAGAAAGAAAAGAAAATAAGCTGAATAATATAAAATAAAAGCTGGCCATGCATTGAAAATAAACTAAAGCTATATACAATTAAAATAAATAGTAAAGAAAAGAAAATAGAAACTTCTAGCAATACAAGCAAATAAAAGAGAAAAGAAATTATACTTTACAGAGAGATAAGGTGGTTATAAAATAACTAACTACTGGAGGTTAAATACAGAAAATAACTGGTGGAATTGGTAGTGTCCTGAATAACAAATAACAGAGTACAAGATTTTAATGAAGAACTGATGATAAATGGTGAGAAAATGATGATAATTAAGCGGTGAAAATTGGTGAAAGATATGGTGAACATGAGGTGATAACTATCCAGCTGGAGACAGTGAAGTAACCTCCCCCTTATCACTCCAAGGAGGTCCAGTGAAGTTTTCTTTGTTCTTCAAGAAGTTGATAAAAGATAAAAATACAATGTACAATTCTAAATTTGGGAAGAAAGAAAGGTAATAGGATTGGTGAGTGTAGGAATTTAAAATATTGAATGCTAGGCCTTAACATCCCGCCCACCTAAATTCCGGACTCACCTGGTGGCGAAGTCAAATGACTTTCTCTTCCTGATCAATCGCTGTTGATTCCTGCAATAATGGCTGTAAGGACAAAAGTTGTCCAACATGTCTCTTAAATGTGCCTCCTTTCGTTTCTAAAGTTACAACACGTACGATACCATCCAAACCAGGGTGAACCTTAGTGATTTTTGCATAAGGCCATAAACATGGAGCTGATGAAGCATCTTTTAATAGCACAATGTCACCAACCTTAAAGTTTTCAGATGGCTTGAACCATTTATTTCTCATCATTAAGGTACTTAGATATTGGTCTTTCCAACATTTCCAAAATGTCTGAGTCCTCTCACGGATGAGCTGCCAGCGAGAGAGACGATTACTAGGCACCTCTTGTAGATTTGGTTCCGGTAAGGCATTCATCGGACCACCGATGAGGAAGTGTCCTGGAGTGAGCGGTTGGCAATCTTCTGGGTCAGCAGATGTAGGGTAGAGGGGACGACTGTTTAGCATAGCTTCTACCTTGGTAAATGCGTTGGAGAGTTCAGAGACAGTGAAAGAATGGTTACCAAAATACTTGTAAAGAAGGGTCTTAGCTGACTTTATGCCAGCTTCGAAAATTCCTCCAAAGTGAGGTGTACGAGGAGGATTAAAGTCCCAATTCACACCTAATTGGGTGGCATGGCAAGTGAGATCCTCTTTAGTCTTCTTGGAGTTCAACCAATCAGAGAGCTCTTGGTAATAATTGGCAGTACCGACAAAATTCGTGCCACAGTCAGACAACATTCTGTAAGGACGACCTCGTCTTGCAACAAATCTATCGAAACAATCAATAAAAGTCTCAGTGGAAAGCCCTAGTGACAGCTCCAGATGAATTGCCTTAGTCGAGAGACAGATGAATAGACATAAGTATACCTTGATGGTTGGAGACTTTCTTCTTGATGTTTCTCTCGCTAGGAACGGTCCTGCAAAATCTACTGCTGTAAGATGAAATGCATTTTTCTCAGAAAATCTAGATGAAGGTAGATTGCCCATCAAGGGATGTGTAGTTGTCTTGGAATACCTTCTACAAGTCAGGCATAACCTCTTGATCTTGCGGCATAATCTGCTCAATGAAATTATCCAAAATTTTCTCTGAATTATGGCCTGAAGCGCAGCACAGCCTATGTGCAGCGATGTGTAGTGGTAATGTTTCACTAGAAGGACAGTAAAATGTGCCTTACTCGGTAGGAGTATCGGATGTTTTTGGTCATACGAAAGATTAGAATTGTCCAATCTGCCGCCCACCCTCAAAACTCCTAGGTGATCCAGATGAATTCCAAGGCGGAGAAGCTGACTAGACATTTGAGCTGGCTGTTTATATGCTTCTGGGAAATAGGTCTTTTGAATGACTACTACGATTTTCATCAGTGATGCATCTAACTCAGATGCTGTTATTCCAGCGCAAGTCATTAAATGATGTTGACGTCTACAAACCTTGATAAAGCGAAGGACATAAGCAAAAGATCTGATAAGCCTGCTATAATTTGAGAAACGTCTTGTCCATGCAATCAATTCAGGCTCGTTTGAGGTAGACACTAATGAAGCTAAATTAGATTTAATTTCTCTAGAATACTCACAGCCTTGATTCTCTATCTGTGGTGAACTAAGTGGCCATTGGTTATAAGGCCGCGATATCCATTTAGGCCCCGCCCACCATAATGGATGGTTGACAAGTTCTGTTGGGCCTAATCCTCTTGATCCACAATCCGCAGGGTTGTCTTGTGAAGAAACATGTTTCCACCAAGAAACTTCCGTGTTTTCTAAAATGTTAACCACCCGATGAGCAACAAAGGTTTTTAGATTATGAGGTGGTGATGATAACCATGCCAGAACCACCGTTGAATCGGTAAAAAGATGAACTGCATACTCCTTCAAGGTTATTAATAAAGGTTTGATGGATGAGATTAGATTTGCCAAAAGAACAGCTCCGCATAATTCGAGGCGTGGCACAGTAATAGGTTTAACTGGGGCAAGCCTAGTCTTGGCCTTGAGTAAACTAGTGCTTTTAATCGAGCAGAGGTAAAGAGCAGCACAATATCCACGTTCTGAGGCATCACAGAAACCAAGAATATAACACTTTTCATGCCTTGTGTCACCAAGATACCTGTATATTGCTACATTCTGTAATGAAGGAAGATCTGTGACATATGTCAGCCATTTACTTCTGATATGTTCTGGTACGGCATCATCCCAACCAAACTTCAACTTCCAGAGCTCTTGCAGAATCAGTTTAGCGGAAAATACCACTGGTGCTAGGAATCCGAGTGGGTCGTACAGCCGTGCTACAGTAGATAATATGGTACGCTTGGTTTGTATTGCACTCATGATGGGCATGCTAACGGTGAATGAAAAAAATCTGTTAATGGTGACCATTGGAGTCCTAAGATTTTAATGTGAGATTCAGCATCTGAAGTTCCATCAATACTGAAATGTAATTGGCTGGTAGTATCCTCATCTGCCACTACTTCTGGAACATTACTGGCCCACTTTGATAGATGAAAGCAACCCATTCCTAGTAATACCTTTAACTGATTTTTTAATGCAATTGTGCTAGGGATGTCATAAGAGCCAGTGACAATGTCATCTACATACATGTCATTTAGAAGTGCTGTTGATGCTTCAGGATAGTCTTCACCCTCATCCTTCACTAGTTGATGAATGACTCTAATGGCTTGGAATGGAGAAGGTTTCAATCCATATGTGACAGTGTTGAGTTGATAAGTATCCACTGTTGCGTCAGGGCTGAATCTCCAAAGTATTTGCTGATAAACTCGGTCAGAAGGGTGAACCAATACCTGACGAAACATTTTGACTACATCAGTAATAACTACAACTTCATGTCGTCTGAACCTAATAATTATATCAACTATGTCATTTTGCAATTGTGGTCCAGTAAATAATTTTTCATTCAATGAGACATTTGAAGAGGTTTTTGCAGATGCGTCAAAGACCACTCGAATTTTATTTGAGTCTGCCTTTGATACAGCATGGTGAGGGATTATGTAGCTAGGTGATGCTGAGGCTAACTGCATATGACCCAACTTAAGGTATTCAGCCATGAATTCGCAATATTGATCACATAATTTCTCATCCTTTGATAACTTATTTTCTAAGGAATAAAGTCTTATCAGAGCTTGTCCTCTTGAAGAGCCTAACTCCGGTTCAGATGACTTGAAAGGAAGGGAAACCACATAACGTCCCGATGGAATTCGGTACGTTGTCTTCCGAAAAAACTCTTCACATTTCGTATCATCCTTTGAAAGTGGAATAGGCCTACTGACTTCTTCCATCTCCCAAAATCTTTGAACCATGTTATCTATTGACCTGTTGGATAAAAGACAAATCGAAGTATTAGTAGGTTCTGTTAGTGGTCCCATAACTACTTTTCCAAAGACAGTATCCAGAAACGGAGGATTGGAGCGATTGGTGTTACGTATTACTTGCATAAAAAGATCTGCACCAAGAAGAAAATCTATCTCAGCCGGTGTGCCAAATTCTGGATCTGCTAGATCATAGTTAAGATACTTCTGCATCTCTGATGTAGGTATATGTTCCAAAGGTAAAGGAGTTGTGATTGTTGGAATAACAAAGGCCTTGGTAATGAGCTGATGGCTAGAGTTTCTAGGCCGCAGTATGCAATGAACTACGCCTTCCGGAGTTGGTACATTGGTGTTATTCAAGCCAGTGACATGACAATCAGTTCTTTGAGGCTTCAGTCCTAGGCGGTTGGCACATTTGGTGGTCATGAATGAATTCTGGCTTCCTGAGTCTAGGACTAAACGAATTTCTTGTAATGTGCCTCTTTGATCCATTATAGTTGCCAACGCAGTACCTAGAAGTATTCTTGCTTTAGATGAATCAACACTTGCTAAATTTACAGTATGTGGTTGAGACTTGTTCGATTCAGGTGGAGTAGATATGTTACCTTCAGTAGGGTCTGGTAAGTGGAGCATAGAATGATGCCTTCCTTTACATAATCTGCAAGTGAACCTTGATGTGCATTGCTTAGTCTTATGTTTAGGGCATAAGCAATTTCTGCATCCAGGCCAGGTTCTCAACATGTCTAATCTCATAAGCGGGGAAGCAGCACAGAAAGTTGGGCATTCTACAATAACATGTGCTTCACTACAAATAAAACACTGGAATCCCTGCGTTAATTGTCTAGAGGAGTGATGAGGTATATTTGTGGTATGCAGAGATGTTAATTTATTGATATTTGCAGATTGGTAACGCTTAGGTCTTGGTGGGATTTGTGAGCGTTCAGAATGGCTGGTCTGATATGTGGTATCCAGTGATGAACGTGTGAGCTGTTGAAGTCTACTCTCAATAAAACTTCTAAGGTGCAGATAAGATGGATGCACTTTATCGGAGTTTTCCCTTTCAAAATCTTGGCGCAAGGATTGATCTAAATAACGAAAAACTATTTCAAAGAGTAAATAATCCTCTCTATCCTTTATATTTAATGTTCTAAAGCTATCAACAGCTACTAAAACTGTTGATGTCAATATTTCCAAAGATTCAGCAGAAGGACGTAAAATAGGCTTAGCATTTAGAAACTTGTGAATGTATGCGGAAGAGAGATTTCTTTGGTTATCATATTTTTGTAGCAATCTATCCCATGCTAAATCATAATTGGATTCTGTGCGTGGTATGGCTTTAATGCAATCAAGAGCTTGTAATTTTAGAACACCAATTAAGTAGGTAAATTTATCAATTTTTGGTATTTGTTCCTTACTATGAACAGATGCTATGAAGGCATCTTTAAAGAAAGGCCAATCTAAAATATTACCTGAAAATATTGGTAACTTAGCATCCGGAAGGTTTATTGGGCGACCTACATGCACTACAGTTTGATTAGCAGAGGTGTCAGAAATTGACAAGCGAGCCACTCCTTCCTTCTCTTTAAGCTTCCCTTGTAAAGTGACATGATAACCAGATGCCTCATTCTTGAACCTTTTCACTTCAGAAAAAAGGGTTGCATCATTTGTTGATGGGAAAACATCAGAATTATTTGTGATACATAATTCCTCCATTTCAAAATAAATTGATTCAAATTTTTGGTATGTATCATTTAAATTACTAACCATTCCTATAAACATATCTACAGCTACATCAGATTTGAGTGCAGCCCGGCCTTGGTCTCTAATAGATTTAATATCTTCACCAAATGATAATAGGCGTTTGCGCAAGGCAGTTATTTTCAAGCGAAGAGTTGATTCTGCCTGGCTGGCTGCATCTGTACCTCCTGGCATCTTCAAAATAAACAATTCAAAAACAGAATAAATAAAGAAAAAATAAATACCCAAAGAAGAAGATAATCCGGCCCGGAGGACCAATGTTGGGGCCACTGCGTGGTTGTCCAAGGGACGCCCTTACACAATGCCTGGATATAACTGATTCCAATTACCACCTTCTGAGGGGGGTGTTTATTGTGCCTTTGAATTGTGCCTGATAGATGATGATAGATAGATGAAGTCTGGAAGGTAAAATAAATGGGTGAAAAAGAGGATAAAGGAATATACATGCAACAATACTAAAAGCTTCTAAGGTAAATAAAAATATAATTGGTGACTAGAAAATAAATATAAACATGCTAATTAATAGAGAAAGAAAAGAAAATAAGCTGAATAATATAAAATAAAAGCTGGCCATGCATTGAAAATAAACTAAAGCTATATACAATTAAAATAAATAGTAAAGAAAAGAAAATAGAAACTTCTAGCAATACAAGCAAATAAAAGAGAAAAGAAATTATACTTTACAGAGAGATAAGGTGGTTATAAAATAACTAACTACTGGAGGTTAAATACAGAAAATAACTGGTGGAATTGGTAGTGTCCTGAATAACAAATAACAGAGTACAAGATTTTAATGAAGAACTGATGATAAATGGTGAGAAAATGATGATAATTAAGCGGTGAAAATTGGTGAAAGATATGGTGAACATGAGGTGATAACTATCCAGCTGGAGACAGTGAAGTAACCTCCCCCTTATCACTCCAAGGAGGTCCAGTGAAGTTTTCTTTGTTCTTCAAGAAGTTGATAAAAGATAAAAATACAATGTACAATTCTAAATTTGGGAAGAAAGAAAGGTAATAGGATTGGTGAGTGTAGGAATTTAAAATATTGAATGCTAGGCCTTAACAATTTGCGTAGGTTGATTCGAAAATTAATTTGAAACTGTTTTCCTATTTTATTTTCCTATATGTTTTCCTAAGTTAATTTTAGTCATAAAAAAACATTTTATAAAAAAATATTAAACCGACTTCGAAACCTAGGAACCAGTAAAAATAAATTCACTGAAAAGTATGAAATAATTACGTTCTGATTTTTATGAATACACAGCAAAATTGAAAATGGTATAAAAAGTGGAAAAGTGCAATAAGACGAATAATTTTATTTTGATTTGTACAAATACACACTAATTGTTGATAAAAATTATTAAATTTAAATATTAAATACTATGTTCAATACAACACAATCTTTTCGGAGGTGGCGCAAAATAGAAATAACATGTTACTGATACAATTCTATTAGAGGGCATTGAAATCAATAGCTGGGAAGAAAAGATCCATTTTGAAGATTTTCATAATGTCTAGTGTAAAAAATTTTAAATTTTGCGCCGCCTCCGAAAAGATTGTGTACATAATAATTTAATAAACATTCTTAATAATTTAATAAACATTTCCAGCCCCAAAAGTAGAAGTATCCGAAATTTCCCGGGTGAAACCGGGATAAGCAGCTAGTAATAAATAAAAAGGATATATATTTTTTAAATTATTGCATTTTTAAAACCGTTTTTTTCCCCTGAACTTCTAGAACACCCAATATATACAGAAGACATAACACTAATAAAACTACACATATATAATAAATTTATATATATATATATACTAGCTGTATGTCCCGGTTTCACCCGGGGAATTTCATTTTTCTAATGAAACGGTCGATTTCGTAAAAAAACCAATCTAAAGCGAGATCATTAAGATTTTTATTAGGATAAAGAATATCAGCTGAAGGTCGGCTGAAGTTATGCGATTTTAATATGGACAGGTGTTCGCACCTGGTATGAAAGAACCACTGAGCGAAGTTTGGAGAATGTAGGATAAACGGTATGGATTTCTATATAGAACAAACAAACAAACAGAAATATTGCCCTGCAGTTTTAGCTTCTCGCAAATCGGCTTGCCTAAGCCTCTGTGGCGCAAGGCGGGCCTCGCATTCCTGGGCAGACTCAGTTTCCCGCGATTCTGCCTGTCTAAGGCCCGGTGCACATGGGCGACAAGGCACGCTTGCCGCTAGGCGTAATGTTACGCCGATAGGCAGACATACGTTGGGTATATAGGGGCAGTGCACATGGGCGTTAAGTGACGGCCGGATGTTCCGGATTAGTACGATAGGCCCAGGAGCTAACGCATGTTTCTCCTCGTATCGGGCGGCTACTCGACGCTTTCGCGTTTCACAAGTACCTTGGTTTCAATGGGACAGTGCACATGAGCCGCTGCGTTTTTTCCTATCTTCCTCTTTAATTTAACAGGTTAATTTTAAGTAAGATAATTATTAATTTCATTTGTATTACTTATTTAACATGTTATTAGATGCTATGTTATTAGATAACCAATTAAAATTAATCTTTGAAATTATTAATTAAATTGATGATTTTGTATCAATATCAATGTGGAATTCATAAGATATGTAATTTGAGATTTAATCATTAATATGTTAAAACTCATTTTATTTATTTAAGTAATTTAGACGTGGGTAATGGTCAACTGTTTTCTGTAGGATGATTGGTATATCAGGATTTTCTGTCAAATATTCATTATTTGGACAGACTACATTTGGATCCAAACATGAGGATCTTCGTCATAGCTAAAATGAAGACAAATATATGAGCAACATGTAAAGTGCCTATGCTCGAAGATGAGGTCAATTACAGATAGTAACAAGAAGAAGTAATAAAATAACGAAACAAAATCCCAAAGATGGTTTGTTAACATGTTATGGGTACTTATGAAATCTATTAATGATATAAAAGATATTAAAAATTTAAGTGTATGAATAATTTACTGATTAACATGCTAAAATAAAATCTTGATCTTGTTGAGTTGAGAGTAATAAACCCACAGGCTGAGGAAAAAATTATCAGGTAGAAGGTGTTAGGGGTTAGTTTGGCGACTTCAAAAGCTTTGGGTTTCCCCAAAATAAACCTTTTGAAGTCGGCTTGAAAAATTATAAGCTGCCAATTCATCAAATGATCGAATAGACATTCTAAAATAATTGAAGAATTTTTGTTCATCTTCCCTCAAATTTATAAACATAGACTTAAAAGCACCTTTTAAATATCTCTCATTGTTAAATGGGTGAACCCAATGCCTTCTTTTACATTCACAGTCACAAATGTATTTCTACTCCAAGTATGAAAAAACGTTTTTTTTTATAAATTTGAACTTGTTTTCGATCCATCTTGGGAGAGAAAAAACACTACACTGACAGTTCTGAGACAAAAGAAACAGGGTTTCAGAGAGGTAAAAAAAAAAAAAAAACCGAACAAAAAGCTGGGTATCGGAGTGGTAATTTTGAAGTGACGCGTCGTTCTATCTCCTCATGTACACTGACACTTTTTTATGAAGGTTTGCGTCTTCCTGGAAAAGCTTCTTAGCGGCAAGCGTGCCTTGTCGCCCATGTGCACCGGGCCTAAGCCTCTGTTGTTCAATCCTATTTTGATGTTCGGTGAGAGTTTCAGCTGCTCGTATTTGACGTTGTTTTTTAGCTTTTGAGCTCACTACTTCTATTGAAGCTCGCTTCTTAGGAGGCATTTTTAAAAAATAAATCCACCATACATGTAAATAAACGTATTGTAATGTTAAAAAAAAAATATGGTTTAAAAATCCCAGAACTCGACGCCTGCCAAGGGACGGTCTTACCGGTCCTTGTTGGCCTCTTCGAAATCTATAAAATTATTTTTTAGGCCGTTTTTTTCGACTCAAACGGTCGATTTCGTAAAAAAAACCATTGTAAAGCGAGATCATGACGAATTTTATAACAATAAAGAATATACCCAGAGATTGGCTAAAGTTAGGTAATTTTAATATGGACAGGTGTTCGCAACTGGTATCAAAGAACCACTGAGCGAAATTTGGAGAATTTAGGACAAACGGTATGGATTTCTACAAAGAACAAATAAACAAAATTTCATCTTTATTTATATAGATAATAAATATATACATATATAATAATACTAGCTGACCCGGCGGCAAACGTTGTTTTGCAATATAAATTATTTCTAGGCATAAAATATTTAATATTTATGCGTTTTGTCCTTTCCAGAACATTAGCGGATATTGGATAGCGTCATATGAACGGTGTGTATCAGCAATGAACTAAAGATTATTATTTCTTCTACGAATCACAATTTCTTGTGCACCTGTATGATCCCCAACGATGATTCTAGCAACTTCGTCTACAACAGGTGCATTGATTCTACGAATGTGCTCTCCAGCCGGTTTTTTATTAAGATTAATGAAAATAGCGTGATTATCGCTTTGTAATTAGTGCATGTGTGATTTGAATATTTTCAACAATTCATTGTGTTCATTCAATAGACCGTCCAGCTCGCCGACGATGCATTTGGCAAAAAATGAATCAAGGTTATTGTAGTCACAAGGTGCATTCACAGGATTGGTAAGTGAACTTCCGGAATCCTCGCCGCCCATAAAGTAGATCTGTAAAATTTATGTGGTTCGTTTGGCATTGGCAGCAATTTACGATAAGGTTGGCCTCTGAATTTGAATGGAGAAATATATTGTTGACAATTTGTATTAGTATTTCGAACTATTTCTGTTACACCAAATGATGTCATTTGAAAGCATGAACTGAATATTCGAATTGACTTCAGGAACAGGTTAGAATCTGGATCCGCGCTGATAAGTAAACCGTTCAATGGTTCAGGTGGTGTTTCAATTTCGGGTAGTTGCACGATTCCTGACGCGCAACACATTCCGGCTGGCTAGTTTTTGAATTTCAGAGCATACAATGCGGGCATTCCTTGTCCACAGCACCAATTACCACTTTTGAATGAGGATAATATTCAATATCGTACTCATACTGGAATGCTAGACGCAGGAATGAATTAGATGTAAATGCTGTACCTGCATGATGTAAATACTGTGCTGTATGATGTACCTGTTGGCGTTGTTGCTCATTTGTTCTGCGTCTATTGACTGTGAAACAGCGCGATTGTCGTTGTTCTAATCTTATTACTTCATTGCGTTCAGCTCGTGTATCCTCTGAAAGCTCTTGACGCAATTGCGCCAGGCTCACACGCGCATCAATATTTTGTTGCTGGATTTATTCTTCGGTTCTTTGGACTCTTCTATTTCGCATGCTTCTAGATCTAATTGTATTACGGCTCAAATTAGCCCCTCTGCGTTTTGTTGGCATTTTTCACTGTACAAAACACACATAAATAGAACTAATTGAATTACTTAATGATGAAAAACATTATAGTATTAATGTATTTAATCTTTGATAGTACACACAGGATATTACACGTTATATACATGTAAATATTAGACTGTTTTACGAAAGCGAAAAATTTTATTTATAGAAATGGTGGAAAAAAAATCTGTGGAAGTTAGAGCTCTTAGAAGAGAATACAATAAAAAATTTGCCTAATTGTAATAAAAATCTATCTTTCACCGAATTTTTTTTCCAACAACATTTTCGATATAAAAAAAAAATTATGGATTTTATAACAAAGGTGTAAGATTAATTTATACTTACAACACATATGCCGCGGGGATAACTTACCGATTGATAATTGATCAGTAATCGAGCGGGAAGAAAAATTATTAAATTACTAAAATAACTATTAAAAAATAGAGGTTGGTGATAGAAGGGGGAAAATTTAGGGTTGTATGTATGTTTTGAAGCCACATTATAAAAAAAAATAAAAAAATTGTCCAAAAAAAATTTAGAGGTGGACAACCCTCATCACTTAGGGGTATGAAAAATAGACAGTAGCCGATTCTCAGACCTACTGAATATGCATATAAAATTTCATGAAAATCGGTCAAGCCGTTAAGGAGGAGTATGGTAACTAACATTGTGACACGAGAATTATATATATAAGACTAGCTGACCCGGCAAACGTTGTTTTGCCATATAAATTATTTCTAGTGGAGAAAAGAAATCACTAACTTATTACAAGTATATAAGGATCTGATTTATCGGAGCGCTGTGAACGATGAGGGAATATAAAAAGAACAAAACACCAAACATTAATTTTTTTAATTTATTATAATTTATTCCTTAAAATTATATATATCATAATAAATAATGTCAATAAGTAAATGTAATTCATAATTTTTGAATGAGCTGTTCTGCCTCCATCCAATAAAATTGCCGCAATGCCCGATGATGCAACGGCCAATGCGATGCTATTATTTGATCGGAATTTGGCGAGAATTAGCGAAATAAGGAATGTTTTGCCAGTTCCACCTGGTGCATCCAAAAAGAAGAACCCACCTTGTCCAGCTGAAACTGCGAGCATAATGCGGTCGTAAATGATTCTTTGTTCCTCATTCATTAGTGTGATATTGCGAGGAACAACCGCCGCCATTTTCACGGTTCACTTCAGCGTTCATTAAATCAGATGCATTTCGATTTGGCGAATTCATGCCGAAATGACTGAAAAGTAAGTTGGCAATGATAATGCAAAGATCCTCAATAGGAATCAATGCTTCAATGTACATAGCGTCGCTGAATGTTATCGCTAGATCGTTGCACCGTTTACGATGTTGATGCAATATATCACCAGTCATTGAATCTTTGTGATTATCCCACAATATCTCTGCTCGGGCTGAGAAACATATAGTCAACACTCTAGCGAATAGTAGACGAATTTGTATTGCTGTACTGTTCAATGCTGCTTCAGCAAGCATACATTCCCACTGGCTGACGTCTTCCAGCAAGTCGAGTGCAAGGCATGAATCTTTATATGTTGGATACTGTTACCCTTTCACTTTACGTATATCTAGAAATGACAATAGGCCAGTAACATTAACCAACAACAGTCGAAGATAAAAGCACTCAGTCAGCCTTGGATTGACTGTAAATACTCGCCCCAAGGCGTTTGATTTGAATAAATTGAGACATTCATCAATGCAGCTTGCGGTGAGCCTTGCTTGCGGGGTATCCATTTTTTTATATGAGCCCACGTGAAATAGCGTGTACTTGTGAATAGAGTAATTTTCGTGCAAAGGCACCAAAATCATCCGCACGATTACAATATTGAACAATTTCAGTGAGTGTAGATTTTGGTGGATTTATTGCACGATCAATCGCTGTATCGTTCGTGAAAAATACACACTGACCGTTTTCAAGATGGACGCCTAACTGAACAACTGCTGGATCCAGTTCATGAATTGGAAAAACAAAGATATGCCAAGCATCTTCATTGAAGTTGATGACCGACCAATTTGGTAGAGCGTTATTTCATCGTTTTTATTCACTGGAGGAGCATCCCTTAATGGACCTACTTGCCAATGTATTTGATGCTCTTCACAGAACTGCAGAACTCACCATTAATATGAGCATTGTATATCTTGCTCAGCAGAGACGAATATGGCACCACCCAACGATTGTGAATGTCAATGTCTGTCTGATATCCGTCGACATTTGTGATCGTATCGTTAGTGAAATCTTTAGGGAAATTTTTAGTACATTTTCCATCTGCCATGCAAGGCCATGAACGATTAAGAGTACCGCATGGGCCATGAATCAAGATTGCTGTAACAAAACCAAACAGCAATCGGTCATTAGACGGATCTGGAATTTCCGCAGAAATTATATTATCGATTTCTCGGGGACGGATTTTGTCAATTAACCAAAGCAAAATGTGTGCATGAGGTATTCCTCGTTTTTGCCTCTCAACCGAATACTACCAGCAACGTGTGGGACCGAATACATGTAATTTAGTAATGAAACTCATTAAAGACTGAACACACGTGCTGAAATGTCATGACGATGTATTTGTATCAAAACTTTTCTGGTAAACTGACCTATAAAGCTCGTCATCGCAAGTACACGTGTTTTTTGTCTAAACGATCTTGCTGCTCCTTTTGTTTTTCTTCAAACTTACTCATCATAGTGTATAGTAAATTCTGCACTACACTATTTATAGTTTTATTCATTTTAAATGATAAACTCCGTTATAAGCATATACGAATTGTTTACAATTTGTCATGACGGGTGACAAAATGACATTGATAGAATGTTACCATGTAAATGTTTCAATTAAATGTTAGGCTCAACTGGCGGGGATAACTTACCAAGTAATAATTGATCAGTTATCGAGCGGGATGAAAAATGATTAACACGTTGAGTGCCATGGAAAAGAAGATGTATTTTTGCATGGGGCAGAAGCATTTTTTCCTAATTTATAAACTTTTATATGATTAGAATGATACATAAATTGCAAAATAAATAAATTATTTAATTTTGGCCATTAACAATAATTTTGAGAGCTGTACGTACATACCGCCCGGCCCCAGGGTAATAGCCCGCTACCTGAAGTAGTAGCCCCCTGGGGATGACCGCCATGTCAATCCCTTCATACTTCTCCTGTCCCTTTCATCTCCATCTCTCAGTTTTGCTCTTGGCTACATGACGTTCAGACCTCTTCTTCTTCTCCTTTCACCCCCAAATAAAAAAAAAAAAAAAAAAACGGCACATCGCATTGGTGAATTGTTCGGGGCCAGAGCGGTCCCATACGCCTTGAAATCACCCTCGGCGGGCCCCTGGCCCACAACAACCTTTTAGCTTGCGGGAGAGCGGGGGGGGGGGGGACCTGGGGCTGGGGACCTCCTCGGCCCCAGCCAATAGTCCAACAGCGGTGCGATCGGACCGCTTGGCGCTCAACGTATTACTATAATGAATATAAAAAAATAGGGGTTGGTGATGGAAGGGTGAAAATTTAGGGTTGTGTGTATTTTTTAATGCCACATTAAAAAAAAATTAAAAAAAAAATTTATCCAAAAAATAAAAAAAAATGTTAGGGGTGGACAACCCTTATCACTTAGGGGTATGAAAAATAGATAGTAGCCGATTCTCAGACCTACTGAATATGCATATGAAGTTTTATGAAATTGGTCAAGACATTTTGGAGGAGTATGGTAACTAACATTGTGACACGAGAATTTTATATATAAGATATAATAATTTTACCTTTATTTTTATGTCTTGTTAACATTAAGAAGCTGAGAAAACTTATCACACAATGCTTGCCTTCATTTTGCATTTTCAACCTCTGCGTATGTAAGTTCCATTAATAGGTCTCAGTTGGACAATGAGGCTGTGAGGGAAGTAATAAATTTAGACTTCTTTCGGTAGACGCTCTATGAAATATTAAAGGCCAGATTAATGAAGGGTTCTGGGGAATCCCATAAAGCCAGAATTAAAAGACAGCTTAAAAGATCAGCGGCTCGGAGTCCTTTACATTTTTTACGATCGCTTCAGCAATCTTTGGGAGGTTAGATGATAACGGAAGACTTGCTGCGACCAAGGTTTTGAAAATATTAGCAATTTTAAAATAAAGTCCCCCACCATCTAGACAATATGAGAAACAAAAACTACAAATTAAATAAGTTCTTAATTATTATAACTTTTAAATATCAATAAGCTTTATTTGAAGCCAATATTTGGCCTTACAGAGTCTGAATACCTCAACCCCATTCCCCGATTTTAATAGCATCAGCCTGCCTCCCCTAGAAAATATGAGAAGAAAAATAACAAAGTGGATAATTTTGTATTTGTTCAATCCTTATATATATAAAAATCTCGTGTCCCGATGTTTGTCATTCTATTACTCAGAAACTATTCAACCGATTTTAATGAAATTTGGCTCAATGTTTATAGTTTTGGCAAACTTAATAGACATGATAGTTTTTAACTTGATTAGTGATCAAAATAATTCTTATATAGCGAATTATTGCAAATACAGTAGGTCGGGTTTCGATTTATTAACATGGCGTCATATGTCAATTTCATAACGTTTTTGTTTATAAGCATGCTATTGGAATACAGATAATCATTATTATAATTTTGTATTGTGTTATGTGAGTGAAGTTATTGGTTCCTATATTATTATTTTCCACAGACAAATAGTAATACAAATCTTTGTATTTATTGTTAATTTTCATTAAAGAATAAATAAATCAAGAAAAGGTTACAATAAATTCTCAAAAGTGTTGGTAATTCCTTCCTTTTCCTTTTTTATTTGTGTTTCAATTAAATTACTAGCTAAGCGCTGAAACGCTTTGCTGTGGCCCACCCTGATATCAACTTTTAGTAAAGTAAATACATTCAAATAATTTAAATTAGGATATTATTTGAAATAATATTCTATAAATGTTGTAACAGCACCTACTGTCACAGGTGTAACCTAATAGAAACCTGACTAGGGATGGTGCGAAATTGCCGGAACGGCTCCACGGAACCTAATACGTGCCCGGAGCTGTTAGGAACAGTTCCAACATGGATGCCTTAACGGCTCCGATCGGAGCTGTCTGCTTTCTCCTTCCTTCACTAGACTCTTGGGAGCTGGAACCGGAGCTGTTAGTGTACTATACTAGCTCCGACTCGGAGCTGTTAGCATATTAGTTCCGAGGCTCGTCGGAGCTGTTTAATCTCTCCCCACCCATTGGTTCTAACGGAGCTGGAGTCGGAGCTGTTAGCATATTAGTTCCGAGACTAGCTCCGACTCGGAGCTGTTAGCTTATTAGTTCCGAGACTAGCTCCGACTCGGAGCTGTTAGCTTATTAGTTCCGAGACTAGCTCCGACTCGGAGCTGTTAGCTTATTAGTTCCGAGGCTGGTCTGAGCTGTTTAACCTTTCCTCGCCCATTGGTTCTAACGGAGCTGGAGTCGGAGCTGTTAGCATATTAGTTCCGAGACTAGCTCCGACTCGGAGCTGTTAGCATATTAGTTCCGAGGCTCGTCGGAGCTGTTTAATCTCTCCCCACCCATTGGTTCTAACGGAGCTGGAGTCGGAGCTGTTAGCATATTAGTTCCGAGACTAGCTCCGACTCGGAGCTGTTAGCTTATTAGTTCCGAGACTAGCTCCGACTCGGAGCTGTTAGCTTATTAGTTCCGAGACTAGCTCCGACTCGGAGCTGTTAGCTTATTAGTTCCGAGACTAGCTCCGACTCGGAGCTGTTAGCTTATTAGTTCCGAGACTAGCTCCGACTCGGAGCTGTTAGCTTATTAGTTCCGAGGCTGGTCGGAGCTGTTTAACCTTTCCTCGCCCATTGATTCTAACGGAGCTGTTAGCTTATTAGTTCCGAGGCTCTCTTCGGAATGGAGCCTCAGTGCAAATGTTCATGAAATTAGTTTGGAATTCTTGATTTGACATTGCAACTAATTTTTAAGCCAGCATATTATGGTTATCTAAGAAGCAATTTCTATTTACCTTTGTTTTTGTAACATCACCGTCTTTCATTTCTTTATTTATTTAAAATAAAATAAAACAAAATTTCAATTTTTTCTAATATATGATCTTTAAAAAAATTAATATGTTAACATTTTTTTAGATAAACCATTAAATGGATAGGGAAGTTATAACTCGATAAAGGCATTATTTATTAAAATCCTAAATTCTTAATATTGGCATTGTAGCAATTTCATTCTAATTAGTTAAGCTGTAAAAATATTTAGTCAAATTAAAAATAAAATGTTTTCTTTTTTCTTAACTGTAAAAATAAAAATGCTTTTATTTTTAAATGCTAACATGGAGTCATGACTTGAAAAACAATAAGTTTTATGTACAATATACTTTTTTATTTATACTAGCAAATGGGTTTTCATTTCATTTTAAGATGTCATCATTTTCATTTTTTTTAACCTGGCTTACTTGGAATTTTTTTTAATTTTTTTTTAATTTTTAATAGTAAACGCTAACAAAAAATCGTAATTTTTTGTTTGAATAAATTTTATTCACATCCATACATATAATATACAGTGAGAGAGATACAATGTATAAAATAAATATACATGTTTATATCTACATACTTTATTTTGTTATCTGCTTGTTATGTTTATTGGCATACAATTATTTATTTAAATTATAAATTGAAAAATCTAATTATAAATTATATAATTAAAGATTATAAATAACGATTTAATTTTTATTTGTAAAAATTAGAAATAATAAAAATGTTTACTTGATAACTTGTTATTCTTTACATTCTTATTTTTTAAATATCATTATTATTTAAATAATATTATATTATATGACACTATATTATATTATTATAATATTAAATTATCCCCTGGATTCCTTTCCTATTTATGTTCCTTGGAGAGTAGTTTAACTTTTGAAAAGGTGGAGATAGAGGTCTACCTACACTGGTGGAATTTACTCTCGGAACAGATAGGTGGAACTGGAACGGTTAAGGGAACCTAATACGCAGTCGGAACTGGAACGGTTGGAGCTAATACGTCATTTAAACGTTCCGTAACATCCCTAAACCTGACTAGGGGAATCAGTGTTGCCAAAAAGTTGTGAAAATTAGTGGCTACACTGCCGGTAACCAGACATGCAACCTCCCTGAGTGTGTTTTGATTAGGTCACTGTTGCCAACCGTGGGGAAAAGTCCCCACTTGTGGGGATTTTCAACAAGAGTGGAGAATTGGGGAAAAACTTTTCAAAATTCCAAAAAAGTGGGGAATTTCTTAAAATATTGATTTTGAAAAGTGGGGAAAATTTTCAAATGTGGCATCTTTGTTGTTTTACATTATTGAGTGTTTTGTTATAGGAGAGGTACTTTTTTTTGGTTAAGCTAATCGAATGTTTTACCTATGTATCACTAGCTTTATATCCCGGTTTTACCCGGGAATTTCGTTTTTCTAATAAACGTGAACAAATTTAAAGTGAGATCATAACGATTTTTATAACAATAAAGAATATACCCAGAGACTGGCTGAAGTTATGAAATTTTAATATGGACAGGTGTTCGCACCTAGTAAGAAAGATCCACTGAGCGAAATTTGGGGAATTTAGGACAAACGGTATGGATTTTATTAAGAAAAAACAAACTAACAGAAATTCATCTTTAAGCTGTATAACCCGGCTTGATCGGGGAATTTCATATTTCTAATGAAACGGTTGATTTCGTAAAAAAACCATCATAAAGTGAGTTCATTACGATTTTTATAACAATAAAGAATATACCCAGAGACTGGCTGAAGTTATGAAATTTTAATATGGACAGGTGTTCGCACCTAGTAAGAAAGATCCACTGAGCGAAATTTGGGGAATTTAGGACAAACGGTATGGATTTTATTAAGAAAAAACAAACTAACAGAAATTCATCTTTAAGCTGTATAACCCGGCTTGATCGGGGAATTTCATATTTCTAATGAAACGGTTGATTTCGTAAAAAAAACCATCATAAAGTGAGTTCATTACGATTTCTATAACAATAAAGAATATCAGCTGAAGATCGGCTGAAGTTATGCAATTTTAATATGGACAGGTGTTCGCACCTGGTATGAAAGAACTACTGACGAAATTCGGACAATTTAGGATAAACGGTATGGATTTCTATAAAGAATAAACAAACAGAAATATTGGTCTGCAGTTTCAGCTTCTCGCAAATCGGCTTACCTAAGCCTTTGTGGCGCAAAGCGGGCCTCGTATTCCTGAGCAGACTCAGTTTCCCGCGATTCTGCCTGTCTAAGCCTCTGTTGTTCAATCCTATTTTGATGTTCGTCGAGAGTTTCAGCTGCTCGTATTTGACGTTGTTTTTTAGCTTTTGAGCTCACTACTCCTATTGAAGCTAGCTTCTTAGGAGGCATTTATAAAAAATAAATTCACCATACATGTAAATAAACGTATTGTAATGTCAAAAAAAAAACAAAAAACATATGGTTTAAAAATCCCAGAACTCGACGCCTACCAAGGGACGGTCTTACCGGGCCTTGTTGGCCTCATCAAGTCTATAAAATGATTTTTTAGGCCGTTTTTTCGACTCAAACGGTCGATTTCGTAAAAAAAAACCATTGTAAAGCGAGATCATGACGATTTTTTTAACAATAAAGAATATACCAAGAGATTGGCTGAAGTTATGCAATTTTAATATGGACAGGTGTTCGCACCGGGTATCAAAGAACCACTGAGCGAAATTTGGAGAATTTAGGACAAACGGTATGCAAGAACAAATAAACAAACAACTTTATTTCACAATTTCAACTTTATTTATATAGATTATATCAATTTCCTGTATATGCTCGATTATTACGTCATCATTGGATAGTTCAATGATCTTGAATGACTTAATAACAGCCGAGGCGCTCCAACAAATGCCTAGGAAAGCTCCAGTGTTCCTAACTACAATATACAACTGTATGCTCAGGACAACTAAATTCCCCATTTGATGGAAATATTCACTCATCAAAATGATTTACAAAAGAGAAAAAAGCTTATATAATCCATCATCATACCGACCAATTAGTCTTCTTCCCATTTGTTTCAAAACTTTTCGTAAAATTACTATAAAAAAGATTAGTTGACATACTGACCGAAAACAATATAATACCCGACCATCAATTCGGTTTTCGTACTTCCCATTCTACAATACAACAATTACAAAGAGTTACTGACTACATTTTTGGAGCATTAGAGCAAAAACAATACGCAACTGGTGCATTTCTGGACGTCGCCCAAGCATTTGATAAAGTCTGGCACCAGGGGCTTCTCTTCAAAGCTTAAAACCATACTCACTCTGGAAAATGAGATTAAATCACAACCCATAACTTTCACGCTCAGACGAGATGAGAAGCCCGGAAAGAGGTGCTGCTGAACACTTTCCTTCCTCATGTCCTTATGCCTTACATATTAATGCGTTGCAACAGACCACGAATTCGCTGATTGTCGCAGATCGCTGACGGGTGCGAATCAATGTATGAAGAGAAAAAAAAGTAAAAATAAAGCTATTCCATAGAGTCTGATTTAGATCAATGATATTGCAAAAAAAAGTTATTAGTTCTTGAAACAAAAATTTATGTTACAATACGTTGGGAAATGATAAAAAATATTTGAGTTGTGATAGTGAATTTGACAGTGATAGTGGAATACAGAACAACAGTTTAAAGGCGAATAAATCAAGATTATTTAGGTACAAGTATTGAAGTGCGGCTTATGCGCCGTTCACTAAGGCGCCCTTCAAAGTAAGGCCCGATCTCCACTGAAAAGGACCCTTTTGGGGGTTTATTTATCTCTGAAGAGCGAGCGCAGCGAGCGGGAATCGAAAGCTAGAATCTATAAAAGCCAATCAAGGCACTTCTTAACTGAAAAACAGGCGATGGGAGTTCGATAACATGACGGTCACATAACCTCTCAAAACAGGCCACGCCCACACCACAAGTTGTCAGACTGAAAACCATCCATCTATCATTCCAGTGTCAACTGCTGTTCATTTATATGATTTTTGTTCCATAAAATTAATAAATTTGGCTAAAATGATGCCACAAGTTGATTGAAAGTAAAATTTAATATAGACTGGACTTACTGAAAAAAGTGGGGAAAATCATTGAAAAGTGGGGAAATTGTTGGATGGGAAGTGGGGAAAAATGAATCACCCTACTTGGCAACACTGGATTAGGTGTTGTGTGTTTTGCTAAAGAACTGCATAATTAAGACTTTAATATTATATTTTCAGTTGATTTATTTAACTGAAGTTTCTTTATTTTCATTATTGGTTTTGTTAGTATTATTTGAATAAAGTGTTTTTTTTATTTTACCAAACCTTTTTAATATTTTTATCCCGTGCTCTAAAATCTAAAATTTAAAAAATGTCGGTGGAGATTTGTAATTCCTACTTTATCAACAATAATTTAAAGTTGAGAAAATTTAATCCCAATCGAATAGAGGCCTGTTCAATAGAGTTGTAATTATCTTTATATGTAAAATTTAAGAAAAGTCAGCGAAGATTTTAATCCTTTCTTTAATTTAAAGTAGGCTATTATTGGGAATGATATTTCGGTGTTAATTTCACGAGAATACATTTTTTTATTTATCTTTAAATTATTGTTGATTAAGAAAGGATTACAAATCTCCGCGGCATTTTTTAAATTTTACATATAATGATTATTACACCTCTACTAAACAGGAATAACTGTTATTTGGATAAACAGCAAGTTTCAGATTTATCCACCATAAATATGAGAGTACTACTGCAAAATGATCCATCGGCAGATATACACTTACTAACAAAAGTCTCTGCACACCCTCAAGCTTTTTTTTTATTTTACCTAAAGATACCTTATGAGCCAGATATGGGCAACGAAACTCACATATTTTTTACATAATTTAATCTATTTTAATGACCAACAATTACATTTAATATAATTTATTTAACTTATAATTTATGAGGAAAATTACATAAAATGTCAAAATATTGATGCGCCAAAAGTCTCTGCACGCAGTGGAATTAGCCAAGATACTGATATATATACAGTTTGCACATTATCCCATTCATCCTCCTGCTAATTCTAACTTGCCAGTGTTAATTTGGGCCCAAACAGTTAAGAGTGTGATAAAAAATGGAGGTTCTAACACCGATTCCTAATCAAATTGTAAATTTAAGGAAACTCATACAACTCATACAGGTAAATAGGACAAATCGTCAACAGGGGCTATAATACGGTAAGGTATGTTCTAAAACGGTATGAAAAACTGGGTACAATGGAAAGTAGATACCGCTCTGGCCGCCCCCCGTACTCCAAGCTCACCACAAGAGGGCTATCATAAGGACTTTGGCCGAAGAACCCCACACGAGTGCTCTAAATTTAGCAGGTATGGTGTAAGAAAATTACAAGATTGGGGTATCTGCACAAACGATGAGAAGAACCCTAAAGAAAGCTGGCTATAATGTGCGTAAGCCTAGGTGTAAGCCATTCATTAGTAAACAAACCGGATATTGAAACAGCAGTTCGCAAAGGAACATGTAAACAAGCCCTTATAGTTCTGGGAACGTGTTTTATTTATTGACGAGAGTAAGTTTAACATTCATGGATCAAATGAAAGGGGGAAAGTTTTGAGAAAACCTAACAAAGAGCCCCTGGAAAAAAACATAGTTGGTATTGTAAAACAAGGTGGAGGGAGTGTTTTGGTTTGGGGGTGTATGTGTGCTGCTGGAGTTGGTAATTTGATATTTATCGACGGAATAATGGACCAACACGTTTATATAAATATTTTGAGGAGTAATTAACCGGAGAGTTTAATGAAGTTTGATCTCCAGGAAAAATTCATTTTTCAACAAGATAACGACAGCGCGGAAAGTTCAAGAATAGTTGCTCTACAATGCTCCACCGCAACTTAAAACACCTCCCTAATCTCCTAATCTTAATCCAATACATCTGTGGGATCAACTAGGCCGTCAGAAAGTAAAAATTAAAATAAAGAACAAAGACCACTTAAAAAGATTGCTAAAGGAATTGTGGGGTAAAATTACTCCAGAAACTACAAAAAACTAGTTCACACCATGCCAAATAGATTATGAGAAGTGATAAGAAATAAGTTAGGAACGACTACCTATTAAAGTTGATTAGGTATCAATAATTAAGCTTCATGTTGAAGAAAAATGGTGTGTGCAGAGACTTTTGGCGCATCAATATTCTGACATTTTATGTAATTTTCCTCATAAAGTATAAGTTAAATAAATTTTACTAAATTTGATTATTGTTAATTAAAATAGATTAAATTATGTAAAAAAAAACATTTTATAAAAAAAAATTAAACCGACTTCGATACCTAGGAACCAGTAAAAATAAATGCACTGAAAAGTATGAAATAATTACCTTCTGATTTTTATGAATACATAGCAAAATTGAAAATGGTATAAAAAGTGGTGAAATGAAATAAGACGAATAATTTTATTTTTATTTGTACAAATACACACTAATTGTTATTAAAAATTGTGAAATTAAAATATTAAATACTATGTTCAATACAACACAATCTTTTTGGATGCGGCGCAAATGACATGATACAATTCCATTAGTAGGCATTAAAATCAATAGATGAGAAGAGAGGATCCATTCCATATTTAAAAATTTTAAATTTTGCGCCGCCTCCGAAAAGATTGTGTAGTATTGAACATAGTATTTAATATTTTAATTTCACAATTTTTAATAACAAGTAGTGTGTATTTGTACAAATTATTTCATACTTTTCAGTGCATTTATTTTTACTGGTTCCTAGGTTTCGAAGTCGGTTTAATTTTTTTTTATAAAATGTTTTTTATTTCATACTTTTTAGTTGGAGAAGATAACAAATGTAGAAAACAGTAAGTTGGGTAAAACAAATTTCGAATTTTTTTTTACGCTCTACCACGTTCGTCTTTCCCGGCTTTTATATTATTCATAATTTTATAAACAGTCACCTTTTCAATTTTATGAGTACACTCAGAAAAGTTGAAAAGCGGTGCCTGTATAATACAACTTCCAACACCCTACCTTCTACGATTATATTTGGAATTTTTTTTAATAAGATCAATGTTCAGTCAATTATGTTCGTGATTCCTTTAGATGAATTTTTGACTAAATTTAATAGCGAAGTACTAAGAATAATATCCTTCGTAATAAAAAAATATTCAGAAAATAAATTTCTTCAATTCTAGTGGGGTAGCATTTATGATATTAAGCATTTTCATGGCTGCCAAATTTTTGCTGAGGGGACTTTCATACAAAGAGGTTGTTTCTGGGAGATATCAACTTTTATTTTACAGTTTTTACTGATGGATGAACATCAGCAAACATTGAAATTTTAATTTCTTTGTTAAATAGTGTAATGTCTTTATGGGGAAAGTGTCATAGGAAAATTTTCATTAATTGGGAAATACAATACACAATATTTGTGTTAGTTATTTCGGTACCTGAGAGATGACTACCTCGAACGCGAAAAACCCCTAAACACATGCAAGCTCATTTTCACTGTCTATTTTAATAAAATTCATTTATTTATTATTGGACTTAGGCTCTTAACAACACTCTTAGGCTCTCACGAACCGCAAACGCTGAACTTATGACGGTTTGGCTTTTGAAAATTTCGGCAACCTTTAGAAAATCGAATATTTAAATTTCTGTCGATTTAATAAAGATCGATCGAAACCTCATAATCAATGGAAATTGTCTCTAGACAGTCTGGCTCTTTGATAAAGCTTTATTCTACTACATTTCAGTTAATACACAGCAAACAATTACAACTCACAATTTAGGCAAGTGGAAAAGTGTAAAAAATCGAAAAATCAACTGGAAAATGAAAGATGGAAATAATTCCTAATAAGTGCCTATCTTAAAGATTTTTATATCTAGACTCTCCTATCTAGACAATAGCAAAGCCTGTGTGCCACCAGCTAGCAACGTAAAAAAACAATTAGACAATTAGCCATCATAGATGAAATTGGTGATGGAACAAACTAATATTGAAATTATTTAGCAGAACGTAAATTATTTCATAACTGGACATGCCCGTTATATTTTTTCGAGCCACATTTGAGCTTAGGTAGCAGATTTTCGTCTTCTCAAAATAAATGCTTTGGCACTGACAGCCTTTCTAATTTATTTTAGTTGCAGAAACAAAATTAGAATCCTATAGTAGTAATCCGGAAAACATAACAGAAGTGTCGTTCCATGAAGAATCGCCACAAGATTTCATGATTACATTGTATATTAATATGACCGAGTGATTCCGGAAGAAGACAGAGGTGCCTGAATGTTAAGGCCCCCAAATCAGCTGAAAATAAGCTTTTCCAGGAATTATCGTATTCCTTTTTAACTTGCATAGCGAGTGAAAGTCGGAAAACAAAATCTAATTTAAAGCAATAATGGCTACGATTTTAAATTTAAACGATCCTTGGGGAACTTGAAGAAGTCTTAAATTCTGCTTTAAAACGGTTATCAATATTCAGTCTTTCTTGGAATTCCACGAATTTCTAGTGATGGGAAGAAAAACGCCAAACTGTTTGAAAAAAACTGTTTTTTATAAAAAAACGGAAAAAAATTGTTTTCCTGAACCAGCTCAAACAGTTGGAATTTGGAACTTCCTACTCTTCCCGTTCTTATTTATAACTACTCAAACGTTTGGAACTCGTTACAAATTTGAATTCACTGAAATTGAAAACAACAGTTGTTTTCTTCACCACTAGCGCTCCGTTGTTTGATTTTCCGTTAGGTTTTCTGTGGATTCTATTTTCGAATTTCTATTTATTTCATTTAAAATTTAAAGTGACACTTTTACTTTCATTTTTTATAATGTCAGTTTATTCAAGTGCTAATTAAAACATATTTCCAAACTGCTGTGTATGGATGAGAATACATTACAATAACAGGAAGTTATTATAATTGTTCATTACCGTGAAAAAAAAGTAAAAAATTCTAAATATTAAAGAAGTTTATTTTCCGAAATATTTCAAGAATTCATAATATTTTAACAATTTTCTCGATAAAGACCTGTAAAAATTATTTTAAGTTTGTGATTTTTTTTTTTTAATTTTGTTGCTTCAATAATTAGTGACATTTTCTCATTTTATTCTCAAATTATTATAATTATTTTTTTAATTTTGAATTAATACTAGGTATTATTAAGGTCTGGCCACACATGTCCGCACCATAGCAATAATATAGGTTATGTTCTGAATATTTTTAATTTAACTTACATATTACCCTTAGTTATGCCTAAAGTGACCTGTGTCTGACATGTGTGACCTGACCTTTAGGCATAACTAAAGGTAATATGTAAGTTAAATTAAAAATATTCTGAACATAACCTATATTATTGCTAGGGTGCGGATCTGGTGCGGACATGTGTGGCCAGACCCTTACACGTTTCTAATAAAACAACACAACACAAAACAAACACCTCATAGAAACATTAGTCTGGAGGTTTTCTGTTTTCCCCAACCTGTTTTTTTCAAACCGTTTTTTCCAACAGTTGTTTTTTTAACGAACAGTTCGTTGCCGTTTTGTAAAAACAACCGAAACGCCCATCTCTACGAATTTCGTGGTCTTATGTTTATGGTGTCCAACCGTCGACTAGATCTAAATTAAGAAAGTTTACTGTTATCGGTGAATATACGTATATATATCTATCTAATATATATACATACTAATATCGCTACAGAAAACGACAGCGATGTTATACTTTGCGGATATTAAATAGCTTTATTGAAATCTACTGTTGAAAAATTAGGTTATGCATACGATGGTTCCAACAAGCACTTAAAACACGTCGATAACTAATAGACTGCTCATGTTCTCCCCCTACTCTTTTGATTCTAAATTTGATTGGTTAGTTTTCCCACATGATTCATCTAGCATTAAAACAATATTGAGATTTGTTAGTTACCAATTAGTTTACTAGCTTATTGGAGCATACCTTATGTTATATATGCCATATGTTTTTCCAATAAGTAAAAATTTTTAGTGATAATTAAATATTTATTTTCATGTTTTTTCCCGATAACTTCTTAAATAAATTAAGAAGCCAAAAAAGGTTTTAATGGGACCAACTTGGGAAAATACTCTACAAGATGCAAAAGGTTTCGTTCCAATTGGTCCATCCATCTCGGAGTAATCGGTGGACATACATAGAAAAAAAAAAAAAAAAGGCACATACTTATCGAATTGAGTAACCTCCTCTTTCGTTAGAAGTCGATTAAAAAATGCGTGAGTTTCATTGCCAATATCTAGCTCGTAACCTATCTTTAGGTAAAATAAAAAAAAAGCTGGAGGGTGTGCAGAGACTTTTGTTAGTGTATTTCCTAAACAATTGTTCTATATAGGAAACGGTGAAATAGAGCTGCATCGAAATTCAAAATTTATCAAATTACCAGAAAATTTCTCCACTATTGTAGAGACGAAAAATGAACTAATATAAAGTGTCTTTCCTGTTATTTTGAACAATTATTTGGACTATAAATGGCTGGTAGTCCTGCTATTTTGGCAGCAAAAAATGTTTATTTCGATGAAATAAACTTCCGAAATCAATTGACAATGTTCTAGATGTAAACGAAGCTGTTAATTTCCCATCTGAATTTTTGAATTCCCTGGATATACACCCAAACAATCTCCAGTTGAAGATTGGCTGACGATTATTCTTCTTCTTCGTAACTTAAATCCACCTCAATTGTGCAACAGTACACGTTTGGTCATTAAAAGGATCACAGGAAATGTTAACGCAAAAATGTTGCCTGGAAGGTTTATAGGAGATATATATAACCCTGGAACCGTCAGAATTTTCAATAAAATTTAAAAGGCTTCAATATCCTATTCATTTGGCTTTTGCCATGACCATAAACAAATCCCAAGGGCAAACAATGTCCACTTGGACTTTGAAAATCCGTGTTTTTCCCATGGGAAATGGCATACCTCAAGTGGACATCGCCTGCTGGCATGTATGGAAACCATCAAATTTTTGGTTTGTGTTAAAAAAAAAAAAAGTTATCCCAAAACATTTTGAACAAATTAGTACTTGAATAAATAAAAATTCTTAATTGTATTATGTAAAAACCTCTTTAAGAAGAGATTTCTTATCACTCAAATATATTGCTAAATTAAAAGCTTCAACACACCACCCTCCTACCGCTAACACTTATTTTCCGAAGGGTCGGGAAATCGAGGTCTCAAAGAAATTGAGAAAAACGCCAATCAAAAGGGCATATATGACGCGTTGGCAAGATTGGCATGACCCTGAGAAATATTAAACCCATCCCTAAACTAACAATACCAAGTTGAGGTAGTGTTAGACCAATAATCAATAGATCAATGGCTGAGGTTACCAAAACTTACCCGGTAGAAGTTCAGTCATCCTTTTTAAAATTAGTGGAAAAATATAGCAATTTCGAGTTAGTTTATACCGATGCATCAAAAAAGGGCGATAGTGTAGGCAGCGCTGTGAGTCGTAAACATAATCAGCTCTTTTTTAATCAAACTAAATTGAAATATGAGATGAAAAAAATAAAAACTTTAACTTTCCTATATTCCTTACCAAATACAACAATAAGAACCAAAAAAGTTTATGAGTTTAAATTATTGTATAATTATATGATAAAAAATTAATTATATTACTAGTTGGGGAGGTATAAAAAAGAATAGTACACATTTTACAATTAAACAACTAATTATATTTTAATTAATAGGATAATGTAATTTGGGGCCCTAGAATTAAAATCAAAGTATAAATATTCTTAAAATAAAAACTGAGATTTTATTACAATTAAACAACCTATTTAGAGATGAAAATAATAATTAACTACTTAAGTTAAAAATGAACATACCAAAACCTGCATATAATACAACTATGGTATTGATAAATACATACATGACAAAATGTAAAATACTACAAACTGGAGTAAGATATAAATCAAAATTTAAGTTTTACAAAAATGAAATCAAAAAAACAATACTAGACAATGATAGAAAGCTACTAAATATATAATATACTTTTTTATTTGATTGATTTCACAATATTCAGAAAACAGGCTAAACCTAAACATTCAGTCTAACCTGACACCAGGCGCAATAAGGTACACTCAAAAGAACATTTACATTAAAAAAATTATGTCTATACAACTGGAATCAACACCATCACGATACAACTTGTTCCAGATAGGCAGTGAAGACGACCTGATGCCAAAATGGAAAGAAATAGAAAACCAGAAAACTTTATGGCAATTTAAGCCCTCTCTCCACGGATTCTTCTAGCAAGCTGTATGTCCTTCGGCATGATTGTTACACGTTTGGCATGAATGGCGCAGAGATTGGTATCTTCAAATAAGCCGACTAAATAAGCTTCACTGGCTTCCTGGAATCAATAAAATGATTGAAATTAACAACAAAATGATAAAAGATGTATGAACCAATAAATAACAAAATCAATAAGAATAACATCAATTTATAATCACCAAGATTCTATAAATTCTATATAATTTTTTTATTGTTCACTTTGTTCTTTAATAAAAAAGCATTTTTCTAAATATTTCAAACTATCCTCCATCCCAACTCTTTTTTTCATAGAACTCTACCTCCTTAACCTCAAAAATTAGACTAGCATTTAAAGTTCCTATCAAAAAAATGCACAATCTCCTACTGCTCAATTTGACATTCCAGAAATACTTTTGACAATTTCACCATATAATCATGTTATTTAAAACCTGGCTAAAACTGTTCAACCCTTCCTCCCAAATTTTTCTCACATACTACTTGTTCCTTGCAATGGAATCACAGATCAAGTTGCACATGAGGAGACGTTGGTTTATAAATCCAAGAAAGCCTAAAGGCCAAAGTCCTTGTCTCCTCCTCATGACTTTTCTCATATAATGTATATATTTAAAGATAGAAACTTGCACGGGGTCACCTGTCACCCAGGGGGGGGAGGGGGAGGGAGGTACCTCTTGCTCTCCTTGTGATGGGGCTGGCTCGAAAGTGGGGTGTCCGCGTCTCTGGCAGTAAGTGATGTTGGCCTGGATGGAGGTCCTATTAATCCATTGCCAGTACACCGTGTTCACTGACAGTAGACGATCGTGGGGAAAGCTGAAGTCCACGTTAAAGGAGAGGGGATGGCCACACATGGGCCTGGGCTTAGGCGCTGCCGGGCGACCCATAGGGTGGTGTGTGTTAGACTAGAGCCCCTCCATAATCAATATATTTTTATACGATGATAAAATTGGTTTGGAATTTGTGTAAATCCAACACCTGTGGTGTAGTGGTTAGCATAGAAAGTTAAAATACTAAAGGTCATGGGTTCCCGTCCTGAAGTGACCTCAGAATTACTTAATGGGAATAACAAACCTTTGTCTAAGCCGTCCCTTGGATAGGATGTAAAATTGAGGTCACATTGAAGATCCTATTCTAATTATACCTGGATATGAAAAATACAGGTCTCCCACTGTAGCATCGTTCGATTAGCCTTAGTGGCATAGTGACGTTAAACAAACTAACAAAGAAATTTCTTCTATTCTGTTTCCCCTATAATTTGCTGCAGTCTACAGCAATTGACAGACCTTGTTTTCCTTTTGACAATCTCTTCAAATTCTTCCTTGTCTATCTTATCTTTATCATTTCATCATTATTACCCATGATATTAATGTAAATAAGCTCTCAGAATCTGCTGAAAAATCCTTTATAACTGATCTGTTGTACCCTCTTAACTTTTGCTTGGTTCCTTATTCTTCGACACATCATAAGCAATATTCCGACACCTGTTTAGCAGCTGATTATGCAGTTTAAAAAAAAAAAAACCTAGAAACTTAACCCAATATCAAGTGTGACAAGCTTAATCTCATTATTTCAACAATCATACACAAAAATTTTAATCCAAAAACTTATTTTTTCCACATATTTTATTATCACCTTCTTACCTTAAACCTAATATTGCGATCAAAATCATAATTAAGTTAAACGAATAAAGTCAAGTCTTCCTACATTTATTCCTTTTTTATTTTTATTATATCTTTAACATCTCTTTGCAAAATTTAAATTTCCTTCTCCACACACCTATTACCAAAATGTATACATATATACGTATTCATACCTAAATTTGAAAATTTACTACTTTTATTAGTCCGGTGACTTAACTTATTGAATAATCAGAATTGCTAATTATTTTTAAAATGTTTATAAATATTTCCTAGACGTAGGAACCTATTTCTGAAAATATAATCACCAACAAACGTATATATTTAACTCTTCTTTATCATTAGAAATTAACCTTATCCTATTATGTAAGTACATACCTGACCAAATATGTACTTTTACTATTTTGTTAGATATATCATCATTCAGCAGCAAAATTCAAGTTTTCAAAAATTATCCGCGATTTAACTATTGGTCCTATTGTTATTGGACTGGTCTCAGAAAGATAAAAATGATTAAAAACAATATATCACATATAGATCAATTGAACGGAACTAAAGTTAGACTCCCGCTCTCCTTATCCCCTTAAAAGCGCTCTAAAATAGATTTAGTTAAGTAAAAAATGACGGTAAAGTCAACACATCTATCACAAGACAAATTTTGTTTATGAGATTTTGGAAAGATAAGTATATTTTTTACTTTCACTTACCTATATATGAAATACATAGTAAGGGAAAGTATTGCGATCGTGAAAAATTTCGACTTCCAGTTTTTAACGGGAATACACGTTTTGGGGTCCCCTGAGTCCAAATAACCTAGTCCCGCGAAATGGTCTGTGTGTGTGTGTGTGTGTGTTTGCTTTTTCATCATACTGCATCAAAAAAATGTGTTTTCAATACTCGGTTAAGAGTCCGTAAGGTAGACTTTTCGGGCCTTGGCCTGAAAAATCTTTTCGGTGCGCTAACCTTACCTGCTTCTAATATATATTAATAAACATGTGTTTGAAGGAGGTTACTTGTAGCTATACTATGCTTCATTCTAATATAAATAGTATGTTTGAAGTGCAAATAACATGGATGTACCAGAAGATGTTTTAGAAGCCCATGAAGCTTAAAACAAACTAATTACAGCTAAATCCCGCGCTTAATATGAAAGCGAATACAACAGATTTCCCGGTTAGCGACCTTAGTTACCCTCTATCTATTTTTCATACCCCTAAGTGATAAGGGTTGTCCACCCCTAACATTTTTTTTTTTTTTTTTTTTTTATAATGTGGCATTAAAAAATGAACACAACCCTAAATGTTCACCCTTCTATCACCAACCCCAATTTTTTTATAGTCATTTAAGTAATACGTTGAGCGCCAAGCGGTACGATCGTATCGCTGTTGGACTATTGGCTGGGCCCCAGGTACCACCCCCGCTCCGCAAGTCTTCCCGCAAAGGTTGTTCTGGGCCAGGGGCCCGCCCGCCGAGGATGATTTCATTCAAGGCGTATGGGACCGCTCCGGCCACGAACAATTCGCCAATGCAATTGGCCGTTTTTTTTTTTATTTGGGGGTGCAAGGAGAAGAGGTCTGAACGCCAGGTAGCCAAGAGCAAAACTGAGGGATGGAGATGAAAGGGACAGGAGAAGTATGAAGGGATTAACGTGGCGGTCATCCCCAGGGGACTAACAGAGATGGGCAAATTGTATCTGTAGATACAGATATCGGATACTGTAACTCTGAAAAGTACTCATGAGAGCATATACAGATAGTATCCGTATCCGTACGGACGGATTCCAAAGGATCCGAGTACTTCTCGTATCTGTCAGCACGGATACCCGAGTATCTGTGAGTACTTCGGTATTTAGTTATTTTTTTAAGGATACTATTTCGGATATTTCTACTTCTGGGGCTGGGATTGTTTATAATTCTATTATTATTCTAATATTCTATTAAAATTATAAAAAAATTATTAGTATTAAGCCGTCAACATTGTATCGTTTCGAAATAAGGGTGCAATATCCAAAGCATTAATTTTGACAAAAAGTAATAATTTAAAAAAAACGATAGGAATATTCCATTGTGAAAATTATTTTCTTTTTTTATCTTTTCGGATTTTTAAAATTGTAAACTACTGTGATGATAATAGTGGCTTATAATTAGAAAATACTACTGATTTTAAAATTCGATGCTGGGGGGGAGGGACCCATTTTATTAACTTTCCGTTTTCTTCGAGAAGAGTCTTTATGGTAACGGGGGAGCAGATTTTGAAAATAGTAACATTTTTAAAATTTGGTTGGGGAGGCCGCTACATGATTTTTTTTATAACTTCTGATTAATTTGTTATGAGTGTCTGTCTATAGCTATGTTTACGCGTTCGTAGATTTTGAAAAAGTATTAATGTTTTACGGATACTTCTACTTCTGAGGTTAGGAATATTTAAAATGTTATTAACACGTTGAGCGCCAAGCGGTACGATCGTACCGCTGTTGGACTATTGGCTGGGGCCGAGGCGGTCCCCAGGTACCGCCCGCTCCCGCCAGCTAAAAGATTGTTCTGGGCCAGGGGACCACCTGCCGAGCGTGATTTCAAGGCATATTGGACCGCTCCGGCCCCGAACAATTCGCCAATGCAATTGGCCCAAATGTTTTTTTTTTTTTTTTTTTTTTTTTTTTTTTTTTTTTTTTTTTTTTTTTTTTTAATTTGGGGGTTATAAATAAATAAATAAATAAAATAAATTAATTTTATTTATTTTTTTACAAAACAAAATATCTTATTTATTAAAATAACATATTTTAAGGGGACAAGGGTTGACGTCGCGGTCATAACCGGGCAGCCCCCGTACTACTGTAGGTAGCGGGCTTTACCCTGGGGCCGGGCGGTACATACGTACCCCTCACAAAATTATTGTTTAATTGCCAAAATTAAACTTTTTATTTATTTCTTTTGCAATTTTTGTATCATTCTAATCATATTAAAGTTATAAATTAGGAAAAATTGCTTTGGCCCCAGGCAAAAGTACATCATCTTTTCCCTGGCGCTCAACGTGTTAAACTTTTTTATAATCATTAGGCTGTCAACATTTTATGTTTTCGAAATAAGGATCCTATCGAAAATTTTAAAAATAATCATAATTTTAAAATTGAAATTATTTAAAATTAATAATATTCCCAAACAGAATTTTTTTCTTTCTATTTCTTCACAATAAAGAAGCATAATTATGTTTAGGCTGGCCTAACTTTTGAAAATAGAAATAATTTTAAAATTACTATATTGTGGGGGGGAGGGGGGGGGGTCCACCTTTAAGAGAAAATTGTAACTTCTAAAATTAATACGAATAGAATTTATATTTTTGTAAATATACACTAAATGAGGGCTCATACGGGTATAGATTTGGTGAATGGTATCAATTTTAAAATTCGATGCAGCGAGGGAGGATTTCTTCGGGATGAGCGTTTAAGATAATGGGGGAGCAGATTTCGAAAATATTTACAATCTTAAAATTTGGTGCGGGGTTACTACGCAATATTTTTTTACTTTTTTTTAACTTCTGATTATTTCGTTGTGAGGGTGTACATTAGTTGCACATAAATTTTATTATAGTACGTTTTATTATAATCAAAATATAAAGAAACACACAATAAGAGTAGATATGAATTAAAACATTCCTATCTAAAATGGAGACGCTATAAATCAAAAAGAATCAGGAACAGTTTATTTGAGATAATAAAATGCAATTTACAAACTATTTCATTTTTTTTAAAAATAAATTAAATTATTTGGAAAAATATTTATACTATCCTACATTTTAATAATTTAATAATCAACTTTTTATCTTTTTAACTTAACTTAAAAATGACTTAGGAATCTTTGTCATTGTCGCATAGGAAATACGCATTGGCTGGTAACAACAAGTAACAAAAAAATCTGGTGCGTGCGCGCAACACACAACTTTCACTTACCAACTTACTTAGATTAGAAATTGACGTGTTTTACTAAATATCATTTCCCAAAGTCACACATTTTTCTACATTCATATCTTATTTTTGTTAATCGTTAAAGCCATTTTTGAGTAAATAAAAAAAACCCGTGAAAATTATACAAAATTTATTAAGTAAAGTCCCCCCTCCCGTAGATAAATTTTGATGAAATTTTTACATTCATATCTCGGGCATATAAATACATCAAATATCAAGTTTGATCAAAATCGTTAAAACCGTTTTTGAGTAAATAAAAAAACATGTGAAAATGATACAAAATTTATTAAGTAAAGTCCCCCCTCCGGTTGATCAATTGTGATGAAATGTTGGTTATCACATCTTTGGCATATAAATACATCAAATACCAAGTTTGATCAAAATCGTTAAAACCGTTTTTGAGTAAATAAAAAAAACATGTGAAAATGATACAAAATTTATTAAGTAAAGTCCCCCCTCCGGTTGATCAATTTTGATGAAATTTTTACAGTCATATTTAAGGCATATAAATAGATCAAATACTCAGTTTAATCAAAATCGTTAGAGCCGTTTTTGAGAAAATCGAAAAAAACTTAAAAAGTTATTAAATAAAGTACCCCCTCCCTTTGAGCAAATTTGATGAAATTTTTGCTGTCACATCGCGGGCTTATACGTACTCTAAATACCCAATTTCAGGTTCGCACGGTTTATAGTTTTTGAGCTAGTCTGTTCACACACACACACACACACACAGACCATTTCGCGGGACTTGGTTATTTTGACTCAGGGGATCCCAAAACGTGTATTTCCGTTGAAAACCGGAAGTCGAAAATTTTCACGATCGCAATACTTCCACTTACTATATATTTCATATATAGGTAAGTGAAAGTAATAATGGAAACCAAATCAAACTGATGGTGTGTTAGCATGACATGGGTACTTTATAAAGATAATCATATAAAAGATAGTGAAATTAAAAATGAATATTTCAGTGATAAAAAAGAAATAAAAAAACACCTGTTTTCATTTCTGAGTTAAGAGTATTGCAGAGACTATGGCAAAATTATGAGGGGTTGAGGTAGGAGAGGTTAATCTGCTGACTTCAAAAGGTTTTCTGCGGGGAAACCCAACCCTTTTGAAGTGAAAGGGTACACAACGACCAGGTGTAAAATTAAGATAAGGAATTGTAAAACTAGCAATATACAATAGATGGTACAGTATACAAATTGTTCATATCTGGACTCAATAATAATATAAAAGTGAGAGTACACACAAGCAGACCTGGGCATTATTTAAATGATTTCGGTTTTTCATATTTCATAATAAAAAAGTTTGTTTTTGTTTTTTAATATTTTTAGAACAATATTTCTTTTTATGGCAGAATGAAATTTTTTACATTAAATCTACTCAAAGAAGTACTTATAATTAATTAAACACTTTTAACGTAAATCCTAGAAAAATCTGGCGAATCAATAAAAAATTAACTTTTAAAAGGTGACTTCAATACTACAAATAATTTGCTTAAAACATTACATTTATATATTCACATTGACTAATCAATGATCATACAGGAAGTTATATACTCTGCTGAGCAAGACATACATTGCTCATATTAATGTTGAGTTCTGCAGTTCTGTGAAGAGCATCAAATACATTGGCAAGTAGGTTCATTAAGGGATGCACCTCCAGTGAATAAAAACGATGAAATAACGCTCTACCAAATTGGTCGGTCATCAACTTCAATGAAGCTGCTTGGCATATCTTTGTTTTTCCAATTCATGAACGAGATCCAGAAGTTGTTCAGTTAGCCGTCCATCTTGAAAACGGTCAGTGTGTATTTTTCACCAACGATACAGTGATTGATCGTGCTATAAATCCACCAAAAACTACACTCACTGAATTTTTTGAATTGTGTAATCGTGTGGATGATTTTGGTGCCTTTGCACGAAAATTACTCTATTCACGAGTACCACGCTATTTCACGTGGGCTCATATAAAAAAATGGATGCACCGCAAGCTGCATTGATAAATGTCTCAATTTATTCAAATCAAACACCTTGGGGCAAGTATTTACAGTCAATCCAAGGCCGACTGAGTGATAATCACAAAGATTCAATGACTGATAATATATTGCATCAACATCGTGCACGGTGCAACGATCTAGCGATAACATTCAACGATGCTATGTACATTGAAGCATTGATTCCTATTGAGGATCTTTGCATTATCATTGCCAACTTACTTTTCAGTCATTTCGGCATGAATTTGCCAAATCGAAATGTATCTGATTTAATGAACGCTGAAGTGAACCGTGAAAATGGCGGCGATTGTTCCTCGCAATATCATACTAATGAATAAGGAACAAAGACTCATTTACGACCGCATTATGCTCGCAGTTTTCAGCTGGACAAGGTGGGTTCTTCATTTTGGATGCACCAGGTGGAACTGGCAAAACATTCCTTATTTCGCTAATTCTCGCCAAATTCCGATCAAATAATAGCTTCACAATGGCTGTTGCATTATCGAGCATTGCGGCAACTTCTTTGGATGGAGGCAGAACAGCTCATTCAAAAATTTGAATTACATTTACATATTGACAGTATTTATTACGATATATATAATTTTAAGGAATAAATTATAATAAATTAAAAAAATTAATATTTGGTGTTTTGTTCTTTTTATATTTCCTCATCGTTCACAGCGCTCCGATAACTCACTCATAAATCACATCCTTATATACTTGCAATAAGTTAGTGATTTCTTTTCTACAATAGAAATTCCCTAGAAATAATTTATATGGCAAAACAACGTTTGCCGGGTCAGCTAGTATAATATAATCCTTAATAATTATAAACTTTAACTTTAGTTCCAAAATAGATTTCTAATTGAAATATAAGGTGTTTTATGCTGGAACAATCATCTTTATCGGTTTCTAAAAAGGCATTAGAGACTTAAGTTGTAACTAAGCACCTATTTTCTACGAACCTTATCCCCCTTTCAATCGATTTTCAATTACAATATACTTATTGAAGTTTAAAAAAAAAAACTCCACTATTGATGAAATTAGGATTTTTTAACTTAAAAAAGAAATAAATAATAATTATCCTAAATTAAGAGGCAAGTTTTGCGACAATTATAATACTCTACACCTTATGGAGAATGACAAACACAAATAAATAAATAAATGTACAGGGTGCGCCAGAGAAACTTACTTAGAGGTGCGGAGCGGTGGTAGGTGGCCCATCTGGCGGGGAAATTCCCCAAGTTTGAATTACTTTTGTAACAACAAACAAAACATGCGTTATTGGAGTGGTGAAAATCCGCGTGAACTTCATCAGAAGCCCATTCATTGTGAACGAGTTACTGTCTGGTGTGCGATATCGGTAATGGGAACAATTGGTCCGTATTTTTTTAAAGAAATGAACTTGCAGTTACTGTGACTGCAGCTCATTACAGGAACATGATCGAGGATTTTTTTCTTCCAAGCCTCCAAGTAATGAACATTAAGGAAGTGTGGTTTCAACAAGATGGAGCCACAGCACGAGCCTCAATGAATTTGTTGCGACAAAATTTCCCCAACCGCCTCATCTCTCTCAGAGGCGATCTCCCATGGCCGGCATGTTCTTCAGATTTGGCTCCCTGTGATTGATTTTTTTTTTTTTTTTTTTATGGGGTTATTTGAAATCCCTGGTTTATGTCGATCGACCACGGACCATAGCTCATCTCAAGAATAACATTCGCAATGCCATTGCCAACATACCGATTGATATGCTGCGAAGAGTGGAGACGAACTTCAGAAATCGACTTAATCAGTGTTTGCACAATGGGGGTCGCCATTTAACGGATGTGATTTCCAAGACTACATGAAAAAAAAAAACTTGAAACTTGGTATTCTAAAATAAAAAAAGAATTAAAACAATTTTACACATCACAATTTCAGACATTTCAAATAAGTAAGTTTCTCTGGCGCACCCTGTAGATAAAGCTATTTCCAATGAATTTTCAGAGTAGCGTTGACACAATTATCAAAACAAGTCGGTTTCTACTCCAAATAGGATGGTATGCAAAAGTTGTATGTTGCGCACATGGCACCAGATTTATTTTTGCGTTCTTAGTAGATATACCACATATGTGAACAGAGAAAAATAAACATCAGATTTTTCGAATGAGTGATATAATTTAATATTTATAATTTAGTTTATAATAGGCGATACTATTATTAACAAATACAAGAATATATAAATCTGATTTACCCATCATTAATTATGAATAAATAACAAATTATGGTTACTTCCATTATATCAATCAACCCAATTAGTTGACATAACGCTGGGCCATCTGAAGAATCAATGAACAAATTCCAACAATGTCCAATTAACTATATTAACTCTAAAATTTCCTTTGAAGGGGAACATAAAAACATCTGCCTTTATTGAGTTTACCTCTTAGTAAAAAATTCTTATTCATTAAAAGTTAACCATTGCTAATATCAAAACCTGTAGAGAACCAAGAAAAGTCTAAGCTTTTAACATATAATGCAAGAAAACTGGGGAAGATTAAAATAACCATGCTTATATTATATCTTTGCCTCAATCATAATTAAAAAAGGTACATACTAAGACCTGTCAAACCTATTTAATGATTACTTAAGGACAGCTTATAAGTATAAGAAATAATAAAATGCAAAAAAATAACTCAAAATAAGACGCAAGCATTTTAATATATGCTTTATAAGATATTATTATAAAGAGGTTGTTCACAAAAACTTAAGACATACATAAATAATAAAAAATGAAACACTAAAACTATAAAAATGGTAGGTAAGTAAAAGTTAAAGATGATAAATGCAAACCTGTAAAGCACCAATCGCCGCACTTTGAAAACGCAAATCAGTTTTAAAATCTTGTGCAATTTCACGAACCAACCGCTGAAAAGGTAATTTCCGGATCAGCAACTCAGTAGATTTCTGGTATCTCCTAATTTCTCGAAGAGCAACAGTACCAGGCCTAACATAAAAAATGTTATATGAATAAATATTAACGAATATAACATTTAAGTCAAACCAAACAAATTCACAAACCTGTAACGATGGGGTTTCTTCACACCACCAGTTGATGGTGCACTTTTTCTAGCAGCTTTGGTAGCCAACTGTTTACGGGGAGCCTTACCTCCAGTTGATTTACGGGCTGTCTGCTTTGTACGAGCCATAATTTACTAACATATAACAAACAAAAATCATCATATGATTGATGCAAAAATAAATGAACTATGCTAAGAACATAAAGTAACACCCATAGTATGGAAATTTGACACCGAAATTTCAATACAAAACGAATTCAACTTCTCAACAGATATCTAGAAAGACATAACACAAATAAAGCAGTAAATAGTTAAAACTAAGATAATTTATGTAACAGAACATGGTAAAGTGTCAATGTATACCAACATTTTGAATTACATAAACAATAAACGGATACTCACAAACAAATTCCAATAACGAAAACACGGCCTAACTCGTTTGATGACAATAGACGCTCTAGCGCTGCCAAGGCTATTGGTAGAAACTACCGCTTCCAGCAACCTGATTGGTCAAAATAAGAACCAATTTGATTGGTCGATTTCCAGGCTGAGACAAAACGCTATTGGCTGAAATAAAACAGATTGCTATTGGTGTAACATCACTGTACAGTTTCTTGATAGTGAATTATATTTACATTATCGATATTAATACTTTTTTTCATATGTTGATTTATTAAAAAATATAATAATATATTTAAATTATGGTAAAGCAAATAATTTTCCTTATGCTAGAAAATCAAATGTTAATAGCCAGGCACGTTTATTTGGAACAACCACAATTCTGCACCACCTTTGATTTTGTTAAATGGGTGAAAATTTTGGTGGTATTTGGTCAAAACGTGATAAATCGACAACTGCCTAAAGGATTTTTAATTTTACTTTCACTTACCTATATATGAAATATATAGTAAGTGGAAGAATTGCGATCGTGAAAATTTCGACTTCCGGTTTTCAACGGAAAAACACGTTTTGGGGTCCCCTGAGTCTAAATAACCAAGTCCCGCGAAATGGTTTGTGTGTCTGTGTGTCTGTGTGTGAACAGACTAGCTCAAAAACTATAGGCCGTACAAAACTGAAATTGGGTATTTGGTGTATGTATATGCCCGCGATGTGACAGCAAAAATTTCATCAAAATTGCTCAAATGGAGGGGGTACTTTATTTAATAACTTTTTAATTTTTTTTCGTTTTCCTCAATAACGGCTCTAACGATTTTGATTAAACTGAGTATTTGATCTATTTATATGCCCGAGATATGACTGTAAAAATTTCATCAAAATTGATCAACCGGAGGGGGGATTTACTTTACAAATTTTGTATCATTTTGACGTGTTTTTTTTTTTATTTACTCAAAAAAGGCTTTAACGATTTTGATCAAACTGGGTATTTGAAGTATGTATATGCCAAAGATGTGATAGCCAACATTTCATCAAAATTGGTCAAACGGAGCGGGCACTTTATTTCATAATTTTTTTTTCCCAATTTTTACCTTTTTTTCGATGATCTCAAAAACGGTTTTAACGATTTTTATCAAATTCGTCATGTTTAATGAAAATTAGGTGTTCTTTAATATCAGGTAAGCTTTATCATTATTAAAATGTTCTGAGGGGGCTTTTTTTGGGGGGGGGGGGTTGGGGCCTTTTTTGTTTGTTTGTTTCCTATAAAGTACCTTTGTTTTTGTTTATATGGAGAAATTAGCTGTCTCTCATTACGCCTAAAAATAAGAAATGGCTAAATATGAGATATGATAAAAATAATGAAAACATAAAGAGGAGAAAAAAAGAAAAATATTCAGTCAACTCATAAAGACAGACCATTGTTCATAATTAAAGCCGTTCTGTTCATTTGAGAAGTGGCAATTAACAAAACGCATAAATTTATAATCTAAGTAAGTTGGTAAGTGAAAGTTGTGTGTTGCGCGCACGCACCAGATTTTTTCACTCCCTGGAACTTTACTTTCTTTGAAAATCATTATCTCGAAAACAATGAATATAAGAGTGTGCACACTTCACATCGTTGGTAAGGAACAAGTGACCAAGCCATCTACAACCAGAAACATTAGAAAATCTGGTGCGTGCTCGCAACACACAACTTTCACTTACCAACTTACTTAGATTAGAAATTAATGCGTTTTGTTGCATGCAAAACGCGCAACTTGCGTTGCAATTGCAACTTCTCAAATGAACAGAACGGCTTTAATTATGAACAATGGTCTGTCTTTAAAGGCGTAATCCGCATTCTTTTTTTCTCCTCTACATGTTTTCTTTATTTTTATCATATCCCATATTTAGTCATTTCTTATTTTTAGGCGTAACGAGAGACAGTTAATTTCTCCAAATAAACAAAAACAAAGGTACTTTATAAGAAACAAAAAAACGAACAAATAAAAAAGGCCCCTACCCCATTTAAGTCCCCTCAGAACATTTCAATAATGATAAAGCTTACCTGATATTAAAGAACACCTAATTTTCATTAAACATGACGAATTTGATAAAAATCGTTAAAGCCGTTTATGAGATCATCGAAAAAAAGGTAAAGATTGGAAACAAAAATTAAACTAAAGTGCCTCCTTCTTTTGATCAATTTTGATGAAATGTTGGCTATCAAATCTTGGGCATATACATACATGAAATACCCAGTTTGATCAAAATGGTTAAAACCGTTTTTGAGCAAATAAAAAAAACACGTGAAAATGATACAAAATTTATTAAGTAAAGTCCCCCCTCCGGTTGATCAATTTTAATGAAATTTTTACAGTCATATCTCGGGCATATACACACATCAAATACCCAGTTTGATCAAAATCTTCAAAGCGGTTTTTGAGTAAATAAAAAAAACACCTGAAAATTATACAAAATTTATCAAGTAAAGTCCCCCCTCCGGTTGATCAATTTTGATGAAATTTTTACAGTCATATCTCGGGCATATAGATAGATTAAATACTCAGTTTAATCAAAATCGTTAGAGCCGTTTTTGAGAAAATCGAAAAAAACTTAAAAAGTTATAAGGATAAATAAAGTATCCCCTCCCTTTGAGCAATTATGATGAAATTTTTGCTGTCACATCGCGGGCATATACATACACCAAATACCCAATTTCAGGTTCGCACGGTTTATAGTTTTTGAGCAAGTCTGTTCACACACACACACACACACACACACACACACACACACACACACACACAGACACACACACACACACACACACACACACACACACACAGACCATTTTTCGGGACTTGGTTAATTGGACTCAGGGGACCCTAAAACGTGTATTTCCGTTGAAAACCGGAAGTCGGATGCCTTTAAAATTACAAAAAAAATAAGAGCCAAATACCACCAAAATTTTAGAATCACCCAGATACATAATTGTTAATTGTTCCAGAATTTGGATCTTTGTAGGGTCCTTTTCCTGGCCTTAATATATATTATAGGCATCCTCAAGGGCGCAGCTGCCCCCCCCCCTAGAAAATATGAGAAACCAAAGCTAAAAATTAAATACATTCGTATTCATCTACCATATTTATTAAGGATTTTATAAAAACATGTTTTAATTTCCAATTATCGATTAATTGCATACGAACAATTGATTGAGCCTTACATACACTCCTGGGCAAAAAGTATTTTAATTTTTATTTTAAAATACTTTATTACTTTCACTTACCTATATATGAAATATATAGTAAGTGGAAGTATTGCGATCGTGAAAAAATTCGACTTCCGGTTTTCAACGGAAATACACGTTTTGGGACCCCCTGAGTCGAAATAACCAAGTCCCGCGAAATGGTCTGTGTGTGTGTGTGTGTGTGTCTGTGTGTGTGTGTGTGTGTGTGTGTGTGTGTGTGTGTGTGTGTGTGTGTGTGTGTGTGTGAACAGACTAGCTCAAAAACTATAAACCGTGGAAACCTGAAATTGGGTATTTAGTGTAGGTATATGCCCGCGATGTGACAGCAAAAATTTCATCAAAATCGCTCAAAGGGAGGGGGTACTTTATTTAATAACTTTTTACGTTTTTTTCGATTTTCTCAAAAACGGCTTTAACGATTTTGATTAAACTGAGTATTTGATCTATTTATATGCTCGAGATATGACTGTAAAAATTTCATCAAAATTGATTAACTGTAGGGGGGACTTTACTTAATAAATTTTGTATCATTTTCACATGTTTTTTTTATTTACTCAAAAACGGCTTTAACGATTTTGATCAAACTGGGTATATGATGTACGTGTATGCCCGAGATACGACTGTAAAAATTTCATCAAAATTGATCAACCGGAGGGGGGACTTTACTTTAAGAATTTTATCTAATGTTTACGTTTTTTTTTATTTTCTCAACAGCGGCTGTAATGATTTTTATCAGGCTGGATATTTGGTGTATGTATATGCTCACAATGTGACAGACAACATTTCATCAAAATTGGTCAAATGCAGGGGGCTCTTTATTTCATAACTTTTTTTTCCAATTTTTACATTTTTTTTTTGGAATATCTCAAAAACGGCTTTAACGATTTTGATTAAATTAATCATTTTTAATCAAAATCAAGTCATCTTTTTTATATTATTTATAAAAATGGCAATTAAAAAAACATGTCGATTTCTAATGAAAGTAAGTCTGTAAGTGAAAGTTGTGTGTTGCGCGCATCGCACCAGATTTTTTTAAATAGCGAGTATTTTTACTTTCACTTACGTATATGTGAAATATATAGTAAGGAAAGTATTGCGATCGTGAAAAATTTCGACTTCCGGTTTTCAACGGAAATACACGTTTTGGGGTCCTCTGAGTCCAAATGACCAAGTCCCGCGAAATGGTCTGTGTGTCTGTGGGTGAACAGACTAGCTCAAAAACTATAGGCCGTACAAAACTGAAATTGGGTATTTGGTGTATGTATATGCCCGCGATGTGACAGCAAAAATTTCATCATAATTGCTCAAAGGGAGGGGATACTTTATTTATCCTTATAACTTTTTAAGTTTTTTTCGATGTTCTCAAAAACGGCTCTAACGATTTTGATTAAACTGAGTATTTGATCTATTTATATGCCCGAGATATGACTGTAAAAATTTCATCAAAATTGATCAACCGCAGGGGGCACTTTACTTAATAAATTTTGTATCATTTTCACGTGTTTTTTTTTATTTACTCAAAAACGGCTTTAACGATTGTGATAAAAATGGGTATTTGATGTATGTATATGCCAAAGATGTGACAGCCAACATTTCATCAAAATTGATTAACCTGAGGGGGGACTTTACGTAATAAATTTTGTATCATTTTCACGTGTTTTTTTGATTTAGTCAAAATCGGCTTTCACGATTTTGATCAAACTGGGTATTTGATGTATGTATATGCCAAAGATATGATAGCCAACATTTCATCAAAATTGATGAACCGGAGGGGGCACTTTATTTCACGACTTTTTTTCCAAATTTTCGATTATCTGAAAAAGGCCTTTAACGATTTTCATCATATTCGTCATGTTTAATGAAAATTAATATCAGGTTATGTTATTTATTATCAGGTAAGCGCTATCATTATTCAAATGTTCTGAGCAAATGAAAATAAAAATAAGGAATGAATGTGGAAAAATGAGTAACTTTTAGAAGTGGCATTAACAAAACGCATTAATTTCTTATCTAAGTAAGTTGGTAAGTGAAAGTTGTGTGTTTCGCGCACGCACCAGATTTTTTAAAATAAAATGCATTTTAACTTCAAATCATTTAAAATAATTTTCGATAAAAGTATTGTGACGTTATATCGTCAAATATAAAAATCTGGGGCGTGCTCGCAACACACAAATTTCACTTACCAGACCAGCTTACTTAGATTAGAAATTAATGCCTTTTTTTAATTGCCACTTCTCAAATGAACAGAACGGCTTTTATTATAAACAATGGTCTGTCATTAAAGTCGTACTCCGCATGCGTGGGCTCAACGAGTTTTATGAGTTGACTGAACATTTTTCTTTTTTTCTCCTCTATATGTTTTCTTTATATTTATCAGATCTCACATTTAGCCATTTCTTATTTTTAGGCGTAACGAGAGACCGTTAATATCTCCATATAAACAAAAACAAAGGTACTTTGTAGGAAACAAAAAAACAAACAAACAAAAAAGACCCCTACCCCATTTAAGCCCCCTCAGAACATTTTAATAATGATAAAGCTTACCTGATATTAAAGAACACCTAATTTTCATTAAACATGACGAATTTGATAAAAATCGTTAAAGCCGTTTTTGAGATCATCTAAAAGAAGGTAAAAATTGGAAAAAAATTATGAAATAAAGTGCCCCTTCCGTTTGACCAATTTTGATGAAATGTTGCCTATCACATCTTTGGCATATACATACATCAAATACCGAGTTTGATCAAAACCGTTAAAGCCTTTTTTGAGTAAATAAAAAAACACGTGAAAATGATACAAAATTTATTACGTAAAGTCCCCCCTCAGGTTAATCAATTTTGATGAAATGTTGGCTATCACATCTTTGGCTTATACATACATCAAATACCCAGTTTGATCAAAATCGTGAAAGCCGTTTTGAAGTAAATAAAAGAAACACTTGAAAATGATACAAAATTTATTAAGTAAAGCACGCACGCACGCACGCAAGCACGCACGCACGCACGCACGCACGCACGCCCGCACGCACGCACGCTCGCACCCACGCACGCACGCACGCACACACACACACACACACACACACACACACACACGTATTTCCGTTGAAAACCGGAAGTCGAAATTTTTCACGATCGCAATACTTCCACTTACTATATATTTCATATATAGGTAAGTGAAAGTAAAAATATCTAGTTTTATATCCCAGATCGTTTGTTGGTACAATTAAGCGGTTGGAACGAACTGTTTCTTTCTAGATTTCTTTCTACGGCGTTCTACCAGCTTCTATGAAGACCTGGGACCTTCCAGAACGTTCATTTTACGACTATATATAAGGAGGGAATGACTGGGCCAGTTAGTATTAGTCTAAAGCCTGAATTACACCTACCGAGTAGCTGGGCCGAGTAGCTTGCTCTGCCACTTGGCCCAGTAAAATATTGAGTATTGGGATGATTACATGTGGAGGAGAGAGCGGGCGAATCAGTGCATTGTTGATAAGGGTCTGGCCACACATGTCCGCATCGGATCCGCACTGTAGCAATAATATAGGCTAATTATGTGGCCCAGGCTAATTATAAAAAACGTTCCAGAGGAAGTGAATATGCAAAATATTGTTGATATTATTAGGGAACAGAATTGAACATCTGTTCTTTGGCAGACTATATTACAGTTAATAGGTGCTTCACTTGCAATTCACTGTCAAGACACACCCAGAAGTGCACTCGTACACAAATATGTCCTATTTGTGCGGGCCCACACAGACTTAGTGAATGCGAGAGGAAAGAGGTTAAATGTAGTAACTGTTTACAACATAACCAAAGGATTAGGCCGAGCGCACATTGAGGTAAGGCGCACATCGAACTGTGTCACGCAGGCGACGCAGAGCAGAGCAGAGCAGGCGGCACGAAAAAAAAACTGCGTCGCACAGGTACCCGCGCACATTGGAGAGCAGTTTCTGTGCCGCAGTTTCGGGAAGGCTGGGGCTTTTTTAGTTAAAGTATGTTAGATTTCTTGGATTTAAGATCAGAATATGATTCGTATATAGAGTTGAACGCAAAAAAGTTTGCATTATCAAAAGTCAACGTAAAAAAGATTGTGATAAAATGAGGAAATTGAGAAAAGACCAATTCACGAAATAATTTGTAAACGGATTATTCTTAACAATCTATTAAATATTTCCATCTGAGTCTGGTGAATTACATAATTACATTGAAGTTACTATTTAGTGTGATGGATCCGTGGGCGGATCCAGCCGATCGTAAAGGGGGGGGGGCTGCAGCCCCACATCCCTTCATTTGGATCTGCTAATCAGCTTTTTTACCTTTATATTCTCTTTCTACAACTAAAATACTAATTGTTCTGCACATTATTTGTTTTTTAACTTGCTTCCTTACATTAAGAAAAGTCAAATTTTATCTTTAAATGAAGAACAATTTTCCAAAGGGAGGGGCTGCAGCCCCACAGCCCCCCCCCCCTGGATCCGCCAATGGAGGGATCCAAAGCTTAAAACCATTACTTATCGTGATGTTATAAAATCAGGTAATGAGAGATCTGGTTAAGCTCTAAGTTTGTAGAATTATATTAGGCACAAATCTCTTAAAATCCTTGGATACTATTTTAACAGCATTATATCATTATGGAATAATTCTTTTTTCATTAATTTCTTCTTTTTTTTTGCCTTGGAAATATATTGTAATTTATTACCGTTATTATTTATTTGATAAATCAATATATTATTCACTACTTTGTATACATACTTTTATTCTTTATAACTATTTATTATGGGTTTTTAATGAAAATATTATCTTTAATTATCCACCATTACTTTAATTATTTGACCAGTTGTAGTTTTATTTCTTGTTCCAGTCTGTTATTCTTGAGGGACCTTGTCCCCGAACAAAATTTATTTTATTTTATTTTCTATTCTGTATGAGGATATAATAAAATTAAGTAGATAATATAACAGAGAAGAGTTATATTCACATAAAATTTCTTATTAAAAAAGTTCCAATCAACACATGGTTGATTTTTAAATAGCAGTTTTCTTTTTACTCAAATACATTTAATAAAAGAAGAAATATACTGTTAGAAATCGAGATGGCCATATTAATTAAAAAATATAATTAAACCAAAAACTCGATTTTTATATAGCTTAAATTTGTTCTCTTGAACTTGTTAGGTTAAATGATTTGATTGTGTTTTTTGTTAATTGTAAATTATTTAATTGACTTGTTTAATTAAAATATAAAGCACTTCAAGTTTGTTTTATTTTGTATCTTAAAAATTTGAGCTTGGAGAACTAAACAAAATTAACGAACTTTGGTGAAGGATAAATCGATTTGATTTATTGCAATCCCAACATTTACATTATTGGTTGTAATCAACATTTCCATTAACTAAATTTCCATATAGCCTATGTTTTTTTCAGTGAAATAATATCAGTCAAATTTTCCTAAGATCATAACTTGTTGAATCGTTTAATGAACTTCTAGTATCTATGAGAAGAAAACTTGTTTTTCTAATTTTTAAACGTGTCACAGTAAGACGAATAAAAACTAACGAAAACCGAAATAAGGAATTACAAATAAAATAACAATATCAAAAATATTTAGACAAAAGTATATGCTTATTTAGACAGAAAGGCCCTCATCTAAATTTTAATATATCTATATATTTTTTAAAACTAATCTTACAATTTTAGATTTCCTGAAATTGTTTAGTTTTAAAAATTCAAAACACTCGTATCACGCGCTTTTGGGATAGTGAGAAATTTCAAAATTATATTATGATTTTGGAATCTAAAATAACAGAACATATATACCAGGTCTGCAAGTTTAAAATGTCGTTTATTTCTTAAAATATATACACAGTAATTTAAAAAAAAAGTATAATATATTTTATTCAAAGTACTGGCCCTCGATTTCTACACATTTTGTCCATCTCTCGGGCAATTTATGGATACCATTCCAAAAGAATGCTTCATCTTTATTTGAAATCCATTCATCGAGCCATTTTCTTACATCCTCCAAATTGTTAAAGTGTTGCTCAGCCAATGAGTGTCCCATCGATGAGAAGAGATGATAATCAGAAGGCGCCAGGTCAGGTGAATACGGCGGGTGGGGTAGGAGTTCCCAACCAAGCGAAGAAATCGTTTCCTTAGTCAATCTGGCTGAATGTGCAGGAGCGTTATCATGCTGAAGAATGACTTTGGCGTGCCTGTGAGCCCATTCTGGGCGTTTTTCGATCAATGCGTGACTCAAATTGATCATTTGTTGTCGGTAGCGGTCGGTATTGACTGTTTCGCCGGGTTTGAAGACAAACCCGGCGAAACAGTCAATACCGACCGCTTTTTTTTGGGGGGCAAATGGCAGGGGTAAAGGGGGGCTGAGGCGGAAGACGGGTGCGGGAGTCTTCCTCCCCTCATGTGGGAACATCAGGCTATAGTGCCCCACTCACTGTCTGTTGTTCCCCGCTTGCCCGATCCCCTGCAACGCCTACTGTCACCTCCTTGTGGTGCCCCCTGGGGAGTTGTTTACAACTCGCGAACGACAGAGGCGCTGGCACGGGACCAGTCCTCCTTAGGCCATGGTGGTAAGCCCCCGCCATCATGCCCTAAGTAGGAGCATCCGTAGGACAGATTGTCCGGCCCGCTATCCATTCGGGAGTTGAGGCGGTGATGCCAAATGGTACCACGGGGATGACGCTCTCCCGGGCGTCATCGTTGGGTGGTGCCGGGACCCCTCGGGGTGCTCGGTACGGACGTGGTGGTCGTGGTTACTGAGACCACCAAGCGCCGACCTGTATAGGTCATGAGTGTTTGTTGGGGTCAGGCTGGTTAGCAGGTTTTGGCCCCTTCCTCTCTCTTCTCGCCTTTCATGTGCGGGGGTGGTCGGTGTAGGCCACTGGCTAGGTACGGCCACCTTGAGCGCGCATGAGTGGATTAACGAGATTCCGTCTGTTTCGCCGGGTTTGAGAAGCAATTCGACGTCCTCAAACTTTTTTGGTCGATTTTCTCGTTTTTTATCAGTAACATCAAAATCACCACGTTTGAAACTTTGAAACCAACGTTCACATGTCTTGACGGTTGGAGCAAGATCGCCATAAGTCTCAACAAGAATTCGATGACATTCAGATGCCTTTTTCTTTTGATTGAATAAGAAAATCATGACATGCCGCAAATGCTCTTTATTTGGCTAAAAATTAGACATTTTTAACACCAAAGAAAGGTATGATACGTCCACGTAAACGACTTAAAAACAACTGACTTTTGTAAACAAATGACTAACAAACAAAATAGCGTTTAGAGACAAGCAAATCCTTCAATAGGCTAAGAGCGCATTCTATTGGAATTAAAACGACATTTTAAACTTGCAGCCCTGGTATATATATATCTTTTAAACTATTATATTTTTAAAACCTTTTTTTTCCTAGAACTTATCTAGAGCACCCTATATATACAGAAGACCTACTTAGTTTCATTAACCTGCTTATGAGAAAAGTAGAACTTCTCAAACACTAATATTAAATGATAATAATAGGAATTAAAATAATCAAATATTGAAAACTGCGTAGCATCGGCACAGTTTTCTGTCGACACTGCGTCGCGAGTGTCTCAATGTGCGCTCGGCCTGAGACATTCGCGACGTAGAGCAGAGCAGAGCAGTTTTTGTGCTAACTGAAATATATAGGAACCGCGCACATTGGGACGCGGAGCAGAGCAGAGCAGGCCGATGTGGCACTTGTGGATCTGCCACAGAAAACTGTGCCGATGCGACGCAGTTTTCAATATTTGATTATTTTAATTCCTATTAGTATCATTTAATATTAGTGTTTGTGAAGTTCTACTTTTCTCTTAAGCAGGTTAATGAAACTAAGTAGGTCTACTGTATATATAGTGTGCTCTAGATAAGTTCTAGGAAAAAAAAAAGTTTTAAAAATACAATTATTGAAAATATATATATATATATATATATATATATATATATATATATATATATATGTTCTGTTATTTTAGATTCCAAAATCATAATATAATTTTGAAATTTCTCGCTATTCAAAAAGTGCATGATACGAGTGTTTTGAATTTTTAAAACTAAACAATTTCAGGATGAAAATGTAGCTGTAAAATTGTAAAATTAGTTTTAAAAAAATATACAGATATATTAAAATTTAGATGAGGGCCTTTCTGAAGTTCTAAAAGTAGATACTTTTGTTTAAATATTTTTACTCTTGTTATTTTATTTGTAATTTCTTATTTCGGTTTTCGTTAGTTTTTATTCGTCTTACTGTGACACGTTTAAAAATTAGAAAAATCTGGTGCGATGCGCGCAACACACAACTTTCAATTACGAACTTACAAAGATTAGAAATCCACGTGTTTCGATAATATGTAAACGCCATTCCTCAACTTCGAACATTTTTCCACATTTGTATGCTTATATTTTTATATCTCTATAAGCTATAGAGTATCTGTATACCAAAATTTGGAAGTTCTCAGCCCTTTTCGATTCATTATTGCTTATTTATTTTTTGAAGGGACCTAATTTCATCAACAGTCGAGTTTTTTTTAATGCTTGCTTGTATTATACTATGAGTTGCTTTTTGTAAATATATCGTGAATGTGAATCGATTGGTGTATTGACATCTCGTTGTAAATTTTGCCTCTTATGTCTTTCTGGAAATCGAGAACGATTAGGTAATGTTCCTCTAAAATCGCTTTATATTGCTTTCAAAAATTTATTATGGAACAAAAGTTTCTAGACTGAAATATAATTAATTATAGACTAGTATTTTATACCATATTTTTACGCACCTTCAACGCTTTAAAAATTTAAGCATCTCGTATTTACTCTCTAAAGTAAAATAAAGGTTTTTATTAATAAATAAAATTTTTTTATCTTCATAATACGGTTAATAAAATTTTGGCTATCACATCGCGGACATATATATACATCAAATACCCAATTTGATCAAAATAATTAAAGCCGTTTTTGAGTAAATAAAAAAAACACGTGAAAATGGGACAACATTTACTAAATAATGTGCCCCCTCTAATTCACCAATTTTGATTAAATTTCGCCTGTCGCATCGCGGTCATGTACATACATCAAATACCCAATTTGATCAAAATCATTAAAGCCGTTTTTGAATAAATAAAAATAACACGTGATAATGAGAAACATTTATTAAGTAAAGTCCCCCTTTGTTTGACCAATTATGATGAAATTTCGGCTGTCGCATTGAGGGCATATATACATCAAATACCAAGTTTGATCAAAATCTCTTAAGCCGTTTTAGAGTAAATAAAAAAAACACGTGAAAATTGGAGAACATTTATTAAGTAAAGTGTCCCCTCTAATTCATAAATTTTGATGAAATTTTTACTGTCACATCGCGGGCATATGCATACAACAAATACCTAATTTCAGGTTTGTACAGTTTATAGTTTTTGAGTTAGTCTGTTCACACACAGACACTCAGACACACACACACACACACACACACACACACACGCGCGCGCGCACACACACACACACACAGACCATTTTGCGGGACTTGGTTATTTGGACTAAGGGGACCCGAAAACGTGTATTTCCGTTGAAAACCGTAAGTCGAGATTTTTCACGATCGCAATACTTTTCTTACTATATACGAGTATTTCATATATAGGTAAGTGAAAGTAAAAACAAGTTTTCTTCTCATAGATACTAGAAGTTCATAAAACGATTCAACAAGTAATGATCTTAGGAAAATTTGACTGATATTATTTCACTGAAAAAAACATAGGCTTTATGGAAATTTAGTTAATGGAAATGCTGATTACACCCAATAATGTAAATGTTGGGATTGCAATAAATCAAATCGATTTACCCTTCACCAAAGTTCGTTAATTTTGTTTAGTTCTCCAAGCTCAAATTTTTAAGATACAAAATAAAACAAACTTGAAGTGCTTTATATTTTAATTAAACAAGTCAATTAAATAATTTACAATTAACAAAAAACACAATCAAATCATTTAACCTAACAAGTTCAAGAGAACAAATTTAAGCTATACAAAAATCGAGTTTTTGGTTTAATTATATTTTTTAATTAATATGGCCATCTCGATTTCTAACAGTTTATTTCTTCTTTTATTAAATGTATTTGAGTAAAAAGAAAACTGCTATTTAAAAATCAACCATGTGTTGATTGGAACTTTTTTAATAAGAAATTTTATGTGAATATAACTCTTCTCTGTTATATTATCTACTTAATTTTATTATATCCTCAAACAGAATAGAAAAGAAGAGAAAATAAATTTTATTCTGGGACAAGGTCCCTCAAGAATAACAGACTGGAACAAGAAATAAAACTACAACTGGTCAAATAATTAAAGTAATGGTGGATAATTAAAGATAATGTTTACATTAAAAACCCATAATAAATAGTTATAAAAAAATAAAAGTATACAAAGTAGTGAATAATATATTGATTTATCAAATAAATAATAACGGTAATAAATTATAATACATCGATATTTTTAACAAAAACAAAGCTGTTGATAGCATCGATGTTTTTAACAAAAACAAAACTGTTAATAGCATCGATGTTATGGACAAAAACAACTTTGTTTTAACATCGATGTTTTTAATAAAAACAAGTATCCTTCAACATCTATGTTTTGACAATAACATCGATGTTTTGGATTAATATGTATTAACATCGAAGTTTTTACAAAAACAAGTATACTTTAACATCTATGTTTTGACAATAATATCGATGTTTTGACAATAAGATCGATGATTCTATCAGAAACAAAGCTGTTAATAACTTCGATGTTTATAACAAAAACAAAGCTGTTAATAACATCGATGTTATAGACAAAAACAAATTTTTTTTAACATCGATGTTTTTAACAAAAACAAGTATCATTTAAAGTCGATGTTTTGACAATAACATCGATATTTTTAACAAAAACAAAGCTGTTGATAACATCGATGTTTTTAACAAAAACAAAACTGTTAATAACATCGATGTTATGGACTAAAACAAATTTTTTTTAACATCGATGTTTTAATCAAAAACAAATATACTTTAACATCTATGTTTTGACAATAACATCGATGTTTTGGATAAATATTTATTAACATCGATGTTATGGACAAAAACAAATTTTTTTTAACATCGATGTTTTTAACAAAAACAAGTATCATTTAACGTCGATGTTTTTACAATAACATCGATATTTTTAACAAAAACAAAGCTGTTAATAACTTCGATGTTTATAACAAAAACAAAGCTGCTAATAACATCGATGTTATGGACAAAAACAACTTTGTTTTAACATCGATGTTTTTAATAAAAACAAGTATCCTTCAACATCTATCTTTTGACAATAACATCGATGTTTTGGATTAATATGTATTAACATCGATGTTTTTCACAAAAACAAAGCTTTTAATAACATCGATGTTATGGACTAAACATTAATGTATATATACTTTAACAGCTATGTTTAGACAATAACATCGATGTTAAAACATATTTATTTTTGTTAAAAACATCTTTGTTATACCTAACTCATCGATGTTAAAACATATTTATTTTTGTTAAAAACATCTATATTAAAAACATATTTGTTATACCTAAAACATCGATGTTAAAACATTTTTATTTTTGTAGAAAACATCGATGCTAAAAACATTTTTGTTATACCTAAAACATCGATGTTATAACATCGATGTTTTGGATAAATATTTATTAACATCGATGTTATGGACAAAAACACAGCTGTTTATAACATCGATTTTATGGACAAAAACAAATTTGTTTTAAAATCGATGTTTTTAACAAAAACAAGTATCATTTAACAGCTATGTTTAGACAATAACATCGATGTTAAAACATATTTATTTTTGTTAAAAACATCTTTGTTATACCTAAAACATCGATGTTAAAACATATTTATTTTTGTTAAAAACATCTTTGTTATACCTAAAACATCGATGTTAAAACATTTTTATTTTTGTAGAAAACATCGATGCTAAAAACATTTTTGTTATACCTAAAACATCGATGTTATAACATATTTGTTTTTGTCGAAAACATCTATATTAAAATCATCTTTGTTATACCGATGTTTTGAACAAAAACAAATATGTTTTAACAATAACCCTGTAGTTTTTAACATAGATTTTTTGGACAAAAGCCAATATATTTTAACATCGATGTTTTGGACAAGAACAGCTAAGTTTTAACAATAACATCGATGTTTAGGACAAAACCAAATATGTTTTAACAAAAACATCGATGTTACAACTTATTCGTTTCTGTTAAAAACAACTTTGTTATTATCCAAACATCGATGTGAAATATAACATTGTTTTTGTTCAAAAAATCGATGTTAAAACCTATTTGTTTTTCCCCGGAATATCGATGGTATTCTAAAAACATCAATGTTAAAGTATACTTGTTTTTGTTTAAAACATCGATGTTAAAATATATTTTTTTCGTTAAAAATATCAATGTTCATAACAGCTTTGTTATTGTTAAAACATCGATGTTAAATACAACTTTGATATTGTCAAAACGTAGATGTTAAATAAAACTTTGTTTTTGTCCCAAACATCGATGTTATAAGATATTTGTTTTTGTCAAAAACATCGATGATGATAACAGCCAGTTAACTGTTAAAACTAATCTGTTTTAATCCAAAAAATCGATGTAAAACATATTGGTTTTTCTCAAAAAAATCGATGTCATTGTCAAAATATCAATGTTAAATTATAGTTGTTTTTGTTTAAAACATCGACGTTAAAACAGATTTGTTTTGTCCAAAACATAGATGTTAAATACAACTTTGTTGTTGTTCGAAATATCGATGTTAATACATATTTATCCAAAACATCGATGTTAATACATATTTATCCAAAACATCGATGTTATTGTCAAAATATCGATGTTATTGTCAAAATATCGATGTTATTGTCAAAATATCGATGTTATTGTCAAAACATCAATACAGTAGAACCTCCATTATCCGGGCCTCGATTAACCGGGGATCCAATTAACCAGGGTGCCGAGGAGCCAATATTTTTTTGTTAATAAGCTTTTTTTTAATTTGTATGCCATTTATTTTGCATGTATAATATTTAAAAACAACTTATACGTAAATATGTAACGATTAGATAATGGTTAACTATCTAGTATGAAATAAAACAATAAATGGAAAAACACAGAAAGCAAGTATTGTATTATGAGATGTTTCCGGTATCTAATACTCCAATTCCTAATCTAGGAACGTTATTATTTTCAAGTCTTTCCAGGAAACTCCTAATCTGGTCTGTTTGGCTACAAAACAAAATATTGTCAGTTGTAATTTAGTCTCGATTTAAATACTTACGAAGTAGCAAATGTCGGAAAAAATAAACGTGTCCTTTTGAACCTTGAAGAGAAATTAACTATTTTAATTATTAATTAACTATATTTTGAAGAAGAAAAAAGACATTTTCGACTTCGTATCGTCTTCGGCCCATAATATATAAAATCATACATTTACTTTTTTTGTTATTTTTGTGTATTTTAATTTAATGTGTATAAAACGTTCGTTTGTTAATAAAAGTGATTATACCTTACAAGTGATTTTTTAACCTTTTTTTCTATTACATTAAGTCAATAAAATATTTTAATTCGATTATCCGGGATTTTCAATTACCCGTGGACCCCCATACCCATCATTACCCCGGGTAATGGAGGTTCTACTGTATTAAACTAAACTTAATATTGATATACCAAAATATCAATGTTATTGTGAAAACATCAATGTTAAAGTATATTTGATTTGGTTAAAAACATCGATTGTAAAACATATTTGTTTTTCTCAAAAACTTTAAAGTTATTGTCAAATCATCGATGTTATTGTCAAAACATAGATGTTAAAGTATACTTTTTTATGTTTAAAACGTCGACGTTAAAACAAATTTATTTGTGTACATAACATTGACGTTGAAAACACCTTTGTTATTTTCAAAAATTTGTTTTTGTCCATAACATCGATGTTATTGTTTAAAGTATCATTGTTTTTGTTAAAACGATCGATGTTAAAAAAAAAATTGTTTTAGTCCATAACATCGATGTTAATATATATTTATCCAAAACATCGATGTTATTGTCAAAACATAGATGTTAAAGTATACTATTTTATGTTTAAAACGTCGACGTTAAAACAAATTTATTTGTGTACATAACATTGACGTTGAAAACACCCTTGTTATTGTTAAAAACATCGAAGTTATTAACAGCTTTGTTTCTGTTAAAATCATCGATGTTATTGTCAAAACATCGACTTTAAATGATACTTGTTTTTGTTAAAAATATCGATGTTAAAAAAAAATTGTTTTTGTCTATAACATCGATGTTATTAACAGCTTTGTTTTTGTTAAAAACATCAATGTTAAGAATATATATATATATATATATATATATTGTTGTTTTTTGTCTAAAGCATCGATGTTATTGTCAAAACATCGATGTTAAAACAAATTTGTTTTTGTCCATAACATAGAGTTTAATATATATTTATCCACAACATCGATGTTATTGTCAAAACATAGATGTTGAAGGATACTTGTTTTTATTAAAAACATCAATGTTAAAACAAAGTTGTTTTTGCCCATAACATCGATGCTATTAACAGTTTTGTTTTTGTTAAAAACATCGATGCTATCAACAGCTTTGTTTTTGTCAAAAATATCGATGTTATTGTCAAAACATCGACGTTAAATGATACTTGTTTTTTTAAAAACAACGATGTTAAAAAAAATTGTTTTTGTCTATAACATCGATGTTAATACATATTTATCCAAAACATCGATGTTATTGTCAAAACATAGATGTTTAAGTATACTTGTTTTTGTTAAAAACATCGATGTTAAAAAAAAATTGTTTTAGTCCATAACATCGATGTTAAAACAAATTTGTTTTTGTCCATAACATAGAGTTTAATATATATTTATCCACAACATCGATGTTATTGTCAAAACAAAGATGGTAAAGTATCCTTGTTTTTGTTAAAAACATCGATGTTAAAAAAAATTTTTGTTTTTGTCCATAACATCGATGTTATTAACAGATTTGGTTTTGTAAAAACATCGATGTTATTAACAGCTTTATTTCTCTTTAAAACATCGATGTTAATGTCAAAACATCGATCTGATTGTCAAAACAAAGATGTTAAAGTATACTTGTTTTTGTTAAAAAACATCGATGTTAAAAAAAAATTATTTTTGTCCATAACATCGATGTTAATATATATTTATCCAAAACATCGATGTTATTGTCAAAACATAGATGTTAAAGTATACTTGTTTTTGTTAAAAACATCGATGTTAAAATAAATTTGTTTTAGTCCATAACATCGATGTTAAAACAAATTTGTTTTTGTCCATAACATAGAGTTTAATATATATTTATCCACAACATCGATGTTATTGTCAAAACATAGATGTTAAAGTATACTATTTTATGTTTAAAACGTCGACGTTAAAACAAATTTATTTGTGTACATAACATTGACGTTGAAAACACCCTTGTTATTGTTAAAAACATCGAAGTTATTAACAGCTTTGTTTCTGTTAAAATCATCGATGTTATTGTCAAAACATCGACTTTAAATGATACTTGTTTTTGTTAAAAATATCGATGTTAAAAAAAAATTGTTTTTGTCTATAACATCGATGTTATTAACAGCTTTGTTTTTGTTAAAAACATCAATGTTAAGAATATATATATATATATATATATATATATATTGTTGTTTTTTGTCTAAAGCATCGATGTTATTGTCAAAACATCGATGTTAAAACAAATTTGTTTTTGTCCATAACATAGAGTTTAATATATATTTATCCACAACATCGATGTTATTGTCAAAACATAGATGTTGAAGGATACTTGTTTTTATTAAAAACATCAATGTTAAAACAAAGTTGTTTTTGTCCATAACATCGATGCTATTAACAGTTTTGTTTTTGTTAAAAACATCGATGCTATCAACAGCTTTGTTTTTGTTAAAAATATCGATGTTATTGTCAAAACATCGACGTTAAATGATACTTGTTTTTTTAAAAACAACGATGTTAAAAAAAATTGTTTTTGTCTATAACATCGATGTTAATACATATTTATCCAAAACATCGATGTTATTGTCAAAACATAGATGTTTAAGTATACTTGTTTTTGTTAAAAACATCGATGTTAAAAAAAAATTGTTTTAGTCCATAACATCGATGTTAAAACAAATTTGTTTTTGTCCATAACATAGAGTTTAATATATATTTATCCACAACATCGATGTTATTGTCAAAACAAAGATGGTAAAGTATCCTTGTTTTTGTTAAAAACATCGATGTTAAAAAAAATTTTTGTTTTTGTCCATAACATCGATGTTATTAACAGATTTGGTTTTGTAAAAACATCGATGTTATTAACAGCTTTATTTCTCTTTAAAACATCGATGTTAATGTCAAAACATCGATCTGATTGTCAAAACAAAGATGTTAAAGTATACTTGTTTTTGTTAAAAAACATCGATGTTAAAAAAAAATTATTTTTGTCCATAACATCGATGTTAATATATATTTATCCAAAACATCGATGTTATTGTCAAAACATAGATGTTAAAGTATACTTGTTTTTGTTAAAAACATCGATGTTAAAATAAATTTGTTTTAGTCCATAACATCGATGTTATTAACAGCTTTGTTTTTGTTAAAAACATCGAAGTTATTAACAGCTTTGTTTCTGTTAAAATCATCGATGTTATTCTCAAAACATAGATATTAAAGTATACTTGTTTTTGTAAAAACATCGATGTTATTAACAACTTTGTTTTTGTTAAAAACATCGATGTTATTGTCAAAACATAGATGTTACAGTATACTTGTTTTTGTCCAAAAGACCGATGTTAAAAACAAGTTTGTTAATGATAAAGTATCGATGTTAAAAGATATTAGTTTTTCTCAAAAACTTCGATGTTATTGTCCAAACAAAAAAATCTATATTAAAAATATCATTGTTATGACTAAAACATCGATGTTAAAACGTATTTATTCGTATACCTAAAAAAAAAAAAAAAAAAAAAAAGTTCAGCTATCAAAAACATCGATGTTAACATCGGCCCACAAACATCGATGGTTGGAAAACATCGGCTGCGTAACATCGATGTTTTGCGCAAAACATCGATGTTTCAAAAACATCGACATCGATGTCGCATCCCTATTCCTCACCCCTGGGCATTTCCTTGAGTTTACTTCCCGAGACTTCTGAACCAATCCTCTCTCATCAATCGCGATGGCGCTCAGTACAGATCCAAGTTGCCTCTATATGGAACAGGTCGCGTAAGGAGTACCTTCACACCTTACAACAGCGATCTAAGTGGACCCGCAAAGTTCCCAACATGCAGGAAGGGGACCTTGTCATCCTTATAGAGAGGAAGCCCTTAGTAGGCCAATCGCCAGTCGCTAGAGTGATGAAAACCATACCGGTCAGGGACGGAACGGTCCGCACAGTAGAGGTACGTACCCCTTCAGGAAACCTCTTGACGAGGCCAGTTTCTTCTCTCGTCCTCCTTTTCCCCTCTGACGTGGCAGAGCTGTCAGAATAATAATTTGCATGTGGAAGTAACCTTTTCATTTATCACTCATTACACTTATTTATTTTCAACTTTGGTTTTGTTTCGTTTTTGTTTTTTTTAAACAAGTTTCCTCATTTAATTTATCTTTCACAATTCAGTTATTTCCCTTTATTATCCATTGCAGAGAATGGAGCCTTCGGCGACAAAATACATGTCCTATCAATCATGTGATCCAGTAGCATATTTTTTGTTTATTTTGTATTTATAAATGATACTTATTATGTTATTCATTTTGAACCTCATATGTACGTATGTATGTACGAGATATGTATTCATATTTGTATATCATCATTTATTGGTTATACTATAGGGACATCAGTCTGAGTTTTCAAGTAAATTAGCCAAGCTTAATTTAGGTGGGCGGCTTTGTTCATGGAACGAATTTTTGGCAGTTTCCAAGATGCCCCCAGCGCCATCTCTGGAGAAACTGGGGAACTAAATCCCTAAAGGTAAAAGTTCACCTGCAAAAATCATGCTTAGGACCTGTAGAGTTCAGTGAGTGCACTTAGACTGAAAAGGTACTTCTGTTTTTCATGAACTTAATTTCCTCTACAAAATGATAGAGTAGAACAGACAGGCAGCCGCAGGGCAGGCGGCAAGGGGTAATAAAGAATGGCCATTTTTACCGAAAATTAGCAAGTACATATTCGCCAACCTACAAGTAAGAAGATTATTTTAACTTTGACTTCAAATTATCCACATCAACCATATCATCGTTCAACTGGCTTCTAATACCTGTATTTAATAATTTTAATTTGTACAAATATAACTTTTATGTTTCCAGCAATTTAATTAATATCTTTTATACAGTCCACTACCATTCTTTTCTTCTATATATTAGCATGCATTCATTTCCATTTCCTTTTTTTTATTTCATTCTAATTAGTGTTAGTCAGACCGGAGAAAGCCGATGGCCAATACTAAACACAGACCTGGGCATTATTTAAATGATTCCTGTTTTTCATATTTCATAATAAAATAGTTTGTTTTTGTTTTTTAATATTTTTAGAACAAAATTTCTTTTTATGGCGAATGAAAATTTTTACATTAAATCTACTCAAAGAAGTACTTATAATTAAACACTTTAAACATAAATTCTAGAAAAATCTTGCAAATCAATAAAAAATTAACTTTTAAAAGATGACTTCAATACTACAAAGAATTTGCTTAAAACATTACACTTATATATTCACATTGACTAATCAATGATCATGCAGGAAGTTATTTTGGGGCAAAAAAAAAATACAAGGACTGGACAATAACTCCTCGTCGTCCCAAGAAATAATGCTTAGTATTATGCTTTTAAAGTCCGATATAAATAATTTGCATCGATAGTCCTGCTGTAATATCCAATCCTTAGACCATTAACCACCTTTACTCAGTCACAGAGTTTCTGAAGAATTACACTAAAGTTTGATTAACATGGAACAGAAAAAAAAAATTTTAATTTCAGGGGGGAAATTGGAGTTTGATCTCATCCAACCATAGTAAACATATTTCAGGTAGTAGGAGAATTTACATGATCCTTGATATTTTCAATTGGTTTCTAAATTTTGTTGGTCTATCGATTTTTTAAATGCGAAATCTGCACTTTTTTTTTTTTCAGAATCACCCAATCATGTTCTACATCACAACAAAACCCAATTTTTTTTTAATATTCAGAATTCAAGATTTAGATTTAAAGCCCACTCATCAGTCATACTGTAGCACTAACAGCTTCAACTTAGTGCATGAGTTAAAGATCAAAACCAAGACAATACAGAAATATCAATTTATTTGACATTTGAAACAAATTCAAGGTGAACATTAAACATTTAAAAAGTCTCACATATATATCAGGAATATGTTAAGAAGTAAATTAGTGTGTTTATAAAAAAAATATTATTTCAATTTTATAAAAAGCATTAAAGTAAAAATACAAATGGAAAAAATTATCTCATCTGAGACATAATCATTGATAACTTTTATTATACAGATAATTTATATACCGAATTATTAATTAATTTATTATACAGAATAAGAATTAGTCTTAATTTAAATGCCACAAAAGTTCATTAATATTTATACATTTAAAAAACAATTTAGATATCAGAATATAATTGTTTGATCAGTATCATAAACAAAAAATATTTTCTTCAATAACAGATTTTAAGCATTTTGTTGTATTATGGATGTGATGCATTATTTATTAACCCATTATCTCCCAGAACTTTTTTTTTTCTAGAATGGACTGAAGTCTTCAAAATCATTTAGTTATCTTGCAAATTGAATTTAAAAAATATAAATTTCTTCAGATTTAGCTGCTGTGTCCAGATAAGCCCTGTTGCGAAAACGCAACACTGGGAATGAGAGGGTACGTTTACTTTACTGCAAGAGGAAGCTGTTGCGTTATCGCAACACTGGGAACAAATGGGTTAAGACTTTCAGACTAACAATTACAAAAAATAAATTACTTATGATATATTGCCATTTGGTATCCTACTAGCTAAACTGATATATAGATTACACAAGAAAAAAAAAAAAAAGATAATAATAAAAACTTTACCTATTGACAAAAGAGAAATAATAAAAATATCTTACTCTTGCCTACCTTAAGATTAATTCATGACAATAAATAAATCTTACACATGAACATTAGAGTAACAAATTTGTTGATTAACACGTTCACGCCGGGACTGTTTAATGCTTTTCGCTTTATCGGGCGGGAGCTATGCTAGCAGCATTCTAGTGTGAGCCACCGGTGGTACCCACTGGCATGAACGTGTTAAAACACAATTTTTAAACTTTACGAAGTGGCACCGCAGATAATTCTCCAATACTAAAATATATAAGTGGTTGACACAGCCACAATGGTAAAATATTGAAATCATATTTACTTTCAATAGAGAAACAAATTTTTGGAATGTAAATAAAAAAAAATTCATTTTTTCTCTAACCGAATGTTTTGTATCCTATCAAAACATACTGAAACATTATATATATATATATATATATATATATATATATATATATATATATAACATAACTATTACCTGTCTCTCAAAAAATGAAAGAAAAACTTAAGACTCATGTTATCAATGAATAATTTAACGATTACAGGTGCATCATAAAGAAAATTATATGTCTGATTGGAAACATGGCTAGGTCCACTGAGCATGTAACATAATTGTTTCTTTCAATTCAGAAACTGTTCTCTTGGTTATGGTTAAGCATCATTGTCTAATTTAACTGTCTGTTATATCCATGTTCCACACCCACAAGGCTGTACAACTAACTAATTGTTTCAAACAATTACCAAGGGGTTAGTCCTATATTAGAGATGGGTAGTAAGAAGCTAAGTGTTATCCGTGAAATGTCAATTTTCCATTCGGATAATAATAAAAGTACATTAAAATTTTGTTTAAAAGATTTATTGGGGAACATGTTAACTAATTTAAAAGCTCATACATCAAAAATTTATGAGGAGTACACAGTTCAAGGATAAAATAAAACTAAAAAAAGGGAGCAGTCCAAATAAATCAAAATATAATTCAGTATTCATGCATTAACTTCGTTAAAAAAAGATTTTTTACACCATTTTTGAAGCTTTAATTAATTCTCATAATATTAACGATTCAATAGCAACCATGCTTCCAGAATTGGAAAGAATATTAAGAAAGCTTGTTTAGCCGAACTTTTTAGTCGCCCCCAGCAGAAAATTTAAAAGCTGATATCACTAAAATCCTTAATGACTATAAAATAGAACTGATATAAATAGGCGACATTACTACTGGCAATGGCCAAAATTTGGTAAAGACAGTTAAAGTTCTGACAATAGTGAGACCTATGACAGTAACAATGACCCTGATTTATTAATGGTTCAGCAGTACAGGATCTTATGTCTAAAGTAAATAAAATCTGTATGGTATTGTGTACCCGTTCTTTCCAACCATTTTCATCCAGCAATGGAAACAAACCCATTTTAGATGTGATTACCCGCTAGAACTCATCCTTTTATCTATGATGGCACCTTGTTTCAAATACAAAGCTTTATGCCAGGTACATGAAAGACAGTTCATCACAGATTAAAAATGAGTAATGCTTCTTTGATTATGTTTTAACAACCTTTTAATGGCTGGACACCTTACAAGAATGTAAATGTTTTTTTTAATTTAAAACTAACTTATCAATATATGGAAGGGAGTTTGGCACAGAAAATAGAATCAACATTAAATAAAAAAGAAGTAATTCTTATGAAAAGCGACATTACTGTTTTGTATCCTTGAATAGATGAAATATTGAACACACAAACAACAATTGCAAGCCAGAAACCATTTAAAAAACCTGCAAACTTTTTTAGATTAAAACAATGTGTGGGGAAAAAAATAAATAAAATAATCGACCCTTAAAAAAATTCAGGAAGCTTCATCAACTGGACAGAACAACAATTTTGACAAAAATCAGTTAGTAGAAGATCCTCCGCCTATACCACCTATTAAACCCGAGCCTGCTGTTAATCTCAGCATCCTTCTTGGAATTATGTGAAGACAAGATGTTGATAGATTATCTTGGAAAAATAAAAGATAAAGGGAACTATGAGGATGATGAAGAAAATGACTTGGAGCTATAACTGGCAAAAAGGGAAATAAATTAATTCAGTCCGAAACAATGTTCGCTGGATACAAACCTGCTAGATAATTAGGAAGTATGAAATGCCTTACCCTTATAGACTGGTCCTCATCATCCAGGGATGCTCTGCAACACAAGTTAGGGTCAAAAGGGCATTTTCATCATTTAAATACATATTAAACGATCATAGGTACCTTAATTAAAGTTTCCTTTTTTTCTTTTTCTTTCATAATGTAAATTAATTTCACTTCAATTTTAAATTAACATTAAATTATTTCTGTATACTTTTTCACAGGTATAACTTGAGTCCGGACACCTTACAAGAAATAATGTTAATTAAGTTAACAAATCTATATAATTTTTTTTTAATCTTTTAAAAGTTTTAGACTTTAAGTTAAAACTCTACATATGATTATGATGTTTATTACACTTATGTTTCTTGACAAACATTTTTGTTCTATGTTGATTTTTTTTTTTTTTTAATTGTCTTACTAATAAAAGTTAAAATAAAATTGTGGAAAAAAATTTGTTTTGTTTATAATTTATTACCAATACATTTTGGGAAAATTGCTATAAGTTTTTTTAATATTGTTATAACGGTTCTACTATCATACATATCTAAACCAATTAATTAACAATGTCATTTTTAAATTTCTTGTAAAATAAGAAAAATATCATCAAGAGATAGTACATAATCATAAAAATTTAAAGCATTCCTTACAGCATAAATATATCTTCAGATTATAAAGCATATGTCAAATAATAGTCATTTTATGAGCCATAAAATACCTTTTAGTATTGGTAATATTTTCCTTTGAATATTAATACTAAAATTTTTTTTCTAAAACTAATTCTAGAGATTAAAATTGACCTTTCTTCAATGTTAATTAAAATAAATGTATTTATACAACAGAATCATGGTGGCAGGGCTGAAAAATTAACAAGACTACCAATTGGCGAAATAAATAATACCATCCCCTCCGATTCTGAAAGCTTATTTCTGAAATCAAATTTTTAAGGACTAATGAGAACATGATGTTATCTAAAAAATAGATACCCAACTTTAACAGATCCAATTGAAAAATTAAGGGATGTTGGATGGAAGGAAATAGAAATATTTTGAGAGGAATTACTCATCAAAACAATTTATAGTATTTTTTATAAAATACCTGTCTTTTTTTTTTTTTGTTTTTTTAATTTCTTCTTTGATTTGTATGTTCATTTTGTTTCATATCACTTCTGTTACAGAACACGATAATGGATATTAATTCATTCAAAACAGTGCAGTTTATTAACCCATTTGTTCCCAGTGTTGCGATAACGCAACAGCTTCCTCTTGCGTACCCTCGTACGTACCCTCTCATTCCCAGTGTTGCGTTTTCGCAACAGGGCTTATCTGGACACAGCAGCTAAATCTGAAGAAATTTATATTTTTTAAATTCAATTTGCAAGATAACTAAATGATTTTGAAGACTTCAGTCCATTCTAGAAAAAAAAAAGTTCTGGGAGATAATGGGTTAAGGGCAACATGTATAACTAGCCAAAATGATTTTCAGAAAAATAGAGTTTAACTAGAGACTATTACAACAAGAAGAGGAAATAATTAAAAGTTTTGATTGCAATAATTTCTTTAACAAAAATAAAATAAACAAGTGTGAGTATTTATGAATAGGTAAAAGTAAACAAAGAAGCAGGGTATCTCAATTTGATCTCACATACCCAACTTGTAAGCATAACAAAAACTTATTAAAAAAAAAAATAAAAAAAAATATATACATATATATATATATATATATATATATATATATATATATATATATATATATATATATACACATACATTTATACATTTTATAAAATTATAACACATTTCACCAGTTATATAAAATTCTTACAAACAATAATAATTTATTATATATATATACATACACATATATATATGTAGCTGTTACATAAATATAATATAGTTTATAAACAGTGATAAAATAATTAAAGTTTTTCTTTTTCCTTTTTTTTTTTTTTTTTTTTTGATGAAACATAATTTTGTAAATAAAATAAGGAACACAATTCAAATCCTTATTTATAGAATATATATTAAAAAATAAGGACTGATAATAATAGAAAAAATATTAAAATTTTAACTGTCAAGTTTGTACATTATCTAATTGATTAAAACCTATTAAATAATTTTAAAATAATTTAACAACATAAACTTAAAACAATAAATTTAGGCAAGTTTTATTAATTTATTGTATGTAAAAATTATATTTCATAATATACAGACAACTCAAGTATCAGATTGGAAACAAATGACAATATCAATCAAACTTGCCTTCTTCGGTAACACTATAAAATCCATTTAAGCAAAATGCACACAACACAATCACACTATATCAATACAATTGAAAAATGAGTCCCTTTTTTATCTTGTTTTTTTTTTTTAAATCATAAAATCACTTGCCACTCATAAACAGTAGGCCTAAAATATGTCGTATTTCTTTTCAACACAATTAATCACCACTAACATTATAATTTGTTTCTTAGTCCATATCTTACTTTTGTTATTTTAAAATATATTTAATTACATCAGAGTACATAGCCAATATATGATTTTTTTTTTTGACGCATTGTACACTTTTTGTACAGAACAATGATACTGGAATAATTCACGTTCATATGTAAGAGAATGAATAGAAATTAAAACATACTGGTAGTCAGGGTATTCTTGACCATTGAGAATCTTCCATACTCTTCATCAAATCTTCCATACTAATAAAAATGCTAAAGTTGAGATTTCCACCAATAAATAAATAAGAAAAAAACTATTATATGTACAACTAATAGAAGTCTTCAGATTATAAACTATATGAAGTATACAAATTACAAAATATGACGTTTTTTAGAGACTTAATAATAATGATTGTTTATGTCTAAGGTAATCTAGTCGATTCATAATAAAGTAAAAAAAAATTTGTTTCAGTCTTTAAACACTTCTAGGCATGTAATGCAGTTGTAGTAGGAGTTGAGTGTGCCACTATAGGAGTTTGGCAATACGGGCAATCTTTCTGACCTGGAGCGCAGGTGCTGCATAATACATAGTGGTTACATGGCCCTAGGGTCACTGTTCTATTGCGTTCCTCACACACCATGCATTTTGTTGCAGTCTGTAAGTAAAGCTCCTAAAAAATAAACTTATTTAAATCTTATTGACATAACTTTACTTATATACAAAAAAAAAAAAAAATCAGAATTTAAAAATCAAAACAAAAAATAATGGCAAGTGTCAACACTGAAAAGATGACATATGACTATTTCAATAGAAAAGATATGGTCAAACAGAGACTTTCTCTAGCTAAAACATTGAGAAACCAGTTCTGTAGAACAAGAGATTTCAATGGCTACAATACTCATTGGACTCACTCGATACAAACTCCAGAGGATGAATGGGAGAACATTTCTTGGACCTGTGTGATCTGCTACTAAATTCTGGTGAAAAGATATTTCTAATCTCAACTTTAGGAACATTTTCCTCTTAAGACCTATTTATCTACAGCAGTTCACTTTGTGATAGTTTAGATTGGACAGTTCTCCCAAAGCCTTATAGCAATAACCTTTTCCCCATACGTGTAAAATTCAGGAATGCTGATTGCAATAATAATGGAGTACCTAGGTGGGTAGGTATTAGAAAAATCTGACTGGCCTTTGTTTAATTCTTTAGCAGCCCCACCTCAAAATTCCTCAAGTAGTCTGACAATTTCAGGATTAGGATTAAAAGCTATAATTGAAGCTAGCAGAGGCCCAAATACTGTACCCTGGATCAAAAATTAAAGCAAGAGAGCTAAAAAAATGGAAGGAAAGGCTTTTTAGAAATTTAAGAAAAACATGAATTTGGATAATCATATAGAATATAAAGGACAAAGGTTGCATACAAAATCCTGACCCACATAATGCTGAACCTGTACTATGAGAAGTCCCTAGGTGACTACCAAGCAGGATTCAGTAGAGTATATGCTTGTAAGAACAATGGCTTACAAGTCAATCGATATAACACATAGTATATAGCAGTAAGCCGGAACCTGCGCTTAATCGAAAATTCAAGTGCAGGAAGCGATACCTCCCCAAATTAGATAACTTCAAAAACCTCAGATCTACAGTTACCTCAATAAATAACTAACAATGAATAGTCAGTGCCAACGGTGCACTTTTCTCAGTATGTCAATTCCTCGGCTCTAAGAAAACTTTGGCCCACTGAAAATCAGGGTAAGCAACACCACAATCAAACCCATGCAAATGTATGAAACAAGGACACCGACTAGCAACCAAGAAGCAGGAATCCAAAGGTCCTAACGGAAGGTGCTGAAGACAATTGTACACCTGAAGTGGGATAAGGAACTAGTACTCTGGAGAAAGAGAAAGACGAAAGAAAAGATAAAGGAGGAACCTAACAATTGATAATGCACGATATGAAAGCTTAGAGGTTAAAATGGGTGGGACAAAAAGCAAGAAACAATATATCAGGCTCCCTTAACATGAAGATAAATGCAGCAATGGTCTGCAGGAGGGGGACCCAGACAGAGACGGTCTAAGATAATCAAGAAGGAAGTCACCGAACATCGATGTGTTAAATGGAAAGCCATCACCCAAAATAGACAGAGGTGGAAAAGGCTAGTTGAGGCAGCTAAAGATTTTAAAGGTCTGTGAGCCAACCCAAAAAATAAATGACAGTGTGCTATTTGTAGACACATTATTAACGTCAGGAAAAAGAATTGAGTCGATTACTTCGTCTATACCCAGTAAGATTGTTTGGGACAGGATAAGAAAAAAAATCTGGTGCGATGGGCATGGTGGCGATCTGGCGCAACACAACTTTCACTTACCAACTTACTTAGCCACACAACATATAATATGCTATATCATAACTTCCGGAAACTGCATTGAATTGCTATTGAAATTTTTATAACCCCAATTGTGGTCAGTGGTATCTTTCCGAGTAACTGGAATCAATCAAATTGTGGTCCCGATAATAAAGGCAGGTCAAGATAAATGCCAAACATTCAGCTACAGGCCACTTTATCATAAAAGCTGCCTTTGTAAGATTATGGAAAGAATGGAGACAAGAGGCTCAAATGGAACCTAGAATAGCACCAGCTTGTACAAAACTTTCAATGCTGATTTCGGAAAGGTAAGTCAACTAGATATCACTTGATTCAGATGGAGGCTGAATTGCAATATGCATTTGTCTAAGTGTAGGAGCTGTAACTATAATTCCGTTCAGCATAAAGCATTTTACAAAGCAAATAAATTATCAAATAAATTAAACCCTTCAAGCCTTACTTAAGTACTTGCAAAGACACTGATGGTACTCTACTGAATGTAAAGCAGAGCATACTGGATAGATGGCGGAATCACTTTATGAGCCTGCTTAGCGATGTGGCTGTAAATCAGAGTACTCAGGGGGTTCCGATACCAGTTGAAGACCTTGAGCCACCGGATTTTGATGAAGTTCAGGAGGCTGTCGAAAGCCTGAAAAATAACAAGGCACCAGGAGCTGATGGGCTGCCATCGGAATTGATCAAGTACGGAGGTCAAGAAGCGGTGAAGGCACTTCACAACATCATTATGGATGTCTGGATTGGTGAAAGAATGCCAGTGGACTGGAACAACACCATAATTTGCCCAATTCACAAGAAAGGAGACATCCTGGATTGCGGTAACTACCGGGTTATTTCACTGCTTCCTGGTGCATACAAGGTGTTATCCAGAATTTTGTTCCTCAAGCTACTACCCCATGCAGAGAGAGAGATTGGCATTTCCCAGGCTGGCTTTATGAGGGGAAAGAGCACGACAGATCAAATTTTTTCCCTAAGGTTTATGCTAGAACGTGCTCGAGAATACAGTGTTCAAACCCACCACCTGTTTGTAGATTTCTGTGCCGCATATGACAGTGTAAATAGGCAAGAACTTTACAAAGTAATGCTCTCTATGAAAGTTCCAACGAAGCTTGTGAGACTTATCCAGATAACAATGGAAGCGGTGCTCTGTTCGGTGCGAGTTGATGGTGACCTGTCAGACTCATTCCAGACACATCAAGGTCTACGACAGGGTGATAGCCTTGCATGCCTACTTTTCAATTTTGCTCTGGAGGGCGTTATAAGAAAATCAGGGATCCAGGTGGGAAGAACAATATTCAACTGCTCAGCCCAAATACTAGCCTACGCGGATGATATCGACATCACCGGAAGAAATTTTAATGCCATGGCAGAGGCCTTCAGAAACCTACGAGCTGCAGCTGCGGAAATGGGGCTTCAAGTCAACCATTCAAAAACTAAATACATGGTTATGAACCCACAAGGAATGCTTCCCTCCCATGTACAAGTGGATGGATGTACATTTGAGAGGGTCAAGGAATTCATCTATCTTGGTTCCTTGATAACTCAGGATAACGAAATCGCAGCGGAAATTCAAAGACGAATCTTTGCAGCTAACAAATGTTATTTTGGGCTAGTGCGGCAAATGAAAAGCTGTGTATTATCTCGCACAACCAAATTGCGCATGTACAAAGCTCTGATTAGGCCAATACTGACATATGGATCCGAATGTTGGACACTATCCAAAGCCCAAGAAAATCAACTCCTCCGATTTGAAAGGAAGGTCCTCAGAAGAATTTTCGGATGCCAACGAGCAAGCCTGGCAGATCAGGACAAATGCCGAGATACAGTGACTGCGATGTGGTGAGATTCATCAGGGTTGGTCGGCTCAGGTGGGCTGGCCATGTAGCCAGAATGAGTGCTATCTCGGTGCCCAGGAGGCTCTTAGAAGAGGAAATTCACTCAACTAGAAGACGTGGACGACCCAGGCTTCGCTGGGTGGACGGGGTGACTAAGGATGCACGCAGCCTTCTGGGGATCCGGAACTGGAGATTGGCTGCACAAAACCGGAACGAGTGGCGGACCTTAGTTCAGGCGGCCTTGATCCCTCGCGGGTTGTAGAGCCAAGGAAGAAATAAATTATCCATTTTAAGAAATCTTCATTTGTTAGTGTTTAGAGCTTTTCTTCCAATATTTATTTATCCAATTGTATCAAAATAAGTTTTTTATATTTAAGTATTATTTCAACATCCCTATTCCAATGTCCTTATTTAATTAATCTAACTGATCTTTATTCTGATATTTGTGACTAAATATGATAAGGAACTAAATATGTTTATTTTTAATGTATCCAAAATAATCTGGGACAGTTTCTTTGAGAGGTTATTAAATTGATCATTTGAATTTATTTAGTTTCTATTATGATTCAATCTTGGTAGAAGCATTTTTTCGAGTAATTTGCAGGACCAGGTGACAACACCAAGATTTTATTTAGTTTCATTTTTCCTGACGAAAAAAATGATCATTTGACATCTTATCATTAATAATAAAACTTCCTTTTTCCAGTTCAGAGCAGCTATCATGCTTTTGGTTGCTAAAAATTATCTAATTTCAACATATTAAAATTTCTACAGCTAACTGGCTGCTAGCAGAATAAAAATTTCATTTCAACAAAAAAAACCAAAAAGACTGAAGAAAAACTAGAAGACTAAAACTATGAACAGGGTGCATGGTATTAGTAAACAATTAAAAGATAATCATACCTTGTCGACTTGTTCCAAATCACTTCTAAGCTGAGCCTGTATTGATTTTAATGTTGTGAGCGGAAGTGATTTCAGTTCAGATACTCTTCTTAAACCATGAAGGTAAGGTGAACCTTGTAATAAGTCTACCTCTTTTTGTAAAGCTTTGGCCTGACTCATTGCCTAAAAAGAAATATGTAAATACACTATACAAAAACTAACTTGATAAAAAATCTGGTGCGATGCATGCAACAACTTTCACTTACAAACCTACTAAGAGTAGAACATTCTATCATAGACTACACAACGATCTATCATTTTTGAGCTAGCCTGTTCACACATAGAACAGTTCCTGGAAAAAGGTTATTTGGACTCAGGTGACCCCAAACATTTCCCTCACTATATTTTTCATATATAGGTAAGTGAATGTAAAAAAATCTGTGGCAGTGGTTTTAGTGGTTAAAAAAATTCATAAGTGGTAATTTTGACATAAGAAACCCATCTTATGGGACTCTATAGTAATGGAAGACGGCTTGCTCAAGAGAGTTGTTGAGAACGTTGACGGCAGCCTATCCACATAGCAGTTTCTGATAACGGGGACCTGCGTGCCGGAGGTTCTTCGTCAGCTTCATGATGAAGTGTCAGGAGGACACCTTGGTGTGACGAAAACACTCCAGAAAGTACCCGAGAGATTCTACTGGGTGAACTGCTCTGAAGATGTCAAGGATTGGTGCTGTAAATATAACACCTGCTCTGCAAGCAATGAACCAGCTCGCAAATGCTGTGCACGGATGCAGCACTATATTGAGAGGAGCCCCTTCGAGAGGATAGCCATGGACATATTAGGACCATTCCCAGAAAGTGAAGCTGGAAATAAGTACGTCTTTGTAATTGGGGACTGTTTTTCCAAGGGGATGGAAGCATATGCTGTCCCCAACCAAGAGGCTGCTACCTTGGCTGACTTTCTGTTGAAGGAGTTCATCACCCATTTCGGAGTACCAATTGAAGTACATTCAGATCAGGGGAGGAATTTCGAGAGCACATTATTCCAAGAAGTCTGCAAGAGACTAGGGATTCGAAAAACCAGGACTACGGCCCTCCAACCACAGTCAGACAGAATGGTAGAACGGATGAACCGAACCCTCATAAGTAGGGATGGGATTTTCATGTATTTACATATTTTCTTCTGAGGCCTAAAAATGCATGTATATGCATTCTAAATGATTTTTACCATGATATGAACCATTTTGAACCATTTTTATTTTCCATATTTTTCCATATTTTGTCGTTTTTAAATATTTTTACATATATTTCGATAAATACATATTTTTGTCCATATTTTACAACTTTTAGGGAATTCACTTTAAAATTATTGTTATTTATTCACTTGTTTTTTCTTTGTTTTTTTTTTCTATCAATACCTAAAATAAATAAACAAAGACTGAACGTAGGGATTAAAAATTTCTTGGAAAATCAAAACACCCAAACCATTGTCGACAGTTCTCAGAAATTTTGATCCCCCTCTTTTCTTATATAGATCCTCATCCTTGACAATGCTTATATTACCTCATTTGCTTGAAAAATTTAGTGATAAGTTCATCGCTAGTGGGTGAAATGCCAAAAAGAAAAGAAAACAGAAAAAGCTTAGCCGCTAAGTACGTCGCGGAGTTCAAAGGAGAAACATTTAAATGCGACAGTGAAGGTGTTCTATATTGTTTGTGCTGCCAAAAAAACATTTCTACGGATCAACGATTTTTGGTTTTACAGCATTTAAAAACAGCGAAACACGTAGAAAATAAGAAAAAAAACCAACTCAAAAAACAAACTTTTTTGACTTCTGGAGAAGCAAGTTCAAGTAAGCCTAGTTTTAACACTGATTTGTGCCGGGCTTTGTTAAAGGCGGATATTCCTTTATACAAAATAAATAATCCAACCTTTAAAGGATTTTTGGAAAAATATATTGGGCAGAAAATGCCAGATCATACGACCCTTCGAAAAAATTATGTTAAAGACATTTATAATGAAAGGTTGGAACAAATCAAATCATATATCGGGGACGGTCCGATTTGGGTCTCGATTGATGAAACGACGGACTCCCTCGGAAGATATGAGGTGAATATAATCGTTGGTAAACTCTCAGACACTCCTCCAAAGGCATATTTACTGAACTGAAAATTTTTAGAAAAATGTGACCACGGTAGTATTGCAAGGTTTTTCAACGACTCGATTGGTCTCCTTTGGAACGAAAACAAATGTGACAAAGTTTTGCTTTTTTTGTCCGATGCAGCTCCTTATATGATAAAGGCTGGCAACGCATTAAAAGTTTTTTACCGAAAACTAATTCATGTGACATGTTTGGTACATGCTTTGCATCGCGTTGCTGAAACGGTCAGGGCATTGTTTCCAAATGTGGATTCATTAATTTCTAATGTAAAAAAAATATATTTGAAGGCCCCAGGTCGTATTAACATATTGAAAGACATGTATCCCGAGCTTTGTTTACCACCCAAACCAGTCCTTACACGCTGGGGAACTTGGTTAGAGGTGGCGGAGTACTACTAAGAGAACTTCGAAAAAATAAAACATATAACATCAACTCTAGATGTTGATTCTTCAGCGATAGAAAAAGCGAACGCTCTCTTCAAAGATAATAAATTACAACAAGATCTGGTTTACTTAGCTAGTAGGTAACTTTAGTTTTTTATCAGAAGCCATAAAACAGTTGGAAACTAAAAATATGGCACTTGTTGACAGCTTGGAAATTTTGCAAAAAATAATCGAGAAAATAAATGAAGCCAAAGGAAACAAGGGAACCGTTGTAAAACAAAAATTAGAAGTTGTTTTGAAAAAAAATCCTGGACTTGACGGCTTGAAAAATATTGCACGTCAGCACAAAGGAGAAAACCCCGAAAAAGATTTGGCCCTTGCACTTAAAGAGATAAATGCTTTTAAATTCGCACCCGTCACATCAGTCGATGTAGAAAGAGTGTTCAGCAAATACAAAGCATTACTTCGACCGAATCGTTGTAGATTTTCCGAAGAAAATCTTAAAATGCACCTTATTTGCAACGTTTTTGATGGTGAAGATGAGGAAGAAGTTTAAAATTTAATGTTACATTTCCAAAAATTTCGTTAACTATTTTTATTTTTTATTTTGAAATGTTATAAATTTTTCAAATGTACATTTATATTTTATGTTTTTAACTATTCTATTTAATATTCTGTAAATATTTTAATTTTTTTTTGTCCATATTTTCTTATTTTTATTACATATATTTGCAAATATATGTCCATATTTATGTACATATTTTGAAATTTTTATTAAATATATATCCTATCCCTGCTCATAAGTAACCTTTCCAAGGTAACCTCTGACCAACGATCAACGAGATTGGGACCGTCAGATCCCATATTTTCTCATGGCCTAACGCTCCGCAGTTAATGAATCCTGTGTTCGAGAGTTCTCTTTGGTTGAGAGAGGTTACCCTGTGACCTCATTTTTGGCAGCAAACCCGGGGTGGATGTATCTGGGCAAGACCTTGTATCCGGACTCCAGAAGAGAAAAGAATAGATAGTATGATAGTAGAGCGGATCAGGGCAGGTACAAAGAAGGAGACCTCGTTTGGCTCAAAAACCCGTGAAAGAAAGCGAGGATTCAGCCCAAAGTTGCAGAACAACTGGGAGGGACCCTACGTGATAAAGAAGGCCTATGATCGACCATTACAATCGCTTGGTACCATATGCAGGGAACCTCAAAGAAGAACAGGTGCAGCGGATTACGGAAGGGACCTTTTGTTCGACCTAGGGAGCAGGCCGGTAGAATGTCTCTAAAGAGGGGGCAGTGTAACGTTAAATCGTTATATAAAAAAATAAAATAAAAAAACATATGATTTAAAATCCCAGACCGTTTGTTGGGAAACATGCAATATGAAAAAGTTAGATTTTCGGATTTGTTTCACAAGAGGGTCCAATTTTATGTTATCGTGTGTTTAAAATTAATATTCACTTTGTAATTTAGTGTAGGGGGTGCAATATAAAAAAAAAAAAATTTTTCCATCCAATTTTGGATTTTAAACCAATCCAATACGCCTTGGCTTCATCTCTTTTTAAGTCATCTCACTGTCCACTTCAGTTTTATTCCTTGCACTAGTCATTTTGAACCTCCAGTCTAGTCACCAGCACTCCCACGTAACTTGTCACAATTTGGTATAGTAGACCAAAAATGTTTGTTTTTTGCTTATTTTTGTTAATTACTATAACTTTCAGACCTTACTTTTATCTTCATTACCATATTCATTGTTTTTTAATATTTTATTTTTTACTTTATTGGTCCTTCAATTTGGGGTGATACACCAATTAAGTTAAATTTAATCGGTTATGTTATGCAAGGAAAGGAAATTGAAAAGTACAATTCTTAGATTTAAATTAAAATTAAAATTATTAAAAAAAATTATGGCTCTTGATTTGCTTTAACTAAAAAACTGCTGTAACATCCGGGACATATGCCTACCTGAAACCTAATACAGTAAACCCTCGATATAGCGAACTGGTAGGGGGTTTGATTTTCATAGTTCGCTGTAACGAGATTCGTTATAACCGAGGATTCTTTTTTTTTTAATATTTTTTTTAGCCAATGGCCACACTAATTTGATCATATTTAGAAGGAGATTCATTCATTAGAACTAGTTAAATTAAAACGCATGTATTTAATTAATTTTTAGATAAACTACATATTAATTAAACAATGAGATTCATTAATTTACCTGCCAAGTTCACTTGAGAGTTCTTCAGCCTTAGCTTTAATAAGAGGGTCTGAGATTAGTATTTGAGATCTCATTTGTTTAAAGCAATTTATCAATTTTTTTCCAAATATTCATGAGCCGCAGAGCGCAGTCGTTTATTTGATGTTGAAGTTAATCCTTGGGCTGCGGTTGAATCTATTTTATCTTTGTTTTTTATAATGGTTAACAATGTTCATTTTGGAATTCCATATTTTTCTGCGATGGTTTTCTTACTTAGAATTCCCGATTCAATATCCTGGAGAATATTTAATTTTCCTCCATTGATAAGGATTTACGTTTGTGACACACGTTTACCAACGAACTCATTGTGTATTTTAAAAAACACTATAAACCTCTACAGAACACTGATTCGAATAATACAGAAGTCGAAACAGAACTGAGCTAGTTTTGAGAAAAAAGTCAATGGAATCGGAGAGAGAGCAAAAGCAAATCAGATTAGTTAAGAGTAAAAAAACACCTCAATTCTAGAAACTGGAGCTACTTCGTCTTCCCGCACTTATTCTAAGCAATACAGTAAAAAAAAAAAAAATAATAAAAATTCTAGCAGTTCGTTACAACAGCCGAGAGATTTCGCTGAGAGAGATGAACGAGAGGTTCAGCAGAAATAAAATGGTAATTTGGGGGGATAGTATTTTGGTTCGCTATATCGAGGTGTTTGTTATATCCGAGTTCGTACTAATGAGGGTTTAATGTATCAGTTCCATCAAACTTTTCAGAAGTGACTTAGACTGAACACACCAACTTGGTTGTTGTTGATTCTGTGGACCCCAAAGCATGTATTTCTGTTGAGAACCCAGATTTCTAAATTATTATGTTTATGTGAAATACATCTTCAATCAAATTCGATATGAAACAAGACCAGTTACAATAATTAAACTTTTAAATAGTAACATACTATTATAAAAGATAATCATAATCTGACTACTAATTATAATTATCATAATTACCTCATCTCTTTGCTGTTCGGCAATGTTTGCTTTTCTATTCGCTTCTTCTGCTTCTCGTTGCCATGCCTCACACACACCTAGAGCTTGAGTAACTTTTTCCTCACATGATGCAAGCTTGCTTCTATTACCAGCAACTTCTTCCCTTAACCTAGCAACCTTTAACAAAATTAGGGAATTTTAGATTTTTTATCTTCTTTTAGAGCAGTTTCGGATGAGGATTTCTTGATGCGTTTCTAAACTATATGGTTTAGAACAAAAAATATCAAAGTTAAACAAAATCAAAGCAGGAAAGGAAGCTCCTCTTAAAAGAGGAGGAAGATAAAGAAATGGGAACATTGATTTCAATGAAACTTTTTTTTTTTTTTTTTAGGGCATTATTTTTAGCTCAAAAATATTTGATTCATGTTCAAGAATTCTTGCCAATATCCCCAAGGAGCCGAGAATTAATTTTAAAATATCAATATATCACCATTTTCGTTATTGTGTTTTGTATTAGAAGAAGAAAGTAATTTTTATTCTGGGACACCTAGCCCCCAAGAATAACAATGCATGTACAAATCCAGAGTCATTTGTCTGGCTAGTTATGAATAAAGATTAACAATTAAAATAAAAACAAATAGCAGAATACAAAACAAGCAACAGCATAAAGCTAAAGCTACAGTATAACATTTGGAAATCAAACACTATAAGTTAATTAGCTTCAAAACTTATGAGCTTGAAGAATAAAAAAAAAAAAAAAAAAAAAAAAAAATTACAAATAAATATACCCCAATATGCATCAAGTTCATATAAAATGTTGATTTCACTAAAACTGAAATGTTTAATAAATTGTTTTATCCGATTTATATTGGGGATCCCAAGAGATGTCTCCATGTCGCCTTTTTACGAAAAGTTAGTCCTTCCTACCGCCGAAAGTATTTCCTGGCATCCTTCATTTTCCATATTATCCAATCCCGCCATCCATCATATACGAGTTATGTTAAAAAAATGAGAATTATTATTTTTTGAAAAGAATATTTATTTATTCGTCTACATTGATGTCGTCGTCTTCAAAATAGTCCCCATTAGAGATAATGGGGCTTCTTCCAATCCCTGAAACACTTCTTGTTTGTTTGTTTGTTTTAACGTCACTTTATGCCACTAAGGCTAATCGGACAATGCTACAGTGGGATTCCTAAATTTTGCCTATCCAGGTATAATTAGAATAGGGATCTTTAACGAGTACCTGACATCGTACAGGCTCGGGACCTCCTTTTTACGTCTTATCTGAGGGACGGCATAGACAAGGATTTTTGCTCCCATTAAAAAATCCTAGAGCCCCCACAGGACGCGAACTCGCGACCTTTAGCATTGTAGGTTTTTATGCTAACCACTACCCCACAGGTGACCCCTGAAACACTTCTTAAACTCGATCTTTGAGATGGCCTTTAGTTCTGTCAGCGATGTGCTTTTAATGACATCTAGGGCTGTAAAACAACGGCCCTTTATTTTTCTCTTTATTCTCTGTAATTCTGGATCGTCCTTGACTTCATTTAGTGACTCCTGAGCAACTTCCATTCGCCGCTGTTTTTGTTCAAACATTTTGGAACTAATTTTGCTATCACGCATTTCATACCAAAATACAGGAAAAAATGTCATGACATGATCCAATCGATATTCCAACATTATTAGCGACTTCTCTGATTGTGATTAGGCGATCGTTCATAGCCATTTCTTTCCACGTTTTCATCGGTTGTTGATGTGTTGGGGCGTCCAGGGCATTCTTTATCTTCAATGTTTCCACGGCCTTCTTGGAAATGCTTATACTACTCATAAACTCTTGCTTTACTCATGGCAGACTCACCATAGGCCTTTGTTAACAATTCAAACACTTTATTCCATTTTTTATACGTTTCCATTCATAATACGGCTAATAAAATTTTGGCATTCACATAGCAGGCGTATACATCCATCAAATACCCAGTTTGATCAAAATAATTATAGCCGTTTTTGAGTAAATAAAAAAACACCTGAAAATGGGACAACATTAACTAAATAATGTGCCCCCTCCGTTTGACCAATTTTGATGAAATTTCGGCTGCTGCATCGTGGGCATATACATACATCAAATACCAAGTTTGATCAAAATTGTTAAAGCTGTTTTTGAGTAAATAAAAAAAACAAGTGATAATGAGAAAACATTTATTAAGTGCCCCTATAATTGATCGATTTTGATGAAATTTTGACTGTCACATCCCGGGCATATAGTGTAGTTCCGTTGAAAACCAGAAGTCGAAATTTTTCACGATCGCAATACTTTCCCTTAATATATATTTCATATATAGTTAAGTGAAAGTAAAAAACTTTGTTTGACAATCGCATTCTTCAAGCCTGCGAAATTTAAACATTGTCGTTATTTTTTTAACATACTTCATATCTCCAAAATTCTTCAGCCCAAATCTTCAGTATCTTCCCGCAATAACCGCTCTAGGTATTCAGATTTATATACACCACCGAACATCAGCTTTTGATAGATCTTTCATTATGCGGTCTTCCCTATGAATTCTATTCCCCCTTTCACCCAAATTCCAATACCCTCTCCACCTTTAAATCCCGCCTATATCATCACTTCCTGGCCATCCAGTGTCCTTAAAATGTAAATAGACATTTCCTATTATATGATTTTTTAAAGCGATGGAAGCTCTTATTTTATTTTGTTATTATCATTTTTCTTGTTCTTTTAGAAAATATCTGTAGTGTAATCTGTGTAGATTACACAAGATTACTGTAGAAAATATCTGTATAGAAAAGTGTGTAAATATGTATATATTATTAGATGTGAAAAATAGTTTCTTTCCATTTAATTGAATATTTAACTTCCATTCATTTTTTTTATTGAGTATAATGGATTGTTTACACTGGAGGAATCCTCATTATTTTTAGTTATTTTGTTTCATTTCAATTTGTTTATTTAAACTTTACTTCAAGGCTCTAAAGCCCTCTTTGTATATTATTTAATTTTGTTCTTAAGGGACACGTTCCAGAACTAATAAGTAAAGAATTTATTATTGTTATTATTATTTATCACATTTACGGAAGATTGATGATTAAAGAGGTGGAGAAATAATTGGGTTCTAAAGGAAGAGAGGGATGAAGCTTTACGGAGGGTCACAGGCATTCTGTACAAACGGCAAGAAACCGGGTTTAAATCCCAGCCAAGGCCAATCTTTTATTTTCAAAATTGATCAACAAAAGCAAAATAATTAAATATTTTTAACAAAATTCAAGATGATCAAGAGACCATACTAATTGGACGAATAGTACACTCCCGCAGTATAATTAGAAAAAAAACTTCCAGATCGGAGGGAAAGGGAGTCGGTGAAGAGAATAGATTGGCTGGATCAGGATTTATACTTGGTGGGGCAAGCCCGCCGTACTAGTGCTACAGAAATCCAGGCTTAGGCCCATCTTTTCTCTCCATAAAAAATGTTTAACAACAATAAAAATAATTTTCAAGTGGTCGATACATTTCAAACAAGTTTTGATTAGGGAAAAAAACACTAAGTTAAATAACTCCTTACTCTCATTTCAACTCCCCCTTCCAGTTTACGAACATTCTTCTTAAACTTTTACAGAAGTTTTTTAGTGCAAAACCACCCATTTGGCAGAGATAAAATGTTTACTAATGCATTAAAAATTAATTATAATAAACAATTTTTTCACAAAAATTCAGCCATAAAACATATGGCTTAATCGGTTGGTTTTATTCATATAGAATAGAAATAGAAAAAATTGTTACAAGTGTGCACCAGACGCGTGCGAGTATCACAAAAACTCACCCATAAAACATACGATTCATTCTTGTGCTGATCGATTCAAAAGGTTCCCGAAAAGGAAGTTCAATTGTCTGGCTGGTTAAAAATTCTTACTAATACCCTCAAGATTTTATATGAAAAAAAATTGCTTCGATAGAGTTGAATATTTGCATTATTTTTCCCTTTAATTTTATTTATCCACAATCTAAAATGTTCTAAATAAATTATTTCTAGAGTCTTAAATTCATATTTAGTAAAAACTAAAAAAACTAGCATAGTAAGCTCTAGTAGAAAGCTTAGTGCTTATGGTTCGGAAACATGGCCACTCAGTATAAGCGAAGGAAAAAAATTCCTTTCAGTTGAAATGGATTTCTAGAGGAGAGCAGCAAGGATTTCCAGAGCTGAAAGGATAAGAAGTGACGCCATAAGAGAAAGATTAGGAGTAGAAAAGAATATCCTTGGTATATATGGTCATTAGGGTGTCCCTTATATAGGTGAAAAATTTTTTTTTAGATATCGAAATACATACCTCTTATTTCTTTTTAAACTACCCATTTTTATTTAAATACAAAATTTCATCTTCCTACATCAATGTTAACCGGTGCCGACAGAACTCTGAAGATTTTGAAAATTGCTGTTTTTAACCCTTTCCGTTATATAGGCAAATCAATTGAAATATTAAATTTTTTATGAAATATTTATTAAAAGAAGATAAAATTACTGATCAAGCAGGATATTTTCTTTTCTTTATTCTCTTTTTTACACTACAGATTTCTATGCTCCTGAACACAGCGTTGGAAAAATTGCTTTTGATCTTCCTTTGGAGTGATAAAACCATGCAAATCTTGCATAAGTTTTTTCAGCTCTTTCAGCCGTATCATTAGCTGCCCTTAAAGAAAACACTTTCCTTTTCACCTCTGAATAGGCAGCATCTTTATCCCATGTAGAAGCGGGTCTCTGGAGGAAATTCTTATCAATGTTTGATCAAGAAAGAAGAAGAAGAAGAAAATAAATTTGTGCTCTTGACAGACACAAAATCACTTAATGATTTTCCTGCAACAATAAATAAGGCAGTAGTATTAACAATTCATTAAAAACAGTATAAAAATAGTACTATTTATTGTATTAAGCCCCTTCAAAAAGCACAAATCTTGATTTGGTGCCTTCACCGCCTGACTACATCCAAGCCATGGTTTTACATATAAAACCGCAATGAATTAACAGACGTCGTTTTCCAGTTCTCTCTAAACTTTTTGAATAGTGGGATATCAGGTCTACTTGTGACTTGGTGAATTTTTGTTTCGAACACACATTTTAAAACCAGTTCGTAAACGTGATGGCGGCAAGCAAAGATTAGTCATTCCCTGTCTAGTATTTGTTCCAAAAGTACACAAGCTCCTTCCAATCGCCCTGTATCAGACGCAGTTGTGTCACAGCACATTATTTTTCCTTTTGTCATCAAGGTTCCAGTCATAAAGTGCATTCAACACAGCTTTAGCTTATTCCTGGCCGGAAGAGCTCTCCAGTTTGGGTACAGCCAGAAGTTGTTCCTTTTCTCCAAATGAAATCAGAATTGGCAGGCGTTCTTCTTTAGAACTTCTCACGTCAAGTTCATGTAATAATTTTCCATCCCAGTGAACGGTCACCATTTCAGCCATATTATTCTGATAATCTGATTTTATAGATTCTGCTCCATCTTTTCGACTCTGTGTGCGAATACGTTGGATAGACGATTTGTTTATCGGAAAATCATCACAGCTAAGATCTAGTGCTTCTACCAAAGCCTGAAATATATAGACAGAATCCCTTATGCTTAATTGGCATCTATCTAAAGCTTCAACTAACTCAGGCGTGATAAAGGCTTTCCTTCCTATTTTCTTAGTAGTTTGAGAACTTACCATTGGAGAGGTGGATGCTAAGGGTTCCTCAAGGCTTTCATCAGAGCTCATAAGTTGATCGTGATGTCCTTGCGTTTGAATAGAATTGTGCGTAGTAACAGATGACAATAAACCTCCGATACAGATTTGCTCACATATTTTTTTCTCTTCATTCAATTTCCTTTGTCTTGCCCTTTCTTCTTTTTCAGCTAACTTTTTTGTCTACACCCGCCTATGTAAAAATATTATATCTTATTATATATTCAATTTTCATCCGTTCCAAAGCATCAGCGTGTGCTATATCAAATAAATTATCTAAATTGTTCTTTAAGTCCTCCTCATGGCGCTTGTAATATTTTATTTATTTGCATGTATTTTATGTATATTATGTATTTTTTTAGAATTTTTTCGCAACTTCCTCTAAGCATGGTGAAGATCCACAAGTTTTTTTACACAGTTAGGTATAGCTCTGTTAGGGATTCTAGGTTTTTCCCAAAATATAATACACTACTGAATGACGAGATTAGCACTTTCACTAACAGTCAATTTAACTTCGCGAATGTTAAAAAAAAGTACTGCAAGAACTTGACGATAAGACAGTAACTTTGCGCCTGTTATTTGATAGTTTACGTCACCAACTAAGAAAACACATTTTTTATTGCTTCTTAATTCCACTTCCATCTTTTAAATGTAAAACAATACCTCTTAATCGCGGGAATAATTGAGAAAAAATGACAAATGCCGTGAAAACGCACCGCTACTGCCGCGCAACATGTGTGAACATGATTCGATGAAAGTCAGCATGGGTTATCGTACTCCAAATAAGGTAAAAATTTATTTCCGAGTGTTTTAGAGGCAAATGAACAAAACTAACACCTATGCGTTAGAAATTTAAAACTTTGAAAAATAAGGGACACCCTAATGGTCATGTTTGGCGAATGGATGACAAGAGGCTACCAAAGATAATTATGGATTGGGAGGCAGAGGCTAGAAGAAGAGGAATCCAATCTGCAGTTGGATGGAAGGATAGAGTGGCTGGTAGGGGACTGTCGGAGGAGGATACGATAGACTGGCAGAGGTGGAGAAACCTACTAATACAAAGAACTAATTATAATTGTCGATGCTAATTATTCATATTGGAGTTTAAAGGCAGCATATACTACAAGCATAATGTTTTGGATGATGAGGAGTTATTGCCCAATCGATGTATTTTTTTCTCCTAAAAATAACTTCATGTTTGATTATTAATAAGTCAATGTTAATATAAAAGTGTTAAAGTCTTAACAGTATTTTCGCCACCTTTAAAGTGTTTATTTGTTTGTTCGTTTTAACGTCACTTTATGCCACTAAGGCAAATCGAACGATGCAACAGTGGGATTCCTAAATTTTGTCTATCCATGTATAATTAGGATAGGAATCATTAACGAGTACCTGACATCGTACAGGCTCGGGACCTCCATTTTATGTCCTATCCGAGGGACAGCATAGACAAGGATTTTTTACTCCCATTGAAATCCTAGGGCCACCTCGGGATGCAAACCCGCGACCTTTAGTATCTTAAGTTTCTATGCTAACCACTACACCCAGGTGACTCCGAAAGTGTTTAATTACAAATACTTTTTTTTGAGTAGGTTTCATATAAAAGTTTTCTTAGAACTATAAAAACAAATATTATTGTTCTAAAAGTACTTTGTAATAAAACAAAACAAAAACCCAAATAAATATTATCATTAATTATGAGAAACCACAATAACATACCTAATTATCATACAAACCTTATAAAATATCAAGAAACAAAATTAAACAATAAAGGATATAGGAAAATAAAAACTATATATCTATATATATACATATTAAGTATATAAGAAACAAGTTTTATTGAACATCAAAATATCAACATATTAAAAAATTGCACTGCATATCACACTATCTTACTGTTATATATATATATATACCGTAAAACGAGGTGACTTTGTGACTAATGGGATGACTTTGTGACAAGCCTATTTTTCTACAGTTTTTGAAAAGAATCAGGTTAGGCAATTCAGTGTACTTGTCAGTTGGTCAGTAATGTGCTGCAACCTACTGGCCACATACAACTTCTTTCATTCCATTTACCATGGTGCTTTATTTCATATATGCTTGATTGTTTTCAATTACTTGAAAATTTGAAATAAAGCACCATGGTAAATGGAATGAAAGAAGTTATATGTGGCCAGTAGGTTGCAGCACATTACTGACCAACTGACAAGTACACTGAATTGCCTAACCTGATTCTTTTTACGGAGGGAAATTCAAAAACTATAGGAAAATAGGCTTGTCACAATGTCACCCCATTAGTCACAAAGTCACCTCGTTTTACAGTATATATATATATATATATATATATATATATATATATATATATATACACACATATATATATATATATATATATATACACACACATATATATATATATATATATATATATATATATATACATATATATATACATATATATATTGTCCTAAAGATACTTAAGAAATAAACCACGTATCTTTCTGAACCATGTGGAAAGATTCAGGAGTTGTCGTGGTTTGAAACCTAACAAATCTCCAGAGCCTCGATATTCTTACTGGCCATAAGCCTTTTTTCTTCCTTCTCTAAATTAGTAAAAAAAATACTTCTCCGTTGTTTTGATTCTCTTCAAGTTTTTAAGTTTATTATAAATCATCAATTCGGTTTTAGAAAAACCCACCTACTTTTTAATAGTACTTTCATATTTAACTGACAGACATTTTTTGGTCTAAGTAGTAACTGAACTTTCTGACTTAAAGCAGGAGTGCCTAAGGAAAGCGTCCTGGGTCCTGTTTATATATTGTATATAAACAATATGTTGTATATATTGTTTAATATACACATGTCGGACCTACCACAACACCCAAACACACTTCTGGCCACCTTAGCTGACGATACTACAAATTTTGTTCAGATCAAGATCCTTTTTTCTAGTATCTAACACTTTTTAGAACCAACTAGAAGATATTGCTGACTGGACCGCTAGGTGGAAAATTAAAATGAATGAAAAAAAGAGTGTGCATGTAGTGTTCTCACTTAATTATGGTATTTGTCCCCAAATATACCTCCAGAAAATACTTATTCTGCAATCTTATGAAATTATATATTTGGATCTTTATCTTGACAAAAGACTTACTTGTCAAACTGACGTTAGACTTAAAACAAGAGAATTAAATTGACGGTAAGGGCTTTTATCTAGGTTACTTGACAGACAATCAAAATTATCCTTCGCTTACAAAAACATATGATTTCTGCTAAGAAATCCATGTTCGAAAATTCAGTCCTTTCATTCATAAAAATAATAAATCAAAAAATAATAGACGCACCATTTTATATCAGCAACGATATTATTCATAAGGTCTTAAACATTTGTAACTAGTCGTTGAACAGAATGTCGTAAAATCCCTTGGAACTTTGGATTTTTAAACATCAAATAAAATGTTTTGTTCTTTAATTTTCTGTGAATTTTGGACCCTCCACTCTGCACACAATGCATATATGTTCATTAAAGGTTTCTCTTTTGATACTGCCAACCATAATACACAACTGCTAAGACATGTGACCTGTAAGATGAAGGATTTGTTCAACATTTTGTTGAACGACTATGCTCTCTTCAATTGATCGAAAAGGTATATATGGTGTTATTATTCCTTGAGATATCCAGGACATTATTATCCATAACCCCATTAACCTTGCAGTGGATAAACAACTTGATGACCATATCGGTAATTCGGATGATGAAGTTTCTGATGACGAATATTTATTTTAATTTTCTTCTAATTTCATTTCTTTATCCATTTGTGATATGTAGTAAATAATTTATTTAGAACATTTAGGAATAGGGATAAATAAAATTAAATAGAAAAATAATGCAAATGTTCAACTGTATCCAACTGATTTTTTTACATATAAAAAACACATCTGACGGGTATTATTGAGAATTTTTAAACAGCCAGACAATTGAACTTCCTTTTCAGGAACCTTTTGAATCGATCAGCACAAGAATGAATCGTATGTTTTATGGGTGAGTTTTAGTGAAACTCGCACGCGTCTGGCGGGCACTAGTAACAGTTTTTTCACTGTCTAACGATTTTTTCCTTTCTATACAATAAAAACCAACAAATTAATCCATATTCCAGCTGTACGTCTTATGGGTGAATTTTTGAGAAAAAGTTAATTATTCAAATAATTTTAAAAGCATTAGTAAAAACTTTATCGCTGCCATTGGGCGATTTTGCACTAAACTCAGTTGTTTCTAACTATGCTGAAATTTTTAGGTATATGTTGTATGGGTGATATTTTTTGCATTAGGCTCCTGGACTATAAAATCACGACGATATGGTAGGAAATACAGGTTACAGAGGACCTAATTTGTTGTGAGAAAATCGACCTGCTGTAGGGACCTGAGAAAATCTATTTTTTTTTTTTTTTTTGCATTGGTTCCTGGACTATTAGATCTTGACCTTCATTGGTCATGGTCTTCCAAATAATTTGCTGATGCTTTTCATTGATGATTTTTGCGATTCTTTCATATCATTTGGACTTTCTTCGACAGGGCTTCTTTCTGCTGGGACCTCTCTTTATCATCACTATCTGGGATCCTTCCTTCCAGTGTCCATTCTCGCATGAACTGTCTGATCTCCGCAGAGCTTTCCCCTTTATCTTCTTCAAATGCATTTACTATTACTGCTCAGGATAGCCAATCTGCCACAATGTTCTCTCTCCTCAACCAGGGATTGTACTGGTTAAAACATTCTGTTCATGTGGTGATTCTTACTGAAGGGTCATTCCATGTCAAATCAACACACTGATTCAGACTTGGTGAAGTCTGATAATGGTCTCAGATTTTCATGATTTTTGGTATGCAGCAATATATCATAGACTTATGAAAAAATACCAAATTTCAGTTATGTAGCACAATTATTTTTGAAATTATTAATTTTTAAAGATTTAAAATTTTATGAAAAAATTCCAGGTTTTGGCACCTTTAGATGACTATAGTCTGGCAACCAGTGGTGGTATATACCTAGGAGTGGTCTCATTTTAAAGCTGTTGAATGGGGCTTCAATGTGGTATGCCAGAAGATAGGGGTTACAATTTCAAAAAATTGAAAATTTAAATTTCTCAAAAAGTGGCAATTTTAAAAATTTCAAAAAATAGTTTGCAATGACTCAGTCCAAATAGCAAAATTATTTCATGGGATCTCAATGGGATCAGGAGACACAGGGCTTCAGAAATACACATGTTTTGGAAATAATGTACCAACTTAGTAAAAAAAATTTTTTTAATTACCTACTTTGCTATGCAGTGTGTAGTACACTATTAAATTAATAAAATACAATGATTACTTTAAAGTATGACATTTTGAAACCCTTCATTAAAAGAAAACTAAAGCTGACAAGTAGAGGAAAATATCATTTTTACACAAGGTACATTACACATTTATAGCCAATGTAACATCTGAGTTATTCATTTGCTTGTAGGAAGTTCATTAGGCGGTTCCTGTGATATTGTATCTTCAGAACAACAACCCATTTCTTGACCACTTCAGACTAGCAGCCAGAGCAAGCCTACAAGGACCAAATTACGGATGCAAGGCAACTGCCTGAATGGTCACATCAGAACATATCTAACATAGACTTTGTATTTCTTAACATTGAAGAATAGAATAAAGCTGAAGATCAACTGGCCAACCGCCTTGTCTTTTTTATTTATTGTTCCTCAGAGTATAATTATCCCTCTTTAATTATTTTCTTTCTATCTTTGTTTTACGTTATTTAATATGATAAAAGTAACTAATAAGTTAATTAATTTCTACGTTTTATTTTCTTTATTGTAATTGCATAGTTGTATTTTGTTATTGTTTACCTGAGCTTGTACACTTTATACTTTCAGTGAACTCTGGCAGACGGCTATTGACATTGCCATGTATACTTTATTTTTTAATCCTTTTGCAAATTTTGTACATAGCTAACAATAAAGTATTATTATTATTATTATTATTATTACAGTTTACCAAACACTGAAGTGAACAACAAATGTGTGGGTGTATTCCAACGATTGAAGTCTCGATGAACGATTTGTTAACTTTACTCCTAATATTATATTGTCATAAGTGTCTTTTTGACCTTTCCAGTATTAAAAAAAATGTAAAAATAATAGCCACTGCTTGTTTAATTATAATGTGTTGCTTTTTCATTCAATAAACTATTCAAAATTTTCTGAAACCATACTTATTCTGGTATTTTTCACAAAAAGTTTATTTCTGATGCCCTGTATCATCAGATCACATTGAGATCCCATAGAATTTTGTTATTTGGACTAAGCCATTGCCAACTATTTTTGATAATTTTTTGAAATTTTTAAAATTGCCACTTTTTGAGAAATTTAAATTTCAAAATTTAATTTAAATTGTCAATTTTTTTAAATTGTTACCCCTATCTTGTGGCATACCATATTAAAGCCCCATTCAACAGCTTTAAAATGAGACCACTCCTAGGTATATATCACCACTGGTTGCCAGCCTATAGGCCTCTAAAGGTGCCAAAACCTGAATTATTGCATAAAATTTTAAATCTTTAAAAATTAATAATTTCAAAAATAATTGTGCTACATAACTGAAATTTGGTATTTTTTCATAAGTCTATGATATATTGCTGTATACCAAAATTCATGAAAATCTGAGACATCAAGTCTGAAAATCTCCCAAAACTGTGTTGATTTGACATGGAATGACCCTGAAGATTCTTTCAATTTACCCACCCACTGAATGGGCCTATGTCCGAGTTCTGTGATAATAAGGCCCCTAGGGCATACTCACATGTGTCCGTTTTTATAGTAAATAGCCTCGAAAAATAAGTGAATGCTTGCAGCGGCTCCTCTTGCAGCTTCTCCATGCAACTCCTGTTATTCTTCTCCATCTCTTAACATTCAAATACCATTTGTCAGGGTTCCAGCTGTTGCTACTTTGTCTAGCTGAACACTGACAAGTCATCTAAGTACACCTGGCAGACCGATCCATCAATCAGGGAATAAACAACTTCTTTAGTCCGAACTCCCATAAACTCGAGAGTCCCATTTCAAAAGTGAATGCTGTTTTCTGTTGATTCTTCAGGTGCATTTTAATCTGATGATATCCTACTTTAGATATATGGCAAAAAACACCGTTTGAAAAGAATGTAGCCTATTCAAAATGTCCTTGAATATAAGATAGGATATTATTTATTGACCGTGTTCTCATTCAATTTCTTATAGTCTATCACTATCCTGTATCTCCCTCAGTTCTCGCCTAGCAGTCTCTCATCATTTACTGCCCATAAAGGACTTTTATATAAAGCTATTAATATTCACGGACCAACAAGAAGTTACTTACATCGATTTAATATAATAGAAGACAACAAAATCTTGTGCCTTACAAGCTTATGACCAACTTATATTTGACTGCAACTTACTTGACGCACAGAGGTATAAATTATTAAGAATAGTTAGAGTCAGTCCGTGGGCACAATTGGCCAATTAGTAAAGAAGACCTACTTTTTGGTTTTGGCCGGGGATTTCAGGAGTTTTTAGGTGGAATAGACTACAATAAATTATGAGAAATAGATTGGACAGGTGACACCACATCAAACATCATGATTAACCATATATATATATATATATATATATATATATATATATATATTTATCGTTTTTCCTTTATGGTAACCCCATAAAGAGACCATTTATTGTTATATACATGTCTCATGCCTTTAGAGGCATACTACATATTAGTGTCCGACCGAAACCAAAATTTTAGCAGAAACCGAAACCGAATTTCGGCCATAAACGTAGTTTCGGGCCGAAACCGAAACTGATTTACGTGTCTATATATAATACATATAAGTGTGTAATATGTCTAGTTTAGCAATAATATCAATGAAAGCTTATAAAATAAGAGAAATTCAACTCAATTATTCATTTAATAAGTGAGCTGGTATACAAGAGTGGTAAAACAGCTGTATTAGTTAGGTTAAAGGATTGAATCCCGGCCCACTCCTTCCTAGTACGGCTGGTCCCCGTGGGATGTTAGACCATACACCTTCAACTAGTACAGCCCTAAAAGTTGAAATAATCTTAAAATAACAGGCTGATATTAATAAAAATTCATATTATCATGTATAAATAATAAATAATATGGTAAAACTTTGCCATAATAAAGCCGATAGAATACAAAATGACGGCCTATTGAATAAGTAAAGCTGTATGTCAGAATCTATTTAGTCTACTGAGTCAGTTTTGGTCTCAAATGTTAGCGGATTTAATCTAGTTTGAAAATTTATAGAATAGTTTTTGGTCGAAAATGTGCTTCTTCATGGTAAAAATTGAGACAAGTTTTAGGGGTGCTATTGGTGAACCGCCAGGGGGAAGGGGACTGCCAAAATAGAACAAAGACCAAAACCTACTACCACCATTTGATGCAACTTTCATTGACGTTACGGACTAAAATATTTTTTTCACTTTTGAGTTGAATCTGTAGACATTTCGACTAATTTAAGTTTAAGTATTTAGAATATATATTCTTATTTATGTTAATCTTTTTTTTTTAGAAATCAAATTTCATTATCATTGAGGAGATGATTAAAAGCACAAAAAGGTTCTTAACGCTAAAGAATAAATACTACTCTTTACACTTAATGTAAAGAATTGTGTATGAAAAGCATGCTTTCATTACATGTCAAGACTTGATTTGATTTATGAGGACATTTCTGTTTGTCACTATCAATTTTTTGTCTTCTCACCCAATTTAAGGTTTTCGATCAATTAAAGATATCAAAAGAATGAAAAAAGTCTTTGTTCTACCGGAATACAATACAAGTGTAATTAACTAAAATAACAAATACCTCCCACTATTAAATCCAAGGGTGTTAAATGCCATGAAAGAGATCGAGCTTACAAACTGAAATCGTGTAGTCCAACTTTCTTCTTGGAGATATCAGACACAGGAGCTAGTTTCGGCCTGGCCGAAGATTCGGCCGATTTTTGGCCGAAACCGAAACTTCGGTCGGTCACTACTACATATATTACAAAGTGTCTTGGTTTTTGATATCAATTAAATATAAAACTTCATGAAATTATGAATTCAAATACAAAAAACAAAAAAGTTAATAAAAAAAATATAAACTAAATAAAAATAAAACAAAAACTAAAAATCTCCTACAAGCACAACAAGATTGCCCTATATATTGCCCTTTGCATATCAGGTTGCCCTTCTATTGTCAGTAAGTCGGTCAAAGTCAATTTGTTTAGTGAATTTCATTAAGTCTGTCTTGAATTAAGTAAATACTCGTAGTACGTGTTCAATTTCTGGCCAGTTACCGCGTTTCAGTATTATGTTTTTTATCAGTTCAAATCTATGTCTGTCATATAGTTTGCAATCATAAAGTATATATCTGGAGTTGTGAACTTGTTCGTCTTCGTCACAAGTGTCTATATCTATGATATTAAAACGGTTTAGTGTTCTGTGTTTCCGTGTTCTGTGAGAAATTGTGTCAATGTGTATTCAGTACTGTGTAGTTGTTTGAAGTTAGTAAGTGTAATTTGTGGGATGTCTTTATGTAAACTGGATGGTTTGGGAGATGTTCTCCACATAAAGTTCCACTTAATGACAGATTCCCTAATAAACAGCTTTTTTATGTGCGATATGGGTGCTTTGGTATAAGCGGGCAACAACTCATCCCTGTTAGCCGCCTCTTCCGCTAAGTGGTCAGCTCTTTCGTTTCCCTCTATACCTGAATGCCCCTTTACCCATTTTACTGTGGCTGATTTTTGGTACATCAGTAGCTGAATTATGTGATGCCTGATAGTTTTGTAAGTGGATTGTGAATGTTTGTGTTAGTAAGTGAGAGTAGGACGTTCATGTTGTCAGTATGCACGATTATTTGTGAGTTGAAGTCAGATGGGTTCGCAAGGATGTGTTCCAGGGCCTTCAAAACAGCCAGTTTTTCTCCTTGGTTGTTAGAGCACCAGGGCGCAAGTTTGTATTGGTACTCCAATACATTTCCTAGTCTGTCCTTTCCTACCCAAGAGCAACCAACCTTTTCATCATCCTTGCTACTGTCTGTGTATATGTCTGTTCTATCGGTGTCTTGTGATAAGTCAGAGTTCACTTGTGATTGTACCTGTGCGTATGATGTAGGGTGTATCCAGTTGTTCGTTGAAAGCGGTAGTTCTATGTCGTCGTGCAATATATGTTTGTAGTTCATATGTAATTTTTTTAATTCTGTATAATTCTGCCTTCTCGTCTATAATTAAATTTATTGGTAGCAACCCAGCAAGAAGAATAGAGGCCTCATAAGGGTCTGGTCACACATGTCCGCACCGGATCCGCACCGCAGCAATAATACAGGTTATGTTCAGAATATTTTTAATTTAACTTACATATTACCTTTAGTTATGCCTAAAGTGGTCTGACATGTGTGGCCTGACCTTTAGGCGTAACTAAAGGTAATATGTAAGTTAAATTCAAAATATTCTGAACATAACCTGTATTATTGCTGCGGTGCGGACATGTGTGGCCAGACCCTAAGAGAGAGTACTGAAGCCTTTGCATATTTTTATTGCAATAAGTCGCTGTAAGCTTTTCAACTTATCTAAGTTTCTCTTCCGACTTACTGCAGATTGCCAAACATGACTACCATAGATAATTTTTGGTAATAGAGTGGCTTCATAAATGACTTTTAGCATCTCAGATCTGAGGCCCCACCTTGCTCTTGCTGCAATTGCGAGTCTGTTGATTGTCTGTAATGCCTGATTGTAGATGTTGTCAGTATGTCTGTTCCAGTTCAGTTTTCTGACGAATAGTATGCCGAGATATCGAATCACGTCAGTTTTTATTAGTCCAACAGAATTTAATTTAATGTCAAGTACAGGTACTGTCCTTTTCCGAGAAAAAATTATGTATTTCGTCTTGTTAGTATTAAATTGAAGTTTGCTAGTCTTAGGCCTTTGTACTAGTCTAATAAGTATAGTATTCGTAACGGCTTCCAGTTCACTGAAGTTATTTCATTTGACTAAGACTAAAATATCGTCAGCGTATGCTAATATTTTTGTGTCGTGAGGTAAGTCAGTTTCGAATATTGTGTTCACTAATACATTCCATAAAAGTGGTGATAGGCATGAGCCTTGTGGAGTACCTACAGTTAGTTTTTTGTTGATAGAGTAAGAGTTTGTCTGTATTGTCAAGGATCTGTTGTCTAAATAATTTTTAATCAGCAAGTATAAATTTTGTGGACAGTTGTATTTCTTCAAGTTAGTCAGTATAGCCGGCCACCATTTGCTGTCAAAAGCACCTTTGATGTCAAGGCTAACAACCAGTAAATTGCTTTTTTTTTAATTGTTGTTATAATGTGTTCGGTCAGTTTGTGTAAAGCATCGTCAGTACCAATTTGAGGAAGAAAAGCGAACTGTCGTTTTTTCAGTAAGTTATTAGTCAATAGAAAAACTTACTACTAATTAAAAATGAGGTAAGTGACTTACCTCTGGTTCACCTATCAATCGGTCTCCCCCGTTTTGGCACCAGATAGGGTATGGTTGGTTTAAAACTAATATATGCTAAGAAAAGTTAAGAACAAACTAATAAAGAATGAACAAACTGGTTTCATTTATAAGTAGGTTTTTAACACCCAGTTACAACAATATTATAACCTTCTGAATATTTCCTTATTTATTTATTTTGATTAGGGAAAAAAACATCAAGTTTAATATCTTTTTACTCCGATCTTACCTTATATGAAATATTTTATTACAGGAAACTCCATGCAATATCGCACATTAAAGTAAAAATGTACATTAAAAAAGTTATTTCCGTTATTGAAACAAGTTAGCGCAAAGTGGGGGGGGGGGTATGGACTTTTGAGAAAATACTGTTTTTAGTAAGTAGTAACAATTGGCAAAAATTCAGCTTGTCTCTAATTACTACTGACGCAAAACCTTTCTTGCCTGGGCTAAAATTCACATTGAAGTGGTCCGTGGTTCAAATCCCACCACTATGGGTATATATTTTTTTCTTTTCAATTAATTATTTACTTTATTTATTTATTTATTTTTTTGGTATTGCCTGAGAATGAAATTAATGTTCTTAATGAGAATTATTTTGTTTATATGAATTATTACACCTCATAGTAAGTTTTGATATATTTTTTTAATATACTGATGAGTAATGTACTCGATTTACTTTAAAAAAAAATCTGGTGCGTGCGCGCAACACACAACTTTCACTTACCAATTTACTTAGATAAGAAATAGACGTGTTTTGTTAAATATAATTTCCCAAAGTCACACATTTTTCTACATCCATATCTTATTTTTGTTAATCGTTAAAGCCGTTTTTGAGTAAATCAAAAAACCCGTGCAAATGATACAAAATTTATTAAGTAAAGTCCCCCCTCCAGTTAATCAATTTTAATGAAATTTTAACAGTCTTATCTCGGGCATATACATACATCAAATACCCAGTTTGATCAAAATCGTTAAAGCCGATTTAGAGTAAATAAAAAAAACACATGAAAATGTTACAAAATTTATTAAGTAAAGTCCCCCCTCCAGTTAATCAATTTTGATGAAATTTTTACAGTCATATCTCGGGCATATAAATAGATGAAATACTCAGTTTAATCAAAATCGTTAAAGCTGATTTAGAGTAAATAAAAAAACACGTGAAAATGTTACAAAATTTACTAAGTAAAGTCCCCCCTCCGGTTAATCAATTTTGATGAGATTTTTACAGTCATATCTCGGGCATATAAATAGATGAAATACTCAGTTTAATCAAAATCGTTAGAGCCATTTTTGAGAAAATCGAAAAAAACCTAAAAAGTTATTAAGTAAAGTACCCCCTCTCTTTAAGTAATTTTGATGAAATTTATGCTGTCACATCGCGGGCATATACCTACACTAAATACCCAATTTCAGGATCGCACGGTTTATAGTTTTTGAGCTAGTCTGTTCACATACACACACAGACCATTTCGCGGGACTTGGTCATTTCGACTCAGGGGACCCCAAAACGTGTATTTCCGTTGAAAACCGGAAGTCGAATTTTTTCACGATAGCAATACTTCCACTAACTATATATTTCATATATAGGTAAGTGAAAGTAAAAATGTTTTCTCTTTTCTTCTTCCCTTCTCTTCTTATTTATTTATTTTTATTTTTTATTATTGGATTTCACAATTTTCCTTAAACAAATAGTGTGGCAACCGAATTTTATTTTATTTTGGGTTTGATGCAGAGCGTAAATTTACGTCTGCCCCTTTACTACTATTCTCTCATTGTTATTTATATTTATGTATTTTTTTGTTTGCTTTGTTTTGTTGTTTTCTATTTATTTGTTTGAAACCCTGGCATGGCGGTTGTTCACCTTTTGACAAAAAGGTGTGGTAGATATGTAGATAAAATTGAATAGAAAATATATTTAAAAAAAAATGTACACTAAGTTTATTCCGACATTGTTGGGTAAGTAAGCCTTACCATCCTCACAACAATCCACGTGAGCTCCTGGCTTGAAGGACATCCATAGCATTGTTTTGAACGTTTAAAACATGTGTTTTGTGTCTTCCACAATACTTCATATTTCTATAGCATTTATACTAACTAATTATTGGCTGTATAAAAAAAAAAAAAATAAAATAATTTATCACACTAACCTCAGATAAAGATGTAGACCCAAGTGGACTAACAGAAAAACTAGCCAATGCACCCCGACTACTTGGAGATATTCCATAATCATAAAGGCTGCTGTTGGTCAAGCTACCTAATTTGCTGGATGAATTGCCAATATTGTTTCCCACATGGTTTAGTAGAGACCCCTTGAAATATGAGATTAAAAGGTTATTAGACATATACATATTTGACTATTACTTTATAAAACAAAATAAAAAGATATGTAAGTAGATTGGCAAGTTAATATTGTTTATGTTGTTTTGAAAAATAAACATGTCAGCCATTTTGGGGAATCCCAGGGAGACAAGGAAAAAAGCAGGTAAAGAAAAGGACAACAAAAGAGCGCATATGTGCTAAGGGACTGAAAAGAGAGGTTGGACTTTTGGGTTTAGTAATTAAAAAGAGAGGCCTGAGACTTTTCGTTTGGGGTAAGAAGATAAGAGAGACTTGGAAGATCATGAATCTTAAAACACATAAATATTGGAAGAAAAGAAATTATATTGCAAGGAGAAAATCAGACCAGGAGGTCATATGAATATTATCTAATACTGTTAAGTAATATAAAATATTAACTTGTTTATCAATATATTGCTTAGTCATTATGTAGTTTATGTATATAATTTATGTGTGCCAGATTGTCTAGCTAATTCATGCCCTGGGAGAAAGATAAATTTAAATATAAAACATACATGAAGATTAAAAGGTATTTTTATAAATTGAATATTAAGAATAATAATAAATATTAATATAAATTTTAAAGATACAGAAGATAATAATATTTTAGTAAATATTCACTTTAAAAATTAACTATACATATAAATATACATAGACTATATATATATATATATATATATATATATATATATATATATATATATATATATATATATTAGGGTGTCCCTTATATAAGTGAAAAAAAATTTCTTTTAAAACTACCCAGACTTACTTAAATACAAAATTTCATTTTCCTACGTCAACGTTAGCCCATGCCGACAGAACTCTGAAGATTTTGAAAATTGCTATTTTTAGCCCTTTCCATTATATAGCCAAATCAATTGAAATGTTAAATTTTTTATGAAATATTTATTAAAAGAAGATAAAATTACTGATCAAGCAGGATATTTTCTTTTCTTTATTCTCTTTTTTACAGTCTGGATTCAGATTTCTATGATCCTGAACACAGCGTAGCAAAAATTGCTTTTGGTCTTCCTTTGGAGTGACAAAACCATGTAAATCTTGCATAAGTTTTTCCAGCTCTTTCAGCCATACCATTAGCTGCCCTTAAAGAAAATACGTTCCTTTTCGCCTCTGAATAGGCAGCATCTTTATCCCATGTAGAAGCGGGTCTGTGGAGGAAATTCTTATCAATGTTTGATCAAGAAAATAAATTTGTGCTCTTGACAGACACAAAATCACTTAATGATTTTCCTGCAACAATAAATATGGCAGTATTATTAACAATTCATTAAAAATAGTACTATTTATTGTATCAAGCTCCTTCAAAAAGCACAAATCTTGATTTGGTGCCTTCACCGCCTGACTACATCCAAGCCATGGTTTTACATATAAAACTGCAATGAATAAACAGACGTCGTTTTCCAGTTCTCTCTAAACTTTTTGAATAGTGGGATATCAGGGCTACGTGTGACTTGGTGAATTTTTGTTTCGAACACACATTTTAAAACCAGTTCGTAAACGTGATGGCGGCAAGCAAAGAGTAGTCATTCCCTGTCTAGTTTTTTTTCCAAAAGTACACATGCTCCTTCCAATCGCCCTGTATTAGACGCAGTTGTGTCACAGCACATTATTTTTCCTTTTGTCATCAAGATTCCAGTCATAAAGTGCATTCAACACAGCTTTAGCTTGTTCCTGGCCGGAAGAGCTCTCCAGTTTGGGTTCAGCCAGAAGTTGTTCCTTTTCTCCAAATGAAATCAGAATTGGCAGGCGTTCTTCTCTAGAATTTCTCATGTCAAGTTCACGTAACAATTTTCCATCCCAGTGAACGGTCATCATTTCAGGCATATTATTCTGATAATCTGATTTTATAGGTTCCACTCCATCTTTTCGACTCTGTGTGCGAATATGTTGGATAGACGATTTGTTTATCGGAAAATTATCACAGCTAAGATCTAGTGCTTCTACCAAAGCCTGAAATATATAGACAGAATCCCTTATGCTTAATTGGCATCTATCTAAAGCTTCAACTAACTCAGGCGTGATAAAGGCTTTCCTTCCTATTTTCTTAGTAGTTTGAGAACTTACCATTGGAGAGGTGGATGCTAAGGGTTCCTCAAGGCTTTCATCAGAGATCGTAAGTTGATCGTGATGTCCTTGCGTTTGAATAGAATTGTGCGTAGTAACAGATGACAATAAACCTCCGATACAGATTTGCTCACATATTTTTTTCTCTTCATTCAATTTCCTTTGTCTTGCCCTTTCTTCTTTTTCAGCTAACTTTTTGTCTACACCCGCCTATGTAAAAATATTATATCTTATTATATATTCAATTTTCATCCGTTCCAAAGCATCAGCGTGTGCTATATCAAATAAATTATCTAAATTGTTCTTAAAGTCCTCCTCATGGCGCTTGTAATATCTTATTTATTTGCATATATTTTATGTATTTTTTTAGAATTTTTTTGCAACTCCCTCCAAGCACGGTGAAGATCCCCAAAAAATGACAAATGCCGTGAAAACGCACCGCTACTGCTGCGATGCAAGTCGGCACAAAACTAACAGGCAAATGAACAAAACTAACACCTATGTGTTATAAATTTAAAACTTTGAAAAATAAGAGACACCCTAATATACTGGGTTAATTAAATTAATTAATATTAAACCGTTATGTTTTAATATTTTTGTCTAACTATAATAAGTTCTTTCCTGAAAAATGTCGAAATTGGAGTTTCATTCTGTAAACTGAAAGGATCTTATATTAATCATACATATACTGGGTGTCCCAGACCTAGTGTAAAAAAAAAATTTAGGTAATACTGCATGTTAAACGTGGTAGAACGGCACAGAAACAAGTTTCCTATAAAAAGGATTTTTTTTATATTATTTATAATTCATACATTGTTCTTTCTAGTCTTAAAAAAGTAAAACTAACTCTAACTCATGGGAAGTTCGGCATCCATTACTTTGGATGAAGGCTATAGCTCCCTTCCTCATTGCCCAAGCAGTGACATTCCCTAATGTGTTTTTCATCAGAAAAACTTCTTTTAGACTCAGAAGGTGAAGTGCAATTGTATCATGGGTTACACCACTAAAAAGCTAACTAAATTCCGCAGTTTTTAGGAAATTTGACAGCTTCTATGGTGCTCCAGTGGGGAGAGAGGATTTTTCAAAAATATTAAAAATTTAATTTTTAATAAATGATTTGTGTTTAGCACGTTAAAAGTCCCACTGAAAGTGCCTTTAAAATAACTAGACCCATCTCATCTTTTAGAAAATTTAAAGCTGATTAAGAAAATATCATCATTTTTGTTTCTATGCTAAACCAAAGTAGAAAAAACTGTCATTTTTCAGAAAAAAGTAAGATTTTAAAAATAAAAACAACAAAAATTGTATCTCCTCAACAAATTGAGATAGGAAACTCGTTTCTGCGCCACTCTACCCCGTTTAACAAGCAGTATAACCCAATTTTTTTTTTTTACACTAGGTCTGGGACACCCAGTATATGTATGATTAATATAAGATCCTTTCAGTTTACAGAATGGCACTCTAATTTCGACATTTTTCAGGAAAGCACTTATAATAGACAAAAATATTAAAACGTAACATTTTACTGAAATATATATAAAAAATAAGAAGGTACAAGTTTGTCAAGGAACAATACTATTTTAAGTTTAAGGGCTTCCCTACAAAATTTTGAAAATTGAATTAGTCATTCTATCAACTGAAAGACTCATGTTTTACATTACATAAACGAAAATCAAATAGTTTTACATACATATCCCGAATAACAAAATGATTATTTAAGTACATATATAAAAAGAAATAAGTGGAGTTCAAATTCTCATGTTAAATGTAGACCTAATATGTATTGTATGTTTTAAGTATTATTTCAAAAATCTGGTACTAGTTCTGAAGAGTGGCTCATTCACATGGCGTGGCCTGTTTTGAGACCGTTGAGGTTCTGTGACCGTGATGTTATCGAACTCCCATCACGTTTTTTTCTGTTAAATAGGGGCCTTGATTAGCTTTAATAGATTCCAGCTTTTGACTCCCGCTCACTGCGCTCGCTTTTCAGGGATAAATAAACCTCCAAAAGGTTTCTTTTCAGTGGAGATCAGGCCTTACTTTAAAGGGCGCCTTAGTGAACAGCGCGGGAGCCACTGTTCAGAACTAGAACCAAATTTTTAGCTAAATAAGAGTAATATTTAATAAAATAATCACAAAACCTACAAGAAAGTTAAATATTACTATATATACATGTTTCAATAAATAAATAGAAAAAATGATCAATGTGAAATAATAAACAGGATTTTTTGTCCAGTGTTTTGTTAAGTAATCTTCGCCCACAAAATATGTAATTCTTAACCTAAAATGAGGTAAAATACTAAGTTAACATTCACTTTTCAACAGTTTTTACACCGCTGAATCTAACGAGTCTATTTACAAGAAAATGCAGTTTGTAGTATGAATGTTTTAACTAAATCTCCGAATTCCGTGCAGTAAAAATTTGAAAACGTGCAATTAAAACTTAAAAACGTGCATTACAAACTTCAAAACGTGCAAAAACATGCAATAAAAATGTATTTTTCTTGAAAATCAGGCATTGAATTATTTTTGTGAACAAAAAAAGTAGCTACTTTGGAAAAAGTAAGTAGCGGACAGTAAATTGAAATAGAAACTCTTTTATTTTTACAGATTATTTTTATAATATTGGTTTTGGTATTGATTTTGGTATAATCACTGAATTTTGGATCTTTTTTATTATACTATTGATATATTTTTGAAAAAAAAATCCACAGAAAGATGTGGAATACAGAGTAAAATACTCTGTTATTATATATCTTATTATCAGCTGTTATTATATATATTGGAAATAGGAAGATCTTAAAAAAGGAAAGATACTACTCAAATTATGGAATCACTAGATGCAATATCCGGTGCATAGGCTTATTTTTAAATAACTCTGGTGACACGCACTACCCCTGTTACCGTTCTAGGGTTAAAAAAAAAAATAGGTACTTACTTGTGCTACAGCGGGTATCAATTTGTAATTTCCTCTCACATCCAATTTTTTATCCCAAGCTTTACAGAACACTACACAACCATCCCTATTGAGTTAAGGATATTTTTCGAACCATCCCGCAGTTTTCTAAGACACGCTTGCTCCCATTTTAGGCATTTTTAATAACAATATTTATTTAAACACCATTTATTCACCCATCTCCTAGTTGATCAATCTTCCTCACAAATGTAAAAATGGTCGATATTTAGAACAATGTGTAAACACCATTTGTATTTTTATTATCCTATATATAATTTAGGATAATGTACATATGTCATATATATAATTTCATCCTACTGATTTAATTTTAGTCAGACAAATGTAATACCATATGTTTCCTTTTTGTTATTCTTAGGGGACTAAAAGTCCCAGAATAAAGTTATATTTTCATTTCATTTCATTTCATTTCAATATACTCGACAGAAGCTAGTTTGATACTGACAAAACGATGGGAAGCAAGAAACAAAATGTAAACATCCACTTAACGCTCATTTCTGGGAAATCGCAGGTTTGTGTTGGTTTACATCTCCCAAGTTCCCTTTATTTTTTTTCTATGATATTTACATTTATTTTTCCACTATTGTTTTGGTGTGTAGTAAAGAAAATTACGAGATGGAAATGGTTGGGGGTGCGGTCAAATGAAAACACTATATGTGAAATAACATATATATTGTGCCGACGTTTCGACCCGATATTCAGGTCTTCTTCAGGGCTAAATATAAAACAAGATACATACATACATCAGCGGCCCGACAACTCATCTCTGAGTCTTGGCCTCCTGGATCAGCCTTCGCCAAGTGTCCCTATCCAGTGCCGCCGCCCTCCAGTTGCGAACTCCGAGTAGGGTCCGAGCGTCATGTGCCACACCGTCCTGCCATCTTAATCTGGGTCTTCCTTTCTTCCTCGTTCCGAAGATCTTGCCCAGGAACACCTTCTTGGGGATCGCATGCTCGTCCATCCTTGCCAAATGACCAGCCCATCGCAGCCTGCCGAGACGAACGAATCGGGAGATATCAGGCTCTTGGTATAAGCTGTATAGTTCCTGGTTTGTCCGGCGGCGCCACTCGCCATCCCGGACGACACCTCCGTAGATGGAGCGGAGTATCCTTCGTTCGTGGACTTGTAGAGCCAACTCATCTGTCTTCTTAATAGTCCATATTTCCGATCCGTAGGTCATTACTGGTCGGATAAGCGTCTTGTAGAGGAGCACCTTTGTCGCCCTGGACAGGAGTCGGCTTCTCAGATGATGCCGAAGTCCAAAGAAGCACTGACTCGACTTCGTTATCCTGCATCCGACTTCCCGGGAGACGTCGTTGTTGCTATTGACCAGGCACCCAAGGTACGTGAACTCGCTCACCTTTTCAAATTGATAGGGGCCGATTTTTACTTTTTCCCCCTCTTTAGAGTATTGGCCGGTAACCATATATTTTGTTTTTGAGGAGTTGACTCTTAGTCCGATACGCTGGGCAGCAGCATCGAGCGAGAGGAATGCGTCTACCATGTCCCGGTAAGATCTCCCTATGATGTCTAAGTCATCGGCATATCCCAGTAGCTGTGTCGATCTATTGAAGATAGTCCCGCCTATTTGGATGGAGGAGTCGCGCACCGCTTTTTCGAGACCAATATTAAATAGCAAGCAGGCCAATGCATCTCCTTGCCTTACACCATTGCCTGGGATGAGAGGGTCAGACAGGCCAGCCTGGACTCTGACAAAACATCGAACGCCCTCCATGGTGACCTCGCACATTCGTACCAGCTTCCTTGGCACCCCCAGCTCCTCCCAATTAGATTACCAAACCATCCAGTGTAACTGCCGAGTGCTTTAACGTATTTTAAATTATAGCGAAATTTATTTTTAATATTAAGGAGAAATGATTAAATAGCGATTGAATGAAATTGTTAGAATATTAGTATATAATTTAAATATCTAATTCCACACACAAAAATTAATTAAAAAAAAAAAAAATTATATTATTCTATTATGCAATTATTTACTCATTTTCATTTTTTCATGCATATATATGTATATAGATACATATATTACTCATTATTTTATTTATTTGCTATTTTTCTTTTCTTCATATTTATTGGTTGCTATCTTGTTTTATATTTAGCCCTGAAGAAGACCTGAATATCGGGTCGAAACGTCGGCACAATATATATGTTATTTCACATATAGTGTTTTCATTTGACCGCACTCCCAACCATTTCCATCTCATAATCTTCTACGGTCAACAAATTTCCTTCATTAAAGAAAATTACAATTTGTAATATATTCTTTCTTCAAAATATTCGTGCAATAAAAATTCAAAACGTACAATTTCGTGCAGTAAACCCCAAAACGTGCAATTTCGTGCAGTATAAAACTTCACTATACTTGAGTTCGTAGGAGGATAAGTAACTTGAGTTCACTTTATTCTGACTTTCCAAATAAAAAAAGCAAATGCACGGGAATCCGAGCTCTACTTATCACAGATTATAGATCAAAATCACATTTCGAGAGGTCAAATGTTTTTCGAAATGTACATGGGGAAATCTCATTGACTTTTATTTCCATTTTCGTACAAATTAATCAACACATGATTGTATAGGTACTGTCCATACATATTTGTCATTATTTTACAAATGTAGATCCATCCTTAAAATTTATTATATTGGAACGTGAAACAAAACCATTTTGATTTTGTTTTGTTACATTAGAAAGAGTTCTAGAGTTTTTGTTAGAACAGTCGCCAACTGTTCTAGTACCTGTTCTTGATAGTTCGAGAATCTTCTATGCTATTTTATTTTAAATGTTCCAAAATGTTCGATTTCAGACTAAATATAAGGAGCAATGAACTGGAGTCTTAGGTCTTAGTCTTGCTCGGGAGATTGAATCATATGGTTACTTTTGTGTAACTGTATCGTTAAAAGTGGTTACTTTTTGCATCATTGTTAATAATATGAGTTTTTATCGTTTGTCTGACATTGTGAATTATTAATTAATATTAATTCTAATAAAAATTATTTAAACCCATAATAGTTGCAGATTTTTAATATATACTTGCATAACACATATCTACATATTTGACCCTTAATTAAAATGAAAATCTGATTACCACTTATTTCTTTATACATGTACCCTAATAATCATTTTGTTACCTGGGACATCATACAGCTGCAAAACTTGCTTTTTTAAGTATAATCTGCTATAAAGTTATATCTGTCGAATGTATTGTCATAGGAATGGCTTCATTGCATTCAAAATCATAGAAATCATAAAAATGATACATAACGCAACAACTTTGCAGCCAGACCAATTTTTCAACGCTGCTTTTCCCGTTTATTCAGGTGGACTCTGCCGATTTCATATCATTCAATTAATATGAAGCTACAAACAAAGTTCCATGAAGGTACAAATTTTGCACTAATCGTACTTAATTTTGGTATATTTTTCCTGTACCTTAAATTTTAAAGTTTATTCGGTTATTAGAACTATCACACACAACTCACACAACTCCATGAACGAAGCTGGGTACCCCAGCTAGTTATTTATGAAAATCTTTTTTTATATTTCAAAATCTAATCTAATAAAAAATTATGATAAGATGATATTCGATTTAGATAAGAGATAATTTATCAAAATGACATCATTATTTTTTAAATAAATGTTAATATAAACAGACAAAAACATTTATAATATGAAACATACCTCCAACGTATCTGGATGGGAGAACCTAGATGCTGACAAAAAACCAGACTGTAAATGGTGTAGAGGTGAAGCACGTGTTGGAGAGAAGCTTCCGAGACAACTAGTATGCCCACTACGAGGTATGTTGACAGGAGCACTACTTCCAAGCATACCTTTTCAAAAAATTAAAGATAGATTATATTCAATAGAATGATGAAAATACAAAAAAGATGGTGGATTAGATGTTTGAGGGACCAACGGTTTTTCTCTATCAGTTTAGAAACCAGTAATGATGACAAGATAAAGATCTGATGCGGTGCACGCATCACACAACTTTCACTTACCACCAATCTCCTTTCTTTGACGAAATTTTTTTTTTTTTTTTTTAAAAAGGACATAAGTGCCATCAGAAAAGGAAAGCATAAAACTTTTTGCCTCGATGACATTTTTTTATTTTGTTTTTGAAAATTGGGTACTGTAATTAGTTCTTCATACAGAGGTATCCTCCGAATGAAGTTCGCTCAACTTACTTATGGGACTCCATACTATCTTGGGTTATGTTTGAATTTTTTATATATTATTTTCAGGGGATTATAGATAACAATTGAGTTTTGGACTGACGATCGAATTTTTCGACAATATATCATAAATAGCAATCGATAGATGAGGTTCATTGTAATGGCTTGATTTCGGAACTTAATTTTCAAATTTTTAGTGTTTGAGTATTTTTCAGGAAATAACGACAATATTTTATTGTTCTCAGGTAGTGACAGTTAACCCTAGAGTGGTCGCGCAATCGCGACTTACGAAAGTAGTCGCATGGGGTGTAATCCATCTCAGATTTTTTTTTTTTTTTTTTTAAACAAAATATTTTGTACATTTTTCAATTGCAATTAAAAACATTTTGGAGGGTGTTAGGGTATTTATAAATAAAAAAAATATATAAAACATGTTATAATAAATAAAAAAAAGATCAAATGAAAAATTTAAGAAACATTTTTAAAAATTTACAAGATGACATCAAAATAAGCAAATCCAAGAAATATAAAAGGGAAATCAGTTGGTTTTTTAAAAATATGGAAATGAACATTAAAAATTAATATTTGCCACAATCTATACAAAAAATATTTGCATGCTCTTTCATACAGACAAAAGCATTGCACTTTTTACATTGGTGGTGGTTTTTCTATCTACTTTTCTGTTGCACTTTTCACATCGTCTTTGCTTCCCAGGAACTTGTTTTTTGGAGGCTGAGGCCACGTTTTCACGATGCATTTCTTCTTCGTCTTGACCCAAATACAATTGTATCCTTGCAGCTAATTCTTGGGGAGACTTGAAATTGTAAGGCGCTGGCGGATGAGTGGAGTTGTGAGATCCTCACTAAGACCCCTTAGGAATAACCTCCTCAAGATTTTTATTTGATTGTTTGAGTAGTAAATGACTTGTGCATTCCTGCAATGTCCAGGAGATGGAAAAATACAGCCAGCGGCTATCTATTGGTTTTGCTAGCCAGGGAATAATTTGAGGATAGTTGGTCCACCATGTCCACACCACCTTTTGTTTCGTTATTAAAAGAAATGATTTCAGGTTTCAATTTTTCTCCCGATTCTTGGTTTATTTCTTTTTTATGGTGCATTGACGATACCAACAGGACAACTCTTCCTTTTTTGGGCACATAGGAGACTAATGTTATTCCTGATTTGCTGAATACAAATTGTCTAGAGTTGATATCTTTATTCTTTGTTTGTATGAAAGATGTTGGGATTTCGGCTTTATTTTTCCTTATGGTTCCGACAGCCGTCAACCTACATTATTTTAGAAGATATTCAACAATTGGAATGCTTATGAACCAATTGTCAAATGTCACATTTCGGACAGTATTCAAGATTGAGGAAAACTAGTCTTTTTACAACATCATTGAAACTGTTGAAAAGATTGAATAGACCTGGGGGTTGCTTACCACAATAAATTTCCATATTTTTTACATAAAATGATTTTGAATCTGCAAGAGTAAACACTTTTATCCCATATTTTGCGGGTTTAGATTTTATGAATTGCTTGAAGCTAAAACGGGCTCTAGTTCCCCAAAGTTGCTCAACCATAGTAGCATACTCAGAAATCGAATATGTTTTATTACAATTTAAATTGAACTCTTCAAAAATTTCCCTAATAGGAGCCAATTTATCTATTTTTTTCTTGATTCCTCGGTCATCTTTATCATCGAACCGCATGCATCGCATGAGGAAATGAAATCTTTTTTGAGACATCGTACATCTTAAAATTTCTAGTCCGTGCTTTCCCCAGAGTTCATCAGTGTTTGTATGGTAAGATTTCAAAACTCCTGCCATGTACAACAATCCGATAACTGCCTTTAGTTCTAGAATGTTGGTTTCAATAGCATTTCTCTCTCGATCATAATTTTTCTTAATCCTCAAAACTTCTAGATTAGTAAATTTTACTACTTTTTGGAGCATTTCATCCGTAAAAAAACACGAGAAAGTTTCTAGGGGGGTTTTCTTATCAATAAAAGGAGTATTCGTCCCAGGAAGGTGAGTTACAATATTGCAACTTCTCGTTCTAACGTTCTGCTTCGGCTCATTTCTAGACCACTTATAACTCTTACCTCTACCAAGTAGATCTAACCTCTCAGCAAGGGGAACATCTTCATCGGATGATGAATCAGCACTTTCTTCTGAGCCTGTGTCTTCATGCTCTTCGATGTTTTCTTCCGATTCACTAGAACTTTCTTCGCCCAAGATTTTCCCCCTATATTGCGTTTGATCTTCATTCAGAAAGTCTAATATTGCATTACTCTCTAAATCACTTGGTAGCCAAAGGTTATCTATTATAATTTCCCTATCCATTACGCACTTGAAATGCCGAGTTATCACTTTTCACAGTCAACTTAATCAGGTCGCGCGGGGCGTGATCCACCACAACAGGCAAATTATCAAGAAAGTAGAGCCGTCAAGGTCTGAACAAGTACTGAGGGGAGGAGGGGTGAGAGAGACAGGAAGGTACTGAAGGTGGGGGGACAGCAGGTTGAAACATGAATTTCTGGTACAACAAATCATTTTGTCTGGGGTGTGACTCACCCCGCGCTCTAGGGTTAATATTTCTTTATTTAAATCCACGGTAAAGAAAATAGTGTTTTTATCCGATCGATAAACATTTTGAGCAGCACGCACTCCGCCTTCTCTAACAATGGTCTCTAAACACTTTACTTTGTTTTCCATAATAAAACGAAATTAAAAAGGTTGTTTATAATTGCTTAAGTTTTCATTCAGTTTTTAACAAGTCGCAACTAATTGCCATGGATTAAACAAACAACAAATTGCCATGGATTAAACAAACTACTAATTGCCATGGACACCAACAACTTCCGTAAAATAATCTGAAAGAAGAAATTATTATTATTTCTGTATCATTCTCCTTCTACTACTTTATAAGATAAGTATTATTCTTTCTTAAGTTCGCAGCTTTCTGAGCTTGTATAGTTACACACATGTTACCGCTCTCACAGACCACATTGGGATAGTTCCAATTAAATTTAAAATTTCGAAACAAAATAGGGATTTTTCCATTTAAAATAAAAAAAAAAAAAAAATCCAAATCAATTTAACAATAGAAAGTAAACTTTATTCTGGGATGAAGTCTGTTAAGAATAACCAATTGTGACAGAGAAAAATATATTAGTACGTGGGCCAGACCCGCCTACCATGCACGTGCACCCCCCCCCCCCCCCCCCCCCCCAACATCCCTATAAATTGCGTATCGTTGTGTTCCTTGTGATAAAAGATTAAGAAAAAGCCAATGTTCCCAGAAAAAAAGTGGCCACGCTAACACAAAATGGCGTTCAAAGGTAGCGGGATGACGAATTGGATTTTAGTTAGTTTTTCTATTACCGACATTCACCATTATGCTTAATTTAGCCATAACTGGTCTTTTATTAAAGCTAGATAGTTTTAGCTTCAGAATAAATAAACAAACGTTCTAAAATAATCAGTCTAGACAACATAAAATACCTTTAAAGTCAATGTTTTCAAGTCTTATATTGACATAATCTGTGTATCTTGAAACGTAATAATAATGCTCTCATAGTAATAGTTCGGTTACAGACACTGACTTCTGATCATTCGTGAAATTTGAAATAAATGCATGTTTGTAAAGTATCGATCATTTACAGATTTAAAACCAATCAAAATAAAAAAGATAGATAAAAAGTTCTGTTTGTTCGTTGATATGTAGAACTTATTCATAATACAATTTAGGAAGTATACACCTAATACAATTTAATAGCTCACAATTAATGAATTATCAGTTACACGATATATATATAAATATATGTGTGATTAATTTAAAATTAAACCACTACTAGGAAGGAAAACCAATTAAAACATGTAAGTATTCATCCATCTAACGGTCTATGATCCACGACGTTGTCGCCTTTTTCGGTTTCTAGCATATAACTAAATATCAAAAAATTTACTTTCTCTTTTTTTCGAAAAAGGGTATACTATTACAAATAAAATGAAATATTTGAAGTTGAAATCGGATTAGTTTTCTAGCCAAATTCGAACATCAAAGATCAGCAATTTTTATCATTTTGGTGGAAACTCCTATAACTCGACAACATGTACTCTAAATGAAAAATGTTACAGATAAAAGTTTAACAACATTGAATTTAACATAAAACAAGCCCATTGATTTTAAAATTAACTCATTCCTGCATAGAGATACAAATGAAAACGTGAAAATATTCGTAGCGCTTACTTCCTGCTAAAACATTTTTGTGAAGAATAAAAAATCCATATAACTACAAATCATCCAACATCTTCCTTTTTTTTAATCTAAGATCGATTTTGCAAAATATCTACCCACCTAAATAAGTTAGTTCTGTGAACATTTTATCATAACCCCTTATGCTTCACGAAAAGAAGGAAGTAAGCGCTACGAATATTTTCACGTTTCCATTTGTATCTCTACGTAGGAATGAGTTAATTTTAAAATCTATGGGTTTGTTTTATGCTAAATTTAATGTTCTAAAACTTTTATCTGTAACATTTTTCATTTAGAATACATGTTGTAGAGTTATAGGCGTTGGAACACGAGTTTCCACCAAAATGATAAAAATTACCGATCTTTGATGTTCGAATTTGGCTAGAAAACTAATCCGATTTCAACTTCAAATATTTCATTTTATTTGTGATAGTAGGGGGAGAGCGGGGTTGGTTGGCATAGGGGGTAGGTTGGCCATCGGCTTATAGTTTCTGTCACACCTGTTGTGAAGGCTCCACCATTGTACCACGTGACCCGCTCGACCTCGGGGGTCTTGTCCTGAGTTTTCAATCCGATGCTAACAGTATAGAGAAGAGTGTGCTTCATTAATTGATTTTACAACATGTAAGTAAATTTTTATATTTTCAGTAAATTTGGTTTAAAGGCATGGTAAAACATTTGACTCAGATTCTGTTCACATAGCCCCAAACTCCTTTGAAAAGCCTAATCTTTTGGCTAACCAGTTTCTTGTTTGATTGTTCTCCCCTGCCCTGGCAGCCATCTTTCATGTGATCTCTCCTGTGGGGTTTGTTGGCGCAGTAGCATTTCACAGAAGCAAGGTAAACATAAACAAAGGTGAAACTACCAATTGTCTTTAGTTCCAGCTGGGAGGATGAAAGCAATTTTTCTTATGCAAAAAGTGACGACAGTCTAAACTTCTATCTTCTTCTATTGTCATTCTATTTTCCCTTAAAAGCTGTTAAAAACCGATTCAAAATTATTATACCATTATAGTGCAGCTTTTAATAACAATAATATCTGTCAGGCAGTACTTGAATGAGATGGCTAAAAAACCCTACCTTCTAGGCTAACCTGCCCCGCATAGGGGGTTAATTGGCATAATCTGGATTGACGAATTCTTCAATTATCTACGAACTTAGTATTAAATATTATGTGGTGAAAAAAATACTTGAAGTACTCTAATACTTGTAGTTTACAGTGGTATCAGCCCTATTGGGATTATATTAACAGGAAAGACTCAACAATCAAAAAAGTGAAAACTGTTGCCAACCAACCCACCCCGCTCTCCCCTATACCCTTTTTTCGAAAAAAAGAGAAAGTTAATTTTTTGATATTTAGTTATATGCAAGAAACCGAAAAAGGCGACAACTTCGTGGATCATAGACCATTAGATGGAAGAATACTTACATGTTTTAATTGGTTTTCCTTCCTAGTAGTGGTTTAATTTTAAATTAATCACACATATATTTATATATATATATCGTGTAACTGATAATTCATTAATTGTGAGCTATTAAATTGTATTCGGTGTATACTTCCTAAATTGTATTATGAATAAGTTCTACATATCAACGAATAACGGACCGAATTTATACCTGAAACCACCTTGCATAAGCCGGAAATCTGTCCAACCTGGAAACGGAAGGCTTTTTTCGGTACGAAAAATTTCATAAAACTAATATATTATAATAGAAAATAGTTGTTAGTCGCATTAATGAACTATCCGGTAGGAGACAGATTTCAAAGAATCATTCTCTGTTTAATACAATATATACTCTGCTCTTATGAGCGCTTTAGCTTGAAAGTCATGAAATCGAATTTTCGAAGAACCGCGTCCTGTAATCCTTACTAAGGCTGTACCGGTAATCCTCCTTCTATTTTTTAGCTTTTCTGTTTAGTACTTTTAAAGCTTTTGAAATATACACTTGTGAGTAGTGCCTTTATCAAAATTAATTTTTCTTATTCGAGATGTCAGTTCGTAAAAACAAAACTTTATCTCTCAATGAAAAAGTGAAACTGATTGAGGAGCACGAAATGAAAAAAACATCGGTTAAACTTTTAGCTGAAAAATATCAAATTGGGTAAACACAAGTTTATGAAGCTATTAAAAATATGAATAAAATTAAAGATCAGTGGTTAAGCGGAACAGCAGTCAAAACGGGCCAAAAAAGTTGGCTCAAAAGAAGAAATTAATGAAGCTGTTTGGGAATGGTTCGTAAGTGCCCGAGCGAGAGGAATGCCGATTTCTGGACCCATGATTCAAGCAGAAGCTTTGGAAACGGTCCAAAAAATCGGTAATGTGGCTTTTAAAGCATCATCTGGATGGCTTGAAAGCTTCAGAAAAAGGCACAATATAGTGTTATATATAATTTCTGGAGAATCAAAAGATCCTAATATGACGTTATCCTAATATGTATAAAAAAAATCACTACGTAATTACGTATTTTCTATTTTTAATAAACGCTTACCTTAAAAACGTTTTTTTTTTAATGTATTTATGTATTTTTTATTTTTAATAAATGCTTATCTTAAAAATGTTATTTTTTTATTATTCTTTTTTAACGTATTTATGTATTTCTTAATTTAATAAATGCTTATCTTGCTACTGGAGTTTTATTAAATTGCTTAAACAAAAAAATAGTTACAGATGCTTATTTTTCATACTTTCCAGCATAACCTGTCTACAACGGAAACCTGTTAAAACGGAAAAATAAGGACGGACCCTAGGCATTCCGTTTTAGACAGATTTTACTGTATAATGTAGATTTGATATTTTTATGTCATCATTGACGTTTTATTTCAGATGACTGATTACAGTTAATATATCTAACATGGATAGATCAGGACTTTTTTCGGATTTTTTATTGACTGACTTATTTCCTTTCCTAGGTCACACTTAGGACAAAAACACAATTTTTAAACACTTTAAAAGCACGAATGTCGACAGATTAAAACACTTACCATGAAATATTACCTTACACTTACTGCAACACAATTTATTGTTAATGTCTCTTGAGATTAAATAACATTCAAATTGGTGATTACGGTAAAATGAATACCAGTTAGGTAATATTGTATCGGCGATCCACTCCCAATAATGCTGTTAGCATTAGTTGCTTACTACTTATGCTCTACAGATCATAGCACAACAGTCTTCAATTCACTTTCCTTTCTTTTTATTTGAGGAAATACAAGTCTGGGATTGAATATTAGATGCAAATGAGTTTCATTATAAAAATTAAAAGAATAGTTCGTAATATGAATGAATAAATATCTTAATTGCTTCTAAGAATTCTTATAGCAAGAACTTGGCCAATATTTACATGTTACATATTACGTATTTACAAAGTGATTATTTACAAATTTAGTAATGTAAAATGAACATAATCCTGTACTAAAAAAATAAAATTAAAAAAATAGTGATAAAAAATAATAATAATTACAGATTACTACATGGTTAAATAAGATAATATTGTCACGTGGAAAATCATAGCTAAAAAACCTAAGCAGGCCATTGAACCTAGGAGACCCTGAGAGAGAGGGGGGACTCCTAGAAGAGGCTGGCCCAGGCAAGTAGAGGGGCACTCTGAAGCTGAGTTAGACTTCGGGAGTGGCAGTATGAGGCAGTCTGGAGCTGGGCAGTCTGAGAGGGGCAGTCTAGGTCTGGGAGAGACTGGCGGTCTGAGACAGGCTGAGGGAGTCCGAGTCTGAGATGGAGAGAGTTAGAGTACGGGAGTGGCAGACACAGTCAGGCAATCTGAGAGGGGCACTCTAGATCTGGGAGAGACAGGCGGTCTGAGGCAGTCTGAGATGGAGAGAGTCTAAATCTGGGACAGGCAGAGTGAGGCTGAGGCACCGACAGGCCAGGAGTGGGATTAGAGTAGTATCGTAGCCCCAAGTATCGAGAGTATATATATATGAGTGGCCCCAAGTATTTATGAGTTATGAGACCCCCCCCTTTGGTAGTTGGGACCTGGGAGATTGTTTATTGTACATAATAAATTATATAAATAGTCTCTAGTTTGATTGTTTACCGCACAACCCTTGCCCAAAGATCCCTGTGTCACAATGGACTAGTAGATTTAAGAAGAGGGGTAACAGTATAACTATAGCAACAGTAATGAAGAATATACAAGTAATATTTTTGTTCATTTTATAAATGTTACCAACCATTTTTTTTTTTTTTAATAATTTGTGACGAGATTGGGTCCATAAGTTTAATAGAATTTTCCTCATTCTTAAGCTGTGTATATAAATAGGGATACTCTTTTGATTTTTTCTTCTTTAATTCCATCTGCTATTGTAAGGTAGTTCGCTAGGTTTTCATAGATGGAGAGATTTTCTGTGATGATTTGGTTGAGATATTTTTTCCTAAAGTCTTGCAGAATTGGGCATTTAAGTAGCATGTGTGCATTAGTGTCCTCGTCTGTTTTGCAAAGTGGACATCTTTGTTAAACATAGTTACATATCTGTGGCTGTAAAATCTGCTATTGTGGATGCTGGTCAGACGGAGTTGTGCTATTATTCTCAAGTTATTGATGTGGGTCTTAGTTAGTAAATATGGTTCTGTAGTTCCTAAGGACTCTGCCAATGGAACTAGTTTACTACAATGAAAATATTTATACAAGGGCCATTGCCAGTCCCAAGCCTGAATAAGGAGAAGGGTTATCTCATGGGCTGACTACTCGTGAATCGTAGAAACATCACCAGGTCACAAATGCTCAACGAAGCCTCGGATATAGGATTGAATCACGGCAACGACCTGGACTTTGGAAACGGACATACAACATCGGCACATGGAAAATACGAACCTTATATCGAGCTGGAGCTCTTAAGAAACTCACTGACATATCACGTAAGGCCTTTTTAGACATCTTGGCCTTACAAGAGATCAGATGGACGGGGAAAGGCAAAACAAAAGGAAAGGACTTCATAAATCTATACAGTGGAAGTGAAGATAGACATCGATTCGGAGTTGCATTTATGGTCTCAAATAGATTAAAATCGGCGATTCTAGACTTCCAACTAATAAACGAAAGGCTAGGCAAACTTCGCGTAAGAGATCATTTCAGGAATATAGTCTGATTTGTATGCATGCTCCCATAGAAGAGAAGAATGAAGAAGAAAAAGACACATTCTATGAACAACTTGAAGATGCATACAATGCTTGTCCCAGTTATGACATGAAAATTGTCTTAGGAGACTTTAATGTTCAAGGTAGAAAAGAAAAGGAGTTAAGACCAACCATAGGAGCCCATAGCTTACATAACATAACCAATGACAATGGTCTTAGGATGGTAAGCTTTGCAAGTGCTAAATTTATGGCAGTTATGAGCACTATGTTCCCCCATAAAAATGTGCAAAAGGAAACATGGCACTCTCAGATGGTAATACAACTAGTCAAATTGATCATGTGTTGACTTCCACCAAATCCTTTAGTTCCTTAAACAATGTTGGATCCTACAGAGGATATGATGTCAACTCGGATCACTGCTTGGTAATAATAAAGCTTCACGAAAGAATAAAATGCATTGCCAAGAAACATCTGTCTCCCTGTCAAAAATGGAACGTAGAAAACCTTAAGACGGAAGAAGGTGCAATTATGTTTTCTCAGAAGTTTCACGAGCTGGTCTTGAGCGAGTCGGCAGGGGAAGGAACAATAAAAAACAGATGGATGTGGATCAAGATAGGTTTAACCCAGTCTGCTAAAGAGGTGTGTGGAGAAAAGCACAGACATCCTCGTAACAATTGGTTGTAGGAATCAATTAGGGAACGAAATGAAAAAAGATTAAAGTGGATTAGCCGTAAAACATGGCAGTCACAAGGAATATAGGTGTACGAGAATGTTTGCAAAGAAGCTGGTCAGAAGAAAGAAGAGGGAAACATTAAGAAAAGAAATTGAGGATATTGAAAACTCAAGAATTAGGAACGATTCCCGAAAATTCTATAAAATGGTAAAAGAAAAATGTGAAGAGTAGGCCAGCCAGGTGGGGAAACCTTATCAAGGATGACCATAGGAAAATTCTTTGGCTGGAGGAAGAGATACAAGAGAGGTAGAGACAGTACTTCAAGAATTTGCTGAGCCACAGGGAAGTAGAAAACTGTCAGGCAGACCAAGCAAAATTACTACAGGATGTGCAAGGCCGAGTTGGAAACGATTCCACCTGATATAGAGGAGATTGAAGACATCTTGGGTAAGCTAAAGAATAACAAATCGCCAGGTAATGATGGACTCCCTGCAAAACTATTTAAAGGAGGGCAGCATGAAGTCGCTACGGAACTTCAGGAATTGGTAGCTCAGGTATGGGAAGAAGAGAGGATACCTGAGGAATGGAATAAAGCCTTAGTCGTCCCCGTGTCCAAGAAGAAAGGGGAGCCGATGGTATGCAGCAATTACCGAGGGATTAGTTTGCTTAACACCGCATATCAAATATTCTCAATATCCCTTTACATAGGCTCCTCCCATATGTGGAACAGAAACTGGGAGACTATCAAGGTGGTTTCCGGCCCAATAGATCTACTTTTGATCAAATCTTCGCCCTAAGACACACACATTTTGCAGGACCCCAAAACATGTATTTGTGTTCAAAACCAGGATTCAGAATTATTGCAATAGTTTTCCTAACTATATATTTCATGTATAGGTGAGCGGAACAGTTCGCTGTTAAGTCTTGTGCCGTAAACATCGCTCTGTATTAACCATTTTAAGTTTTTAGTTAATTTTGAACGTAGACCTTTGACTTTTGGCAAGTTTAGAGTTAAATGTGAACATTTAATGTGTTAAATTTTCAGGAACTTCTACCGACAGGTTTGCTAGATATTAATTAATATTGAATGTTATAATTCTGTCAGTGAGGCAGCCTGGGAGTGTGGTGGGGAAGCTCCATTTGGTAATCCTTTACAGCATATTGATATCGCAAACTGCTCTGTTTACAATCATTTTTATTTTTATTATAATGTTTGTATCGTTTGTTTATTAATAGGCTCCTTTATTAAAATTTAACGTAATTAATTGAAATTTTAATGTTACATAAAAAAAAAAAAAACTGCTGGAACTTTACTCTTACTATTTTTTTTCTCAATTGAATTTATTTATGTCAGAACACTCTACGCCTAATAAACGACAGAGAAGTTCACCCGGCGATTTTACTCAGAAATAAAAAAAAATGCCCACGGAAATGGTTTCTTCTACACCTCAATTAGTCTCTTTGGATGTCATATCCGCATTGTTAGATAAAAAACTGGCCCCTCTTGCTACGAAAGAAGATATTCAGTCACTTAGAAATCAGAGTTGGGCAAAAATTATCTATAGCTAATAACTAAAAGCTACAGCTAATTTAGCGGTATTAGTTATGGAATAACAGTTAAAAGATTATCCGTTATGTGTTAGCTATTTCAGGCAACTAATTTTTTTTAGTTATGAAGGGTTAGCTATACTTGAAGCTAATAACTAATTAGCTTTATCTATAGCTACAACTACGAACTAATAAATAAAATTGAAAGCTGGAGCAAACCATTTATGTATTTATATTCACTGACTAGGTACCTTTTTAAACACAGTTTCTAAGGAGTTGTAACTTGTACCATTTAGCTAATGGAACCTGTTGTAAATTTTATTTTCTAGGATAGTCATTTAATTCCATTTTGGGAAAAATAAATAAGTGTCAAAAATTTTAATCAAATAATTTATTAAAATTGAAATTCAATTTTACCAAAAAACAACAAAATAAACTACTCATAATAGTAGAAATATTTTTGTAAAATATTTAAGCTTAGAAAACTTTATTGGAATGAAAACTTTATATGAATAAAATTGAAATATAAATAATTCACATAACTAAATTACAATTTTTGGAAAAATAAAGATCAACATTTTCAAGAAAACAAATTTTAAATTCCCTTTATAAGAAAAAAATACATAGTTAGGCTTCGATATAAAAAAAAAAAACTTATTCACATACAGAAATTGAATCAGTATACTAATAAATATTAATCTTAAAAAAAGTTCGGAAATTGTTATAGTTAATTTTTAATTTAGAGTTAAGTTATAAAGTTTGGAAATTAACTAATGCACTACTTATTGCACTTCATTGAAAACAAATCATTTGCTTTTAGCACTACACTTATTTCAAAATTCTTATCTGTTAATCGATTTGCTTTTAGCTTGTTAGTAAGAGTTGCAAACGAAAAAAGTCTCTCCACTGGGGCTGAAGAGGGAAGCGGAGTGTTGTACTTCATGAAAACTTTCTTGACAGCTGGAAAATCTTTCAAACATTTGACATCGGTTAATGCACTACCAAAATAATTTGAAATTTGAATCTCTGCTTTAGCTTCTCTATAATCAGTGACAGCTAGCTATTGATTTATCCCAAAATCAAAAAAATCCATATACGAAGGAGTTTTTTCTCCCTCTCCACTCGTCGAAGTTGAAGGTGTGGGGTCCCTAGCTGTTGAAAATATTTCTTTAATTGCAGCGTTCCTAAAGAGATTTAATATTTTATCTTGAAGAAAAACATCAATGCAAGGTAGCCATCTCTTTTTGAATCTAGGATGAGATATAGCTGCTAAAATTCAGCAAATCTTTTTTCTACGCTCGATGAATAAATTTCCACTAATGGAGCACAATACAACCAGGATTTTTCCCTGAGGATGTGAATTTTTCTTCGCAGTGCTACTAGCCCAGGAAGGACCATGCCAAAGAAAACATTTTTATCTCCTTGGAGGATGTCAATTAGGGAGGCTAGGGGCTCTGAACACTGAAGATATTCATTTATATACGCAAAGTCCTCTTCTATCAGCTGTTGACTGCTTTTAATTTTCAAATTCAAGTGAAGATGATGAATAGTATCTTTGATGCTCTTAATCTGCTTCAGGGAGTCAAATAACGAGTTCCACCTCGTTTCGCCTGGTCTCGATAAGGTGTGACCTAATACTTCTTGGATTATTTCTGCTGTCTTTGGCCTGGAAGCGAAATTCCATAGGGCACTGCATTTACTAATTATATTTTTGTGGTGTTCAGCCAATGCTGGATGCTTTTTGAATCCACCCGTTACATCTGAAGTTGCACACAAGTGTAAAGTGTGTGAGATGCAACGATAATGATTTGGTAAAGTGTTTTCCATTTCCTGAGCAAAACGTTTGGTATAGGAAATATTAGATAATTTCGAAGTAGAGGCAATGCTGCTGTCTTCTACATCGATAGTGACAACATCCTCTGAATCTGATGAGTAGTTTGCAAATTCATTTTCATCGACATGATCAGGGAAAAGACACGGCTCATTTTCAGAGCATGACTCAATACTTTTTCTGTCTATCCCGAAGGATTTAAACGCCTTTACAAAATCGGAGGCATTATCCGTAATGGTAGTGACAATCTTAGGGCATGTTAAACCAAAATTCAAATGAATACTCTGTAGCAGCGAGGCAATTCTATCGTAAGAATGGGTTTTTGTGAACGTTTTACATGCTAAAGCAGCGGATTTTCTTTAATAATCATTATCTACCCAATGGGCGGTAATGCCAAAGAAACTTTTCCGCCTCCCAGACTATATATCAGCAGATGTGCAAACGTAATCGATGTTTTTTATATGGCCTCTAATATTGTTATTTTCATTAAATAACTCTTCCACTCTTCTTACAATAGATCGCCGGGAAGGAAGCCTAAGATCAATGTTTCCTATTCCAAGATCCTCTATAATTTCTTTCAAATATTTATCTTCAACGGCTCGAAAGGGTATCATTGAATGAATAATGAATTTGGATATTTTTGTTTCTAGTTCTTGTTGACTAAGAATTTTAACTTGTTGGCGACTAATATATTCTGTTCTCTTTGCACTAGAATTATTTGCTTTTATTTCATCGCGCTTCTGTTTTGATGCTGCTAAATGATTTTTGTAATCTGTCAATGTTTCCTCGCCATGTTTTCTTTTTAAATGTGAAATAAAATTGTATGTCGAGTGTCTATTTCCTTTTATTTCCACATTACAGAGCTGACCAGAAGCAGTATAGTTTGAATTTGTAGATTTTTTCTCAATTAATTTATAAAACTTACCGTCCAAGATAGTCAATGTTGGCGTTACCTCAGTTGCTCCAATTGGATCGTTGTCACAATTAATATCAATCTCATCAAGTGATTCTCCATGTTGAATTTCAGAGCCAAATAATAGACGTCTTGTAGCATTGGACAACGAAACAGAAGAACTAGACCAGGAAACGGTCTGAACATCCTGAACTTTCCCCCGAAAATATAATTCAATTTTAAATTACACACCGCAGAATATGATTGCAGACTGAATTTAATAAGCAAAAGAAAACAAAAAGTAGGATTAAAGAGAGTTCGTACAAATAAATATTTACTTATAACTCCAATGAAGATACCAAAGGCCAAAACACAAAAATAAGAAAATATTAGTTGTTAACTGTCTTCGGCAGCTACAACTATAACTAATTAGTTTAAGTTACCATGACAGTTATTATCTATAGCTAAAAAAAATTTAGTTGTTCATTTCAGCTAACAGCTAATTTAGTTGTTATAATTAGCTATGAGCCGATAGCTAAAACTAAATTAGCTGCAGTTTTATCTAAACTGATTCTACAACTAATTAGCTGTTTAGTTTAACCTTAGCTAACTAAAAATTAGTTAGCTAATGTACAACTCTGTTAGAAATGAGCTTACTTCCCTTAAAGAAGAAAACACTGCCCTTAAGGCTGAAATTAATTCTTTAAAAGCCTTATATCGCAATTCAGAATATCGAATTGAAGAATTAGAAATTTCCTCTCGTCGAAACAATTTAATTTTTAAAGGTTTTAATGTACCTTCATCTGGTGGCTGTACTTCTATTCTGGCTGACTTTTGCAGAGAGATTCTTAAGGTCGATCTTGGGGGGGTAAATGGGTGGGGCAACGGGAAGGCTGAAGAGTTAGAAGTGCGGGAGTCTTCCTCACTTCACGCGAGAGCAAGAAACTATAGTGCCCTACTCACTGTTTCGCGCTCTCCGCCCTCCCTATCCCCATCAACGCCTACTGTCACCTTCTTGTGGTGCTCCCTGAGGAGTTTATAACTCGCGAACGACAGAGGCGGGGGACTTGCCAAAAGTGGTATGGATTCCAGCCGCTCTAGGCAATTCCCTTTTTGGACGACTAAAACAGACAGTGGAACACCAGTTCCACTCTATGACCTGGAATGGACATACAATTCACTGTGCGCCACAGCAAACGCACAGACTAATAGTATAGACAAACTGAGCCTGCGAAGCGGCATGGACGGGGATGGGAAGGCTGTGGCTTCTATCCTACATGTGTCCGCCTAGCACCCAGCCTGGCAAGCACGTGTAATGGTACCTATGTGTCGGAGCATAGGAGGTCCGGCATAGGAGCATAGGAGGCTTCGGTAGTAGGGCCCTTGAATGCTAAAAGCGGGTTGAGCATCCTCGCAGCAGTGAAAGCATATATTCCGGCTCCTGGACGGAACTCCAGAACTCTCAACGTTAACAGCGCTGAGATGGGGGTATACCCCGGCGGATAGCCATACACGGAAGGGACTTAAATCATGTCAGAAAAATTTTATTTTGATTATAAACCTATATCTGCAGAGAACTTGTCCTGTCCAGAGCCATGTAGACAGTCGGAACCCGACACCTTGGATGAGGCTTCATTAGAACCCCTATTGAAGTCGCTCAACGACGAAGCCGAAAGGCCACAAGAACAAAGCACAATCAGGGGAGCTATGGTGGAGCATGCAGCTCTTGTAGCTTAAGCCTCACAGGCCCCCTCACAAATACACATACCTAGCCACTCACATTCGAGCGGGGACCAGACGGACGGCGGTCATGCTGCCACATCGAGGAACCTAAGGAATGTGAGGAGGCGCCACAGGAGAAAGGCAAAAGCCTCTATCCTTTACAACTTACCAGCCACTGAGGTGCCTGCCCAAGGAAGGACAGCTAAGGATGCAAGGGCCCAACCAGGCCTGGCAAACGAAGCTGCTCCAACTGAGGGAAGGGCGCCCGAACTGGGCCACCCTACCCCCGGCAGGGATACCCCCCAGAAGCCTGCGGCTGTGGACGCAAGGGCCAGCACTGGCCCGGCCAACAAAGCCGCTGGGCAGAAGGGGAGACCCTCCGGACACACACAACCACATTACGCAAGGGCACAGCCACAGGTAAAACTGCGGGGCCTCAGAGGCCAAACCCTAGCCAACAAACTCAAAACAAAAGACCTAGAGTGTCACCTGGAACCTCCGCACCAGTGGCAAAGAAACCCAGGGAAACTACTAGGTCTGCAGTAAACTACGCTATGGCGGCTAAAGGACAGCTGGTGGCGGTGATACCGAGGGGTTATCCGCACATACAGCTGACCAGAGACCACTGCGAAATTTTGCAGGAAGAGATCACGGGCAGAGTAGACGAGCTAGACGTCGATGGAGACTACCACCCTTTGTTTGATGGCGCAAGCTTCAACAAGGGTGGTTGCATCGTTTCCTGCCTGGACCTAGCAACCAAGGACTGGCTAGAGAAAATTATTCCTGGCATTGTCCTGGAAGAGACCCCTAACCCTAAGGACGGGCGAAGTCAGGGAGCTGACCAGGACGGTCAAGGTAGGAGCCTTCTTTCCAGGAAAGGTGCCTGCAGAGGACATCCTGCTTAAAAGGATCCAGATCCAGAATAGGGCAGTTGATGGAATCAAGGAGTGGAGGCTGCACTATTCCAAGGAAATGGACAAGGGTTCCTTCATAATTATGAAGATACCCGAATATAATATGGAAAGCCTCAAGACCAGAGGGATGAAGGTGGGCTGTGGCATGAAAACAGTCACCTTTAGACCGATGATCAGTGCGGCTGAACAGGCTCAACTGGCTATCCAGAAGAACACCCCCATGGAGGTGATGGAAGAGCCGGAGAGAAAGCAAGAGGAGACGGTTCTACTCCCATTGAAATGACAAGGCCCAAATGGAAGAACCAGCCAACCCACAGGCACCATCAGAAGTAGCAGCTGAGTGTCCAGCTGAGGAAGGCCCTGACTCGCGGACAACGGTGGGAGGCCGGAGAAAGCCAAAAGGCCCAACAAACGTTGGGCCTGTTGGTGGACTCGGGCCACCACTGACGCCACGGGACGGGCCATCTGGCACAACCAACTAACTAACCACATCTGAAACTGCTGCAGATTAACCTCCACCACTGCATAGCTGCAAGTGGAGTATTGCAACAATACATAAAAGGTAAGAATATTGACATAATCTTTATTCAAGAACCTTACCTTCTCAAAGGCAAGCTCAAAGGGCTGAATATGTCGGGATACAATAGTATCTCTGTGACTGACAACCTTAGAGCATGCATCCTTTATAGAAAGGAATTAAAACTGTTGCCTCTTTGGCAAATCTGTTCCAGAGATTCTGCAGCAGCCATATACACTCCCCAAGGGAGTCCTAATAAATCCATCATTTTGCTGGCTGGGTACCTACCCTATGAGGATAAGGAGCCCACAGCAATGCTGGAGCGAGTTCGAGAAGCCACGGGCGAACAGCAGCTCATTGCCGCCCTCGACAGTAATGCCCACCACCATATTTGGGGCAGCACCAACACCAACCATAGAGGTGAGCAAATTCTTGAATTTATTATAAACTATGATCTTGACATTTTGAATAGCGGGGATAAACCGACGTTTTTCAATAGGTCAGGATCGGAAGCAATTGACATAACACTAGCCACTAAAACAATCAGTAGGAACATTGTGGACTGGCACGTCTCAGACGAAGAGACATGCTCAGACCACAGGTACATCAGATTTGACCTACTGAATAGCAACGAGTATGCAACTGAATACAGGAACCCCAGACTGACTAACTGGGAGACCTACTGCACTAACCTCGAAACATACCTAATTGATTGCCCAAATAGAATTAACAATTCATAGCAGCTAGACTGCCTGAACGCCACACTCACAGATGCTATGATTAAGTCCTATCATAGCAGCTGCACGCTAAGGAAAAAGAAATCTAACAGGAAAGTCTCCTGATGGAACAATGAATTGCAAAAACAAAGAACTCTTACTAGAAGTTTGTTTAATGCCTCTAAGAACTCTGGCAGATGGACTGAGTACAGGAAAGCTTTAACTGAATACCATAAATCTGTCAGAAGAGCAAAACGCAGGGCTTGGAGAGATTTCTGCTCTGATATAAGCAGCATCTCGGAAACAAGCCGCGTTAACAAAATAATCAACAAATACTCAGAGCGGGGTATGTTGGGTACGCTAGGGCTGCCTGAGGGATTCACCACTAATGAGGTGGAGACACTGGTTGCCATGGCGAAGACCCACTTCCCTGACTGTGAAATAATCAGCACAGCTGAACCCATCACCTTGCACCACGAACAGGATACTGGATATGCAAAGTGGAGACAGGCAAAAGCTATCATCACCAGCAACATACTTACATGGGCAGTTACACACTGGCCCCATACACATCAGCTGGAGTTGACGGTATATTTCCAGCCCTCCTACAGAGGGGACTACACATACTCAGACCTTACCTCCTAGAATTGCTACGAGGGAGCCTCGCGCTAGGATACCTACCACATGAGTGGAAAGTATCCAAGGTCTGCTACATACCAAAACCCGGCAAAGGGACCTATGACAGCCCCAAAGCGTTCAGACCCATATGCCTGACTTCCTTCCTAATGAAAACATTGGAGAAAATGGTCGACAGGCACGTGAGGGAACAACTTGTGGGTACACACCCAATACATGAAAATCAATTTGTCTACCAAGCAGGAAAATCCTGCGAGGTGGCACTACACAATTTAGTCTCTAGAATTGAAAAATCTATGGACCACAAAGAAATCACGATAGGCACATTCATCGATATAGAAGGTGCCTTCGACAGAACTACTCACAGGGTAATAGAGGAAACCCTGTTGGAGAGGAAAATTTATGAAGTTTCCGTCAGATGGATCATGACCATGCTGAGGGAAAGGCAAATACTTTCTGAATTAGGATTCAGCAAGATACTAATCAAACCTAAAGGTGGATGTCCTCAGGGTGGAGTGATATCCCCGCTACTGTGGTGCTTAGTGGTGGACTCACTACTGACAAAGCTAAACACCTCAGGCTTCTATGCACAGGGATATGCTGATGATATTGCAGTCCTAGTTGGAGGTAGACATCAAAATGTCCTATCTGACCTCCTAAATAATGTAACCAGAATTATAATGAGCTGGTGCAAGAACAATGGACTTAACATTAATCCACAGAAAGTAAGCATTTGTATCTTCAGCTCGAAGAGGAAAATAGCCATTAAACTACCAACAATTGAGGGAGTCCAGCTGAGCCAAAGCAAAACAGTCAAGCACCTAGGCGTTACGCTGGACAACAAACTCAATTGGGCTAAACATGTGGAACTCACGACCAACAAAGCCCTGAAGTGTCTATGGGCCTGCAAGAGGGCAATAGGCAAAGAATGGGGACTAAAGCCCAAAATGACATTTTGGCTCTACACCATGGTTATTAAACCTATGATGTTATATTCCTCCCTAGTCTGGTGGCACAAGGCAGGGATAAGCAGAAACAAAACCCAGTTATACAAACTGCAAAGATTAGCCTGCCTCAACAACTGTGGCTATGAAAACTACACCCACCGCCAACATGGAACTGATGCTAAACCTAGCTCCACTGCACATGGAGGTGGAAGCGCAAGTCCTTAAGGCCTGCTACAGAATCGTGAAGCTAAATCTAACCTCAAAAGTACAAACTAACTGGGGACACTGGAAGATATTCCAAGAGCTTGAAAAGGATAGACCCCTATCCATGTTTTCTGACATTCAGATCAGGGGCTCATTGGAAACTAACGTTAATATCATTATAAAGGTCAACACATCACATATACCAAACAATGGCATATGCTGTTATACGGATGGCTCACTCACCAAAAGCGGGTCGGGTGCGGGCATCTGGAGGAAAGATAAACCCAACGAAGGTATATATGCCTCATTGGGGAATTTCACCACTGTCTTCCAATCAGAGGTGGTGGCAATCAGGTACTGCGCCTTTGAGCTGCTGAGACAGACGCTGATTGTCTGGGAAGACAATCACTATCTACACAGACAACCAAGCGGCACTTGGTGCACTCAATAACATAAACATTAACTCCAAGGTTGTATGGGAGTGTAAAATAAGACTCAACAGTCTAGCAAACAAAAACAGAGTGAACGTAGAATGGGTGCCAGGCCATACTGGCATACCAGGAAATGAGAATGCAGACACTCTAGCTAGAAAAGGATCCTACATCAAACCCATCACTCCCGAACCGGTGTGTGGCATCAGCAAAAGCTCTGCCAAAAGGAGGATAGAGGAGATTTATGGAGCAAAAAGAAAACAATTTTGGATGACGCAAAACCTACGACATTCCAAACTGTTCCTAGAGAGTCCTTCTGCCAAGAGGAATAGTGAAATTCTAAATCTTGACAGGAATACTATTAAAGACTTACAACTGTATACACCGGACACTGTAAGCTTAGAAGCCACATGTATAGGCTCAAACTAGCGGCATCACCTATTTGTATATACTGCAAGAAAGAGCGCGAAACAGCCTATCACATAGTCTGCCTCTGTGACAGACTCGCAGCTCTTAGATTCAAGTTGTTTGGCCTGTACCGCATTACTGACTCCAAGGCGCATGAGGTAATCAATCCAAGCAGCCTTCTTAAGTTTAAAAAAAAAAAAAAAAAAAAAAAGGTCGATCTTATTCCGGAAAACTTAAATATTTTTCCTTTGGGTCATGAGAGTAATGTTAAGCGACCTCTTCTAGTCTCTTTCTCTCGCCAGCAAGATAAAAGGAAAATTTTCAATTCCACAAAACTACTAAAAGGCACAGGATTTGTTATTCACCAAGATCTTCCAGAAAGCACTCGAAGAAAAAGAATTAAGTTGCTCCTGTTAAGACGTGAAATATAAAGGCTTAATAACTGTCTTAATGTGCAGGTTAGAACAAATTATCTTTTTGTTCTCGGACATAAATTTTCTGGTCCAATGAAGAAGGTTTGAGGTTTTCGAGTGAAAATGGCATTAATAGGTTAAACGATTTAGTTGGTGCTAATCTCTCCGATTTTATTGCTGCTTTACTCTCTGGCTCTCTACCTAAAGACTATTTTTCTAAAGTTGTTCATCAATCTGGTCTGCATCTCGATGGAAGGTTATCTATGTCCAATCCTCAAGCGCTTCAATCCCGTCCTGAGATCTTGCTGCCGTCTGCCTGAAGAAATCTTTGAGTACACCTCCAGGTTCTTCACTATCTCAATGGTTTCTTATAATATATCAGGTTTAAAATCAAAAATTGGATATTTTTGTTTTAATTGAAACATTTGTAATAAAAGACGATTTTTGTAATTATGTAAATTACTTTTCAGAGTTTCACTTGGTCTGGGATCCAGCTACCCGGCGATCCGGGCGTGGACGGGCGAGCGGTGGTAAATTGATAGGGGTCAGGCGTTCTTGCGAGGTTCTTTCTATTATCGCGATAGCTGATCAGTCTTTAATATGTCTAAGGCAAAATGAACTCGAGCTTTACTTTCTACCGGTTTATTTGAATAGCAAGAGTTGGGAGACAGACTTTAAAGCTCTCTGAACTTTGTGCATCCTGCCTGTTAGTTTTGGTTGGTGATTTCAATGTTAGAGTAGGTTCAGCCCAGGTGATTCCTGATGATTTAATAATTAACAATCCAAATTGTTCTTTAACCAGAAAATCAAAAGACAGTTCTAAATTCTCGTGGTTCAAATATTATAGACTTTTGCAATGAAAACGATCTTATAATTTTAAATGGCCGTTTTTTTCCAGATACAGAGGGTGAATTTACCTTTGTTGGTCCTATAGGTTCCTCTTTCAATGATCTCTGTTGCATTCCCTTTGATTATATACCTTTTGTCCATCGATTCGCAGTTTTTCCGACCACCTCCCCCTCTCCATCACTTTCAGTCTTCTTTCAGAAATTAATTGTGTCTCCATGCCATTGCTTCCTCAGCTTTATTAGAATGACTCTAGCAAGGAAATATATAAGGCAAACCTTGATAAAATAATTGCCAGTGTCCCTCAATTTCCAGAAAATCCTCAGAACTATGCCAATGTGTTAGTCAACTGTATTAAAAAGGCATACTCTCCTTTAGCCTCCAAGAGCCCATCATTCATAAAAAAATTCCAAAAGAATCCATGGTTCGATTACCATTGTCTGAAGGCTAGGAGAAGATCTTTTTGCCTCCTTAATTTATTTAGAAAAACAAATTATAGATTTGCAAAGGAAGTTTACATCACTGCTAAAAAAGTTTTTTTTGAATATTTGCAAAGCTCAAAAAGCTGAATATTTTTCTACCTTTTCTGAAAAATTTAAGGCTGCTTATGATTCTAAGCAATTTTGGAGTTTGGTGAATCGATTTCGTAAAAGGAGCTTCATTCTTGGAAATGATATCTCATTGGATGCCTTAGTTTCACATTTTAAAAACCTTCTCAATCCTTCCGTGCTTTGTTTTCCCTCTTATGCTGACCCGTTTATTTTCTCTCCTATTCTGGACTCCCCTTTACTATAGATGAACTGCATGCTACTATATCAACCCTTAAAAACAATAAAGCCCCTGGTCCGGACAAACTAGTTTATGAATTTTAAAAACATGCTACTCCTCTCTTGTTAGATAATATCCTCTCCTTTTTTACTTTCACTTACCTATATATGAAATATATAGTAAGTGGAAGTATTGCGATCGTGAAAAATTTTGACTTCCGGTTTTCAACGGATATACACGTTTTGGGGTCCCCTGAGTCCAAATAACCAAGTTCCGCGAAATGGTCTGTGTCTGTGTGTGTGTGAACAGACTAGCTCAAAAACTATAAACCCTGCAAACCTGAAATTGGGTATTTAGTGTACGTATATGCCCGCAATGTGACAGCAAAAATTTCATCAAAATTGCTCAAAGAGAGGGGGTACTTCATTTAATAACTTTTTTGATTTTCTCAAAAACGGCTCTAACGATTTTGATTAAACTGAGTATTTGATCTATATATATTCCCGAGAGATGACTGCAAAATTTCATCAAAATTGATCAACCGGAGCAGGGACTTTACTTAATAAATTTTGTATCATTTTCACGTGTTTTTTTTTATTTACTCAAAAATGGTTTTAACGATTTTGATCAAACTGGGTATATGATGTATGTATATGCCAAAGATGTGATAGCCAACATTACATCAAAATTGATCAACCGGAGGAGGGACTTTACTTAATAAATTTTTTATCATTTTCACGTGTTCTTTTTATTTACTCAAAAAAGGCTTTAACGATTTTGATCAAACTGGGTATTTGATGTATGTATATGCCAAAGATGTGATAGCCAAAATTTCATCAAAATTGGTCAAACGTTGCGGGCACTTTATTTAATAATTTTTTTCTAATTTTTACCTTTTTTTCGATGATCTCAAAAACGACTTTAACGATTTTTATCAAATTCATCATGTTTAATGAAAATTAGGTGTTCTTTAATATCAGGTAAGCTTTATCATTTTATCAGCTTTATGAGGGGGCTTTTTTTGGGGAGGGGTTGGGGTCTTTTTTGTTTGTTTATTTCCTATAAAGTACCTTTGTTTTTGTTTATATGGAGAAATTAACTGTCTCTCGTTACGCCTAAAAATAAGAAATGGCTAAATATGAGATAAAGAAAACAAGAAGAAAAAAATAAAGAAAACATAAAGAGGAGAAAAATATTCAGTCAACTCATAAAACTTGTTGAGCCCACGCATGCGGAGTACGCTTTTAATGACAGACCATTGTTCATAATTAAAGGAGTTCTGTTCATTTGAGAAGTGGCAATTAACAAAACGCATTAATTTCTAATCTAAGTCAGTCGGTAAGTGAAAGTTGTTTGTTGCGAGCACGCACCAGATTTTTAATTATATTTTTGAGATTGGTAATCTTCCACTATCCTTTAGTAAATCTATAATTTTTCCTCTTTACAAACATGGAGACCCTAATATAGTTTCAAATTATAGAGGCATTTCTTGTATGAACACTATGGCCAAAATATTTACTTCCTTGCTTCTTCGTCGCCTGGAGGATTTTGTTTCATTAAACAATTTATTGAGTAAGTTTCAAACTGGTTTTAGGCGCGGTTACTCCGCAGTTGATAACTTATTTGTACTGACAAATTTAATTCACCTAGAATTATCAACGAAGGGTGGGAAGTTATTTTGCTTCTTCGTCGATTTTAGATCTGCGTTTGATTCCATTGATCACCAGTCTCTATTCTTAAAGTTATTCAACCTTGGTGTTTCCTCTCGGTTTATTCTTATTTTGAAAAAGTTGTATTCTTTTGCTTGCTCCTCAGTTCGAGGTTTAGACCATAACTCCGAGTTCTTCCGTGTTGGCTCCAGAGTAAGACAGGGGTGTTTACTCAGTCCAATCCTGTTTGCCCTCTTTCTGGATGATCTTGAGTCATACTTAGAGGGAGGAATAATGATAGAAGGTCTGAAAGTTAAGATTCTGCTCTACGCCGATGATATCGTCCTGATAGCCAATAATCCTACAGCTCTTCAAAGGAATATTAATATTCTTGAAGGTTACTTTGAGCAGTGGAATTTGACGGTAACCTTGGAAAAATCTAAAATAATGATCTTTCGGAATGGTGGAAGATTGGCCTCTTCAGAAAGGTGGTACTATAAAGGAAAACAAATTGAAACGGTAAATCGTTTCAAATATCTCAGTGTTACTTTAACACCGCGCTTAAGCTTTTTCCCTCATTTGAAAGATAAAGTAGACGTGGCTAAACTAGGTCTTAACAGACTATGGTCAAACTTTATAATGAACAAAAATGTCCCATTAACGGCCAAATTTCAAGTATTCAACAGTGTGTCACGTGCCGTTGTAACTTATGGTGCACAAGTGCGGGGGTTTCAGTCTTATGAAGTCTTGGAGAAATTTCAGAGATTTTTTGTAAGAAAACTGTTTAGTTTGCCTTCTTCCACTCCCAATTATATTTTGGCTCTGAAGACCTCTTTGGAACCTCTTATGATTTACACCCTTCGCCTCCATGTGAAGTATATTACGAAAGTTCTTTCTCTTTCGGAACATAGGCTCCCAAAGATAGTGTCCCAACAAATAATAAACAAGATATTATTTAGGTTTAACAATTGGCTGTCTCTATTCCGCTCTTTTTCTTTACCATTCTCTAGTGATGACATGGGTTTATGGAGTCAACAATTTTCGGCCTTATTTTCCAAAATAAAAGAGGATTACTATGAAAAGAGCTTTAATCGCGCGATTGTATCAGAGCACTTTCTTTTATACAAAGTTTTAATCTCGGATTATAAAAACCGCATTATGTGAATGAGGTGAAATGGCTGCTTAAATTGAGGGGAGAGCTTTTTTATTTGAATTATCGTCCTTGGTTTCAAAATGATCCCGATCAGTCAAGATGTTCTCTATGCAATTGTAGTTCTCGTGAAGATTTGTATCACTTCTTGGGATAGTGTCCTCTATTGGCTGAGTTTCGTTTACTTTATTTTAACAAGCGCACTCTCACAAGGGATGAGATAATTTCTTTTCTGACTGGTCTCTCTCATCCTCGTCCCTTGATCCGTTTCGCTCGTCACTCTTGGAGGGCTAGGTACTCCTGGATGTCTGATATTTAACTTTATAAGTTCTCTTCTTTACTTTATTTTTACTATGGTATATTGAATTTAAGATTTTTTCTTTTTTTTTTTTTTTTTTTTGTCTTTTTTTTTTATTTATTGTTCCTCACAGTATAATTATCCCTCTTTAATTATTTTCTTTCTATCTTTGTTTTATGTTATTTAAAATGATAAAAGTCACTCATAAGTTAATTAATTTCTACGTTTTATTTTCTTTATTGTAATTGCATAGTTGTATTTTATTATTGTTTACCTGAGCTTGTACACTTTATACTTTCAGTGAACTCTGACAGACGGCTATTGCCATTGCCATGTATACTTTATTTTTTAATCCTTTTGCAAATTTTGTGTAAAGCTAATAATAAAGTATTATTATTATTATTATTATAGGTGAGCAAAAGTCATAAATATATTAATAAAGAAAAAAAGTTTTTAGGAAGAGACTATTTAATTATAGATATAGAATGCAAGGCCTCAAAGTCTAGTATTATTTCAATAATTCACTTAATCATGCAGATTACATGCCAAATTTTCTCCTATTCAGGCATCTTCAGGGCTACTACAGTTTCGCAAGCAAGCTAGAAACAGACTGAAACCTTCCCATATGGAAGGAGGGCTAACAGGGAAATATACAGTGTTGCCAACATTCCAACAAATCTAGATAACAGAGATAATAACTGAATAAGGTCTATAGAAAATAAACACAATATTAAAGTTGAAGAAGGTTCAAATAAAGTAATTTTAATTTTACATCTACACATATATACATACACACTCACACCTATTACACACATAACATCATGCACTAGAATTATAAATATATATAAAAAACATATGAAAAGCAAAGGCAAATATAGAATAAATAATTCACTGTTGGTTTAAAATGTTAATAGTTTCAGCAAAAAAGTTGTTAAGATTTCTTGTATCAGTTTTAAAATTGACAACCTTATTAATGTTTGCAGCTATATATAGTGCTTCAAGATATTTTAATTTTTGCTCAGAATTTTCTTTATGCAAAATTATAGTTTTGTCATAATCGAAGCTATGCTGCTTATGCTCGGAAGTGTGTTTAGCTAGGGCAGTTTTAGGTTCTTTTATTCCTTTATTTTTATTTTTGTATTATGTGCATGAATTTTTATGCTGGTAGATTCTATTACAGAGATTTTGAGTAGTCATGCCAATAAATGCATTTTGGCAATCCAGGCAATTAATTTTGTAAATTAGGTTAGAATTAAAACCAGTTGCAATTTTATCTTTGAGCGGGGTAAGTATTTGATCAAGTTTATTGCATGGTTTGTAAGTGATTTTTATTTCATTAATGTCATATTCTATGAAGCTTTGCTTTAGGGATTCAGATAAATGCTTTATATAGGTTAGCGTTCTGTACCGAGCCAGGGGGGGACCATCATTACTATTGTTAGTAGGCATCTTTGGTTTATTTATTTCATTCATGATTTTGTACCATGTGCACGAAACTAATTTCTTGGGATACAGGTTTTTATTCAGAATATAAAAAATTTGATATACGCTCAAAACGCTTCCCATAGGTAGGCCTCGCAATTGCATATAGAGCTTACCATCATAGGTGAACATTCCGTTATTAAAGACTAATTTTAAACCTTCCATGTAAATTGCTTTGTTATTTATAGGTGTGTGACTTTTAATAGTTTCCCATTCATCGTTAGTTATATCGTCTGCTATCTTCATAGGGACTTGCGTGAACAGAGACTTAACGTCAAAACTAACTAATACTTCATCTTTTTCTAAATGCAGTTCGTTAAGTTTTTGTTTTACTTCCATAGAATTTTCAACGTCAAAATCATTTGAATTATTTAAGAAATCTAATGAAGACTTATAGAACTTTGCTAATTTCTCAGTAGGACCTTTGATACTGTTAACTATTGGTCTTAATGGCTTTTCAGGCTTGTGCAATTTCACAAGACCGTATATTCGAGGATGGTTCACAGAATATGTCATTAGTGCTTTCTTTTCAGTATCGTTAATATAGTTCTTTTTATTCAATTTCTCAACAAATTTTATATTAATAAAAAAATTCACCTGAGCTGGCAAGTCCTGCAGAAATGGAGTTTGAGATTGTTGGAGAATCTGTTTCGACAAAATCCCTATCCATTCCAATCAGACCTAATGGTTCCTCTAGATGCAATTCCTCCAATGCGTTACCTACAATGCAAATGTAAATTGTAAGTTATTGCTTATAAATACTTCAAAAATTTAGAGTAGCAAATAAAACCCTAGTTTTTTAAACTAACTTAAAAGATTAATGAAATTAGTCTAAGGCTTTCCAATTTTAATTAAACCTTCAGTTATTACTGACTGCCTTGAATATAACTATATTTTAGGTAATTATAATGTTTATAACGTAGGAGTGCTCTTACAAAAAAACAAAAAGAGAATGAACATTTTATGTTCCAAAGATCGTCTACAACAATAAGGTACAATGAAGAATATTTTATAGGGAAAATGATTTTATAAGCATATGCGGGTAAAGTTAAATAAGAAAATAAACAAAGTCTTGACTATAAAAAAACAATTATATGTTTAATGGCTATATCTAAGCTTATACTTCCAGCTGTAAGCCATAATTACACTTACCCAAAATTTGACAACCCAAAGCACCATAAAATGCTGGCCATTTTACTGTCCCATCACCTTTATAGTGTTTTAGTTAGTTGTTCAAAAATGTAAATCCTACTGAAAATATAGGTAAACAAATGTTTGTTAAACCAAGACTTGTGCCCCCCCCCTCCCCCCCCCCCCGAGACCCTTCCCAACATATTGGCTTTTGATCCCAAGAAGGTAAAGCATTTGACTTCTGCCAATTTTATACAAATCATTTTTAACATTCGAACATAAATTAGAATTTTTTTTCTAAATTAACTATCTTGACTGAAATTAAATTTTATTATAACAGGTAAGTTTTAGGACACAAACTTGTCTTATGTCACTCTTCATTTCTAATGTTTTTCTTTTTATTTATTTTGAGCTCGAGAGTGCTACTTGGCCAGGCAACATTTGAATTCTTCTTCAAGTGGAAGCAGTTTCATAAAAAAAAAGGATCCTTTAATAGCTGTATTGACTAGCATTAACCTAATTTATCCAATTGAATAAAATAAAAAATAAATGTCATCCTTTTAATTTTTAAGTTCTGATACGGACTCACGGGACTCTGTACTTACTGTTTGATGCTCTCCGCTGTCCCTATTCCTATCAACGCCTACTGTCACCTTTTTTTGGTGCAAGTAGTTAATTAATAAAAAGTGTGTTTCTAATTTTTGAAATTTGCATAGAAAAACGGGACCCAACAAACATAGAATTAAGGTGCAGTTTTAAAAATATAAAAAAATTGGACTGCATTTTTTCCCTTACAAAAAGTGTTATAATAAGGTGCTTAATATTACACTTTTAACAAACTAGATAGCCTCTAAAATTCTATAAACTATGAAAGATTTTCATTAAAAAATCAACTATCAGTAGAAAAATCAGTAAAACTGTGATTAATCAGAAAGAAAGCCTTTTTCATCAAATTATAATAAGATTTAAATATCTTCTGAAATATAGTAAGATTTTTTTTAAAATAATAAGATTTTTTTAAATATTTAAATATAATATGACTAGGGGGCTGTCTACTGGCAGACCAAACACAGGTTTTACAATTATGTTCGTTAGTAGTAAAAAAAATCAAACAGGGTTTCTAGCATTTGGGATATGCATGAATGGTACTGACATTTTCTTAAGCATGAATTACGTGATGGTTTTTAATTTTGAACCTAAAATGTGGGAATTTTATTCAAACCTGACATATTTTCAACTTAAATTTACAAAAATTACTGCCAACCATCGATCCCATTTTGTAATCTGTTTTTAACATTTGGATACATTGAACCAATGTGTTTTTACTTTCACTTGTCTATGTTTTTTTTTTTTTTTTTTTTTTTTTTTTTTTTTGTTCGGTACCCTTACCTGGCCATGTGTGGCATACGGGAGGTTACTCTAGAGGTGTAACCAACCTATTCTAACCATGGTGGGAGGTTCGAGATTTTTTCCGTGGGGCCTCCACGAAATAAAAGTCAACCCTCCCAGGGCGGATTCGAACTGCTGCCGTTCGGCTCGAGCGTGCAACAGCGGGTCGCGCTCCTACACGCTCGGCCATCCCGGCCCCACTTGTCTATGTATGAAATATATAGTCAGGGAAAATATAGAAATCATGAAAATTTTGAATTCCGGTTTTCAACAGAAATACATGTTGTGGGGTCCCCTGAATCCAAATAACCAAGCCCTGAAAAAATGGCGCGCGCGGGTGTGTGTGTGTGTGTGTGTGTGTGTGTGTGTGTGTGTGTGTGTGTGTGTGTGTGTGTGTGTGTGTGTGTGTGTGTGTGTGTGTGTGTGTGTGTTTGCTTGTGCGTGTGCGTGTGTGTGTTGGTTCCTGGACCGCCATGATGTCATAGCGTTGACACAGAGCGCGAAGCTCGTCTGCAACAACTCTTCGACGGCCCATGTTTAACTGGATAATGGTAATCTTATTCATAAAAGGTCCTCTTTGCCATCTCTTTGCAACATGTCAAGTGTATAGGGCACTCTCGGCTCCCCACCTTGTGTTTTGTCAGTTGTGGGTGGACTTTTGCCCAAACACAATTAACACAAGTTGGGTCAGCCTTAACCTGTTTCTTGGGGCAGTCTTTCATCATATGGCCACTTGCAGCACACCAGATGCAGACTACAGCTTCGGCTGTACATGTGGCCTTGGTGTGTTCATAGCCCTGACACTTGGTGCAACGAGGGGCATCAAGGTAACCCTTAAATGTCAAGGACCACCATCCTCTATTTAAACTACCAATTTCCAGCAATTGGAACCGAACCATTGGGTGTACTTCTAGCACCCAATTTTTAGTAAACCCGTTTTTAGCCTCTGAGGAAAAAACTGGGCGGAGGTCGTCACTAACTAATGGAGTGGGGACCGACTTCTCGGGTATTCTTTCCCATAGAAATCTGGCAAGTTCTTCCGATCCCCATGAATGGGGCACTCCCCACACCTCCATCTTTGGTTTCCTCCTGAGAGCTAACCTTGCGTGCAGCCCGTTGTCACGTAAGCCCTGCCACCTGATGACTTTTGTGAAGTGAGAGCTGTCCTCCAACCGGACTAGGACCGGTCCTGCGTTGGTTTTCCGAACGATGGAGGCATTTACGCCTATTTGAGCCGGAGATGGAAGTTTATCAATTATTTCCACGGCACTCTTTCCTGCCCCACTGATCGTGAGATAAGTCGCCTTCGACTTGAGAGTCGGTTTTACTGACAGGGATTTGACGATATCTGCCATCGTCTTGGGCTTTTCTTTCAACGTTGGTTCATCTTGTTGAGAAGTCTTACTTACCTCTTCTATTTTATCCTCGCTGGCGGCTGCAGTCCTCCTCTGTCTGGCCTTCCTTCGGCTTCGCTTGCTCTGAACGAGCTCAAATGTGTTGTTTTCGGGGACCTGTGAGAGCACAGAGGCCAAAACCGGCTCTTTCGAGGGTCCAGCTTTGGCCTGTATGTGTTGCTGCGGAACTATCCTGGGGATACTTTTATGCTTCACGTTTTCCCGGATTTCATTAGCTTTGATGCATTCATGGGAAACGAAAGTTTCCTTCACTATTGTTTTAACAAGGACTTTGATTGAATTTTCATTTAAATAGACATGGTTTCTATTATTAATAATATCTAAAAATTTTATAATTCGATGAAATCAGTCCTTTCATTAATGTAATTCCTTGTGGTATTGTTCATTTTTTTGTCGATATTTTTCAAAAAGGCTCTTAGGTTCGTTTGAATACTTCTAGCTTCCCTTATCAGGCCATCTGTATTGAGATCTTCGCACTCTTCTCCTACGTCCGAACCCCTATTCCTCGGTCTTTTGGCCGAGGGCTGATGGTTCTTAAGGATCTTTCCCTCAACATCCTCGTCATCCATTTGATCAGTATTTTTATCAACTATTGTCCAATGTAACCTAAACTTTTAATAAAGTATTTATAACCCTAAAGGCGTTATAATACTATTAGTAGGTTGCTATCGGGTAATTCCACGTCAATTCAACACAGGCTTGAACCTCATCATTTCAGATTTTTCTGAAATTTGGTATATGTGTACTACTTCTATCTAATAGAACAATTGTGAAATATTACTGAGATATGTCAACCCGTTTTTGAATTATTGGTCTCTAAAGCCCTCAAAAATAGGTACAGAAACAGAAAAAATCATGATTAAAAATAGCTGTAGATGTTTTCCAAATTTGACTAGGACTAAGAGATGGGTATTTTTTAAGAGCGCATTCCATGCCATTTCATATTATATACAGTAATGTATAGGTTGGTACTAAAGAAATTTTCTTAAAACCTAGTTTAAAATTTTAATTTCAATTATCTCGAAAAGGGCATCTCTTAAAATTTTTATATTTTTAAAAAAAATAGGCAGTATTATATCCATTCATACAACAAAATATAAAAGTGGGATCAAAATTCCTTCATTACAAAAAAAATTGAAAACTACTAATAAAATTTCATAAATCTAGCATTTTATGATTAAAAATAGCTGCAGATGTTTTCCAAATATGACTAGGACTATGAGATTGATGTCGTTTAACAGCGCATACCATGCCATTTCGTATGATACACAGCAATGTATAGGTTGGTACTCAAGAAATTTTCTAAAATCCAAGTTTAAAATTTTAATTTCAATTTTCTCAAAAAGGACATCTTTTAAATTTTTTATACTTTTTGTAAAAAATAGGTAGTAGTATATCTATTCATACAACAAAATATTAAAAATGGGATGAAAATTTCTTCATTACTACAAAAATTGAAAACTAGTGATAAAATTCAATAAATATAGCTTTATGATTAAAAATCTGGTGCGTGCTCGCAACACACAACTTTCACTTACCAACTTACTTAGATTAGAAATTAATGCGTTTTGTTAATTGCGACTTCTCTAATGAGCAGAACGGCTTTAATTATGAACAATGGTCTGTCATTAAAGGCGTACTATGCATGCGTGGGCTCAACAAGTTTTATGAGTTGACTGAATATTTTTCTTTGTTTCTCCCCCATATATTTTCTTTATTTTTATCATATCTCATATTTAGCCATTTCTTATTTTTAGGCTTAACGAGAGACAGTTAATTGCTCCATGTAAGCAAAAACAAAGGTACTTTATAGGAAACAAAAAAACAAACAAACAAAAAAGGCCCCCCCCCAAATAAAAAAAGCCCCCTCAGAACATTTTAATAATGATAAAGCTTACCTGATATTAAAGAAAACCTAATTTTCATTAAACATGACGAATTTGATAAAAATCGTTAAAGCCGTTTTTGAGATCATCGAAAAAAAGGTAAAAATTGAAAAAAAAATTATGAAATAAAGTGCCCCCTCCGTTTGACCAATTTTGATGAATGTTGACTATCACATCTTTGGCATATATATACATCAAATGCCAAGTTTGATCAAAATCGTTAAAACCGTTTTTGAGTAAATAAAAAAAAACACGTGAAAATGATACAAAATTTATTAAGTAAAGTCCCCCCTCCGGTTGATAAATTTTGATGAAATTTTTACAGTCATATCTCTGGCATATAAATACATCAAATACCAAGTTTGATCAAAATCGTTAAAACCGTTTTTGTGTAAATAAAAAAAACACGTGAAAATGGTACAAAATTTAATAAGTAAAGTCCCCCCTCCGGTTGATCAATTTTGATGAAATTTTTACAGTCATATCTGGGGCATATAGATAGATCAAATACTAAGTTTAATCAAAATCGTTAGAGCCGTTTTTGAGAAAATCGAAAAAAACGTAAAAAGTTATTAAATAAAGTACCCCCTCCCTTTGAGCAAATTCGATGAAATTTTTGCTGTCACATCGCGGGCATATACATACTCTAAATACCTAATTTCAGGTTCGCACGGTTTATAGTTTTTGAGCTAGTCTGTTCACACACACACACACAGACACACACACACACACAGACCATTTCGCGGGACTTGGTCATTTGGACTCAGGGGACCCCAAAACGTGTATTTCCGTTGAAAACCGGAAGTCGAAAATTTTCACGATCGCAATACTTCCACTTACTATATATTTCATATATAGGTAAGTGAAAGTAAAAATAGCTGCAGATGTTTTCCAAATTTGTCTAGGACTATGAGATTGGTGTCGTTTAACAGCGCATTCCATGCCGTTTCATATGATATACAACAATGAATAGGTATAGGCAGTATGACCTATTTTTAAAAAATAAAATAAAAAAATAATCCCCTTTTACAGAAAATTGACATTAAATTTTTACTTTCACTTACTTATATATGAAATATATAGTAAGGAAAGTATTGCGATCGTGAAAAATTTCGACTTCCGGTTTTCAACGGAAATACACGTTTTGGGGTCCCCTGAGTCCAATTAACCAAGTCCCGCGAAATGGTCTGTGCGTGTGTGTGTGTCTGTGTGTGTGTATGTGAACAGACTAGCTCAAAAACTATAAACCGTACGAACCTGAAATTGGGTATTTGGTTAATGGATATACCCGCGATGTGACAGCAAAAATTTCATCAAAATTGGTGAATCGGAGGGGGTACTTTACTTAAAGAATTTTATCTAATTTTTATGTTTCTTTCGATTTTCTCAAAAACCGCTCTAACGATTTTGATTAAACTTGATATTTGATGCATGTATGTGCCTGCAATATGACAGTCAAAATTTCATCAAAATTGATTAATTTGAGGGGGTACTTTACTTAATAAATTTTGTCTTATGTTCAGGTGTTTTTTTTTTATTTACTCAAAAACGGTTTTCACGATTTTGATCAAACTGGGTATTTGATGTATGTATATGCCCGCAATGCGACAGCCAAAATTTCATCAAAATTGGTGAAACGGAGGGGGTACTTTACTTAAAGAATTTTATCTGATGTTTAGGTTTTTTTTAATTTACTCAACAACGGCTGTAATGATTTTGATAAGACTGGATATTTGGTGTATGTATATGCTGACAATGTGACAGCAAAAATTTTATCAAAGTTGGTCAAATGCAGGGGGCTCTTTATTTCATAACTTTTTTTTCCAATTTTTACATTTTTTTGGAATATCTCAAAAACGGCTTTAATGATTTTGATTAAATTAATCATTTTTAATCAAAATCAAGTCATTTTTTTAATATGATATATAAATGGCAATTAAAAAAACATGTCAAAAAAAATGACAGACCATTGTTCATAATTAAAGCCGCTCTGTTCATTTGAGAAGTGGCAATTAACAAAACGCATTAATTTCTAATCTAAGTAAGTTGGTAAGTGAAAGTTGTGTGTTGCGCGCACGCACCATATTTTTAAACTAGGTTTTAAGAAAATTTCTTTAGTACCAACCTATACATTACTGTATATAATATGAAATGGCATGGAATGCGCTCTTAAAAAACACCCATCTCATAGTCCTAGCCCAATTTGGAAAACACCTGCAACTATTTTTAATCATAAAATGCTACATTTAAGAAATTTTATTACTAGTTTTTAATTCTTTTAGTAATGAAGACATTTTCATCCCACTTTTATATTTTGCTACATGAATATATATATATATATATATATATAAAATTCTACCTATTTTTCAAAAAAATATAAACTTTTTACAAAATGCTCTTTTTGAGAAAATTGAAATTAAAATTTTACATTTAGTTTTAAGAAAATTGCTTTTTTATCAACCTATACATTGTTGTATATCATATGAAACGGCATGGAATGCGCTGTTAAACGACACCAATATCATAGTCCTAGTCAAATTTGGAAAACATCTACAGCTATTTTCAATCATGATTTTTTCTGTTTTTGACCTATTTTTGAGGGCTTTAGAGACCAATCATTCAAAAGTGTTCTAGTAGGTACAAGTAGTACACATATTCCAAATTTCAAGAAAATGTGAAATGGTGAGGTTCAAAAAGATATATTTTTGTGTTGATTTGACGTGGAATTGCCCTATCTTGTTTCATATTTAGCCCTGATGATGACCTGAATGTCGGGTCGAAACGTCGGCACAAAATATATGTTATTGCACATATAGTGTTTCATTTGACCACACCCCCAACCATTTTCATCACACATTACAAGGTTTATTTATTAATTTAGTTATTTCTATGAACATATTGAAGGTCTTACTCATAACATCTAGACTATGACTGTCATAGTGTAAAGGAAGAATAGATGAGGCATGAGTTGTTTGGTTGTTCGACATTCCAAGAGTACTAAGATAAAGACTTTGCTTTTCTTGACGTTTTTCAACTTCTCCTAACCTTGAATTGCTGTCAATGGCAACAAGCTGATCCATTAGAAGATCCTACAAAAACAAAAAAAAAACTTCAATAATATCAAGAATAGTAATAATCAAGAAAATCAATTGAAATTAATTTATTTCTTTTTTTATCATAGACTGACTAGCACCCTCGCATTAAGGGCCTATTCACACTATCGGTTTCGCTCCCGCTCCGCTCCTGGTCCACTCTCGCTCTACCCCATTCACACTATCACTCAGCTCCCGCTCCACTCTCCTAATGTCTTATCATATCCACATTATATAATTTTACACCGTTCACTTTTGAACGGTTGAAGCCATTAATAATCGAAGTCGTCTGTATTTGGATTTTAATTAATGATTAACTTTCAGTTATTAAAGTATTTATTTATTCATCAATATTACGGCCAAAAAGAAGTTCAACTTTTCGTTTGTAGAAATAGCTGTTAAGTGTACTTTTCTTGATGAAGAAAAAAATATTATTAAAACATATAACAAGAAGAATATATTGCAATACTATGATGATTATTAATAATTATTATAAATTAATAGTGAAGAAATAATTTAAATTTTTTTTCCGATTGTATTCGAATACGCTTGAAATGTTTAAAAAAAAAAATCAATAAGAAAATAAAACACGAAATCTTGTTGTGAAGCGGTTTTCCCACGAGAAAAATTCATGTTATATTTGAGATATATTTTGCAATGAATTAATGTACCCTTAAAAAACAGTGACCGATTTATTTATTGACTGCATACTCATTGCTATTATAAACGTCTCCTCACTCCTCTAGAATAGTTCAGGCGTATTTGACAGAACATTCGAAACGTAGATCGGCCGTGATGGGACAGTTCTATAGCCACCAAGATCTCTTGATCTCAACCCCATGGAATATTTCGTCTGTGGATATCTCAAGGAACTGATCTATCGCACAGTGACAAACATAGACAATTTGAGAGCAAGGATCTTCGCCGCTGCTGAAAAACTTCGACGTTTTCTCACTTTTGGTGTGACAGTTGGGAGTATGAGAAAACGGGCATGTTTTTGTATTGCAGAGTACGGCTTCCAATTTGAACATAAATAAAATGATTAAAAATAAATTTATTTTAAAGATATTGGTGAGTTGTATTAGTATTTTTAGTTGAACTTTTTTATTCATTTTATGGTGGAGAATCTACTGGTGAAGTTTGTCCCACGAGTAGCATGTCACCTTGTATAATGTGAATATGATAAGACATTAGGAGAGTGGAGCGGGAGCGGAGTGATAGTGTGAATGGGGTAGAGCGAGAATGGAGCGAGACCGGACTTGTACCAATATTGTGATTACTCTCTTTCTATTCCACTTTAGAATATTTTGCCAGTGAGACCGGACCGGGAGTGGAGCGGGAGCGGAGCGATAGTGTGAATGGAGTAGAGCGAGAGTGGACCGGGAGTGGAGCGAGACCGGAGCGGTACCGATAGTGGAATAGTCTCTTTCTATTTCTCTTTAGAATAATTTGCCAGACAGAGAGCGGACCGGGAGCGGAGCGATAGTGTGAATCCACCCTAAATGTATTTATATATTTCTACTAAGCCTTAATGAAGTATTATAATACAAAATACAAATACAAATACAAAATACAAATACAAAAAAAAATACAAATTTTTTATCTTATATTAATTGAACCATTATTGTGGGTAACCACCTATTTTTTAAATAATTTATTTTAAAATTCCGTGGTGCAATAGTTAGCATACCACGCATGTCATGCGGAAGACCCGGGTTCGATTCCCGGCGGAGCCAAGTCTTATCTCTTCAAAAATAAATTATTTAAAATAATTTAAAGTAGGTGGTTACCCACAATAATGGTTAACTTAATAAAAATTAACTTAAAAATTGACGAACGTCAAGAGATGCCCAAAATTGGACAAAAACTGTCGACCTCCCGTACATACTCACAAAACTTGCGAGATCGTGGGAGAGGTGTCAGTGAAGAGGAGGGATTTGGCACCGTTTGGAAGCCACTCCGTGGTGCAATGGTTAACATACCGCGCATGTCACGCGGAAGACGCGGGTTCAATTCCCAGCGGAGCCAAGTTTATTCTCTTCAAAAATAAATTATTTAAAATAATTTAAAAAATAGGTGGTCAACCACAATAATGGTTAAATTAATATAAAATAATTTGAAAATTGATGAAATGTCAAGAGATGCCCAAAATTGGACAAAAATTGTCCACCTTCCGTAAATACTCGCAAAACTTGCGAGATCGTGGGAGAGGTGTCAGTGAAGAGGAGGGATTTGGCACCGTTTGGAAGCCACTCGGTGGTGCAATGGTTAGCACACCGCTCATGTCATGCGGAAGACCCGGGTTCGATTCCCGGCGGAGCCAAGTCTTTTCTCTTCTAAAATTAATTATTTAAAATAATTTAAAAAATAGGTGGTCAACCACAATAATGGTTAAATTAATATAATGTAATTTTGAAAATTGACGAAACGTCAAGAGATGCCCAAAATTGGACAAAAATTGTCCACCTTCCGTAAATACTCGCAAAACTTGCGAGATCGTGGGAGAGGTGTCAGTGAAGAGGGGGCTTTGGCACCGTTTGGAAGCCACTCCGTGGTGCAATGGTTAGCACACCGCTCATGTCATGCGGAAGACCCGGGTTCGATTCCCGGCGGAGCCAAGTTTTTTATCTTCAAAAATAAATTATTTAAAATAATTTAAAAAATAGGTGGTTACTCACAATAATGGTTGAATTAGATAAAAATAATTTAAAAATTGATGAACGTCAAGAGATGCACAAAATTGGACAAAAATTGACCACCTCCCGTAAATACTCGCAAAACTTGCGAGATCATGGGAGAGGTATCAGTGAAGAGGAGGGATTTGGCACCGTTTGAAAGCCACTCCGTGGTGCAATGGTTAGCACACCGCGCATGTCACGCGGAAACCCGGGTTCCATTCCTGGCGGAGCCAAGTTTATTCTCTTCAAAAATAAATTATTTAAAAAATAGGTGGTCAACCACAATAATGGTTAAATTAATATAAAGTAATTTTGAAAATTGACGAAACGTCAAGAGATGCCCAAAATTGGACAAAAATTGTCCACCTTCCGTAAATACTCGCAAAACTTGCGAGATCGTGGGAGAGGTGTCAGTGAAGAGGAGGGATTTGGCACCGTTTGGAAGCCACTCCGTGGTGCAATGGTTAGCACACCGCTCATGTCATGCGGAAGACCCGGGTTCGATTCCCGGCGGAGCCAAGTTTTTTATCTTCAAAAATAAATTATTTAAAATAATTTAAAAAATAGGTGGTTACTCACAATAATGGTTGAATTAGATAAAAATAATTTAAAAATTGATGAACGTCAAGAGATGCCCAAAATTGGACAAAAATTGTCCACCTTCCGTAAATACTCGCAAAACTTGCGAGATCGTGGGAGAGGTGTCAGTGAAGAGGAGGGATTTGGCACCGTTTGGAAGCCACTCCGTGGTGCAATGGTTAGCACACCGCTCATGTCCATTTAAATAATTTTAATGGAAAATAAAAAATAAAACCACCTCTTAAGATTAACCCTTTCATGGCTCTGGACTATATATCTCGCAAAAAAAGTCAGACCCCACAAGCGGACAATGAGATAACTCGTTGCAGGCCGCCAGTCCCCAGTAGCTAAATACGATATATCTCGCAATCGGTTTTTCACTTATTTAATGTTTTCAGATTCACACGAGATAACTTGTCGTGACTAAGGCACATATTAGCGGATCCACGGAGACTTAATAAGTACATCTCGCGGCCGCTAGGCTGCAGGGGTGTCTCTATTGCGGAAATATTTGTTTCATGCAGCTGCCTATCATCTGGGTCTTCCGTCTCACCCCTTTTTTACCTGCTAAATTTCTTTTTCTGTTTCTTATCCCTCCCCCGGCTACAGTCAGGAATCTTGAAGGATATATTTACCATTAGAGTTTATTTACTATTAGACTTATTTACTATTAAAGTTCTAGATGCTCTGAGTGATAGTCCTCTGTTTTTTACTCTATTATTGCTAATGATGATCTAGCATTTTAATTTATTGAAATAATGATAAAAGTATTATAGAATCATAAAAAAAAAAAAAAAAAAAAAAAAACGAAATGGGCCAGACTCAATGGCTACATATGTAACATTAAAGCCAATAAACCTTAAAAAAAAAAAAAAAAATCATAAAAAATAAATAAAACATTAAGAAATAGTTGGAGAAGGTTATGAGGAGTTAAAGTTGAGGCAGTCAGCGGCGGAGAGTGGCCTGCACGCCTTAGCTTGGAGAGTGTAAAAGCCGGCAGACCCACGTAACTTCTCAGTACAACTTTCGTTCCGAGTGCTGAGCTGTTAAAGAGTTAAACCAACACAATAACTGAAAAGATTAAACAATGGCCGGGAATTGAACCTTGCTGGTAATGGCCCTACGAGCTTAATGGTAAGAGGGCTGCAACGGAGAAAACCTGGGTTTGATTCTTGACCGTGATTTTCAATCTTTTCTCTTTAATTAGAATTATTTAAAAATTATAAATTAATTATTTAAAAAAGAAATATGACTGAATTTCAACTTATGAAGTTTAACTGTGATGGTCAATTACATCCTATCGTCAATACAATACAGTCCACTACTTACTATTTTGCAATGTGGCGAGACCTGGTGGGTGGGATCACTTAAGAGAAAGGAATGGCTTCATGGTTAGCTCAATTAAAATCAACAATGATAAGAGTGCTACAACAGAGATGCAGAAGACCTGGGTTTGAATCTTTTTTCTTCCATTAAAAACATTTTTCTTTTAATATGAATATTTTTTGTTAACCAAAAATGTGGAAAATAACCCCAAACATAAAAAAAACAAATAGCCTTTATTTACTTTCTAATTGTGTGAAAAAAAAAAACCAGCTGTCAATCAATGATCTACGTCGCCTATAAAAAAAATTTAAAAAATTTAAAGACGTATACATCATATATCTCACCAAAAAAATAAAGATATTCCGAAAACTCATGAAACTCGTTGAGCCCATACATGTGTAGAATGACTTTAATGACAGATCATAGTTTATAAATAAAAGCGCTCTCTTCATGGGAAAGAATTGTCAACATGGTTTGAAATATACTTATTTAATGGAAAGTATTTGTTTCCATGGTAACTAAATGAAGTTTTCAACGAATAAGTAGATATTAATAAAATCAGATGCGATGGAGTATCATGCTTGGATTCCCGTATCATCACAAAAAAAAAACTTTTGTTTAACAATAAAATTTTTTAGTGTAATTTAGAGAGTAAAAACGTGATGCTCAAATTATTTAAAGCAGTTTACGGTGAGAAAAACATATGGTACAAGACATTCTTTAATTATTTATATTTTAGTTTACAAACTTTAGTTCCGTAATAGAATTTTGAATGCAATATAAAGTGGTTTTAGAGGAACAGTAATTGCTCTCCATTTGCGGAACGGCATAAGAGACAAACATTTGAAAATTAAGTTTTCATTAACTGCGAGCCGTAAATACCTCTTCTATCAATTTCCCTTAATAATATATTTAAAAAAAATAACTCGCAGCAAAAAAACTCTACTTTTGATGAAATTAGGATTTTTTAGACTTTACAAAAAGAAATAAACAATAATAAATCAAAATGTACTGGGCCACCTGTGGTGAAGTGGTTAGCATCAAAAAGTACTGAGGACTTTCAAGTTTTACAATAGAAATTATAATACTCTATAACTTATGGAGAAAAACAATAATAAGTAATTAAATGTGGGAAAATGTGTTGTTTCTGAATGGCGTATGGATATTTATAAAAACACGTCAATTTCTGATCTAAGTAAGTTGGTAAGAGAAAGTTTTTTTTTATTATTGAATTTTTGTAACAACCAGAGGCATACAAAACCGACCAGCTTTTGACATCCATATAATGAGTATATAGAAAAGAATGCTTATTCTATGTTTATAATTCAGGGTAATTTTTTATTCTTTTACGGTATTTTACATTATTTAGCACTGATGAAGTGTTTGGAAGAAAACTAAGAACTCGGTCATGTTATAACCGGTTACACTGTCTAGGGGGTAAAAAAAATACATTATATACCAGCGATATTTATCATTTGTACACCATTCTCATTCAAGGAGATAAGTAGCTTAATTTTTTTTTTTTTTTTTTTTAATTGTGGGCATGAATTCTCAATCTTTCCCCCCTGAGCATGTTATCTTTCTTGTTTGATTTCTTTACAATTTCTCCTGTTTGGGATCATGCTAAGATAATGAAATTGTCCTCTCACTTTAAGATTACAAATAACCCGATAGAAAAAAAAAAAAAAAAAAAAAAAAAAAAAAAAAAAAAAAGAGCTATGCTGCAAAAACTGAAAAAATCTACATGGAAACAATTATGGGTATTCTTGAACCACCTGCCGTATTGATCAGATTTAGTGATGGGCAATGAATTGAATGGCATGCATTTTACAACTTATTTTGAATAAAACATTAATTTTTGCAAAAAATAGAAAGAGAGAACTTAATAAAGGCTGTTGTATCACTTGAGGATTTTCTATAAAAACTAGATCAATAAGCCCTCCTTTTTATTTTTTGATTAAAAGAAATAATCCATTATTAAGAACATATCGTTTGTTTCCATTTTACATTTTTTCAAATAAATGTTTTCATTAAATAAATTATATTGCATTTGTATAATTATTTGATTTTAAATATTTAACTAAATAGAAAAATCTTTACACTTTATAGTCATATAAATACCCTATGGATTACATCATGCTGCGCAGTATGATTGAATGTTGAGTTGATTTGGTTATCAATCCTACTGTGAGACAGTTGTGCTCCAGGGGCCTTACTGTGAGAACTGTTGGAACCAATGCTACTTGTAGATGCACACTCCGACATGTCTCCACTGCCATTCTATGGGAGCAAATGCAAAGTATATACTTCAATCAAAGGAAATATTAATAACAATTTAGTTAAATAAAAATAAAACAATTGCTGATATAATAAAAATTGAATATAGTATAAGAATAAACACTTAACACTTTTAGATTAGTAAAACTTATTAACGTATAGAAGAATAAAAATTATTTTTTATAAATGCAATTCCATTTCAAAACAATAAAATTTTTAAATATCATTAAATAGAAAGTCAAATATTCTTTTTAGCGGCTCCTCCATGTTGGTGGAACATTTAGAAAATCTTATCCTTACACAGAATTATAAAATCATCCTCACAACAAGAAAGGTACACAAAATAAATTGAAAAGGTTTTATAGGTGCTTGATATTTATAACAGCATTGATATTGTTACACTAACTAACAAATAATTTGGGTTTGAACAATTAATAATAATGTGAAGTTACAAAAATATCGAGCAAACAATGATAATACAAAAATAATATAACGGAACAGAAAAATTATATATTAGACTAGCCCAACCGCTCACTTATATATCATAGGGTGTCAATAATCTATATCGGCCTTGAATATTTGAGGGCGTTCCGTAACATATGACCATGTGGTATTAATTATACTCTTTATGACAATTCCAAAACCTTTTTTATTCTTTTTTAGAAAATTACAGAAATAAACATACTGATTTTGTTTGCTACATTGTTAAAAATAATCTAGTGATAAGCAAAGGATCTAGTAAATCTTTATAATACAGTTCAGCTATTGTATAACCGAAGAAGAAAGATTTATAAAAGATAAATAACTCATTAAAAAAAAAAGTTGTCCAAAAACCTACAGATGATTCACTACTCTTCTTGTTTCTTTTCCGAACAGAAGGAAGTGCATTTGATAAAATATCTGCCAAGCTTGTACCCAATTCCATAGGTGCAGCTAATTCTCTAGCTATGCTCATCTCCTCTGTAAAGAATAAAAAAATAAATTCAAAAACTTATAATAATTTTCATTTTAATATAATAAAGAAAAAATTCTGGACAAAATTTTTGAACGCAACTAGAAGAATTAAATTACATTTGATCAACGATTGAGTCTAATAACAAATTATCATAACCTACCAAATGTTTTCATAATGGTCTTTTAGTCTATAAAATAGATAAGGTAGTATTAGAATGTAAAATAGCCGTAAGAAGAAAATATCCATGGTTTTAGCCTTAAAAGGCCATATTAGCCAAGGATTTTTACTCCCATTAAAAAATCCTAGGGCCACCACGGGACGTGAACCCGCAACCTTTAGTATTGTAGGTTGCATGGGTCACTTGTGGTGTAGAGGTTAACTATCCACTACACCACCAAGTGACCCCTACCTACTATTTGAATTAAATTGAAAAACAAAAATTACATATATTTATTTTTACGCATTGTTTACTGGCAGCAGAACAGTATACTACAATTTAAGTATACTATAACTAAAGTATACTAAAACTACCTGAAATCTGAACTAAATAAACTAAAAAGTATCTAAAATTAAAAAAATCTGGTGCGATGCGCACAACACACAACTTTCACTTACGAACTTGCTTAGATTAGAAATCGACGTGTTTCGATAATATGTAAACGCCATTCCTCAACTTCACCCATTTTTCCACATTTAAGTATATACTTATATTTGTATATCTCCATAATTTATAGAGGATTTGTATTGCAAAACTTGATAGTTCTCAGCACTTTTCAATTTATTATTGCTTATTTCTTTTTTTGGGGGACCTAATTTCATCAATAGTTGAGTTTTTTTTTACTGGTTGCTTGTTTTATATTGCGAGTTGCTTTTTGTAAATATATCGTGAAGGTGAATCGATAGGTGTATTTAACGTCTCTTATGCCTTTCTAGAAATCAAGAACGATTACTGTTCCTCTAAAATAGCTTTATATTGTTTTCAAAAATTTATTATTTTTGAAGTTTATTATTTCTAGACTAAAATATACATTTATTAATTATAGACTGTTATCTTATACCATATTTTTACACACCTGCGATGCTTCAAAAATTTGAGCATCACATATCTCTTAAGTAAAATTAATCTTTTTATTATTAAATATTAAATTAAATTTTCATACGATGGTTAATAAAATTTTGGCTGTCACATATACATACATCAAATACCAAGTTTGATCAAAATCGTTAAAGCCGTTTATGAGCAAAAAAAAAAAACACGAGATAATGAGACAACATTTATTAAGTAAAGTGCCCCCTCCGTTTAACCAATTTGATGAAATTTCGGCTGCCGCATCGCGGTCATATACATACATCAAATACCAAGTTTGATCAAAATCGTTAAAGCCGTTTTTGAGCAAAAAAAAAACACGAGATAATGGGACAACATTTATTAAGTAAAGTGCCCCCTCCGTTTAACCAATTTTGACTGTCACATCGCAGGCATATACATACACCAAATACTGAGTTTGGTCAAAATCGTTAAAGCCGTTTTTGAGTAAATAAAAAAAATCACGCGAAAATGGGACAACATTTATTAAGTAAAGTGCCCCCTCTAATTAATCAAATTTGATGAAATTTAGACTGTCGCATCACGGGCATATACATACACCAAATACCAAGTTTAATCAAAATCGTTACAGCCGTTTTTGAGAAAATCGAGAAAAACGTAAAAAAAATAGTTTTAAGCGAACAGTAAGTGATTTTATGGGTTAATGTTTTACTATAATTTTGATTTATTAGTTGTTTTTTTTTTTTAGTGTCCCTCTATGCTACTAAGGCTAATCGGACGATGCTATCCATATATGAGCCTATCCAGGTATAATTAGGATAGGGGTCTTAATTAGTGCCTGACATCGTACAGGCTCGGGGCCTCCTTTTTACTTCCTATCCGAGGAATGGCATAGCCAAGGATTTTTTTTTACTCCCAATAAAAAATCCTAGGGCCACTGTGGGACGTGAACTCGCGACCTTTAGTATTGTAGGTTGTCATGCTAACCACTACACCACAGGTGACCCCTATAATTTTGATATCTATGGCTTTAACATTATATTAATTTTTGTGTTTACAAATTTATAATCACCTCTTTTATAGAACATAACATGAGCCATATTTATGAAACTGTAAAGTTTACAAAAAAAAAAAATAAAAAAAAAATCATGCCAATAAATTTATATTTATAGGTGTAATACTACTTAAAGTAAATTGAAAAAATAATATATTTATATTTAAACGTAGTAAACTTCCATCAAAACTGCTTAATTTGGTATTTATACATATAAGACAACTCTTTTGCATGAGGAGAACGCCTTTATTTATAAACAATGGTGTCAGTAAAGGCCTACTGCACATGCATAAGTGAGTTCGTGTTTTAAGTGTTGTCAGAACATGGGTACCTCATTTAAAAGTAGGAAGTATGAATTTCTCATGCATATAAACTGTAATATATTCAGAGAGGCCCTAAGAGTATTTTTTAAAATAAAACTATAAATAGTCCTTGTATAGGTTTGATTCTATCAAAGAAGTTTATTTTTTAATAATTCATAGTTTCTTATAAGTGATAATAGAGTAGTTATCTTGTTAAGTTTGAATATTAATTCAGTTAGGTAAACCTTTTTATTGAAATAATGTTAGTAATTGTTCATTTTAGAATCTCATTACTTTTATTTATTTAAATGTTTAATTAAGATAAGGTAATGTCATTTAATAATATTTAATAGTAAAGGAAAGTAACTAATACTTGTTTTCATTTAATTGTTAGATTTAATATTTTTATCAATAACATAACCTACTTGTCCTTTAATTTTTACTTAGTTGTTTATTCACTAAAAATAGTTAATTATTCTTTTTATTTTGTTTAATTTTACTTATAAAGGTCAGGCCACAAATGTCCGCACCACATCCACACCGCAGCATGGATCTGATTCATTTACGATGGATAGATACACACACGGATGCGGTGCGGACATGTGTGGCCTGACCTTTAGGCATAACTAAAGGTAATATGTAAGTTAAATTAAAAATAGGTAGAAAATAGTCCGGGGAGGCGGTCAATAAAATACAAAATAATATAAAACTATTTTATTGTTGCCGATGTTTCGACCCAACTATGCAGGTCTTCGTCAGGGCTAAATAAACAAGACACAGACAACAACATGAGTAATTAGGACAAAGAATATGAACTGGCTAGATAAAATATGAAAAAAACAAAGAATATGAACTGACTATGTAAGATATAAATGGATGTCAACTTAAGGTTAAGCATATAATTTATATACACATGGTTTAATATGGTTATTGACACTGATACTGTTAATACTGATGCTGTTGATACTGATAATATAGGTGGTGTGATAAGATGGGGTAAGGTACGTAATAGTGGATATGTTATGAGAATGGTGTACTATGGGTAGATATTGTGGCAAAATGGGGCAGAGTTGAAGAGGGATTAATATATGATAGATTATAAATATAGTAAATGAAGGAGCTTATCTTATGACAGGGATGGATGTCACGGCCAGAGTGAGGGCTGGAAGGGTCAAAGGAAGGTAAGATTTGTCGGAGGGGGGGAAAAATGTCAGCAAAAAAGTGTGGGCCGCAAGGAGGGTTAGGATTTGTTTACATAAACTAACTTTACACAAATACAAAACATTGGTTACAAGAATAAATAGTGGCATATTTAACAGCATAACAAAATTGAGAAAACTTATAATTTGCTGACTATATATGTATGTAATTAATATTATGTGAAAAACATTAAAATTGGATTAAACAAAAATTTAAAATAAAGAATTACATTACTCTTGGTATAAATAGGCTATTTCTGTATTCGATAGGAACATATTAATTATCTATGTAGCCTTTAGTGTTAGAAACTGTACAATTGTGGAACTTGACATATTTTTATAGGTTCAGTACAAATAATAATTGTTATTTCATATAATAATTTGTTCATTCTATTAAATGAACTGTAGTAGATGTGTTCTATTGTATGAATTAATCTGGTTCTATTACATAAAATGGGTATATAATATGAATAGGTGGATATGTTAAGTGAGGAGCGAGAAGGGGAGGTTATACAACAAGTACTGAAAAGAATTTATATGTTTATGTAATATATACGTGTTATGTGTCAAGAAATGGTGGCAGGGAAGGAAATTTTGTAAATAGAATAGGAGCTACTGGGAGGGCGGTAGTGTGAAGGTGGTGACGGAGGGATATTATAGGTTATTGTTGTTTGATAAGGTTTAAAATGTGTCTGTAAGTAAGTGAGATACAATTCTTGTCTATCTTGTGGTTGACAGGGTTCGGTTCGAGATGAATGTATATGGATTCGGATATAAGTCTTTTTTCATGGTTAGGAACTGTAGCGAGGATAGAGGTTTTATCAAAATCGAAGGAATGGTTAAGGCTTAAGGCGTGTTCTGAGAGTTTGGACGCGGAAAGGTTACGGGACGTTATGGAGTATTTATGTTGGGAAATGCGAGTTTTAAGGTGGTTTTTGGTTTCTCCGATTTAGGCTGAATTACAATTGGTTGTTGAACATGGGACCCGGTAAACAATATTGGATTGGTATTGTATAGGAATGGGATCTTTAAGGTTGGAAATTTCCATAGTCAGTTCATATTCTTTGTTTTGTTTTTTTTGTTTTTTCATATTTTTTATATTTTATCTTGCCAGTTCATATTTTTTGTCCTAATTACTCTTGTTGTTGTCTGTGTCTTGTTTATTTAGCCCTGAGGAAGACCTGCATTGTTGGGTCGAAACGTCGGCAACAATAAAATAGTTTTATACTATTTTGTATTTTATTGACCGCCTCCCCGGACTATTTTCTACCTAATTCTATATCCGGTCAACTATCATCTATCCAATATAAATTAAAAATATTCTGAACATAATCTATAAAAACGATTAAAATTGCATATTACTCAGACTGTTCTAATACTTTCTGCACTGATTGTATCTTTATTAACTGGGTAAAGGTCAGGCCACACATGTCCGCACCGTATCAACGTGTGTGAATGGTTACTATCTATCCTTCATAAATGAATCAGATCCGTGCTGCGGTGCAGACATGTGTGGCCTGACCTTAATGCAGTACAGTTATGTAAAATAATGACATTATGATTGAAAAACAGATGTGAAAGAAAATGTAATCTATTGTTATCAGATAGGAGCCAATGCCTCCATAAGTGTGTATATAACAAACACATGCGCCATCTGTGGCCGATCCGGCAACTACATTTTCAAAACATTACGAACTTATTTAATTTAAAATCTAATTTAAAAGAGAAATTCTTTTGTATTTTGTCATCTTTTTGAAAATAATGGCTTGTAAAAACATAAAACCAATAAAATAAAGCCTAAAGATACCAAGTCCTATCTATTCAACTATAACAGTGCAGGGCTGTGATTGGTCAATTGTTTGTCCCTTGAGGTATAAATAGGGCAGTTTTGCCCAACATTAATTAGTCTTTATCTGGTCTTTTACTTAGTCGGTCTTAGACACTTCTCTCTCTGCCCGATAGCTCCTGGTTGTCTCTGGGATGTTTAAACCTATCTGTCGCATTTCATTTATTTTCCTTCCTCACCCCAATTTTACCCTACCTATAGAATCCTGGGGGTTGTCCTCCCAGGGCCTGTAACATTGGTTGACCCTCTGTTCAGGTTGCCTTGCTTAGATAAGAGCCCTAGAACTGTCAAGGCCCACGTTTCTCCCGTGGAATTAGCTTTGGTCAGTTTTACCTTTTGAGGTAAGAGGGTAGGGTAGCGTCACTCTGGCAAGGATATTCCTTTCATTCCTTACATCTTAGACAGACAGACAAACAAGACAGACAGACAAATGTGTTTACTTATATACAGAAACAGAAAAAAAATTAAAATATAACGAAATCTCACCAAAACACCACTGCAGAGGGTAACACCTGTTCGCAGGAGTTCTGATTTAACAGTAACTTAGAGTAAAATATTAATAACCGACTCTTAATAAAAACAAATAAAATAAGAATAAATAAATGTAATGGTGGTACAGAAAAAAATAATAATAGCCTCCAATTGCCATAATTAAGAAAAAGAACCAGCAATTTCAGAAAGAACTTCATTGTTCAAGACTGCAAATAATAGATACACAATAAGCTATATTTCCTACAGAACATATTTGATTATTTTCATTGTTAACTTTAGTATATGGAGAACGTATGGTTGTTACTGAAAGGGAGATTTAAAGGTAAAAAGTAGAATATTATTATGGGTAGTCGCGGTATGAAGATTCGGTATATAATATATAGTATATTATGTGGCATTTTAGTTAATAATTTACTACAAATAATAGATACACAATAAGCTATACTTCCTACAGAACATATTTGATTATTTTCATTGTTAACTTTAGTATATGGAGAACGTATGGTTGTTACTGAAAGGGAGATTTAAAGGTAAAAAGTAGTATATTATTATGGGTAGTCGCGGTATGAAGATTAGGTATATAATATTTAGTATATTATGTGGCATTTTAGTTAATAATTTACGAAAATCGTTAGCGGTATTTTATGGGAAGTGCTCTATTAAAAAAAGCCGATAGGAAAATGCCTCTCTAACATATCCGCTGAGCAAAGCACAATCTTTACCATTCAAATACGAGATTACCTCCTTGTCAGTTAGAGTGTAAGCATTAAACCACTTAGCCCTATAGTCCCCTAAGATAGTGCAACTCCCAATATAATGGCTTATTGTTTCTAACTCCTCGCGCGGGTCTCATTACCGCGTATGGGGAGCGTCCCACGGGTGGCGGATGTGGGGATGGTCGGTGGAAATTCCTAGGAAGTTCCTCCCGGCTAAATCCATAGGACTCGCTGACCAACAATGAGAGCGGCCCCCCAGGCTTGCTGGAGGGTGTGACATAGGTTTGAACGCCCTACTTACATTTTATTAGTTCACCCAAACACCACAAAAAAGTCATGGATCTCCCTAAAGTAAAACGCTCATTATCCGGAGGTAAACTAGTCCCCCGTTCGGGTCTCCGGGTGGGGACTGCTTTAGGGGATTCATGCCGCAAGTTGAAAAATATAGATCTAAGCATAGGGACGTGGAACGTAAGAAGTTTAAATACAGCGGGTGGGTTAAAATCGGTCGCGAACGAGGTAATAGGGTATAGATTAGATATAGTGGCGCTGCAAGAGGTCCGCTGGCCGTGGGAGGGCTCGTTAAGGGAAGGGAAGTACACTTTGTGGTACGGTGGGAGCGGAAACTATTGTTTAGGCACCGGATTTCTGGTTAGAAATAGGTTACTTTCCGCGTTGAAGGACATCCGATTTTACGGAGATAGGTTATCGGTAGCTATATTTCAGGGTCGGTGGTTTAAAATCGCGTTGATCAATATACACGCACCTACTGAAGATAGTGACGATGAAGTTAAATGTGAATTTTATGAAAAACTTGAATCGATTTATGACAAACTACCGCGAGGCTACATAAAAATTATTCTGGGAGACGCAAATGCAAAGGTAGGGAGGGAACAAGTAATTATCCTACGATCGGTAGAGAAAGTTTACATGAATATAGTAATGATAACGGAATACGACTAATAAATTTTGCCACCTCGAAAAACCTAATAATCAAAAGTACTACGTTTAAACATAAAGATATACATAAATATACTTGGACGTCTCCGGATTCGCAAACCCGTAATCAAATTGATCACGTCTTGGTTCAACGTAGGTGGCAAAATAGCGTAATTAATATTCGATCATATCGTGGGGCCGAATACGGGTCGGATCATGAACTAGTAATCGGGAAAATTCGCCAGAGACTTATAATACATAGGAAAAATGAGGCTGGTTTTAATTATGATAATTATAATTTGGAGAAGTTAAAAATTCCAACGGTTAGAAAACAATTCGAACTGGAAGTTAAAAATAGGTTTGAGGCGTTGGAATCGTCTGACGAGGATATCGAAGACATTGATAAGTTGTGGGAAGGTATCAGGGATAGTATTAAAGAGGTCGGTAACTCGTGTCTTGGAAAAAGGGAAAATAAAAATAAACCTTGGTTTGATGATGAATGTATTAACATGTGCGACAAAAGAAAAGCTGCTAAATTAGAAGCGTTAAATATTCCTAACGAAATCAATCTTGCTAACTTTCGAGCATCAAGAAAAGAAACAACTAAACTGCTAAAATTTAAAAAGCGAGAATATCTCAAAAATAAAATAATAGCGATCGAAAGTAACAAAATCGAGAATAACGTTAAAGCCATGTACGAAGGCATAAACAGAATTCGTAAACGGTCGGGCCCGGTTACAACTGGAATTAGGGATGAAAATAACAATATCTTGGCCGATCCGGTAGACATCTTAAGACGATTCAAGGATTATTTCGATAGTATTTTAAATACAGAAAATAATAATCTATCTTCCTCTTCGGAATACCAGAGTGCTGAACCGTTAGTAGTAGAACCGAGTAAAGAGGAGGTTGAAATAGCCATTGGAAAATTAAAATCTCATAAAGCAGCGGGAACAGATAATGTCCCTAGCGAACTAATCAAGGCATGCGGGGAAGCTGGGATATCAAAAATATTTCTTTTGGTTAAGAAGATCTGAGAACAAGAAAAGATACCCGAAGAGTGGAAAGAGTCTATTCTCATTCCGATTCACAAAAAGGGATCAAAAACGGATTGCAATGAGAATCTCACTCCTTCCGGTTTGCTATAAAATATTTACGTTAATCCTAACTAGTCGAATCACTGAATACGCCGAGGAAATTATCGGAGAATATCAATGTGGTTTCAGGCAAAACCGATCAACCATAGACCAAATATTCTCTCTTCGCCAAATATTAGAGAAAAAATTAGAATATAACGGAATCGTACATCAGCTTTTTATCGATTTCAAAAAGGCATATGACTCTATTGACCGCCAAAAGTTGAATAACATTCTGGTCGAGCAGGGAATACCAAAAAAATTAGTAAACTTAGTAAAAATGTGTATGACCGAAACGTTCAATAAAGTTAGAATCGGTAATTATTTTTCTGAGAAGTTCGAGGTCCGCTCTGGTTTGAAACAAGGAGTGGTGAGGATTTCGCGGATATCAATGTAGGGGGGAATACGTTTGAACAGGTAGAGAAATTTAGATATTTAGGGGCGATGGTAACTAGAAAAAACGAAATCGATGAGGAAATTAAGGCTAGATTAAAAGCCGGTAATGCTTGCTACTTTTCAGTCGCGAAATTGCTTAGCTCCCGCCTTCTGTCCCAAAACTTAAAAATTAGGATTTACAAAACTATTATTCTTCCAACGGTCGTTTACGGATGCGAAACTTGGCCGCTGACATTGAGGGATGAGCAACGGCTTAGAGTTTTTGAAAATAAAGTACTGCGTAGAATATTTGGACCGAAGAGGGATGAAATAACCGGAGAATTTAGAAGCTTACACAACGCCGAACTGAGTGAACTTTACCCAGTAAATATAATTGACATGATTGCAGCAAGACGAATAAAATGGGCGTGTAAAATTGCAAAACTTGGCTGTGAACGTATTCCGAGAAGATTAATAAGCGCGGTGCCGGATGGGAAACGTCCGAGGGGCAGGCCGAGACGGAGGTGGGAGGATTGCGTTCGGGCGGATCTATCGAAGTTAGGTCTGGAAGACGGTCGATGGATGGAGGTGTGCAGGGAGCGAGTGGTGGTGTCGGCATCGAACCTTCGGGTTCGTTAAGCCTTTATTATTATTATTATTATTATTATTACTGTTTCTAACTGGTTGGCATTGCACAGGCTGCAGTTATGATTACGCTTGCTGTCCCATGGCCCATAGGTAACTTCAGCAACTCCCCCCTGGCTTTGATTATATTGATAATAAAGGAAAGTTTGTACTCATCTTTCATATAGGGGTTGTTCAGTAAATCAATGTCTAGCTCTTTGTAAAAAAGATGAAGTTTAGAGTTACTGTGGGCTTCCAGACATTGACCTCTAAACAGCTCTTTTTCTTTTTCAACGAATACTTTCAAATTAGCTGATAAGTAATCAACTGTGAAATCTCTTTGGCCCAAATTAAATTTATTTCTGATATATCTGACACAAAATACATTTCTTTTTATTAAAATATTTGATAGCTGAGAGGGTTATCTTTGGTGTGGGTATTGCATGGTTTTAATAATATATTTTAAATGAAGTTGAAGTGTGTGAATATAAATCAGGTCGATGCCTGTCTCCAAGTATAAGATGTAATTTGGGGTGTTCCTGGGCAACCGAAAGATTTTTTTCAGAAAAAAAGTCCCTAACCGTTCTATTGTGCTTCTATTGTGGGGTATTTCTTTGATACCCCCAGACTTGGGCTCTGTAGGATATTATGGATCGTGATGCTGAGTGATAAATTTCGAATTTTTTGCTCAAGGGAATATCATTGTTTGAGATAAGAGAATTCCAAGTAAAGTTGAGTCCATGTTTTGCCTTGGCCAGGACATTATTGAAGTGTTGGGACAGAGACAAACCGGGTGTGATCCCAATCCCCAGGTAGTTATAAAAATTCACCACTTCTATGGATTCACTACCAAGTTTCCATTTTTCGATTCTTGCCCTCCTGAAACCATTCTTAAAAATCATTATTTTTGATTTTTCCAGATTAATGAGCAAGTACCATTGAGAACAATAAATTTCTAAACGGTTGATCATTAACTGGAGGGAAACAGGATCTTCCGCCAGAAGGACAATATCGTCAGTATACATTAGGCAAGGGATCTTAAGGCCATCGGTAATTATTCCACCCCCAACAAACTCAACTAAATCGTTTATAAATAATGAAAAGAGAAGAGGGGAGAGTAGACAGCCCTGTTTGAGTCCCACGGAAGTCCTTATAGACTCCGTTAAACACAGCACTGATGCCTCACTATTTCTATATAAGGCCTTCATTACCGTAATAAATTTCGTAGAAATCCCTAGATTGTGGAGTTTATAGAACATGTCTCGATCCGTGGAGTCGAACGCTCCCTTGAAGTCGACGAAGAAGGCATAAACCTTTCCCCGCTTTTTAGAGGTTAACAAACTAACCACAGAGAAAAGGCAGAAGATGTTGTCAGCAGTGCTATACCCCTTCCTGAAGCCTCCCTGATGTTCCGCCAAAACATTATTGTCGGCAACCCACTTTTCCTGCCTCGCAAGTTTAAGTCCTGTGAAAAGAACAACATGACACTGAATCATTTAGCGATATCCCTCTATAGTTTTTTGCTTTGTTTTTGTCACCTTTTTTAAAGAGGGGAATTATTATGGACTTGTTCCAGTTGGTTGGAACTTTGCCCGTTTCCCAGACAAAATTAAGGAGATCCAAAAGCCTTAACAAAAAATCGGTGGAACAGTTCTTGAAGAATTCAAAGGGCACGCGATCCTGACTCGGAGCCTTGCCATCCCTGCATCTACTCAGTACTGCCTGGAGCTCCCACAGTTCAAATTTTCTATCTAATTCTTCGTGTATGATAAATGAGCTAGCGAAGTGGAAGGGTGCAGAAGTAAGTTCAGGGTTAAGAAGTTTTTCAAAGTGCCTCACCCACTCATCCAACTTCACCTGTCCCGCTGTGTTTCTTTTAAATCACTTAAAATAGTTAACTAACTCCCAAAACTCCTTCGATTTATCATTTATTCCCAAATAAAACTTCCTTTTTTTTATTTTTATTAGATTCTTATAAAAGTTTTTGGCCCGCAGGTAGAGTGATCTTACGTAAGAGTTATTTAGTTTTCTAAAAAGTCTCAGTAGAGCCAGACTTCGGTGTTGTTCATATGCCAGTCCAGAGCATTTTTAAAGTACTTGGAGTCGTAAGCGGTCCATTTTAACTTTGGAACAACGGCAACTATTTTATCCTTGTCTTGCACCAATTCTAATTTAAGAGAAATCGGCATGTGGTCAGAAAAGTTTACAGGCTCGATTGAAAAGTTATTTACGGAACTTGTCAGATCTTGGGAAAGCGAGCACAGGTCTATAACCGAAGCCCCTTCATTACCAACAAATGTATACTCCCCTTCCCAATCTACCCGGAGCCCTACCATTTAAAATAATAAGACTGTAATTTTCAAAAAGTTCCAACATTTTTTTTCCCCTATGGTTCATAGTTTTATCCTTAGATGACCTAGATTTACTTAAGCCACCATGGTAAATTTTCCCATCAAGTATTTGCCCCTCTCCTGCAGAGGGCACCTGGTGTTCATGTCCCCAGCTAAAATGAATTTTTTATCTTGATTATGATTTAAAATTTGATCAACTTCCGAGTAAACTTCATTCCAATTTTCCCCAATTTTACTGTGGCGGAGACATCCTTAGAGAGAGTAGGAGCTTATTAAGTTTTAAAGATCCTATATAAATAGCAAGAGATATATTACAAAACATTTTAAGACTTAATTAACCCAATATTATTGTTTCTGAAGTTCTCAGCTTTCCAATGTAACATTAAACATATATATTACACTCGTTAAGGGAAATAGAAATTTCAATCTTGGCGTAACTTTTTTTTTTCCTGTATATGATTATCGATTTTTTTCATATTTCACATTTAGCCATTTTTATTATTGGACATGATGAAAGACCGTTAATTTCTTGATTTAAACAAAATCAAAGGTACTTTATAGGAAGAAAATAATTTTCCTCCACCATTTAAGCCCCATCAGAAAATTTCTATGATGATAAAACCTACCTGATATTAAAGATTACTTGATTATCAATAAACATGATAAGTTTAATCAAAATAGTTAAGAGCCGTTTATGAGAAAATCTAGAAAATAAATTACCCCCATGTTTACTCAATTTTGACGAAATTTTTGCCATCATATCATCTAAATGTTTCATGATTGCAATACTTACCTTTACTTTATCTTTCATATAAACATAAGTGAAAGTAAAAAATGATGATTTAACAGTCAAAAACTGGGATTACAATAACTCAAGCGGGAAGGGCAAACAAATTTAATCAATTTATATAAAACTAGCGGATCCGGCCATGCATTTCTGTGGGTCAGTAGCTATAATGCGTTGAATTAATTATATCCTATTCTTTTTAATACAGTCAAATCAAAATTCACTGATAAAGATGAAAACGTTTCAGCTAATCAAAAATCCTACAAGATTGACAATAGAACAAGACACCCATTTATAAGTGTTTGGTTTAAAATACAGGAAAGTTAAAGTTTTTATTATTTACATCTCATATTTCAATGTAGGTTGTATTAATAATTCGTTTGTTAGGTTCTGCTAATCAAAAAATATAAAAGAAAATTTAAATATTGAATTTTATAAATGAGGTAGATAACGTTAAAAAATTTTACTTTTTTTAGATATTACTTTTTCTAGTTTTTACTTTCTTTTTTTTTTTATTTTTTTTTTTAAATTAAAATTAAGAATAATTGGTGCCAATGTTTTTGGTTAACCTATTTTTTGCTAACACAGAGTTGATGGTTTCCCATACAATTGCCCATGGGGAAAACATGGATTTTTTAAGCCCAAGCCGCAAGTGGACATTGTTTGCCCTTGAGATTTGTCAGGTCATGACAAAAGCCAAACAAAGAGAAATTCGAAGCCTTTTAAATTTCATTGAAAATTCTGACGGTGTCAGGGGAATATGTGGCAACAGGACGGTATCTCCTCTAAACCTTCCACTCAAAATTGTTGCTTCAATAACATACCCTGTGATCCTTTTAATGACCAAAAATGTACCTTTGCACTAATTAGGTGGATTTAAGTACGAAGAAGAATGATCGGTGAGCCATTTTGTATTTGGAAGTTGATTTCATCAACATCAACTTTTTGTGCAGTCAAAATAGCACGAATACCCAGCCAATTATAGTCCAAATAATTATTCAAAATATCTAGAAAGACTTTCTATTAGTTCATTTATCGTTTTTACAACAGTACAGAAATTGTCTGGTAATTTGATAAGTTGTGAATTTTGATGCAGCTCTATTTCACTGTTTCCAATATCGAGCAATATTTTAGAAAATCATCTGCCGATGGATCATTCTGCAGTAGTACTCTCATATTTATGGTCAATCAAAGTAATTCGACACCTTGCCATAAATAAATAAGATTGTTTCAAATATGCGTTAATCTCGTCGGCAAAAGTAGAGCTGGGAATAACTGGTAATGTCCAGAGAGTAGTAGGACAGTACCACCAAAAAGTTTGTTGTTGCCTTTAAAATCTTGCATTGTTCTATGAAATGCTTCTAATGCATGTTTATGAGCCATTGTAGGTACAGTCATCCCAGATAATAATCGAAATCTTTTGCAATACTGCAGCCATTCCACTATATTTTTTAATGTTACACATTGCGTTTGGTTGGTAATGAATGTCTAATGGCAGCTTGAATTCTGAATGTGCCGTTTGTCCACAATCTAACAAAGTGGCACCAATGCCTGACGATGCAACTGCCAATGCAATTTTTCGTTTGACCGCACCTCCACCAGAATCAAGGATATTAAAAATGTCTTTTCAGTTCCACCAGGTACGTCCAAGAAAAAAAACCGTCTTGTTCATTACCAATGGCCAGCATAATCCGATGATAGATATTTTTTGCTCAGCTGTCAGTAATGGTTCGTTACATATGGTACATCTCTGGTGTGAAATCTAGATTTGGACATTGGTTTGTTTGTTTAAAGCGGTGCAGTATATCTTCTGTCATATAGTTTTTATAATTTTCCCACAAAGTTAATGATTATGTAGGATAACATGTCATCAAAATAATTGCAAACAACTGATGAATACTGTTTAGCATGGATGTCAACGCTGCATCAATGGATGTCCTCTTTCAGAAATTGCAACTCGCGACATGCATCTTGATAATTATCGAACACCCAACCATGAACTGTTCGCAAAAATTCGAAAGATGTAGGTCCGGGAATATTAAATAACAACAAACGCAAAAAAAAGCATTCAGTGTACAGTCGACCCAATGTCTTAGCTTTAAAGAAAAAAATGCCTGGGATTGACAGATATGGTTCTGTTATTATGATTGGTGATCCAGTTGACAAAAGGGCCATTAAAATCACACATCGAGACAGCACTGTTACTATGATTTCAGATGCAATGATTGATACCTAAAATATCGATAGCTAGCGGATGGATAAATCTGAAACTTTTACAAAATGTTGCGGTTACCCAAATAACAGTTATTAATAATAATAATAGATAATTACACCTCTTCTGAACAGGAAGGAACTGTATCCATTGGGATTCAATTTATTTTTTGACTTTAAATTATTATTGATGAAGAAAGAACCTTTCTTACAAAGCATGATCGCATTCGCTTTTGATAAACTTTCCGGTATTCGTTCCTCGTCCTTTATTTTGGCCCCGCAGCTTTATTTTTCTTGGATTTATTTTATTGCTTTATTTTTCTTGGATTTATTTATTAGTCTAATAAAGGGTGGATAACGTCAATGAAATTGATATCGTTTGATATTTTAAGAGAATAATTATTTCTTAAAAACTGCTTCCAATCATTACTATTGATTAGTTTGGTGAGTTAGTGTTTATTTATTATATTCTTTGTTTATTTATAATCTTTCAGAATTCTTTGGAATTTTTGGTTTTTGTCATTAAATTTATTTCATCTTCTATAAATGATTTTTTCTTTGTACAAATCAATTTACGATAATCTTTTTTGATCGAGACATATTGTGATCTGTAGGGCCTTATTTTATATAGTTTTAATTGATTTTTTAACAAATTTTTCATTAAATGATAGCTTATTTTAAATTATTAAAATGTATTTAATTTTCTAAAAGTTGATATTAGGGTGGACCAAAGCAAAGCGTTTCAGTGTTTAGCTAGTAATTGGAATGAAATACAAATAAAAAATGAAAAGAAAGCAAAAATACCTACACCTTTGAGAATTTATTGTAATCTTTTATTGATTTATCAAAATTAACAATAAATACAAAGATTTGACTTACTACTATTACTATTTTGATACTACTACGATTACTATTTAACCATGGAAAATGATAATATACAAATAACTGCACTCATATAACACAATAAAAAATTATAAAAATGATAACCTGTAATACAAAAGCATGGTTATAAACAAAAAGGTTATGAAATCAACACATGACACCATGTCAATAAATCGAAACACGAAACCTCCTACTGTATTTGAAATAATTCTTATAGAAATCTCTATATATATAAGAGGCTTTGTCTTGACTGACAGAATCAACGCAGAGCAAAAACTACTAATGATAGAAACTTGAAGTTCAGAATTTAGATTTTAAACACGATGTAGGTAACCACTAAGAAAGGAATTTCAAAAATGTAACCCCTAAGGGGTTTAAATGGCAAAATTGTTGTTTAACTCCAATGGACACCTATTTTTGCACTTCGAGAAAAAGTATCTAATGTGGACTCATTTTAAAGATCTTGATACGACGAGTTTAACTAGAAAGCCCCTATGGGACGTCGAAAACCATGTTTTAAAGCCGAAAAATGAAGCGTTCATGACGAGTAAGCAATTTTTTGTTTCAGCGGTTTTAGTGAACTCTCTCCATTGCGCGTCTCCCTCTTTTCTACTGAGCCGGCAGCTTCACACTCCAACATTCCACCTACCGGAAGCTCCCATTCTACTAAATCTCCTTAACATCAGTTAACATATTATATTAAATCAATACCAAGATAATGATCACAGAATTGATTTTAAAGGCTCGCGGGCAAAGCCGCGACGGGGAATGCTAGTATTTATATATTTAAGGTGAATTTAAACTTTGGCCGGTTATTCCGATTTCAAGGAAATTTAAAACATTAGTTGTTCCAGAGGTCTAATAGGAGTACAAGGAGGTTAATTCCTCATAAATTTTATTGCTGATAGGTAATGGGGGAGGGGGCGATAAATAACTTTTTTCTAGTGTATTCAATTCTAACAAAATAGGAAACATAGTAAATATGTCAGGTAGAAGAAGTAGGTGGAGGTTAGATAGGTTAGGGGGGATATAGGGGTGGGTAGAGGTTCAGGGTGAACCTTTCCTATTCCAATCACCTCACCATAGGCTGGTGAAAATTTAAAGGTAAAAAACATAAAAAATAAAAAATAAAATAAATAAACTTGAAAAGTAATGCCGTATAGCAAATAATGAGATTTTATATTGAACTTTGATAAAAAAAAAATTAATGAAACCATAAAACCTTACATAAATCATAAATTAACATAATTAAACAAAAAAGTGGACAAAAACAGGACCTAAAATAAATTTCAACCAATTGATATTAGCTTAAAATAGCTAATGTTCAAATACATTTTAAATTTAATGAAATAATAACAGAAAATTACAAAAAAATGCTCATTAAATGATGAAATTTGAATTTTCAATGTTAATATTAAAGACTTTCAATATTAACACCTTACTAATTAGCCACTGGAGCTACGTGGGATAAGTCCCCTAAATGGGTATGCAACATCTCACCCGGACACAAACCAAGTTCACTATCTGCTCGTTCAAGGCACCCAAAATAATTTTATACTCCTACTTTCACCAGAATAGTAGGATGTTTATTTTTCTCCAGAATGAGATGCCTTGGGCCTTTTTATTGAAGTTGCTTCAATAAACGTACCTGCTCACTTCATTCATACCACGAGTACAAAATTTTGTTTTTTATTTTCTTATAAACATGTGTTTTAGCGAGATGAGCCAAGGGCTCCCATAGCGACCCGAAGTATTCCAAAGTGACACAAAGTCTTCAGAAGGCTTCCGAAGCGGACTTTGTACCACGTACAAACTTAACCTAACTATAGCTAGTTAATACAACATTAATTTAGAAATAATTTAAAAGTGTGTTGGCCACAACAGGGGAAGATTAATTGGAAACTATTCACTGCTAACTACTCATTCAATTTCGTCTTGTCTTATGCAGGTCAATAATAATATGTGTAAGGTATAAATTTCGTAGGCTATATGAGTATTATATAGATTTAATGCTTTTGATGAGCTCAGTAAGAATATAGAAATAGAAAATAAACTTTCTGGGATGTTAATAATTCTTTGAACTAACGAATGTTTATTGAAAATAGTCAATTTATTATTCTAGACTCAGAGGGAAGTAACAGTGATAAGTTTACTTACGATCAACATGAGCGAAGGCGCAAAAAACTCCTCTTGGGCAGTACCCAGCAGTCTGTACATCATTACACTTTGTAGATTTATAAATTTCAGGATGAAATTGCTGTTCAGTTCTAGTATGACAATAGCTGCAGTTATCACCATTTTCACAGTTAGCGGGCTCTCCCCATTCATCTCCATGTTTAACATTAGGACAAGGAGTTGATCTGCAAGGTCAAGACAGTATTTTATTTTTTTGATATATGTACCACTATCACATTTTGTGGCTTTATGATTACATTCATTAAAATAATTTACCTATACTTATATTTACGAGGACTTCGCCTTTTATCTCGACTATTATGATATTGGGGGCAAGCATAGCCTTGCCTACACAACCTGGGTGGTCTTTTACATTGCTCAGTTTTATAACTCGACAACACATATTTCGTATCTGGAAATAAAATGATCAAAAACAAATTAGTTCCAATTACTGAAGATTTGCGATTCCTGCAAGAACTTCGGAACAGAAGAAGATGGAGATGAAAAATGTAAAGAAGAAAAATATTTTTAGGCGTTGATGACGGAAGAGTTTTTACGCCTATAAACAAAACAAAATAAACAAATTAGTTCCATAAAAAAGTAAGTTCATCTGACAGGATCTCAGTTCTTAGATAGCGCATATATTTTACAAAATAAGGTAAAGTCATTTTCTATGCAGCCTACAACAAAAAAGTAAAAATAAACAAAAAAATAAGCTGTAAGTTATCTAAATTATTTGCAAACAAAGGCCATCTCTGGTGAATAGGTGGAAGGGGAGGGAGAAGGGTTAACAATCAGAGTCTGTTTTTGGTCAAAAACTAAAACAAATTAAGACTGCCTTGACATTTGACATTCCTTGTATTGTTTTTGTTCTTTTTGGATGGTGAGAGATGCTATCTAAAGGTTTTATTGCCGCTTGGTTTCAGGATTGTCCTAATAGCAACATTTTTCCACCCCCTTAAAATTTTGAATTTAAAATAAAAGTACCCCTCACCCTAACAAATGGTAAAGTTGATATTGTTGTAACGTTAAAATGTTAAATAAAATAAAAAACATATGGTTTTAGGTCCCAGACCTACAGTTGGAACGAACAAACCGTCAAAGCTCTTGTTGGTGACTGCAATGTTCGAGTTCAATCCATGCAGGCCTGGATCCTTCCAAGCCAGTCCTTTTACGAATATATATACGGAGTGAGTGACTGGACAGTTAGTCTTAGTCTTTGTCTAGATTGTGAAGCTCAACCTATATGATTACTTCTGAGCTATAAAGTTATAATTTTTGTAACCTGCTCTAAGGTAAGGCGCACATTGAGCTGTGCCACGCAGGCGACGCAGAGCAGGCGGCACGAAAAAAAAAACTGCATCGCACAGGTACCCGCGCACATTGGAGAGCAGTGTCTGTGCCGCAGTTTTCCGAAGGCAGGGGCTTATTTTGTGATAGTATGTTAATTTATTGAATTCAAGCTCAGAACCTGATCCGGAAATAGATTTAGAAACCAAATAAATTGATATATCAAAAGTCATGGTAAAAAATATTGTGATAAAATGCGTATATGGAGAAAAGACCATGAGACGAAAGAATTTGCACTCAGAATATTCTTAAAATAACTATTTCCGCCTGAGTCTGGTCATGGAAGCTCATAATTACATTGAAGTTACTATTTAGTCTGAGAGACCCAATGCTTAAAATAACTTATGGTGATGTTTAAAATCAAGTAATGATAGGTCTGGCTGTTTTGTAGAAGCTTGTTCATTATATCATATTAGGCTCAAAATCATTGCGTGTACAATGCCTCTTAAAATCCCCTTATATGATTTTAACAACATATCATTATGAAATAAATTTTCATTAATCTCTTCTTTATTTTTATTAGAAATTATTTTAATTTATTTTAGATTTTATTTATTTAATTAATGAATATATTATTCACTATTTTTTATACTTTTAATTTTTTATAAATATTTACTTTTGTTGTTTATGTAAATCTTATCTTTCATTATCCACCAATACTTTAATTATTTGGCCAGTTGTAATTTTATTTTTGTTCTAGTCAGTTAATTTCTAAGGGATCTCGTCTCACAATAAAGTTTATTTTTTCTTCTACTCCATTTTGTATGATGATATTAATAAATTATGTAGAGATTATCAAAGAGAAGTTATATTTACTTCAAATTTCTTATTAAAAAAGTCCAATCGAGACATGGTCTATTTTCCACTCTTTTCGATTAATCGTTTTTGATTTTCTAAATAGCAGTTTTCTTTCTTTCTTACTCAAATATATTTATAAAAAGAAGAAATATATTATATTTGTTTTTATTATTATTATTTGTTTTTAATAAACATTTACGTTAACTAAGTTTTTTTCGGTGAAATAAAATCAGTCAAATTTTCCTGAGATCATAATTTGTTGAATCGTTTAATGAAATTCTAGTATCTATTAGAAGAAAACTTGATTTTCTATTTTTTTAACATGTCACGGTAAGACGAATAAAAACTAATCAAAACCGGAAAAAGGTATTACAAATAATATAACAATATTAAAATTATTTAAGCAAAAGTATCTACTTTTCGACCTTCAGAAAGGCCCTTATCTAAATTTTAATATATTTTTTTAAATAATATTACAACTACAACAGACTCCCGATTATCCGTGGTATTGGGTGGCACGGCAACCGCGGATAAACCAATTCCTGGGATAATCCACAAAATTTTCAAAAGGTCAACAAAACAATTCAAATCAAAGCAAAATGTTTATTTATAGATATTACATACATACGTGTAAATAATTATGTAATTTATAAACTTTTATCACTAATTGTAAAATAAAATCACAAACAAGCTATGTAACTGCTAACTAAGGCCAGGTTGACAAAATTGACGTGAACGAGGAAATGAAATGATGAAAGGAAAAAGTGGGATGGGAAGGGAGTTCTGAGATTTGTGACTTTTAGTCTTCGGGTATTACACTTATTGGCTGGGACACTTTAACAAACAAACGGTCTGTTCTGAGAGTGGTGACTCATGCACTTTTTGGGTTTTATACGGCGGATACACATTAGTAAACGAACTTTTTTCTAATTATAAAATGATTTGAATAGTGAGGTAACCCCTCTTAGTTAAATATTTAATTATTAAACAAGCAATTTCTGTTTTTGTGGGGGAAACTGTATTTTTATTTGTCTCAGTTAGAGGCTTGTTCATGTTTCACCTCACGGGAAAGTGTATACGCGATTGTAGAAATGTAAATTAACATAAATTGCTTGTTTAATAAACTTTTTTTCGTTCGAGTTTTTCGTCGTAACATTAAACTCATCTACCGCTAGAATAAAAAAAAAATTCTAGAATGACCCGCAAAGTGGATAATCCGCCAGCGGATGATCAAGAGTTTACTGTACATTTTTCGTCCTGAAATTGATTTTATGAAGTTTATTTGAATGAAGTTAAAAAAAAATCATGATTTTGGAGTCTAAAATGACAGAATATATATATATATATATATATATATATATATATATATATATATATATTTTAAATTATTGTTTTTTTCCCTGTAATTATCTAGAACACCCTACAAATACAGAAGACCTACTTAGTTTCATTAACCTGCTAAAGAGTAAAGTAGAACTTCACAAACAATAATTTAAATGATAATAATAGGAATTAAAATAATCAAATATCGAAAACTGCGTCGCATCGCACAGTTTTCTGTGGCAGATCCACGAGTGCCACATCGGCCTGCTCTGCTCTGCGTCCCAATGTGCGCGGTTCCTATATATTTCACTTTCCACAAAAACTGCTCTGCTCTGCGTCGCGAGTGTCTCAATGTGCGCTCGGCCTAATATTTGTGTTTTTATAATTCATGTGGCATTGAAAATTGTTATTCTTCTTTGAATAAATATTGTTCTACCCACAGAAGTGTTACATTATTTTAAAATATAAGTCTGTGTAAACATAATTCAAAAATTTTAACTTCGAAAATTCAATTGGGCGGGCGCCAATATTTTTAGTTGAGGATAAATTTTGCCCAACTCTGCTATTGTTTTGAATTTATAAATAGTTTTTATATTTATTGACCTTTCAACGACTTGAGTGTTTTAAAAATCTGCTCTGAAATGAACTAAAAAGAAGCTTAATTTTACAAATCCTTCCCCTGGGGTTTTCGAACACCACCGAACCACGATGTATCACGGCACTGAGCCTTTATTTGCTTATCTTACACTGTGGCCCCCACAGGTCCTGCACACCCCTCTCTGCAAGTCCAAAACGCCTATTTCAAATAGAAAATGTGACAGATAAAATTTGCAGAGCATAAAATTCTAAATAAAATCCAAAATTTTCAAAAAACAGCTCCTTGATTCTAAAATTACCTCACTCCGATGTATACTTACAAATAAACCCGTGACGACTATACTATACTTCTGTTTCACAAGAAGTACTTCTTTTTTACCATCCTTTAAGCTCAAAGAACAGGGACAGAATCCTAAGATTATTCCCACCTATTTAGGGATGGAATTATAAGATTTCGTTGAGCAGGCCCAGTATGGAATCCTAGATCATAAAATCCACTAATGAAATGTCAAGACGGAAACCTAAGCCGCCGCTCTTTTTGTGAAATAAAATTACTTTTTAACTACAAATCATTCACCTTCTTCCATTTAAAATTTTAATTTAATTTTAGACACATTTGGTCAAGCACCTACTTACGTAGATAGTAGTTTAGGTAATATTTTTTCATATCTCTTCATTGTACATGGAAAATTAAAATTGGACTAATAGAAATCTCTATATACTAAAAATCTCATTTTTTTACATGTTATGCTTACATGCAACATAAGCCTACTATAAGAAATTTCAACCTGTATATTTGACAAAGTGGTGTATACATCAAAAATGTAAAACACAAATGAGATGGATAATATAAAAATATAATAACACAGAATAAATCACTGAATGAAGGGTAAGAGATTTATGGACACAAAATTATTAAAGAATAACCATAAGATTTATGTATTTAAAGGGGTGGATGATTATTAAACTGAATATGACAGCTATATAGTAGGGTGTGGGACTAAAGGTATTTAAAAGTAATTGGAGTTGATGGTTAAAAAGTTTAACATACGGTATGGTAGTGGGGAGAGAATACCGAAAGAAAAACATATTTGAATGTGTATTTTTATTATTAAAAAAATGTGTATAAAAATAAGAATGAGGTGGTTGGCATTACATCTGTATTAGTACACACTATATAGTTAAACGTGTTAAATAATTTATATGTTGGTACGGTGTTGAAGTTCAAAAATAATATATAAATTTTTTGGAATATATGTGGGTGGGGGAATAATGTTTTTAAAAATGTATATGAAATAAAATAGTCTAATCTTAATTTGTGGCTGACCACCATTTTTAAATTATTTTTAAATAATTTATTTTTTGAAGAGAAAAGATTTGGCTCCGCCGGGAGTCGAACCCGGGTCTCCTGCGTTACATGCGAGGATGCTAACCGCTACACCACAGAGCTCGGCTCAAGGCAGAGCAAATCCTTCCTCTTCACTGATACCTACTCACCCCTATCTCACAAGTTTTGCGAGTAGTAGCGGGAGGTGGACAAATTTTGTCCAATTTATGGTATTTTATTGACTTAAGTCAATTTTTTTAAATTATTTTAATTAATCTAATCTTAATTTGTGGCTGACCACCATTTTTAAATTATTTTTAAATAATTTATTTTTTGAAGAGAAAAGATTTGGCTCCGCCGGGAGTCGAACCCGGGTCTCCTGCGTTACATGCGAGGATGCTAACCGCTACACCACAGAGCTCGGCTCAGTGATGAGTGAAGAGGAAGGATTTGCTCTGCCTTGAGCCGAGCTCTGTGGTGTAGCGGTTAGCATCCTCGCATGTAACGCAGGAGACCCGGGTTCGACTCCCGGCGGAGCCAAATCTTTTCTCTTCAAAAAATAAATTATTTAGAAATAAAATAGAATATATGAGGGTGGGTGAGTTATAGATGTTTTGATAAATTGAATATTTGGGAATATGTTTGGGATAAGTTTTGTTTGTTGGTCTTGAGATTAACGGGTTTTGGATCTAATTGGATGAAGACACCTTCAGTAATGAGGTTGGAAACAGTTGCTAGGATAGAAATTGAAAGCAAATGGATGGTTGAGGGTTAATGAATGTTCAGAAAGTTTTGAAGCCATAACGTTTTTTAAGGTAATATAATATTTGTGTTGGGTGATCCGGTCTTTGAGGAGATTTTTATTTTCACCTAAGTAGTAGGAGTTGCAATTCGGGAAATTACATGGTATATGGTAAACAACCTGTGAGTGATGTGTACCAGTCTGAGGACATGCTGTTGTTGGAGTTTTTAATGATGAGGTCAAGGAAAGGTAGAGAATTGTTGGTTTCTGATTCTACAGTAAAACAGAGGCGAGGGTGGTAGGAGTTGAAGGCTGACAAGATGTCTGGAATTTTATCAGTATCAAGTACAAGGAGAAGGTTATCAACATATTTTCGGGTGTAAATAATACCTGTTGGAAATAAGGGGATAACAGAGTTTAGTGGATCGTTGAGTATGGTTATGGATGGTTTTTAGGGATATTAGGTATTGGCTCTGTCTAGAGCTAAGGGGTTGCCCATAGAGAGCTGGAGATTTGATGGTAAAACTGTCCTTGAAAAATTAGGTAACCGGATTTACAACAGAGCTTGAGGGATTCTAAGTACGATATGCGGTCTAAGGATCTCCGACCCCACCCGGGACTACCACTATCCCCAACTCTGTCCCCGCGAGCTCTAATTAGCTCTCGCACATGTAAATTTTCAAAAAGTAATAATTGTTTTTTTTTCCTAGCTAATTACCTCTCGCATAGGTAAATATACAAAACGTCTTTATTTGGCAGGTGTAGTGGTTTTAAAGAATTTACGGTGATATGATTAAGGGAATTTTGAATGAATTTTGGAAAAATATAATTAGAGCTGCATTTGAGGAGAAATATACGTTGTTCCAGAGTATTGGCCAGGTGTTTATGAAGATTACAGAAATGATTGAACAGTGATTTATGACTAGAGAAGGTTGATTTGAAAAAAGAAAAATTAAATTGGATGGGAAGGGATGAGATGCAACAGAAGATGATGAATGAGAAAGATTAATACTAGTGATGGTCGAAGATGAAGGTAGAGAAATTAGAGATGGGTCTTGAGATATAACAACTGGGCTGGTAGTAGGTCTATTGAGGTTAAGACAACTAGATCTATGAGGACGAAGTTAATGGTTGTTTTCAGGTTGTCGGCCCCTAGGTTGTGAAATTATAAAATATGTAAATCTCACACATTTGTGCTACTTATTTTGACCGCACCCCCAACCATTTTCTGTTCATTATCTCAGAATGTGATGCTTGGAAAAAAATAACTATAAGTACAATAAGACTTTTCTGAATGAAAGTCTCAGATAAAAACTAGTATTTGATTAGATTTAAGGCTTTGAAGAAAACATTTAAGAGATAGCAGCTTGTCTTGAGCTGGTCACATCTATTCCAGATTTCACAAATATCGAAAAAGACAATGTTTTTCATTGGCTGGGTAATAATAATATAATACTGCGTCACGGAGGAGATTATGTCTGCATTATGTCTAAAAGATTCAGCATGCAGAAAATTTGAGGACTAATTAAAATATTTCGGTATGTTACAATGAATAACTAATGACAAAACAAATTCAATACATTCCAATGGTGTTTGGAGGCTAATCATTTTTTCATTTTCCTTTTCAAAGTTATACAGGACAAAGCTTTCAATTAGCAACAAACAGTAAGAAACCTATGATATTACATTAAGAAGTTAATGGCTTATGAGAGTTTGTGAAGGAGGGGAGCAGTGAATCATGCGCTTCTTGTCTTTATTTTCATTTAAGCAAACTTGGAAGGCATGACACTTCCTTTCCTCCTTTTAAAGTTTTCAAATAATTTGTTTTCAACTTACCAAGACCAAAATATTAAGTTTTTTTAATGTAAGTCGAACTTTGAACACTAATTCTTTGAGTCTTTTTATTCATGATGGACTAGTTATACTCAATTAAAAAAAAAATGTAAAATAATAACGAGGAGGGTTTCGCAAATGGGATTTTCGGAGATCTCCAGTCGCAACTCTTTAAACAGACTTGAATTTCATATAAAAACCTGCACGGGCCTTAACTTTATTTATTGATTTAAAGTAGGAGAGCAGGCTAACCCCTTTTTACCTGCTAATTTTTTTTTTCTGTCCCTTATTCCTCCTTCGGCTACCGTCAAGGGTCTGAAGGACATATTTTGCCATTATTCATTCGAGTTCTAGACGCTCTGAGCGATAGTCCTCTGTGTTTTTTTGGTGATATTCACTGTTTTATTTCGCTATTATTTATTATTTATTAATTTAAAAAAATATGACTTATTAAAAATTAATTAAATTTTAAAAAAATGTATTATTATTATTATATTATTGTTCATTATTACCTTCTTATATCACGTAATCTCTTATAGCTATCGGTAATCTAGCATTTTAATTTATTGAAATAATGATAAAGTTATTATAGAATCATAAAAAAAAAAATAAAATATTAATAAATAGTCGGTGAAGGTTATGAGGAGTTGAAGTTGAAGCAGTCAACGGCGGAGAGTGGCCTGCAGGCCTTAGCGTGGGGAGTGAAATGCCTGCAGACCCGCTCAGCGTCTCAGTGCAACTCTCGTTCCGAGTGCTAAGCGATTAAAGGGTTAATAGATTCTGCTAATTCATACACTAAAATCTGAATAACTTTGAAATTTATCGCTATTCCAAATGTTCCACATATAAGTTTCTTTGATTCCTAAAACTAAGCAATTTCAGGATGAAAAATGTATAGTTATATTTAAAAAAAAAAAAAAATATATATATATATATATAGGGTAGGTGGGGGCAAATACCCGCACGGGGCAAAGACACACAGTAGGGTTTTGGAGGGAAATTTCGCAGTTGTCATTTTGTCCACTAGGCACCTGGTTTTTCTAGGTATCCCCCAATAGCACACCAAAATTGGCGGCAATAGCTTCAATGTTGACTGAGAAAATGCGGTAAGTTTATTTTTCTCTATTCTCATGTAATATTTCTTCTTTTTCTAAGTTAATTATTTCAAAGATGGTTCGAGGTTTTTCTAAAGACAAGCTTACAGCTATTAGCCTCTTAGTTTAGCTTCATGTTCGTGTTTCAAATAACTTCTTAACAGTTGTTTACATTGTTGGAGGAGTCGTGATTTTGGAAGCGCGAAAATGGGGCAAAGCCCCGCGCTCTAAAAGGGGCAAGTCCACGCAGTCCTAAAAGTGCGGGGACTTGCCCCTAGTGTTCAATGGTGAATTCCTTGTTCATTAAGGCAATAATCAGTTTAAAGGTCTAAACAGATTGTATATCACTACACTTAGTTAGTCTTTCATTGTTTAAAGTAGCTACCTACCAACTTATGGGGGTTTTGGTCACGAGGGTTTGGTTTACATTTAGGTTCTAACCAAGAAATGATATTTCATTACATGGCTCGAACATTTCAAGAAGTACACTATGCCCTGTGAAATTCATCCACTTCTACTGATTCTCGACAACCATGTGTCTCACACCAGTCTTGAGGCTATCACATTCGCCAAAGAAAACCATACTAACGTTCTTGTTAAAGTCGACGTTAAAACTAAAAATTCGTTCCATTGTTACGTCGGTATGAAGTTGAGTTTTATAAACGACTTCGGGATAATTTAAAATTTCTGATACGAAAGAAGAAGCTTTTGTTGATAATAAAGATGTTGTAATGAAATTATCTACTAAATCGACAGAAAGCAACAGCGCTAGGTTTCACAAAATATCTTTCTCAGAAGACCTGTCCCAGTTCATTATCCACTGATATTTATTTAGTATTACTCTGTATTTAGTAAAAGTATGTTTGTACTGATATTTCATAAAATATATTTTTAATTCATAAGTTCACACATGCTTTTTGTTGTATTTTCCCACCAAACCTTTTATCAAGGCAAAGCCACACACTGCGGGTCTTTGCCCCATTTTTTGGGGCATATATATATATATATATATATATATATATATATATATATATATATATATATATATATATATGTATACCACTGATGTTTAGGCAAAAGGTGTTAAGTGTTGGAATGTGAAGTTTACAGGACAATTTGTCAAAGTTTTGAAAAATCATTTTAAATTCTGTATAAGGATTTCTTTATTCATGATTCACTATATTATCTCATAAGGGACAATTCTTTATAGCGAAATACAAAGTTAAAGAAAATATTATTTATGTATTTATTTGAAGTCCATTTGTGCCTTTGTAGCTAACCTTTTTGTCTCTTATGACGTTTTGATCATAACTCATAAGCCTTTTTACTAAACAATGAGCAATCTAATTAATTTTTACCAAGGATAGGAGAAATGGATCTGACCCTAAGGGTGTTAGGAAAAATCAAAAATATTTACTTTTCTGTTGAAATTATGAAGTTAAAGCACTCTAAAAGTACATTATTAGTTTAAAAATGAAATGTTATTGATTTATTTCAACATCAACTAAATCAGGATCAATATCTTCACCATTGTTGCACCTAAGGTTTCTGTAAAAATCGTGGAAATAGGGGGGAAGTAGTTTTAAAAGATCTAGTAGTATTTTCCTTTGATATTGTGTTTGACTCACTGTAGGCATTTGCAACGTAAATGTGCTTGGCTGTCAGCCTCTTCTTTTAAACGAAACATAATCAAATGAATCTTCACTACTCAGAGTGACTTTAAAACTAATCCGTACAAAGTCATTGTCGTACTGAAAACATTGTGCTTCCCTCCAAAAAAAAGAAGCTCCATTTTCAGTTTTTTTCCTCAAAACTAACGTTGGACGACGAGGTCTCCAAAGTTGAAAAAACCTTTTTACTCCATTACAGTTACTTTGAATCTTTCGCTGTTGCACCTTATTAGTGTTGCCCAGTCATGAGGGAGGGCTATCAACGCTTCTGTTTATTCAGTTGTCCCTCAATGGGCGAATGATTGGTATCACATTCCATCCTCGTATGCCTAGAGACAAGAAACTTGAGATGGACTTCCTGAATGGTTCATTTTTCTTTTAATAAATAAGAAAACATTACTGCAACGAGAGTTTTATTCCGACCTCCACATTTGTCGAGAACAGATCATCTTTTTTTACTGAGCCTGTAAATTTTTCAGCTCCTTATAAAGGCACAAAGCAATCTCTTTTGCTAATCTCTTTATAATAGACTCGTGCCAGACATAACAGGTTGCATTTTTAGTAATGCAGTCGTGAACGAAGAAATTTCAAGTCCAGTAAAGCCTCTTTTAAAATGAAATCGAAGTTAGCAAATCGGGTGTAGGTAAGCACTGTCGTAAATATAAAGTATAAGTATGTACCCTAAGATCAAGTTTGGCAAGTGCCTTATCTTCCCTTATACTTTCAAAGGCTAATTCAGCTGGGTTATGGTGGTATTTCTAAGTGCCTTATCTTCCCTTATACTTTCAAAGGCTAATTCAGCTGGGTTATGGTGGTATTTCTATCATTTTCTTTTTTCATTTCAAATTCTTTGTCATTATTTTCACACACTTAAAGTTTTATGAAATCTTGAGAGTGTGTCTGGATTGTCCATACACTCGAAAAACATCCAGGAGCAGTGGAACGGTTAGCACTTGATAAGAGCCCACAAGGAGAACGTCAAAAAGAACACCTCGGACCAACTGGAGAAGATCCAGGCAGAATGAGGCGGAACAGGCAAGAAGGAATTGGAAAAATTTGAAGACATGCCAAAGATATTAATAATGTTCATTGAGCTTCTTAAGAAACGGAGGTTGGGGGAAGACTGGAAGCCTTAGGAGACACAGCCAGAAATAGGTAGATTAGTGGATCCTTGAAAAGAATCAAATTAAAATAGCCTTTAATATACAAGCAAAATAAAATGAGGAGGTGAAAAAGTATTAGAATTAATTAATAAATTCTTTATTTATTTGTTCTGGGACGTGTCGCATAAGAAAAAAATTAAATAATATACGAAGAGGGCTCTAGAGCCTTAAGAGTTAAATTTAAATGAAACAAATAACTACAAATAAATAGGAAACCTCTATTGTAAAAAATAAAAAATAAAAGTTAAATATTCAATTAAGTGAAAAGGAACTAGTTTTCACATATAATAATATATACGCAGTATAGGGCTTCAGTAGAAGCCTTGAAGACCCCCCAAAAAAAAAAATAAATAATAATATATAAAAAATAATATAATATAGTTTTTTGAGTCACCTGTGGTGTAGCGGTTAGCATAGAAACCTGCAATACTAAAGAACGCGAGCTCGCATCCCGAGGTAGCCCTAGGATTTTTTAATGGGAGTAAAAAATCCTTGTCTATGCCGTCCCTCGGATAGGACGTAAAATGGATGTCCCGAGCCTGTACGATGTCAGGTACTTGTTAAAGATCCCTATCCTAATTATGCCTGGATAGGCAAAATTTAGGACTCCCACTGTAGCATCGTCCGATTAGCCTTATTGGAATAAAGTGACGTCAAAACAAACAATATACATGTTTACACACTTATTTACAGATAGGCTAAGGAATATTTATATTTTCTAAAAAACCAAAAGAAAAATAATAGCTTTGATTGGTTTAAAAAGTTATATAACAGGAAATGTCAATTTGCATTTTTTTTAAGGATACTGGATGGCTATGAAGTGATGATATAGGCAGGATTTAAAGTTGGAGAGGGTATTGGAATTAGGATGATAGAGGGAATAGAATTCCATAGGGATGTGGACCAGATAATGAAAGATTTATCAAAAGCTAACGTTCCATGGACCGGTGTATATAGATCTGAAGACCTAGAGCGGATATTGCGGAAATGTACCGAGGATTTGGGCTGATGAAGTTCAGAGATATATGATGGATGGCGGGATTGGATAACTTAAAGAAGGAAGGAGGCCAGGAAATACTTAAGGCAGTAGGAAGGATAATGCCACTTTAACTTTTCGTAAAAAGGCGATATGGAGACGTCTCTTGCGATCACAAATATAAATCGGATAAAACAACTTATTTAACGTTTCCGTTTTACGTCCAGATCCCCTAAGATACCTCCATACAACTATAGTCATAGACACTGTACAACAATAGTCAAAGTGGGGAAATATTAAAGAAGAGGTGACCAGAAGTCTACGTGTTTCAAATGGGAAAAGGTTACGGTTGATGGTTACTTGCTTTAAGGTCGAAATGGCGCAACAGGAGATATGGTTTTTCTATGAAAGAGTTTGGTCAAAGGTTATACCAAGGTTTTTGACTTTTGGATAGAATTTCGATTTTTTTTTTTTTTTTTTTTTTTTTTTTTTTTTTTTTTTTGATTTGATGGGGTTATTATTTAGAAACAGGGGTGGGGTGATAGAGATGGTTTTGAGGTTTTTTGGAGCCTATTAAAATTGCTTTTGTTCTCTGCGTAATGGGGTGATCAATTATATTAAAATTTCATCTGAATAGAAATGGTTCTCACAATAGAACATTTGAATAATCGACACCACTGCATTTTCATACACAATCCACTACTTTCAAAATTCTATGTAGTATGATCAATGAGATCTTGTCTCTTTCGTATTCACTCAGCACTTGTGAACTCTTCTGAATTTCTTGATAAAAGAAAGTTACTAAATACTGAAATTCATCTTTGTAACATTCACCAAAAATATGAATTCTTAAGCATATTTAATCATCTACTAATATTAATATATATATTAGTTGACAGAACTCACCTTGCCATTTAGGATCTTCATTCATAAGATTTCGTTCTTTATCTAAAACATTTGGACCATTAGGAGTATTCTCACCATCAGGATTTTCGATTGCCTTTGAAACAATGACAAAGATTACACCTTGATAAATACTAAGAAATATTTTTGTTTTTGCAAATAAAATACAATAAATGCACCTGTATCTCTTTGATATCATAAACGGGAGGTCGCAGATCATGACTTCCATGAGCAAATGCACAATGGGGTCCATTTTTTACACAAAAACCCCTTGCATCAGTATCATGAACACACATGCATGTTTTATAATACCTTAAGTGATATCTTCTTTCAGTATCTCCAGCAGTTCTATGCAGAAATGGACAACTACAAAAATATTTTTTCATATATTAGTAAGATCATAAAGATGAGAGTAGATAAATAATTAGAGCTTTAAACCCTATCGATGCATACCCAATTTAAAACGATTAAACTAAAGTAAACACTTTAACATTTTGTTTATGTCGGTAACTGGCTCTGACTTACTCATCTCCATCAGGGCAAATCCCAGTAGTTTCATCATATTTAGTGCAATAATTATCAGCACTGTAGTTAAAAGATCCGTCTCTTTTTCTTACAGGCCTCCGTCGCCTTTGGTTCATAAAATGCCAATGAAAACAGGTAAAAGGTCTATGTTGTGTACATTTATGTTGCAGGAACAAGGAGCACTGCTCCACACGAAATTCCTTCAAATACCTGAAATTGTTTTCAAAACACTTTCTATGACCATCAAATATTAATAAATCAATTTCAATTATGTTGTCAAAGTAATTAAATGCTCACGAATAATGATTTGGTTTCTCTGTTTGGGCTGTCAACAAAGGTTTAGACTCAGACGGCATTTTGTCAAGTTGCATTTTGATGTTGCGCATTAATAGAGCGCACAGACGCTGCGGATCGTGACGTTTTTATGGAGGGAACTCGTTTCAAATTCAAGCCAGTTTCGAGAACTTACCTGATTTCAATTCAAAGATAAAGGGACACATGGGTCAAAATTCTTTTTGAAAAGAACAAAAATTACTTCAGATTTTAATCACCTATATATAATTCCTGTTCCCACTACCTAATTAAATCCAGGTTCGTATTTCTGATTTACATTAGTTGACTGAAGATGATTCATTTTAATATAATTTTCCCTTACATATTTTCTGTTTAAATAAATATATTTAAAAAAAGGAAACAGCAAAGGACATTCAAGAAATACCATAATTCATAACATGGACGGTGCAAGCTGAAATAAAATCACTGTAAATAAAACCTATCGTGAAAATTCGGAAATGCAAGCATAATACTCAATCGCGTCTGATTTTTATAATTCTCTACGTAGATGTTGAAAACTTCATTTAGTTACAATGAAAACAAATAATTTCCATTAAATGTGTATGTTTCAAAACACGTTGACAACTCTTTCCCATGAACAGAACATCTCTATTTATAAACAATGGTCTGTCATTAAAGGCTTAATGCGCATGTGTGGGCTCAACATATTTTATGAGTTTTTGGAATATTTTTCTCCTGTATATGTTTACTCGATTTTTTTTTTTCATATTTAGCCATTCTTATATTTATGCATAACGAGGGACAGTTAATTCTCTCTAAAGAAAAAGGTACTTCACCATTTAAGCCCTCTCAGAACATTTTAATGATCATAAAGCGTATAGCCCGGCAGCTGAAGGCCAAAAAAGTGTCTGATTTGAACAAAGTTTTTGATGAAAGTACTCATTTCATAGACAACAAATGTGAACGTCTGCCACCTCAGATCGGTTGCCTTAAATTTTATAGTCAAACAAAATCGAAATTTTCGAACTTTTTTCAATTTTTCGCTTATAACTCGATAACAATATATTACAGAGAATATTGTGTTCTCTTTAAAATAAAAAGGCATTAAACTTCGCGTCGATTGTTTTCGTCAAAGTTAAAATCGACCAAAACCGATAATAAATTATTCGTAATATTTTTAGCAGAAAAATGAATTGCGCTCAAGTTCCAAAGCCTGAAATTTAAAGAGGACTACTCCAAATAAAAATTTTTACCTATAATAGTTATATAATATCAAATTCTGTGTGAAACGTGGACGTATTTAGCGCTTAGTGGCCTGAAATCCGTGAAATGTTCGGATTTTTTTTTCTCGAATATTTTTTTATTCTCGCATATAAATCGTCAAATATAGATCATAAAGAATTGCTTTCTTCTTATTATAAAAGGCTATCCTATTGCAAATAGAATGATATATTGTGGTATTAATGATAGTTTAGTGGTTTAGCCGTTTAAATCATGTTCTAAATCCGAAGTCTTAGCAGGAAGTAAGCAATAAGAATACTTTCACGTTTTTATTTGTATTTCCACGCAGGAGTCAGCTAATATTGTATTTAAGGAGCTTGTTTCATGCTGAATTTGACGATCTGCACTTTTATCTAAAACATTTTTCATTTAAACTAGGTGTTTTTGAGTTATAGGCGTTGGAACTCGGTTTCCAACAAAATGGCAAATAAAAAAAAAATTATTTCTGATGCTTCAAACCCGGCTAAAACACTAAATCGATTTTTTTTCTTCAGTTGTACTTTTAAATCCGCACCTCTTAATCACACTAATCAACAATCAGCAGATGAGCTGGCATAAACTTGAGGTAAGAAACCAAAATAATAACAATAATAGTAAAAATAAATAAGGCATGGTAGGCATGAGGTAAAGTAGAACCCAGCGGTACCCTTACGCGGCTCTTAGTTTATTCACATATTATGTAAGTAGGTCCCTCAACCAGACCCTTTTCAATCGTCTTCTGGCGTTTTCCGGCATACTGGTTATGGCCATTCCTTGTATTAGGAGGTTGGAGTGTGTCTTCAGATTATCGTGGAACCGTTTGTAGTACGTCCGTATGTGTTCATTGACTGTAGGAACTTGTAAATCTGTATGTAAAGTCTTGTTATTTATGTACAATGGTGCTTGGATAATTAGTCGTAGTATTTTGGACTGAAATGTTTGGATTCTATTCAGGTGTGATTGTTTTGCAATGCCGTATGTTTGTATTCCGTAAGTCCAGACAGGTTTTAATAGGTATGAGTAAATATTTAATTTCTGAAGGGAAAGGAAGGACTCAAGAACCAGATAGTGCAAGGGAGTACGTTCTTGAGCTTTAAAATAGGCCCCTGGTGCCAGACTTTTTCGAACCATTTGGCGACATCCAGAAATACACCAGTTGCCTGTATTTTTCGCTCTAGTGCTATCGATACGTAATCAGTCACTCTGTGTAGTTGTTGTGTTTTACAGTGTAAATTTCGAAAACCGAATGATGGTCAGGAATTATTTGCCTGTCTGTCAGAATATCTAATAGTCGTGGGTGTAATAATTTTTCGAATAATTTAGAGCATAATGGAAGCAGACTTATTGGTCTATACTAGGAAGTACTATTTCTGTCTTTGTCTGGCTTTTCTATCATCGTTATGTAAGAGTACTTCTATTGTATTGGAAAATTGCTCGTCCTAAGAATGCTATTGAAAATTGTAGTAATGAACACTATAGCCTTCCTAGGCATTTGCTGGAGTGCCTCGGCGTTTATCAGATCATGTCCAGGAAATTTTCTTTTCGGCAACTATCTAATTTCTTGTGCCACTTGTGATGGCGTGAAAGGAGGCGGTGGAGGTGTGAGCTGTAGTGGCGTGTCAAAAATATACTGTACAAAGTTCTCATGTTCTATGTTGATGAAGTCTCTATGTGGTTTAAAAACCGAGTATAGATAGCGAAGAGTTCAGATCTTTCCTCATCTGAAACAGCTCACGTGCCATCCTCTCTCCGAAGAGGTACTGACACCTCAAGATGCTTTAAGAGATTCTTTCTGGTGTGCCTCCATAAACTTCCATCATCCGTCAAGAGGTTGCTAATGTAATTATCATAGTTGTTGCTTTTGAATTTGTCTCTTAAGTTCATTATTTAGTCTGTTGAAAATTCGTCTGTCTGAAGGAATTCTATTAGTCTGCCATACTTTACGTGCTCTTCTGTCTTCTCTGTTCAGCTCCCTGATGTACACAGGGTAATGAGGCAAGTTTATTACTTTTTGAGTCCAAGATGTAGTTGAAGACCACGCAGCTTCTTGAATACCTTTTGTAAAAGTTTCCTCTAGGTCTGCTTGTGTTTTGATAGAGCCTGGAACAGACATTGTGCAGTTCAAATGGTTTCTTTATGCCTCCCCATCTATATTAGCAGTTATAAGCTTCGGTCTTTTTTGTGCCTCTGAGGGACTGCCGAAGAGAACCATGTGCACTGAGAGGTGATAAGAGCAAAGATCAGAGCTTGAACTAACTATAAATGGTACTGTTCTCAGTCCTTTAGAAATGAAAAAATCAAGTAAGTCGGGTGTTTTGCGTCTAGAAGTGGGCCAATAAGACGGTAATACGGGGTCATAGTGTCTAATGATAGTTGATGGATGGCGGATCTGAGATTTCTGCCTCTTAGAGTACTCAGTCTTGAGCCCCAGCATTGCTTGGCATTATAATCACCACCTGTGATGAAACATCTTCCGAGGCGTTTGAAGAACTCAGAAAACATGGGGGGTGTAAGCTTGTACCTAGGGGGACAATAAACTGAGTCATAACATTTGACTCATTTCATTGAAATTGAAATGGAAAAGGTTGAATTTGACTTGAAAATAGCCCAGGAAATGAAGGTTTTGTGCCGGGAATGATTAGAGACAAGCTGAATTTTTGCCAGTTGTAAGTACTTACTAAAAGGAGTATTTTCTCAAAAGTTATCTGTTCTTCAAAAGAGGTCATATAATGTTTCTTAGAGAATTTAACCCTTTTCCTATGATTCGCTAAAATACGCCAAATTTTCGAGTAAAAATTTGTATCTTTTATAGTTTTAGGGAACAGTTCTTTGTATTGAAATATTATGAAAAAACTTCTCAAATAAAAGTTTTTGCTCGTTTTCCACTCTTTAAAAATATGTAGCTAACTCTACATTTTGGAGGTCGTGAACGTGAACAGAGTTACGTATTAGTACGCGCCCGACACTTACCAAGCAATAAGTTGTGACATTTATAGCTATATTTGATTTTTATTCACCATAGATAACGCTTTCATCATACATTAAAACCCATAGCACAATATTACAGACAAATATTATTTATATTTAAAAAAAATTGAAAAAATGTATTCATTATAATAGAAAATACTTTAATTACCATAAAAATATATTCGATTTTTTTTTCTATGCAAGTTTTGGTTCGGAGAAGCTTTTTACTCCTGATCTTAATATAAAAGATCTTTCCATTATCCATCACCTATGGACTCCGGACTTGCAAAAACCGGCAGCTGTGAAGTTTGGAAAACTGTTTTTGGTGTTCTATCAATTTAAATAATTAACAGCATCACGGACTACCCTCACACTTTATATTTATTTTTATTTTTAAAATTAGATACCATTGTTATTTATTAAAAAATCTGGTGCATGCTCGCAACACACAACTTTCACTTACCAACTTACTTAGATTAGGAATTAATGCGTTTTGTTAATTGCCACTTCTCAAATGAACAGAACGGCTTTAATTATGAACAATGGTCTGTCATTAATGGCGTACTCCGCATGCGTGGGCTCAACGAGTTTTATGAGTTGACTGAATATTTTTATTTTTTTCTCCTCTTTATGTTTTCTTTATTTTTATCATATCTCATATTTAGCCATTTCTTATTTTTAGGCGTAACGAGAAACAGTTAATTTCTCCATATAAACAAAAACAAAGGTACTTTATAGGAAACAGAAAAACAAACCCACAAAAAAGCCCCTACCCCATTTAAGCCCCCTCAGAACATTTTAATAATGAAAAAGCTTACCTGATATTAGAGAAAACCTAATTTTCATTAAACATGACGAATTTGATAAAAATCGTTAAAGCCGTTTTCGAGATAATCGAAAAAAAGGTAAAAATTGGAAAAAAAGTCATGAAATAAAGTGCCCCCTCATTTGGACCAATTTTGATGAAATGTTGGCTTTTACATATTTGGTATATACATACATCAAATACCCAGATTATTCAAAATCCTTAAAGCCGTTTTTGAGTAAATAAAAAATATGTACAGGTGACATTGGTACAAAATTTATTAAGTAAAGTCCCCCCTCCGGTTGATCAATTTTGATGAAATTTTTACAGTCGTATCTCGGGCATATACATACATCATATACCCAGTTTGATCAAAATCGTTAAAGCCGTTTATGAGTAAATAAAAAGAAACACGTGAAAATGATACAAAATTTATTAAGTAAAGTCCCCCCTCCGGTTAATCAATTTTGATGAAATTTTTACAGTCATATCTCGGGCATATAAATAGATCAAATACTCAGTTTAATCAAAATCGTTAGAGCCGTTTTTGAGAAAATCGAAAAAAACGTAAAAAGTTATTAAATAAAGTCCCCCCTCCCTTTGAGCAAACTTGATGAAATTTTTGCTGTCACATCGCGGGCATATACCTACGCTAAATACCCAATTTCAGGTTCCTACGGTTTATAGTTTTTGAGCTAGTCTGTTCACACACACACACACACACACACACACACACACACACACACACACACACATCATTCATCATGGATTGTCTCTGATTCTTCATCCATGATTTAAGTGTTGTGATAAGAATACCCACTGCAGTGCTCGCAAATATTTGTACAAAGCAGACCTAACTTCCTGCAGCCACAATAAATTCCACAAACAGATTTACAGCAGCATGATACTATTCCTAGAAGATCTTCTGGAGCAAATGGCTTTAATGAGGTTATAGGTTGAAATAAATTCCTCTCTCTTCCACCATAACTTACTTCCTCTAACATCCATCCCCATTCTGTAGCTGGTAAACGGTTGTCTAACCATTTTTGCACTTTCAAATACACTCTCAATATATGTTGATGACATGCCTCAGTTGTCGGGGGTGATTTTGCCATATCAAAATTTGCTCTGAGATTTTTTTTTTTTTTTTTTTTTTTGTCAGGATCATGAATTTGAAGTATCGAGCTTCATTTGAGCATGCAAACCTGTTTAGTCCATACAGCTCAAATGCGAATCTTTCCCCATTTATTAGTAATTGTTCTTTCGGTGCATTTTTCAGTAGAAATAAAGAAGCGTGATTCTTAGCTTCAGGCGAAGATTTAATTATTTTCGTCGCTTTTATCTTTCCTAAACTATAAAAGCTGTATGTTGTATCACATCCTGTCACTGCATGGGTAAACAACAAACATTTTCTAATATCATCGTACTGCTTGATCAAAATATCAATATTATAATATTGTTTGGTCGGAATATTTCCAATTTTATGTTCACAGTAGAGATGCGACATCGATGTTTTTACAATCAAAACATTGACGTTTTTTGTCAAAAACATCGATGTTAAAACATATTTATATTTGTCAAATTCATCGATGTTAAAAACAACTTTTTATTTTTAAAATATGTTTTAACATCAATGAGATTATGAGAATATATATTGATGTTTTTTGTCCAAAACATCGATGTTTTCTACATAGTTGGTTTTACATAATCATTTATTAAATATTACGCTGTTAGAACCTAAACATCTTAATTATAGCTAAAAAATCGATGTTAAAAACAACCTTTTTCTGTTAAAACATATTTGTTTTTGCAGAAAACATCAATGATTAAAACAACATCGATGTTTTAAAAAAAGTTGTTTTTAACATTGATGTTTTTGACAAAAACAAAAATGTTTTAACATCAATGTTTTGGACAAAAAACATCAATATATATTTTCATAATCTCATTGATGTTAAAACATATTTTAACAATAAAAAGTTGTTTTTAACATCGATGAATTTGACAAATATAAATATGTTTTAACATCGATGTTTTGGACAAAAAACGTCAATATATATGCTCTTAACATCGATGTTTTGGGCATCAAATATATTTTAACATCCATGTTAAAACATATTTGTTTTTCCAGAGAACATCGATGTTTTAAAAAAAGTTATGACAAATCGATGTTAAAAAATTTAACATCTAACAGTCTAAATAAGATATTTTCGAAAATTACGGCCTCGGAAAAATGTGGGCTTTCCAAATATCACTTCGAAATAGGACGTTAAAAAAAGGGTTTTCGTGGCATTCCTCCGCAAAACTGCCTAATTTTCAAAGGTTTAATGAATTTTAATCTGAAAAATTGGTGTGGATCCTAGCACTAGAGGTATTTAGGTTTCAAAAAATATCTCTAAAGTTCTGGTTGGAGCACCTTCATTTTTTAGGGTTTTGTCCCTGTCCGCAGCACTGTGGGCTAGCAAAACATCGATGTTTAAAAGAACTTCGGAGTTTTCTGCAAAAACAAATATGTTTCCACATCGATGTTTTGGACAAAAACATCGATGTTAAAAACAACTTTTTATTGTTAAAACATCAAGGATTTTAACGTCGATGTTAACAGCATATATATTGATGTTTTTTGTCCAAAATATCGATGTTAAGAGCATATTTGTTTTTGTGTATAACATCGATGTTAAAACACAATTTTTTTAAAACATCGATTTTGTTTTAAACAACTATGCAAAAACAAATATGATTTAACATCGATGTTTTGGACAAAACCATCGATGTTAAAACATCGATGTTAAGAGCATATTTATTTTTGTATATAACATCGATGTTAAACAGAACTTGGTTATTGTTAAAACATCAATGTTAAAAAATATTTGATGACTTAAACATCGATGTTAAGATCATATAAATTGATGTTTTTCGACCAAAACATCGATGTTAAAAATTTTCGTTTTGGTCAAAAACCTAGATGTTTTCTGCAAAAACATCTTAGTTATTTTTAAATAACTATTAGTTATGTTAAAACATTTTCGTTTTTGTCAAAAACATCGATGTTAAAACACAATTTTTTTTAAAACATCGATTTTGTTTTAAACATCTATGCAAAAAGAAATATGATTTGTCATCGATGTTTTGGACAAAACCATCGATGTTAAAACAACTTTGTTATAGTTAAAACATCGATGTTAAGAGCATATTTATTTTTGTATATAACATCGATGTTAAAAAGAACTTGGTTATTGTTAAAACATCAATGTTAAAAAATATTTGATGACTTAAACATCGATGTTAAGAGCATATAAATTGATGTTTTTTGACCAAAACATCGATGTTAAAACATTTTCGTTTTGGTCAAAAACCTAGATGTTTTCTGCAAAAACATCTTAGTTATTGCTAAAACATTGATGTTAAAAACAACTTTTTATTGGTAGAATATCGATGTTAAGAGCATATGTATTGATGTTTTTTGTTCAAAACATCGGTTAAAACATTTTCGTTTTTGTCAAAAACATCGATGTTAAAAACAATTTTTTTAAAACATTGATTTTGTTTTAAACATCTATGTTTTCTGCAAAAACAAATATGATTTAACATCGATGTTTTGGACAAAACCATCGATGTTAAAAACAACTTTGTTATAGTTAAAACATCGATGTTAAGAGCATATTTGTTTTTGTGTATAACATCGATGTTAAAAAGAACTTGGTTATTGTTAAAACATCAATGTCAAAAAATATTTGATGACTAAAAAAGCGATGTTAAGAGTATATAAATTGATATTTTTTGTCCAAAACATCGATGTAAAAACATATTTGTTTTTGTCATAACTTCGATGTTAAAAAAAACTTTTTTTTAAACATCGATGTTGTTTTGTTTTCTGCAAAAATAAATATGTTTCCTCATCGATGTTTAGGACAAAAACATCGATGTTAAGAGCATATTTGTTTTGTATATAACATCGATGTTAATAAGAACTAGGTTATTGTTAAAACATCGATGTGAATAAATATTTGATGTTGTCTAAAAAATTGATGTTAAGAGCATATATTGATATTTTTTGCCAAAACTTCGATGTTAAATCATATTTTTTTTTTTAATTGTTATTAAAAACCACTTTTTATTGTAAAACATCAATGTTTTTAACATCGATGTTAAGATCATATAAATTTATGTTTTTTGTCCAAAAGATCGATGTAAAAACATATTTGTTTTTGTCATAACTTCAATTTTAAAAACAACTTTTATTAGAACATCGATGTTTTCTGCAAAAATAAATGTTTTTTTACAAAAAATATCGATGTTAAAAACAACTTGATAGTTAAAACATCGATGTTAAAAATAACTTTTTTAATGCAAAAAAAAAAAAAAAAAAAAAAAAAAAAAAAAAAAAAAAAAAAAACCTAACTACTAAAAACATCGATGTTAACATCGGCCCACAAACATCGATGGTCGGAATACATCGGCTACGTAACACCGATGTTAAAAACATCGATGTTTCAGAATCATCGACATCGATGTCGCATCCCTAGTTTACAGAAGTAAATATCTTGGTTTTATGGTGCAAGAGCCACTAATAGAATTATTAAGTCTGTATCCGAACCAACAACAACTTTAAAGGATTCCTTCAGTTTTTCTATAGCAAAGGTTACCACATCTAAATCTGCGTCTTCTTCAGATGTGAAAGTTGATATTTTTCTTTTATTCATTTCTGAAGTCACTGCTCGCAGCAAATTTCGTTTGTTTCTTACATTTCCTAAGCAGTTATCCTTGGGTGTTGTATATTCTGTGTTTTTTTTTCAAAATTGATATCACAAGAATTTTTCCTTGAGGCTCTTCTCCCATGTTCCTTGTTTTTAACCGTCGGATATCCATGGGATTTAATTGAGGATATCCATCGAAGACAATGGTAACATTATACCCGTAGTAGACTATTACATAGTCACAATATGCATTTACAATGCCTCCATAAGTGGCACCATTAGGTCCAACTTACGCAATGTATCAAAAATCCTCCGTCTAAAACAAATGTTGCATTTTTAAGATCAACATAAGTTTGCATGTCATTTTCAAAATTTTTCATTAAGGAAGACTTTGTTCCCTTACGGAGTGACACATTGTCAAATAAGGCTGGTGGTTTTGAAGCTTGCTCGAATGATAGATATTCTTTTAATTTGTATGGGTTATCGTAGATAATTCTGCGCATAAAAATCTGTTGAACAGCTGCTGCGAATTTATTAGTATTTCCTTTGATCGAACTTTTACCTTCCTAGGCAGTGCCTTTGTCTACACTTTATCCTTAATCCGTAATTTTATCTCACCAAAGTTTTTTCCGCACATCTTTTGCATTGCTGCAATTCCTACTTCATATGCCTGGTCAAAATTGACTTAGCCGTCTCCAGTTCTCCAGATTCTTTTGTAAATGGATTATGTTCTTGAACCCAGGATGTAAACTCATGAATATCTAATTGATCTCTCTTTTTTCTAGAATCTCGAACTTCAACATGCTGTTCATTAAACTTATTGATGTTCCTAAGAACTTTTCAATAGCTTCATGTACTTTTAAAAAATAGGGAGTTCCACTTTGAAAGTGTGCTTTCTGTAATGCCTCTACCATGGGTTAAACCTCCAACGGATTTCATCGGCCTCATTAGGCATTGCTCAATTGACATATCTGTCCACGTCCCGACCAAAATTTGTCGCTACTGTAAAACAACCGTTATTTTTAAACAGCTCTAGGTCTCTTTTTGTAAGTTTGGACACCAAATTCCCTGTTCAGTGAAAATACTCTTACATCACTATGATTAAAAAGCCTGACAAAGACTCGAACAGTCCTTCCTCTTACAGACCAATTAATTTGATTCCAGTATGTTCTAAGTTATTCGAAAATTTATTGTATCCACGACTATAACAAATACTAACGGACAGACAAATTATCCCTGATCACCAATTTGGATTTCGAAAATTACACTCAACATCACAAGAACTACACAGGGTAACCGACTACATTTCGGCAGCACTAGAGCGTAAATTATATGCAACTGGAGCATTTCTGGATGTCGCCCAAGCGTTCGACCAAGTCTGACACCAGGGGCTTCTCTTCAAGCTAAAGAACATACTCCCACACACATACTATCTAATTCTTCATTCTTTTCTTTCAGACAGATCTTTTTCAGTAAGACACGGCTCAGGCCTATCCTCTTTTCGACCAATTCTCGCTGGTGTACCTCAGGGATCAATACTTGCCCCACTACTATACATCACATACACCCACGACATACCACAAACTTCAAACACTCTTACGGCTACCTACGCAGATGGCACAGCTATCATTACAAGAGACGAAAATGCAACACAGGCCTTACTTGACTTACATCACTTACTACAATTACATGATTGGTGTAAGAAATTAAATATTTACACAAAGACAGAAATAGTACTTCCTCGTATAGACCAATAAGTCTGCTTCCATTATGCTTTAAATTATTCGAAAAATTATTACACCCATAACTATTAGATATTCTGACAGACAGGCAAATAATTCCTGACCATCATTCGGTTTTCGAAAATTACACTGTAAAACACAACAACTACACAGAGTGACTGATTACGTATCGATAGCACTAGAGCGAAAAATACAGGCAACTGGAGTATTTCTGGATGTCGCCCAATGGTTCGAAAAAGTCTAGCACCAGGGGCCTATTTTAAAGCTCAAGAACGTACTCCCTTGCACTATCTGGTTCTTGAGTCCCTCCTTTCCCTTCAGAAATTAAATATTTACACATACCTATTAAAACCTGTCTGGACTTACGGAATACAAATATACGGCATTGCAAAACAATCACACCTGAATAGAATCCAGACATTTCAGTCCAAAATACTACGACTAATTACCCAAGCACCATTGTACATAAATAACAAGACTTTACATACTGATTTACAAGTTCCTACAGTCAATGAACACATACGGACGTACTACAAACGATTTCATGATAAGTTTAGGGAACATACCAACAAATTAATAAAAGAAATGTCCACAACTGGCATGCCAGAGAACACCAGAAGACGATTGAAATCAAGGAATCAAGTACGTAAGTAAATTAAAGCCGCGGAAGGGGTGTCGCTGGGTACTGTTTTTTGTTATGCCTATCAAGCCATTTTGTTTTGTTTTATTTTAGTTATATGCCAGCACATCTGCTGATTGTTAATGTTTGTATTTAACAGGTGCGGATTAAATAATAAAAGTGAAAAAAAAAAAAAATGTTCGCCATCTATCCTACAAAAATGCATTGAAAGTGTGGGGGACCGAATTTCTAAAGCGCAGCCTGCTTTTTAAGCTTTCTCTGGTTGCAATTTTACATGGCAGGATGATTTGTTATTGAAAAATCCAAAGCTCTAAGGAATTTCTTACTTCGTGTTCAACGAGTATTCTATCTTTAATTAAGGTATAGAACAGTTTGTTTGCTCTTTTTATGGTGTTAATTGCCTATCTTTTGATTAAACAAGATTATTACACAAAAGAGGGTATGAATTGAAAGAAGTGTTTTCATCATTAAAAATACAAAGAGGAGTTGAAAATCAGAGTATCCCTAATGTTACTCAGTTCTTCTCAACAAAATAAAATAAAATATGTACGTTGAATAAGTTTGGTGCAAGGCCAATAAGGCGATAAGACCCCAATAAAACACTGACTTAGGCATATTAAAAAATTGCACTGCATATCATATATGGATAAAGAAATTAAATTATAAGAAAGTCAAAATGTGTGGAGACGTCCAAACTTCTTAGGCGCAACCTGCATTTCACGATTTCTCCGGTTGCTTTTTAATAGGGCAGAAAAAAGACTAAACCGGTATATTTTAAGGAATTACTAAGAAAATTAAAACTGCATATATTTAGTGTGTAAGAAACGATTTTCATCGATCATCAAAATATAAAGAAATTAAAATTTAAAAAAGGCTCTCCTTTTCACAGACGGATTGAAATGTAACGAACTCACTAAGAAATAAATGTTAAAATAAATATTCGAAAATTTCATCACCAAATTACCGATTTGGTCTTCATGTTCTTGATCCGCTTTTGGGTTAAAAGGATTAGAAGCAAAGAGGTCCTGAGTATCTTGAGAAGAAAAAGCGTGCAATGCAGGCTGTGCTTTTGAAATTTGGCGAGGGGTCACTTTTCACACATTTGTGTTCATTACGATTGATGGCGAATATTTATTTTGACTTTCTTATTATTTAATTTCTTTATCGGTATGTGATAAGAAGTGCAATTTTTTAATATGCCTTAGTCCTCAGTGTTTTGTTGGGGTCTTACCGCCTTATTGGCCTTGCACAAAACTTATTCAACGTACATTTGTCATTTGATTTTGTTAAGAAGAACTGAGTAACAGAAGGGGTACTCTGATATTTAACTCCTTTTTGTATTTTTAATGATGAAAACAATCCTTTCAATTCATATCCTCTTTTGTGTAATAAACTTGTTTAATCAAAAGATAGGCAGTTAACACCATGTAGAGGGCAAACGACTGTTCTGTACCTTTTCGATCAATTAAAGATAAAATATTCGTTGAACACGATGTAAGAAATTCCTTAGAGTTTTGGATTTTTAAATAACAAATTCCTGCCCTGTAAAATATCAACCAGAGAAAGCTTAAAAAGCAGTATGCTTTAGAAATTTGGTCCCCCACACTTTTCTCACAATGCATTTATGTTGATTACGATAGATGGCGAATATTTAATTTGATTTTCTTCTAATTTCATTTCTATATCCATTTGTTATATCCAATTTTTTAATATGTTTATATTATGGTGTTAAATAGAACTCATTTCTTATATAGGTAATATATACGGTTTTTATTTTCCTTTAAAGATTATTGTTTTTTTCGGTTCTTGGTATTTTATAATAAGGTTTGCATAATAATAAGGTGAATGATTCCCGTTTTTCATATTTCATTATAAAATATTTTTTTTTTTTAATATTTTTAGAATATTTCTTTTTATGGTAGAATGAATTTTTTTACATTAAACTCAAAAGTAGTTATATTTAGCCGGTTGAGCAGGAGCATGAAGGAAATGACCTTGAGCGTGCCGTCGTAGAGCTATATGTGATCTTGAGGGTCATTGACCGACCTTGTGAGGGCGAGGGGGGTGTTGTTCTAGGGGGAGAGGGGGGTGTACCCGAGGTGTGTTATGAGGTTTTGGTAGACCTTGAAGGGGTCAACGGATGTGAGATGCCCAACATGGCAACGTTGGATAGTAGATGTGGCAACAGCGCGTGCTTGAGCCGTGCTGTAGCGTGGCACCTGTTCCCGGGCGCAGGTGTGCGCGGTGCCCGGGGTGTGGCTGCAGGTGCGTGATTTAATCAGTTTGCTGGTGCATGACTCAGCTGTTTCATTAAAGTTCATTCATAATTGAAGCCTATTTGAATTCATTGTATCGTATACAAGCTTAGTAAAAGCGAGAGGTTTCTCCCCACCCCTCACCACATACATAAGCCTTAGTCATAGTCCTAGTAGTGATAAACCAGTTTAATATGGGACGACTAACTAGTAAGAACATGAGGCATGAGGCCGACCGACTGCCCGCATTCGTCGGTTGGAATTCACCAGTGAGTGCATTGAAACTAGCAGCAGCCGGATTTTATTATTTGAAAAACTCAGATCGGACAAGGTGTCCTTTTTGTGGAGTAATATTACACGAATGGTTGGAACATGACGATCCTCTTGTAGATCACAAGAAATGGTCTAAATATTGTCCCTTTATTGAGTACTTGGAACAACTAGAGAAGCTACCAATGATAATAGATGACGTATGTGATAAAAAAGAAGAGGAAAACAGCTGTGAGTGTTGCTGACATGCACAAGAGGTTTAAACGGTTTATTCAACAACTTTACCATTTAAAAACCAAATCGATTTATATGAAATAAAAAGAAACGAAATAAATAAACTAATAAAAAAAAAAATAGAAAAACTTCATGTTTTCCCTCCTCTCTGTTGAACCTTTTAGTCTCAACGTTGAAGCCTTGGAAGATGGTTGTGCCGCGTCGATTGGAACTGGTGACCGACTACTCCATCACCAGTAGCAAATTAGTGCGAGTCGGTCTTTGCGATTTTGTACCCACTGTCGCAATCATCGACAAGAAAACTGCAGTGTATATGGATACGGAAGAATGGAGATTCATCGCCGATCAGATTCCAAGGATGTTATCTCTTTTGCAATGCAGGCCCAAGAAAGTGGAGGTTGAAGACCGAGTAAGGTGTAAAAATGTGTATTATACACTTTCCAAGAGGGGAAGGAACAGAGTTCTGAAAAAAAAACAGGTTGTTATTTCTTTCGCAATAATTAATCAGAGTTTGCCAACCCTTCAGTTCGATTCACCTTCGACATGTTTTTGCAGAAATGAAACGGCAAAGCTTTGTAAAGACGTTAAGAACATCAACAACTCATTGGAATTGATAACCAAAATGGCTGAATTATATAAGAAACATGAAGAAGGTCAACTGACTGAATCTGTGGAACCAACATCAATGGACTTTAATATTAATACTGAGACCCTTTATAATTTATTAAATGAACTCAAGAAAAGACCCTTATGATTTGTAATTTATGCAATAAATAATATTTTTTTATATACTTTTTTTATTTCTTGAACCCTTCCCTAAGTAAAAATGAGAATAAAGGTAAATAAATAAAAAAAAAATTAATTTATATGGTTTATTTGAAATAATACATGGGATAAATTACAGATATAATAGTTCAATTAATAATTAATATATTCATTGAGGTAAGAAAGTCTTCGCTTCTGGATAAATTCCTCGTCCTCTTGCCACTCCTCAGGTAAATTGTCCCAGATGTAGTCTAATGTATAGTCGAAAAGGTACAAAAGTAATGATCGAGGTAAAGCTCTCAATTCTTCTATAGTTAAAGTTTCGATTCCTTCCTCTCCCAAACGACGTATCGCTAACTCCATTTTATCCATCATACTGATAAGGTACTTCCTAGGAGGTATTTATAAATACTCCTCCTCCTCCTGGAACCACAAACACTGTGGACTATTTTTTTATGGTATCTGAGAGGGTTGACTAATGATGTGCTGTCGAATACCAGTCCACAGTATACACATTCAACTCTATCCTTGACTCCTCGAATAAATCCAGCATATGAGAGTAGATGATGAGGTGTACCAATATTCTTAAATGTTTGTCTTCTTATCTCTTCTTTTTTTAAATTTACAGCTTCAGAATTTTTTCTGACCCAAGTGGCCAAACGATGGGCTTAATTCAATGAGCAAACAAGGGAGGTGTTCAAATGGAAATAACAAGCTATCTGTTCATTATTTAACTGTTTCAAGTTTGGACAGCCGAAATCATGAAGATCATAGACTGGTCTATCGATGAGTTCTTCTATAAACTTGCACTTTTCCATTCCCTTTCCCCATAATATGTCACAGTCTTCTGTAACATATACTAATAAATTCTTCATATCTTCATATTCTACATCGCCATAGGTCCAGTTCAATCCGCGAATATTTTTCATTACCCAGATGTTCGTCCGTGCTTTAGCTAGTTCTTTACTCGCACCCTAAGGCGGTTTGAAAAACCAATGCCATGATGAGCCATGACTCACAGAGACTACAGATAGTTCTTTAACGATTAATGAGTTGGAGGCTGATCGATAGCCTTGAAAATCAATGACCGCTGAATGCATCATGTGTGTCATAGTCAAAGTCCTGCAGTGGAGTGATTTCGTTTAGGTTTTAAATAATGAATATATGCAGCCAAACGTGTGCAGAGGTTCAGTACATTTTGCGGACTAAACCGGTTCCCACTTCGTATTCCACTATATTATCATGAAGAATGAGGCAGCATGCCTTAGTATTAGGCGGAAAGTTCTCACTCGCCTCTAGTTGAACGCGAATATCAACAGTCGTACTTTTTATTGCTTCAGATTGTTTAGAACAATCTATAACGACTATAGGTGCGAGGGTCTCAAAATCGGATCGTGATAGCAGAGGTTGAGAGTGTCTATTACCATAATAGCTCGTTTGAAGCTCATTATACATTTCGTAGAGAAGGGCGACTTTTCCTTATGCAAAATCTAAATTCAAATTACCATAAGGATAATGTTCACTATTCAGATAGAGTTTCAAGTTTTTCAATTTACAATTATCAAACTGACTGTTATCTTTGGTTGCGTTTCTCGTTCGATCAGTCTGGAATGCGATAATAACATACCGCGGCTTTTCTAAATTTGTCGATGTTTTGACAGTCCAATTTTCTTGCTGCGAAGTAGGTAAATTTGGGTATTCGTAAAGATCCCATGATCTGAACGGTATAGTAATTATCTTGTTTTTCTCTACCATTTTCAACAACCTCAGTGGTTCTTGATCGGAAACACGAACATGTGGCATCCTCCAGACCACTTTATCTAATTTTATTTGTACGTCATCGCTACCCTTTATGCAGTTCAAGTCCGTACTCGATCTTATCAAAACGAGTTCTTGCTTAAGATTAATTAAAATTTTGCGATAGTCCTTGCATATCCCTAAGAGAATATCCAGCGGCAGGCATAAGCTAAAAAATCCGTCTTTATCGATTGAAAGAGTTTTATCGATGCCAGGTATTATCCACCCCGAATTTTCAAGACCTTTTACTTGATTAGGTGAAAACGAAGCATAACCTTTAAGCGTTGCAGTTATTCCAGGGTTTCTGACTCTATCAACTTCAATGTCATTTAATTCGTATCTGATCTCATCAAACAAAAACGCAAACGCGTTATTAGTCAATTTTGAAGTAGTTCCTGGATTCCGGTCAAGACTATATCTGGTAAAATCAATCCCATTTTTCTTTAAATGTAATCTTATAGTAATTGTTTCTCCTCTAAAATCAATAAGCTCGCCGTTCTGGTCTACTAAACGAACAGTAATATTGTCAACAGTCCTCACGTTAGTAGGATAGTAAATGACTGTATTCGGGGTTTCGATGATTTTATATCCTGGTTCTACTGCAGGAAAGAATTGATGTATACTATGATCCGGATCTCTATTCATGAAAGACCCCGACGCGATGTTACAATGAATCGAAATAGTATTTACACTAAGAATTTTCACAAAGTCGTTTGATTCAGTATACTGATGCCATGGGTTAATGACTTGTTCGGGGCTAGTAAAACCCAATAGCGGGCCGATGGAATGTGGTTTGCCTTGACAGTTGAAAAAAACCTGCTTAGACGATCTAATTTCAGTCTTTAGGGTACTTGGATTTCCTCTGAGTACAAGTCCAGCACCCGGATCACGGTGAGCGATTTCGTCGCTTAGAAAAGATTGTATAGCATCGATATCATACGATCCTTCAGGTATTTGAATGGCCAGATCACCGAAATAAAACGTATCGTTAACACCTTTTCTTATGTTTGGAATAGTATTATTTGTGTCAAAAGATAATAACCCGATTGTACAATCCGACCCTAATTCTAGAGGAGGTAGGAAGTTTGCATGAAGAACGCTAGAATTGCCTGTAAACGTTACTGTGTAGCTCATGATTATTAATGATCAAAATTTATGAGAAAAATCGGCTAAATACTTTAAGCAATGGTGTCCACAAACCGGAGTATTCCACTTTTGTTAATGACGGCGGTTATATAATACTTGACAACCTTTGAAATAATCTAAAAATTGAGGAGGAGGTTTTAAATTTCCAAAAGAATCAAAGTATTTCACTACATTATCTTTTTTTACATAACAGACCCAATGAGAACCAGGTTCTGAACTAGGATTTAAATTTACAATAGCTGACTCGAGTTTTTTTGGATATTTTGGAAGATTATCAATCATAAACACTCCACGAAAATTTGGAACATTTAAAACTTTTGCTAAATGATTCAATTCCAAATCGGTCAATGGTTTATTTGGTAGTCATATTTTTCTTGGTCTTTTTTGTCGGGTTATAAATAGATCGTAACCATTCTTATACGGTTTCAAATAAAGTCCGTTTCCAACTTTTTGACCTTCCATGGCCAAATTATGCCTCTTTTGCTCATCCAATTTTAGTTTGGCTTCTTTAGCTTCATTGATCGCCTTGGCTACACTCGCGGCTCTCCCTGCTAAAGACTCCACAGCGGAAAGTCCTGCCATCAATGGTACAAGAATTTGGAGAAAACCTCCCTGTTTTGGCAGCGGAAGAACTCTTGGCGGTGAAGATTTCGCTTTACCACGTAGATGCATTTTAGCCTTTTTATATGCCGCTTTTGATGCATTGAGAATAGATGATATATCATCTACTTTTGACGATTTAACCAAATCTTTAAAACTAATCTTCTTTTCTTCCTCAGCCCTGTACCAATTTTCCTTTTTGCTTTCATGGCATTTGTAACTAACCAAGCCGCGGCTTTTTCTCCCCATGACGAATCTGGAGCTTTAACCCGTTTCCAAGCATTATCAGCAAGAATCTTGTCCGCTTGTTTACGACTCTCCATATCCTTATTTATGTTATAAGCTATGTCGTGTTCTTTACAAGCTCTATCAAGCTCGTTTATTCCGCTATCACCTCTAGCTAAGCGTTTTTCTAGTTTCGTACCGGGACCGCAATATTGATATCCTGGAAGGTGCAATTCAATCGGCAACCTATTGATAAGACTGTTCAGCTAGCCTCTGCCTCTGCGAGCCTTGTGACTCATACTGTACTCAGAAAATGAAACAATAGGGTATATATAGCCGTCTTGATGTTGTTTGCATTCAGAATGAAATTAGTTAAACAAGTGCAATGTTTCCCTACTACCAACTTTTCCCGAGTAAAAGGACAATCGGAGGAAAGGCATAGTTCATTATTACCAAACAATATCCGAGCCTCGACATGTGGCCCGAGCGGATGTGGAAAGACCAATATTATGATTGGATTGCTATTAAACCCTAACGGATTAAAGTTTAAAAATGTGTATCAGTGTCTCACGAGGCGGTGCAAGTCCTAGCAGGAGGGGCTCCTCTCGACCTTATCCTGCGAGAAGACTTTTTGAAGAGGAAATATAAAACTGATGGCTCAGCTAGTCTAGCGGAAAATATACGGGTAAGGGTTGCAGAGGACCCAAGCAAATGGAAAAAAGTTATACGGGAGGATACCATTGAAGAGTGGAACAGGCGGTGGGTGGCCACCGCGAAAGGTATTTCCCCACCGTTACCGTACGTTTGGAAGCAAAGTGGGTCCTCCCGGACTATTGGGTCTCTCAATTCCTTACCGGGCACGGGGCTTTTCGAGCCAAACTCCATAGCTTCGGGAAGGATATTGATCCCCTGTGCCCAACATGCGGAATACCGGAGACAGCTGAGCACATTGTATTAAATTGCGCCACCTTTGAGTCACTGAGGTCGAAGTTACTCAGGGAAACTGGTCTCTACGTAATCACGGAGAACGAGTTCCCTGAGTTGATGGCCGAACAAAACTACCGGTATTACAAAGCATTTGTATACGGGTGGAAAGATGTTCTCGGACCAGCTGCCTTCAACCTTGGAAGACAACAGCAACGACCACCTGACTGAGGCCTCTGAAGAAGGAAGAAGAAAATTGGAAATGGTGAAAAACGGGAAGTAATGCCTAGGGACTACATGAGAACATGCTAGTGTTTTCATGTTGTCAACACCCGTGTTGCCGAGGGGCAAGGTAGGGTGGATATAAAAAATAAAATAAATAATTTTAATTTCTATTTTATTGATAGAGTAATAATACAATCTGCCACACTTAAGGGCATTTAATATTAGTGATCAGAAGATTCATTCACACAATATAAACATAATAATAATAATAAGAAACGAAAAATAGAAACTAAAATATATAAAACTATCCATTTAAATAAAAATAGAAAAAATATATACATATATACACACATTCTTCCTATATACAATATATACATTCAGCCTAGGGATCTTTGACTCCCGCTCTGCCTCCCACTTATGAAAAGCAAAGCAAGACCCTAGGAGATCCCGGTGCTTCTCTCCCAGCCGCATCACAGTTAAAATAAATAATAACAATGAGAAATCACTTGAAACTTCACATATGATTATCAAAAAAAAAAAAAAAAAATTTCGGGTAACCAATTTTAACCATCTTGCCGACGTGCGATATGTGCGTAATAATCATTGTGTTAGCAAGTTATGGTTTTTCAACTATAATCTGTTACAAATTTCCATATGTTGAATATAATGTCATATAAATGGTCCTGTTGGATCCAGAAGTATAAAATCTACCGAAGATACAAAGCAACTTTTTAAGACCTCTCTTCCATTTCAACCACCCTTAAAATATCCCCCTTAATTTTGCAGATCTCAATTCTTACTACTACGAGTACATCGTATTACAGAGTCAAAACAATTTGATTAAGGCACAATTTTTTTACCATATTTCTTTTTACCTGAACTACGATATATATAATATAATTAAATAACTGTAAACGATGTATAATTAAATAAATGCTGAAATTGGAGTTAGTCATTTTGTCAACTGGAAGGTTCATCATACATGGTAATAAAACCAACTTCTTTTTCATAACTACAATAAGAACACTTTAAACTTTTTATTTTCGATTTATTTTGTGTTGGTTTTTTCTTACTTTTTCCTACTGTCTAACTCAAAATTATCTTAAATTTTTGTTTGCGTTTATGCTAATAAATAAAAATTTTTGATTTTAAGGACGATATGTCCGAAATCATGTATAGACTACTATGTATGTATGTTGTAAAATCTGACAATCAATAAAAACTTTTCTCTCTCTCTCTCTCTCTCTTTTATTTTCGATTTATATTCAGTCATTATCTCTTTTTTTTTTTTTTTTTTTTTTTTTATACGCTCACTGTACTATTAAGAAATAGTTACTCATATTGCCCTTAACCACTGAGGTGAAATGACTTTACACACCTACTGACGTGGGGTCCGTTTGGACTTATTAATTAAAATTTTTTTTTGCAAATTTGTTTTACAATTAAAATAATAAGTGATTAATTATTTTTGATTTATAGACATCTTATGACATGAGAAAAATATGAAATAAATGAAATTAAATTAATTAGGTCACTTATTATTTTCAACATCTTTAAAATTTTTTTCGAGGAAATAATAAAAATAATAATTATTTCTTAAAATTTATATTACGTTTAAACTTACAAAAATTCAATTTTATACTTTAATTATGTTTGTCCAACAACAAATATTTAAAGTAGTTATATTTTTTAAACACAAAAAATTTTGGGACCACTATTGTGTGGCACACTTTTGGCATAGAAACTTTCCACATTCAGAGCACGTCGCCTCCTTGCATTTACTGCAGATGCTTCTTATCTTTCGGTCCTTTGTTCTAGGACATAGATGACACCGTTTTCTTTTTCCTGTCGAAGAATTTTTTGTTGATAACACTGAACGATTGGACTCAGATTAAATTCCCAAAAACATGCAAATATCTGTGCGTAATTTCCGAGGAAGCCTTTGATTTGTACTCCTTACCTCCATAAATGGTTTTATTAGACATTCTCCAACTGCTTTAATGAATGTAAATCTGTCCATTTTATCGCTATTAGGTAACGACTGATAAATAATGTATCCATTGACTGTACTCATAGCAAGTACTCTATAGAATATGGCCATCGGCCATCTTCTTGTTCTCCTGTTTGGAGAGTAGATGGAGCACTTCTCGTCCAAACTGTCTACTCCTGCCTTTCCGTTATTGTAATATAATATTATCTCTGGCTTCCCAGATAAATCGTCTACAGAATTATCATGGTGGACCGATGAGACTAATAAAACAGCCTTCGACTTCTTTGGTACATATGATGCTAATGTAAAATCTTTTGTAAAACCAAACAGTGTCGAGCCAGGACTTCTAAGTTTGTTAGGGTGAAACTCCAAAGGAATTTCTTTTTTGTTTTTATTAATAGTGCCTACACAAGTCAATCCTGATTTTAAAAGAGTTTGTAACAACTGAATTGATGTGAACCATCTATCCACAATAATATTTCGAATAGTATTCATTAGTGGTTTTGCAAGACGTACTACAGACTGGGTGGGAATACTTAGTTTTCTCTCTTCAGATGTAAGAGTGTTTCCATCAGAATTCTTTCCACAATAAATGAATACATTAAATAAGTAAGAGTTCCTGGCATCCGTGAGGCACAAAACTTTTAGACCGTATCGAGCTGGTTTTGACGGCATATAAACTTTAAACTTACATCTTCCTCGAAATGGTACCAGCATTTCGTCGATGCAAACATTTTCACCAATACAATAATTTTTTTGACTATTTTCAATAAATTCATAAAACATTTCACTTACAGCAGCAACAGGATCACTTTGTTTTCGAATTTCTCTTGTAGTTCTATCATCGAACCGAAGGCAAGCAAGTAATATTTCGAATCTCAATTTACTTATGGTGAAACGAAATACGTCTCTGCCAAAACCATCAGTTGAGAAAAGAGAGCCTAAATTTTCATGACCCGACTTAAAAATAGATGATAAAAGCAAGAGGCCTAAAAATGCTTTCATTTCAATTATGTCAACAGGTATCAATTCAGAACGGTCATTTTGTTTATATTTATCGCGATATTCAATAATTTTTTGGTTTGTATAAATAACAATTTTATTTATCATTGATTCAGGAAAGAGGAGTTCCCATACCTGTAAAGGGGTCGCTGTTGAGCCGAGATCTCTAGCTGGACCTTTGACTCCTGGGAGATGAAGCACAACGTTGTGAGCAGGAGTTCTGACTTTCCTTGTTGGAGGAGATTTTGCCCATTTGAATCTTTCCTTTCCTCTTCCACGAAAGTAATTACTGTTATGTTGATAATTCTCTTCTTCAACTTCTTCCTCTTCTGTAACATCACTCTGAGACTGAACTGAGTCACTTTCATGGTCACTAATTTGAAATTCATTAACCTCACATCCGTCTACCTCACTACCGCTTAATTCATCTCCATTCGCTAACTCATCGAGCACTATTTCACTAAAATTTGGATCGTTTACATTAACAAATCCCGTCCGAGCAAATGGCATATTTTGTAAAAAAAGTTATGTTAACACTGAGGTGGGGTCCTCTTGGACCCAGGAGACAATATATCTGCACACAGGTTATTACTGGAAAGGCAAACAATATACTGGCTAATCAGTTGCTCTGAGACAGGAAGCTATTGGGATGGGCAAGAGCAGGATCCAACATGCAGCGGAGATATATAAACAAACTACATCTGTCTGCCCAAACGGACCCCACCTCAGTGGTTAAGGGTTAATGTTATCATTTACATTCTTTTATTTGTTTACGTTTTGGCTTCCTTCTAGAATTATAATTCCTAAATCAGTCTTCAGTCAGTTACTCAGATATTTTTGTGTGAATAGCATCAGCCACAATGCCGCGTACATATTCTAATGTTGAATACGCTGATATGATTTTTGTTTATGGTTTCTGTAACGGTAATGCTTTAGAAGCGGTGCGGGAGTATGCGCGCCGATTTCCAAATAGAAGAGTGCCTAATCGACGAGTCTTTTCGTTAACTTTTAATAGACTACGAGAGACTGGGTCATTCTTAATACGTAATGAAAGCGACCAATTCCAGGCAGCAATAAGAGCAGATTATCGGAGAAGAAATTTATTAAGCAATTTATCAAGTGAGTGCTAGATGTAATGCTTGCATTGGTGCAAGAGGACAACATTTTGAGCAATATTTACATTAAAGAGAACATAACATAAATATAAATGTAAATAAATAAGTATAAAAATGAAAACTTGTTTTGTTTCTTTTTTGCGATTTTCTCTAAAACTAAGCAAAAACGAGCAAATCTCTAAAGGACTTTTTGTCTTAGTTTTTCGGTCCCCTATAAGCTCCTGAAGTTTTGCCATTTAAATTCGGGACACCCTGTATATTGATTAAATGTAATGTGTTGATCAAGTAGCCTTCTTATGTAAAAGTTAATCTGTTAAGGAATCCAGTTGGTTTTCTAATTCATTGCTGAGATGTAAAATCATTACTTTATTTTGAGACGCAAAGGCGAAACTAATTACTTTCGCTTAATTGTTTAGCGATTTAAAAAGAACAGCTGAAAAAATATACCATCTCTATATATATAAGAGGCTTTGTCCTGACTGACAGAATCAACGCAGAGCAAAAACTACTAATGATAGAAACTTGAAGTTCGGAATTTAGACTTTAAACGAGATGTAGGTAACCACTAAGAAAGGAATTTCAAAAATGTAACCCCTAAGGGGCTTAAATGGCGAAATTGTCGTTTAACTCTAACGGAAATCTATTGTTGAGATTTTAAACCATATGTTTTTATTTGAATATCGATTTAACGTTACAATAGTATTAAAATAGACATTCACATAAAATATGGCTACTGATTATTTAAATATTAGTGGTAATCAAATTATGCACACTGTGATTCCCATGATTGGGGATGGTGCGTGTTTATTTCGATCTCTTCTCCATATATTTCTCCATATATATATACTTCTCCATATATATATACTACTACATATATATACTTCTCCATATGTATAAGAGGCTTTGTCCTGACTGACAGAATCAACGCAGAGCAAAAACTACTTATGATTAGAAACTTCGGAATTTAGATTTTAAAAACGATGTAGGTAACCACTAAGAAAGGAATATCAAAAATGTAACCCCTAAGAATATCTAAAATGTAAATGTCGAAATTGTCATTTAACTCTAACGGACATCTATTTTCGAACTTCGAGAAAATATATCTAATTAGGACTCATTTTAAAGAATTTGATACGACGAGTTTAACTCGAAAGGCCCTATTGGGCGTCGAAAACCATGTTTTACAGCCGAAAAATGAAGCGACCACGAGAAGTAAGTCATTTTTTGTTTCGGCGGTTTTAATGAACTCTCTCCATTGCGCGTCTCCGTCTCTTCTACCGAGCCGGCAGCTTCCCCCTCCAACATTCCACCTACCGGAAGCTCAAATTCTACTAAATCTCTTTAACATCAGTTAACATATTATATTAGATCAATACCAAGATAATGGTCACAGAATTGATTTTAAAGGCTCGCGGGCGAAGCCGCGATGGGGAATGCTAGTTATATATATAACATTTATTAACCATTACAAACTGAATGAATGGACAATAAGTATTGAGTGAAACGCACCCTAGCGCTTCCTGGTAGTCTGCAGCTCGAACTAAATTTTTCATTCTTAACCCAAAAAGATAGGCTAATTACATAGTGCGAGAGGCTTAAAATTCTCGCCCGTTTCTCTTCAATTTTACACCCTTAGGCCCGATGCACACGGACGACACTTCTCTGCGATCCGGACTATAATGCGGCGTTCCCACGAGGCGTTAATCACGACAGTGAACCACGCTTTCGTGAAATACACTTCTGTGTGAACGCATAGTCGTTAAACTTGCTTTCGTGAGGAACGGCGCACGACTCAAGCGTGGATAGATCAAACCTGTTTGATTTTCAGTCGTGATATACCGTTCGTGAAGCCAAGATGTCGTCACAGCAACGTGGCATTATTAAGTTTAACGACAGTGAAACTACGCGTTTTTTGGAGTTATATTAATAATAGCAGCAATCATTCATTTAAACATTTAATGACGTCAGAGAAGCGCTAATTTAATTGTAACACGCAATAAGAGGTATTCAAACTGAAATTCAGTCATTCGCAGTAGGTTTCTAAAATCTTCTGAAAAATTGCTTTTTAGTCCCATACTAACCAAGTTTGACGCTCCTAACATATTTCTTCGCTGTATCCATTCTCTAACCCAAAAACGTCTTTTTTTTCGTTTTCTTGTAATTGTGTCCTGTAAGCACTCCATCTTTTTTGCTAAGATAGTAGCAAAAAACGAACTTAGAACAGCACAACTTTCAACAACTAGATCATTCATGATCGATGTTTCGATGGTGACTAGTCGAAACGCGAGGCGTGAACGGCACGAACCCCCCAACCGTGTGAACGTTTTATAAATTCACACTTTCGTGAGTGTCACGAACGAAAGTTGACTAGCGTGGTTAACTGTCGTGATTAACGCCTCGTGGGAACGCCGCTTAAGCCAGGTCAGGGGTACCTGGTAAATCCGGTCGGTCCATTGTACTCCAGGTACCCCTGACCTGGCTTATAGTCCGCATCGCAGAAATGTGTCGTCCGTGTGCACCGGGCCTTAAGAGAAAAACGGAAACCTTCTTAATCTCTTGATCGTACGTGGAGTCGTTTTTGAGCCTTAACGGCACGCACATTGTACACTTTGAAGAAGAAGAAGAAGAAGAAAAGTAATTTTTATTCTGGCACATTTAGTCCCCTAAGAATAACAATAATGAACAAAATTAATAGCCATTTGTCTGGTTAGTTGGAAAAAATATAATAAAAACAATAAAAAGAAATAAAGGATTAAAATATAAGGTAGACACAAAAAAGAAAAGTAATACAATAAAGATAACAAAGACAGAATGTAGAAAGAAAAAATCTGGTGCGTGCGCGCAACACACAACTATCACTTACCAACTTATTTAGATTAGAAATTGACGTGTTTTGTTGATTGCCACTTCACAAAGTCACAAATCTTTCCACATTCATTTCTTATTTTTTCCTTTCATGAGTAATTTAAAACACACGTGAAAATGACACAAAATTTATTAAGTAAAGTACCCCCTCCATTTGATCAATGTTGATGAAATTTTTACAGTCATATCTCGGGCATATTAATACATCAAATACTCAGTTTGATCAAAATCGTGAAAACCGTTTTTGAGTAAATAAAAAAAAAACACGTGAAAATGAGACATTTATTCAGTTTTTTACAAATTTTTACTGTCACATCGCGGGCACACACATATACTAAATACCAAGTTTGATTGAAATCATTAAAGCCGTTTTTGGGTAAATGAAGAAAACACATAAAAGTAGGACACAATTTATTAAGTAAAGTACCTCCTCCGGTTGATCAATTTTGATGAAATTTTTACAGTCGTATCTTGGGCATATAAATAGATCAAATACTCAGTTTAATCAAAATCGTTAGAGCCGTTTTTGAGAAAATCGAAAAATACTTAAAAAGTTATTAAATAAAGTACCCCCTCCCTTTGAGCAATTTTGATGAAATTTTTGCTGTCACATCGCGGGCATATACATACCCTAAATACCCAATTTCAGGTTCGCACGGTTTATAGTTTTTGAGCTAGTCTGTTCACACACACACACACACACACACACACACACACACACACACACACACACACACACACACACACAAACACACACACAGACCTTGGTTAATTGGACTCAGGGGACCCCAAAACGTGTATTTCCGTTGAAAACCGGAAGTCGAAATTTTTCACGATCGCAATACTTCCACTTACTATATATTTCATATATAGGTAAGTGAAAGTAAAAATGTAAGATCAACATGCGGATGTACAGTACAAAACTTTGGTCAGCTTTTGAGCTTAAGAGATATATATAAATAGAAATAATATATATAATAAAAATCAAATAGATTTATCCTTAATACTGTTTTCACTATTTACATATTTACATAGCCATCGGGGATTGGAGAATTAGGAGGTGATGAAATAGTAGGGTTTTGAAGGATGTGAGGGATGAAGTTTTTCGGATAGAGACAGGTAATGAATTCCAGAAGGTGGCAGCACGGATGATGAATGATTTTGTAAAGGATGCAGATCGGTAAAAAGGGATATACAGGTTAGAGGTTTGGGATCTGGTATTTAGAGAATGTATAGAGGAGCAGGGTTTGAACAAACTGAGGATATAAGGAGGTTTCTTGGTTCTGAAGGTTTGGAAAAGATATACACCTAGGAAGTATTGCCGTCGGAAAACTGGGTAGAGCCACTTCAATTCTGCATACCAGCTGGAGACGTGGGAGCGCCTGGGGACACCGAAGATGAATCTAATGAAACAATTCATTAGTCTCTTCAACCTCATTTCATGCATGCCAGACAGTCCCCCTTATACAAGGCAGCCGTAGTCAAAATGGGGAAATATAAGAGAGGAAACTAGGAGTTGACGGGTTTTTGGGGACAAGCAATCACGTGATCTAAGGAACTGTTTGAGGATAGCTATGGATTTTCTGGTGATTTAGGAAATATGATTACACCACGACAAGTGCTGGTCAAAGACCACACCGAGGTTTCTGACATAGGATTGGAGCTGAATGGTTTGATTATTAAGACGGAGTAAGGGGTAGTAAGGGAGGGAATTAAGAAGATGCCTGGAGCCAATTAGGATTGCCTTAGTTTTTAGTACGTTCAGTCTTAACTCATTTTTTTCTGCCCAGGCGTTGATGCTGTTTATATCTTCTTGAACTTTTCGGATGGAAGGATAGGTAGATTTGGAGGTCGTCTGCGTATAAGTGGTATTGTGAATGGTTGATGGACTCGGGGAGATCGTTAATATAAACAGAAAAGAGAGTTGGAGAAAGTGAGGAACCCTGTGGTACACCTCGTGTTAGTAAAAGAGATGAGGAAGGAGGTTTATCGGGAATGTGAACTGTTTGTGAACGTTGGGATAGGAAGGAGAGGAACCACTTCAAGACGCTGTTTGACATGGAGAGGTTTTGGAGTTTAGAAAGAAGGATCTCATGATTGACGGTATCGAACGCCTTTGTGAAATCAAAGAGAATTAGGATGGTGATTTTATGTTCATCTATAGAGGATTGAAGATCCTGAGTGATCTTCAACAGAGCAGATTGTGTGGAGTAATGAGAACGGAAATCGGATTGGAGAGGGTTGAGGAGAGAATTTCTTTCTAGGAAGTCATTGAGCTGGGAGTGGACAATTCTTTCAAGCGGTTTGGATAGGTTAGAAAGAATGGAGATAGGTCTACAGTCGGAGGCTAAAGTGGGAACTGGTACTTTGTTCAACGGACCGACTATCACTTTTTTCCAGGCTTTTGAGAAAACGGAGTTTTGTAAGGAAAAGTTATAGATGTGTAAAAGAGCAGGAAAGATGACAGGAAGACATAATTTAATAATCTTTACAGGGATTTGATCGGGCCCATAGTCGTTGGTTTTGGATTTAAGGACAGAGGAAAGTAGGTCTTCAGGCGAGATATTTAGGAAATAGAAGTTATCAGGGTTGAAGGTTCGTGTGAAAAAGTATGAGGAGGGGTGAGGAATAGATGGTGAGTTGGCGAAATGGGAATTTAAATCATCTGGGTCAATAGGATAATGAGTACAGGATTTGGATTTGACGATTGATAATTTTTTAAGGATTTTCCATTTGGACTTGGGATCGTGGGCTTGTGATATCGAGTGATGGAAAAACTGTGCCTTAGCACGCCGTAAAGAAGATTGAGTTAGATTGCGTAGGGATTTGAAAAAGGAGTAATCTTCAGCGGAACGGGTGCGTCGGAAACGTCTTCTGGCGGCATCTCTTTTCCTCATCAGCTCTCTGATTTCGGAACTTATCCAGGGAGCGGCTGGACGTCTAAAAGTTAGGGTTTTGAGGGGGGCGTGTTGGTTTAGGAACGAGGAAAGATTGGATGAGAGGCATTCGACCATTTCATCAATGGAGGATGACGAATAACTGGGATCTAGGGATTGGGAAAAGGAGTCGAAAAAAGGATTTAGTTTTTCAGGGGTTAATGAATCGAGGTTCCGCCAGGAGATTTTGTAAGGGCATAGTTTTGGTGTTGGGATATTACATGAAATTTTGATGAGGTCATGACTTGAAAGGAATGGTACTGGATGCTGTGAGGAAGACAGTAGTTTATGGGAGGAATCTATTATGAAGAGGTCTAACCAGGTGCTGGTAAACTGAGTGTGGTGGGTTGGTTGGTAGGGAACTATGAAAAGGTCAAGAGAATGGATGTCTGTTAGGTAGGATCTGTTAGGAGAATCAGAGAGCATGTTTATATTGAAATCGCCAGCGATGATTACGTTATTGTATAACGGGACATAGGTAAAGAGGGAAGATTCAAAGGAGGGATCAAATTTGGTATGCGGGGGGCGGTAGATTATTACGTAGAGGAGGGAGAAAGCATCAGAGGAAATTTCAACGAGGAGATATTCCGGATGAGGAACTTCTAAGGAAGGAGATTCTAGGAGGATTTTTACCCTCAGACTATCGTGAACGTAAAGACCAAACCCTCCTCCAGTTCGGTCCTCACGATCACGACGGATAAGAGAGTAGTTAGGGATAGATAATGAGGAGGATGGGATATTTGGTTTTTATTTAGAAATTATGGAGGAAGTGGTCCAGGAACTCATCATAATGTGCTGGTAGGGATTGGGAATTAACGTGGCAGGATAAAAGGATGTTACTCATTTGGACTGATTAATGGGAATGATCGGAGGAGGGTGCAGGAGTGTAGGGGTTGAAGTGGAGAGGAACAGTAATGGATATTGGTGGCGATATAAAACAAAACTGATTGATCGCTGCAGAACAGAGAAGATAATGATATATAAAGATTAATATAAAATAGAAAAGAAGTTGAAATACTGTTAAAGAAAAATATATTCGTCTGAGGGAAAAAAAGAGTTTTTAAGACCAAGTCCGTTATGGGTTTCGGGTTGCGACCGGACAGTAGACGAGAGCCAGCAGGTCAGGAGAAAATATCCAAGTCTTTGGGCTGGTCGATGAAGATAACTGGGTGGCCGTCGTCCCTCCGGCAACGCACCCTGCCTGCCGCGAACCAGACATTTTAATTTGCCCGACGCTTTCTTCTGACGAGCGAGCCAGTAGAGACGCCTGTTCGTGGGGGTCATTTCTTCCCCGAGGTATATACGGTGGGAGTCCTTCTCTTGCCATCCAATATCCCGGGTGGAAAAGTCCCTCTTGACCTTTCTTCTCTGAATTAGTTCGTCTCGCACCGACTGCCTAACGAAACGTGCAATGACAGGAGGTGGTCTGGGGTCGTCTTTTTTGGGCCTCCGCCGTTCTACCGTGTCGAGGTCTTCGACATTGCTTTATAATATATATTGATTATTTTCATTAGCCAATGTTTTATCCAACTAAACATCTTCCTGTTCTTTCAATTCGGGAAAGAGGACCTAGCTTTTTTCAAACGTCAGTTATGCACACTAAAAGACCTAAGTCAGCACATAAGCAGACTCCCCCACCTAAGCCTGTATATATACCCCCTCTATTTGTAATCCCAGTCAGTAATGTTTTAGATGTAATTAGTTAGGTCCAGTAGTTTTAGTGTTAGTGCCTAGTGTACAAATGTTCATTGTATTCTTTTATCCAATAAAGTTTTTTTAAATCAATTTTTAAGAAGAAAATCTAACTGTCTATTAAATAGTATGTGAAATACGACCAGGTCGTTTATTGATCTGTTATGATGTCGGAATAAAGAGCTCGTGTGTGTCCGCCTGGGAGGGTTGACTTTTATTTCGTGGAGGCCCCATGGAATAAATCTCGACCGTCCCACCATGGTTAGAATAGGTTGATTACACGTATAGAGTAACCCCCCCCCCCCACGGTATGCCACATATGGCCAGGTAGGGGTACCGAACAAAAAATCACAAGTTTCTCCCTGACCAAGATTGTCACTCCCTAGCTAAAACAAAATCAGTATCAGGCTAATGAGTGACAAATCGGCCATTTATCATCAATTTTGGCAAAAATAGAACCAAATTTACTGAAAGAAGGTTATGGCTGTGAAGAGGTTTGAAAGGTCTATTAAACTTAATAAAAAAAGTATATATATAGTTCATAAAAAGTATATATATCGTCACTCCCTATATATGGGCGTACCCAGTGGAGGGCAGCTGCCCCACCCTGGAAGGCTGGATGCAATAATTTTTTAAGCTTTTAAGACGGGAAGCAGTAATAGAATAATTTTTTCAAGCAAATAATTGTAATAACTTAGTTGATAAAGCACTGCTATAATTATACATAATTGTGGTTTCATTCACCTTTTCCGCGGTAAGATGTTACAACCTGGATGACCATAGCTTGCCCCCCCTAGTTTTGATCCTGGGTACGCCCTTGTCCCTATACCTTATTAACATGATGATTACTATCATCATGTTAATGAGGTATAGGGAGTGTCACACTATAAAAATATTTTTTAGCTTTACACCTTCCTCCATGTCCTGAAAGGAACTGAAGCAAATTTAGGAAAAATTATATGATTGGACCTATAGTCCGGTTCATTAAAAATTATTAAAAAAAAAATTAAATATCCTTCAGGCGGTTGTCGAGTTATCAAGTTGTGACACAAACACCACCATAATTTTAGAATCACCTATATTTTATTTATAGGTTTAACCACAAGAGTTTCCTTTAAACAGTCAATGTAATGGACTTCAATTTACTAAAAATCTTAAAAATGCGTTTATTTAAATTTTTTTTGGTTTTGCCTTTTATAGTTACATTAAAAAAGAAATTCATAAAACCTTAGGCTATAAAAAACATAAGGTGAAAAAAATGTTTAATTTTTTTTAAAGAAATTATAATAATACTGATATGAAATACAACATAATTAACCAATTCGAATATTATATCGTATTTAATCGCTATCCCTAAGAGGGTAAACTCCAGGAATCCCACTTGGGTCCGCCTTAGGGCTCATGCTAATATCCTTCACTATTGGTGGAAACCGAAGAACCATAGCTTAGGCTAATAATCAGTTCATCAAAGCATTCTTCCATCAATCCTTCATTTTTTCAAGCTTCTTCTATTACTTCTTTTATATGTAAACTTACTTTCTTCCAGTCATCTGCTGTGACGGAACAATAATCATGTGAAATGAACAGCAGTAGACACTGGATTGATCGATGGGTGGTTGACAGAGATCAGGAGTAGTAGGGGTAAAGGGGCCCGACCTTCAGTGGAATAGGGGTTGATCAGTGTCATTTCTTACCCTATCCCGGGTATAGTTTAGTCCACTATTGGATTCTGATAAGCTTAATCTCAAAGTAGTAGGCTCATTGCAGAATCAAACAAATGAACTATAATATTAATTACTCCATGAAAGAAATATGAAAATTTTAAGTTAGTAACAAAATTAAAAACCTTATAATTGTCAAAATTACATAAAAATTAGTGTTCAGAAAATATTTTTATTTCAACTGAAAAGATAGTGTTTTTAATCTTTTATTTTGATTTTTGCCAGGCACTATATTCCTTGATTCTGAGCTTTAAAACAAAAGATACAAAACAAAATCTAATGTTCTTTTCTAATTGAGTACAATTAAATTCCACGAGCAAAGAATATTATTTTACTAAAATATTTCACAATTAAATAAATTTATTAAACATACCATTTATTTGTGTTGTAGGATTCCAAAACAAGTTAGGTCCAGTATAAAGTTATATGAACAATAATTTTTCTGCAGTAATGAAAGATTGATGCGCGATGAGAATTTTAATATTAAAAAATCAAAGCACACTTTCTAAGGCCTTAATTTTAAGGCTAATCTGTGATTAAAAAAAAAAAAAAATCCAAAAGAACACTTAAAGTGCAGAAATAGGATTAATAAACATACATATTTGAGTAACACCATTTAACCATGAAAATTAAACAGTAACTGTTGGAAAATAGCCTGGAAGCGGTTTTCCGAGATTCAGCAGTTTTGTCAGTACAATTAGATTACACTGGTTGCATGAAACTCCTTTTTGTAGGACTTTCAAAGGGAAAATATCAACAGCCATGCCATAATGAGAAATTTTCTAATAACTAACTTTCGCATAAGTTATTCATATTACCAGTTGGTTACATTTGGCTATCATATAAATTATTTGATGAATAAGGCACATTTTACCTTTTAGTTTTAAAAGCTTTCTCCACAAAAATAACATATTCCAGGTTCTCAGGTAAAACTTTGTAACCGAAATTGATTTCTTTACAGGTGATGGTAATGATAATTGGGAACTTTAAGACCACAAAAAAAAATGTTTATTGAAGAAATTTTTTTCTATTTTGAACGCAATAGAAAAAAAAAATAATCATAGGGCACATCCAATTCGAATAATTACTCAAGTTACACTACATTGAGCTTTTTTTGTGAACCACCCATAAGAGATAAACTAGTGGTAAAAATATAAAAGGTATCTACAAAAAATTGTGTATGTGGATCCATCAGAAGATGAACTAATAAAATTTTATGATCCACTTAACCTGGTTTACTATTAATTTAATTTATCATTATGTCAGATATATTTTTTTTTAAAATACAAATAATACTAAAAACAGTTTTTGAAACTCTTAACTCATTTTATTCAAGTGAAACAAATTATTTTTTATAAGGGACTCTACAGCATATTATAATATACCATCGTAAATATTATAAATATTTCAATGAATGTTCAGAAACTTTTTGCTGTATTTTTACTGCAGAAAACTACAGTCAAACAATTTTATATTAAGAAACAAATAATAATAATAAAAAACAAAATAATAAAAATGATATTAGCAAATCACCTTTACAAAATACCTTTACATATTTTGATAAAACTATAGGACTATATATATTAATAACATGAATAAATAAATACGATGCATAATTCAAATAAAATTTCACATAAATCAACAATTTTAAAATAACCCAAGAAAAAAAGGCACAGGATTAAAGACATATGAGTAAAATTAAAATAGGTTAAAACATGACATAAAACAAGGCAATAAATATACCATAAATCATACACATTATATAAGTAAATATAAAATTGTACATTTAAAAACCAAAAATATATTTAATAAAAAAAAAATATTATAAATAAACAAGTAATTTTTATTGTAAATAAATATAACAGGCTAATTGCAATTAATAGAATGTCAGTCGAAAATATAATATTTTGAAAGTGAAGCTCTGAATTTAAAAATGAGACCATTAATATTGCTCAAAAGATGCTTAGTAACTCATTTACAAATTTACATGACATGCAAATATAATCTAGCGTAAGTCTATCTTGATCTTTTCTTATCAACATTTAAAATTATTTACTTCAATCGTTGTTTTCTTCCTACTCGTTTTCTTACTGATCCCTATAATTAAAAAAAAAATCGATATGTTATAATATTAGTATCTATTATAATAGTCAAGTATAGTGTACATATAAATGTGTGAAAAGTAAGTTGAAAAAACAACAATGTTTGTTACGGAGCTATTATTTGTACTAATTCTGATAATTTTTTATTTTCATAAGTCAACTTAAATTTAAAAAAAAATATCATCAGAATTGCGATAAATAGAAGCTATAGCTAGTGTAAAAAGGATTGGAACGCCTAGAAAAGTTTTATTTTGACTAAAATATAGGATTTAAATATAAAATAAAAACTAAAACTTATAAACCCATAGATGGTAAACTTCCCATAAAAAACATAATGATATAGGTTAATTGAACAAGATGAAAATTAGATTAAAAAATCAGAGACCAAAAAGTATAGCAACAGTCATAAAAATTCTGGTGCAGTGCACGCATTACACAACTTACACTTACCATTCTCCTTTCTTTGAGTAACAAACATTATTTTTTTAAATGAAAGGTTATCATTCTCCTTTCTTTGAGTAACAAACATTATTTTTTAAAATGAAAGGTAACACAAAACATTCTTCCTTCAGGACAATTTTTTTGCTTATTCTGTTGGAAAGTGAGTACAGTTGTTAGCATTTTATAAAGTAATTTACCGAGAATGAAGTTGGATCCACTTACTCATGCGAATCCCTACTTAAAAGGGATTAATTAGTTCAATTCTTTTGGGGGGTGGGAGGGCTATTGCAGAAATAACAATCGAGTTATAGACTGAACAATTGAGTTTTTTAAAAATATCGTAAACAGAAAGATATATCGTAAAGAGAAATCGATAGGTGTTTATAATAACGGACAATAATGAATCGGAAGTTAATTTCTTATTTTGAGCCCTTTAGTATTTTTTAGAAAATGAACACAATATTGAATTCTTCTCAGGTAGGTGCCATTTTCCTTCAATAGGGATAATAAGTTATTATTTCTTAATCTAAATAGTTGAAATTAAAGGTACTTTATGGGATGATTCCTGAGATTGTCTCTCTGATGATAAAACCTAAATAATATTAAAGAATACTTCATTAGGATTAAACATTACAAGTTTATTTAAAATCATGTCAGCCTATTTGGAGAAATACTAAAGAGAAAAAAAGACAGGAAAAAGTTCATTCTTTGTTGAATATATATATATATGTATGTATGTATGCAATTTTATTAAATAAATAATTATAAATCCTTACTTTAATTTTTCCACAAGTAGCGAAACATTCAATGTGAATATTATTTTTTTGAAATTATATTATAAGGCCGAGGCCTTCAGGATGGAGACTGGCTGGACCGCGATCTCTGGAGCTCACCCCTGGTGAAAAAAGCCAATCCACATTGGAAAGCGAAAAAAGTAAAAAGTAAGTAAGAAATTATAAAAATTATACTTCGGTATCTCAGTAATATCAGAATTGAGGATGGACAGCCACTGGGGTCTTGGTAGTAGTGACTATCCCTGTGTTTTTCTAAAAAGTTTTACCTTTAAATGGATGCTAGCGCAACTGGTTTGAGTGCTGTTTTAACTCAGAATATTGAAGATAAGGAAGGAGTTATAGCCTAAACAAGTAGAGTCTATCAGGGAGCAAAGTTAAATGAAAGCGTCACTAAGAAAGAATATTTGGCAGTATTATGGGCGATTAGAAAATTTCGGCCATATCTGGAGGACTATCACTTTAAAGTTATTTCGGACAATGCCAGTCTCAAATGGCTCAGTAATCTTAGAAATCCTACTGGAAGATTAGCAAGATGGTCATTGGATCTACAAGGATATGACTATTAAGTACTTAATCGTAAAGGATGTCTGCAGTTGGACGATGGGAATAATGAATCCCTTTTGACGATTGATGCCACACCACCAACCCAAGATACCTGGTAAAACAATAAATTGTAAGAAGTCATAGACCAGCTCAATTTTCCAACTGGAAAATATCTAAAGGAAAATTATGCTGACATTTCTTGGCTGATATACAGGATTCTCTTGAAGATGATTCCTATGCATGGAAGCTAGTTGTACCGCAGGAACAACAAGCTAGAGTTATGTGTGAGAATCACAACTTACCCGATGCAGGTCACATCGGGGTGGGAAAAACCACAGCAAGAATAGCTCGCTTATGATTCTGGCCAGGAATGCGTAGTGATATAGCTAACTAGATCAGAAGATGCAAGATCTGTCATTTAACTAAACCAGAACAATGAACTCAAATGGGAAAGATGAACTTTCATCAATACACCAAACCCTGGGATTTTGTTGCAGCAGATATTCAAGGACCCTTTCCGCGGTCCTCTAATGGGTTTTATAATCTATTGGTCTTCCAAGATACCTATCCAAAATGGGTTGAACTTGTTCCTGTAAGAACTACGAATGCAAACAATGTCACAAAATGCTTCAGGCAGTATATTATTTTCATATTAAATGTTGAGTTCATAGGAGAAGTCACATCTAGAGGGAGGACTCTAGGTGAGGGAGAGTTCGAGACCCCAGATGAAGAGGATGTTCAGGATGCCATCGATAGGCAATAAAGCCCCAGGTATGGATGGGATCCCGGCTGAGTTCTGGAAACATGGAGGAGAAGCACTGTCTAAATAAATCAATGATCTGATTTTAGACATCTTGACAGAGGAGAGCATTCCCGATGAATGGTTCAGAACTATTGTATGCCCAATCTATAAAAAAGGGGACCCTTTTAACTGCGACAACTACAGAGATATCTCCCTCCTACCATCTTTATACAAGATATTTTCCAATATTCTCTTCCATAATATCAATATCAAGCAGGCTTCAGGAAAGGCAAAGGTACAACAGACCAAATTTTCTCTGTGAGAACGATGATGAAGAGATCGGCTGAATACAATGTAGAAACCCACCACCTCTTTGTGTATTCCGTGCTACCTATGACTGCATGATTGGAGAGGAATCATATGATGGAACGATCACTCTAGGCATTCCTCCAAAGCTTATCCGACTTGTCAAAATGAAAGCTACTCAGTGTACAGTTTGAGTTCTCGGAGATACATCTGAGTTTTTCCATAGCCACAAGGGGATTCCATAGATAAGGGGATTGTTTGGCATGCCTTTTGTTTAATATTACATTGGAATACGCAATCAGGGGAACGGGAATCCAAGTGGGAAGTACAATTTTTAACAAATTATGTCAAATTCTTGCCTATGCCGATAACCGGGATATCGTTGAACGTAATTTATCAAGCATGAAAACTGCTTTCCTGGATCTTCAAAGAGCAGCTGCAAAAATTGGATTGGAGGTTAACGAATCCAAAACTAAGTACATGCTCTGCAATCCTAAAAGAGCAACAGGGAAAGTTACAATAGGAGACTTTAAATTTGACAGCATGCAGGAATCTATTTACATAGGAACACAGCTAAATTCGACCAACAATATGAAACCAGAGATTCAGCACTGGATCATGGCAGCCAATAGGTGCTATTTTGGGCTTCAGAAATACCTAAGAAGAAAGTTCCTCTCCAGGGCCACTAAGTTATAATTATACAAAACACTAATCAGGCCAGTTCTCACATATACACATCGAAGTGTTGGATCATGATGAAGGCCATGGAATCATCTGTATTGAGATTTGATAGGAAAATACAAAGAAAGATTATAGGGCCTATGTGTAGCAGCGGTGTATGGGGATTAAGAAAAAATGGCAAGATCACGAGTTTGTATAATGAGCCTGATGTCGTTAACTTTATGATGATTGGTCGCTTTAGATGGGCTGGGCACATTGCTCGATTAAGCTATAAAGAGATCCCAACAATGCTCTTGGAGGAAAAAATGTTTGGACGAAGAAAGGTTGGTAGACCTCGCCTGCGCTGGGCAGATTGTGTGGTGTTAGATGCCTAAAAAATGCTTGGCATTAGAAATTGGAGAGTAGCTGCACAAAACAGAGAAGACTGGCGGCTCCGACTGCGGGAGGCTCTGACTCTTCATGAGTTGTAGCGCTGTTGAAGAAGAAGAAGAGTCTATTATTTCAGATTGGGTACACCAAGAGGCCTGCATACCAACAGCGTTACCCCTTTTGTTAATAAATTAATAGACGACCTGGCACAAGCTTATGGAATTCAGCTATCTAATACTCCCACATACTGGCCACAAGCAAACCTAGTTGAGAAGGCAGAGTGATAAAAACAATGATTACTGTATTCATAGAAAGCAATCATCAAAAATGGGATGCCTACTTACCCGCATTCATGTTTGCGATTAATACTTCAGTGTATAACATGTTGGGTTGTGCCCCTGCCTATTTAAATGTGGGGCGAGAACTAATCGCTCCTAATACCTTGTTTACAAAAGCAATCTCTAATGATCTCCCTATTACGACGTGGACATCTCACATTAAAAAACTAGATCAACTAAGGTTACTAGTTGAGAAAAACTTTAGTGTAGGCAGTGAAAAACTGTGTAAGTACTATAATAGGAATAAGCAGGAGTCTGTGTTTAAGGAAGGTGACTTAGTGCTTCAGCTCACACCGGCTATCATCAGCAGGTGATGCCTTTTGTTCAAAACTGGTGCCAAAATTCGAGGGTCCCTTTAAAATCATAAAGAAGAAATCGGCAAGTGTTTTCTACTTGGAGGATGAAGAAGGAAACAGCATCAGAACCAGCCATGTGTCCCATCTGAAGCCTTTCCACAACTGTTTCAGAGAATTAGCGTGAGAGTCGAGGAAGTGTGACCAACACTTCTAATTACCATTTCAACACTGGGATAACATTGACTGAATAAAACATCTGTTAATTTTAATTAATTAGTTTAGACGCATGCTAAGCATGTTTTGCTGTATGTTGTACCTTAATTTACTACCTTAATACTGATATTAAAGACTAACTCACTATTGCTTCGCTTTGCACATAAAATGGTTGTATATAATTTGTATATTATTGTATTGCTGTGGTGTTTAAAGATGAAAAATATTCCAGGCAAACGGAACTAAGGAGGGAATTAGAAGAGCTGGATTTGGACACTACAGGTACGAAGACGATGTTCTTGGCCTGGATATGTGAATATTACTTGAGTCAAGGCGTGGATCCTGAAACAGTAGATGATTTGAAAAGCTTAAATGATAGTTAAGCTCTCTGGTACAATGAATGACAAGCATGGTAACTTGTCAAATGAGGTGAAAGGCAGGTTGGCTCAACAAGAAATGAGGGCTGTCGCGTTTGAGGAGGAGCTTGAAAGATCAAAACGGATGTTGGAAAAAGGAGGCTAGATGGCAGCAGACCAGCTATGCCAACAGTCATAGCTAAGCCAACATGGGGAAAAACTTGAACCAATTTTCATGGAAAGCGGATCAAGGATAAAGTCACCAACTTTTGATGGGAAGTCATCCCGGTTGAATTATCTCAAACTGTTTAACGCAGCGGCAACTGCTAATGAGTGGTACATTAGAGATAAGGCAGTTGCCTTAACAGTAGCCCTCCGAGGCGATGCTCTGGATGTCCTCCAGACACTGAACACGGACGACCCCTATGATTTTTAACATATTTGTAAGCCGGGTGGAGATGCGGTTTGGCCAAGCCCACCTCAAACAAGTGTACCAGTCCCAGCTGAAGAACAGGAAACAGAAGGCAGCAACGACTATATAAGAGTTCAAGGCAAACGTTGCGATGAAGGTCTGGCTTATCCAACAGTCCCAGAAAGTTTGTTGGAGTGTTTAGCGGTCCAAGATTTTGTCGACGGCCTACGAGACTTGGAACTAAAGAAGGAAGTGTGGCTTGCTCACCCCAAATTGCTGGTGGATGCACTTTCCACCACATTGGAGTATGAAGCGGCCAAAGAGGCTTCTCATGGTCATGCACGCGTCCTATCCTAGCCATGAATGATACCAACAGAGATTAAGGGCAACAGGAGTCGGAGGACTGTAAAAACTTTGAAGACGCGTTTCTAAACGTTGCGAAGGCTTGGGCAAGTCAGGAGCGTCTGCAAGAAGCGGGCTGCTTCTGGGACGTTTGAGGATTACCTGTCCAATCTTGAAGAGGTCTTCAAAAGATTAAAAGCGGTCAATTTGATGCTCAACGCAAAGAAGCGTCATCTTTTCCAGACAAAGGTCACTTATTTAGGACAAATCGTCAGTGGAGGTCGACCCAGCAAAAATTCAGGTTGTCCAGCAATGGCCTACCTCTGTCAATAAACAGCAGGTTCGAAGTTTCCTGAGCCTTTGTTCCTACTACCTCTATTATTTAAGGAAGTTTGGGGACATTGTGAAGCCTCTGAGTTGATTGACTAAAGAAAGTAGACCTTTCAGCTAGAATAACCAGTGCCAAGAAACCTTCAACGCCTTGAAGTAACGGTTGACCAGTTGAGGGAAACATGAGGACAGGTGCAGAGGATTACGGGACTGACTTTCCGTAATTAGAGAACAGGAAAAGAATTCCCCTTTCCGTATGGAAAAGAATACATCCAGGAGAGTTGTCTCTAAGGAGGGGGCAGTGTAATATGGAAAAAAAAAAAAAGAAAAAAAAGATATGGTCTATACTTGTTGTTGGAATGAACTATAAATTGAACAAACTGTCATACTACATGTTGGTGAAAACGATACACGATGTTCAAGTACCATCTACGTTGACCTACAACCTTCGAGACTGCTCTTCTTACGACTAAATATAAGGAGCGATTGATTGGAGAGTTAGTCTTGTTCTAAAGCTAAAGTCAAATGGTTATTTCTTTGTTACAAAGTGATCATTTTTGTAACCTGTTTAATTTTTGTTTAATAAAAATTGTTTAACCCACATAAGTTACAATATATTCCTATATTAGCCTAAAGAAAGTAGGTTAATATAGAAAAATATAGCCTACCTAATATAGGGGACTGTTTGGGAAAGAAATCATTATACCGAATAGACCATAAAAAATAAAAAAAATAAATAAAGAAATTTAGAAAAAGCATTTTCCTGTTAAGTTGTAAAATGGGGTTTATACATTTACCAAAATACATTAATTTCTACACTAATTATGTTGATAATTGAAAGATGTGTGTTGTGTACATTGCACCAGATTTTTAAAATATCCATAATTTATTTTATTAATTAATAAATTAATTAAAATCAATTAATTTTATTTATTAAGTTTGATATATTGGTTACACATATGCTTAATATTTCTTTCTAAATTGTCTCTCATTGGTTCTTGTCCAGTTTCTAATTTAGACATGATTAGGACCTGAAATTTTGGGTCAATTTCATTTAAAGTGTTGTTTCTTTTTACCACATCCCCAACCACTTTCACATCATTTATTACTGCAGTCAATTATCTCCCATCATTATCAAATATAAGAGTTTTTAAAAAATATTTTAATATTTTTTAAGGATAAAAAAAGTGGACTCAAAAATATGAATGCATTACTAAAGTTTATACTATTTTTTGTGAAATTCAGGCAAAATCTTATAGATTACTACAATCAACTACTATTACTATTACTAACATAATTATTACCTTAATTCATCAATTTCTTATACATAATTACAGTTAGGCAATAATGCTTTTAAACAGTTGTGCCATAAGCAGACCCAAAACCGACTCGAGTGGAATCTGAATCTAAAGTAATATCTTCTGGTGAGGCTAAATCAACCCTAACAGTAGTCCCTCGCTTGCTCCAGTCTGCCCAAGGCTCTACAGGGCTTACTTTAGATTCTGAACTGCAAGAGCTTAGAGTTTCAGAGCTCCCGCCTCCACCTCCTCTATATCGGGCAACACCACTTACATCATCACCCCCTTCTTCCAGACCCCTGAAAGCCAAATAAAGAGGAATTTCATAACAAAAATAAAAATTGTTAAATCATAATTGCCATAAATATAAAATATAAACATTTTTTAATATGACGAGAAAAGATTGGCCACGCCCGGGAATCGAACTCTCTGCATCACCGTTACAGAGCTCTTAACCATTGAGCCAACCCTTCAGAGTTAAGAGTCATGCAAGTATGATATATATATAGAGACCCAGGTATGACCAATCTTTTCTCTTCAGATAAAATTATTAAAAAATAACTAACCATCTATATATAAAATATAATTTTTGAATATAGCAGTTTCAATTAGATTCTATCATTTTAACATTTGTCCAGCCCCAGGTTACATCGCTGCAATGTGGTGAGTGAGACTTGGCGGGTCTTGAAGAGAAAAAGTTGACATGTCTGGGATAGGGCCCTCGATTGGCTCAATGGTTTAAAAAAACTAATAAAAAAAAAAACTTTGAACTTTGGGATTTTTAGTATTGCTTAGATATTTACTGCCAACATTTTGTAGATTATTTCGAAATTTCAGATATTGATTCAGTTTGAGAGTTCATAAAATTGAGATTTTAAAATTATTGAGGTTAAATTGGAGAATCGCTATGAGGATAAAATATAATGAGGCGAAGTATTGATTAGAATAAGTATAATTGATGCATGTAAAATTTAATTGATACATTAAAAATTTTTAAAATTGTTAAGATTCAAATTGGAATTAAAGTTATTGCAAGTAAAAAGGTATGCGCAGCATAAAAAAAAATTATTTCAATTAATTTTAAGGAAAAAATATTTTCATTTAATATTTTTTTAATAGAAACTGATTTTCTTGAAACAATTTTATTAGTCCAGTAATTTTATCATGAAGGGGGGAGGTCTAAATAGGGTGGTAGTAGGTTTCGTTTTTTTTTCTTGTATGGGTTTGACTGAGGTGCAAAAGCCAAGTTTCCGACCTTTTGAAAATTTTGAAGAGGGGTGGTGAACGAGGTCACTGTACATATCGAACGCTTAGTGGCTCAAAATCTGCCAATTATTTTAATTTTTGTTGGTTTCTCGTAAACTAGTAATGGAGTACTGTTTCCTTTTTACGTGTAATTGATGAATAATGTTTGTTAAATAAATTTTGTATTTCAATTCCAGTCGTCTTCTTGTGAACGGTGACCTCCTCCCAACCACTATCCCGCCACCACTCCTCCATTCCACTTTAAATGTTATATATAATTATCAATTTCTCCTACCACCTAGCTACAGAGATAAGTAGTTATATATAGTTTGCTATCAAATCTTCTTATAATTCACAAAATGAAGTTATATCAGCAAGATCGCGCAATGGATATTTTAACAATTTAATTTATTTCTCTATTCAGGAGTAAGCTATAATTAATTTATAATCATGTTTAATGCAGAATTTATTTTTTTACAACTTTTGTATGGACAATTTTTCACCTGGCGTATCCGTTTTTGAGTAGCAGTGAGTAACATGAACCAAATTCATTTTTCTCTAAACAGGTGAAAAATTGCGGAATTTCAGAATTGGATTTCGGCCAAACGACTTAACCGATTTGTATATAAAGTAACTCATTTGATGTGAAAGTTTATGGTGTGTTATATTGAAAACAATAAAAATTTATTTGTGGTGTATTATGTTCGAGTTATAAGCAAAAAAATGAAAAATGACCGAAGCATCACCACAAAAATAGTAAAAATTACCAATATTTCATTTTCGATTTTGACTAAACCATTCATTGAATTTTAATTTCAAATATATCATTTTATTTGTAACAGAATTCTCTTTTATTGTAAGTAAAATACAATATAGTGTGATATGTAGTTTGCGAGAAACCAGAAACATTCCAAAAATGTCACTAATTCTATGCCACTACGCCAAACAAATACTTTCACATTTTCATTAGTACCTCTACACAGAAGTAAGCTACTTTTAAAATTATGGGCTCTTTATTCAAATAACTTAATATTTCATAAGGTTTATATGAAATATTTTTCATTTGGAGTATCCCTCTTCGAGTTGCGGGCGTTGGAGCATGAGGGTAATATTGAAAAGGTAAACATTTCCGAATTTCGGTAATTGCTATGACGAAACGATTTAAATGATTCCAATTTTATGTAACTCATTTGACATGACAATTAATAACATTTTACTTTTTTTGAGATGTTCATAGTTTTATAGATCCTCCTCCTCCTCCTCCTCCCCCTCCCTCCCTCGGTGACCTGCCCCCTCGAAACCTTCTCCGTCCTTCACCGCTCACTTCCAAAATATTAAATTGGATAAATGTTTCCTTCATTGACTCACATATTGATAATATAAAAACAATAGTATATGATTAGTTGTATATTATTGTAAATGACTAGAAAATCTGTTTCTCAGGAACTATTTTGTTTACTCAGCTAGTTTTGGTCTGGTATACTAGGTAAATTCAATATTTTAAATTGAAAGTATTGAGAATAGGTTTTGCTTCTTCCTAGTCAAAACAGCGAAAAACCGAAAAAAGTGCTTACATTTTGTAGTTATAGGAGAATTCCAAATTTATCCAGGAGGCTGCCAAGATTGGAAACTTGGCTTCTGCACCTCAGTCAAACCCATGCAAGAAAAGAAACGAAACCTACTACCACCACTTGATGTACTTTAGACCTCCCCCTTCATAATAATATTACTGGGCTAATAAAATTGTTTCAAGAAAATCAGTCTCTATTAACACGTTGAGCGCCAAGCGGTACGATCGTACCGCTGTTGGACTATTGGCTGGGGCCGAGGCGGTCCCCAGGTACCGCCCGCTCCCGCCAGCTAAAAGATTGTTCTGGGCCAGGGGACCGCCTGCCGAGCGTGATTTCAAGGCATATTGGACCGCTCCGGCCCCGAACAATTCGCCAATGCAATTGGCCCAAATGTTTTTTTTTTTTTTTTTTTTTTTTTTTTTTTTTTTTTTTTTTTTTTTTTTTTTTAATTTGGGGGGTATAAATAAATAAAATAAATTAATTTTATTTATTTTTTTACAAAACAAAATATCTTATTTATTAAAATAACATATTTTAAGGGGACAAGGGTTGACGTCGCGGTCATAACCGGGCAGCCCCCATACTGCTATAGGTAGCGGGCTTTACCCTGGGGCCGGGCGGTACATATGTACCGCTCACAAAATTATTGTTTAATTGCCAAAATTAAACTTTTTATTTATTTCTTTTGCATTTTTTGTATCATTCTAATCATATTAAAGTTATAAATTAGGAAAAATTGCTTTGGCCCCAGGCAAAAGTACATCATCTTTTCCCTGGCGCTCAACGTGTTAAACAAATATTAAATGAAAACATTTTTTCCTTAAAATTAATTGAAATAATTTTTTTTTATACTGCACGTACCTTCCTAAATATTTTTTTCCTAAAGGATACCATGCTCAAAAGAATATTCGCCTGAAGAAATAATAAAGAAAGAGCGAGCAAGGCCGCTTCTACCGACCACGCACCATAGCAAGTGCCAGATACGCGCTTACTCTCCTCCATCTGTGAGGGTTCCCTGCCTAAAATCCTAAGATGATACAAGATGTATCAATGTCAAATGAAGAATAGCTGAGCTATGAACAATAACTCGAATGGTCTCGAAAGGGAAGTTCAGGGGGGCCCCCGGGTTAGTGCAAATGGGAGGGGTGGGGACTTTTGAGAAAATACTGCTTTTAGTAAGTACTAAAAACTGGCAAAAATTCAGCTTGTCTCTAATTATTCCAGACAAATGGCCATTTTTGGCATTCATTGCCTAGGCTAGTTGGGATAGCTATGTTGTACCGAAGATTTGCACCCCATTTTTCTTCCGTTATATCACCATTGATAGAGCTGCTAAAGAAGAAACATTAGTGGCATTGCGGAGAGCAACAAAAGAAAGCAATGGAAACCATTAAAGAGAAACAGGTATCCGCACCTATCTTGGCTTGCCCTGATTTTTTATTACCGTTTGTGTTGAAAATGGACGCTTCATCAACAGGACTTGGCGCCATTCTCTCCCAGCAAACCGAAGCTGGAGAAAAAGCAATTGCTTATGCAAGTAGAGGATTAACCGCTGCAGAGCATAAGTTTTCTACAATGAACACGAATGTTTAGAGGTCCTCTGGGTAATTAAAAATTTAGACCCTACTTGGAGGGAATGCCTTTCACTGTTATTACCGACCACATGGCACTTAGATGGCTTCAGAAGCTCAAGGACCCCAATGGAAGATTGGCTCGTTGGGCGGTTAACTTACAACAATATAATTTCGAAATCAAGCATCGACCCAATAAACATAACGCCGTGGCAGCGATCATTGCATTAATAGCAATAAAATTTTTCTCCCTTAAATATTTTCCATCTGGTTTTATAGTTTCTAAATGTTTTTGGGGCATCACTTTTATTCCTTAAAAATTTGACCTCGGTCCAACAAGAGTAATCATCCGTGAATGTTAAGATATTGATAAGGCATTAAAGTTATAACATTTATACTTATAAGCTAATAACAGATGTTACTTTAAGGTATTGATTAATTCATGTTTGTGAACTGTTAATGTTTTTCGAGTTAATAAAATATGTAATACTGGATCAAATCTTATTACTATAATCAAAGATACTGTAATATATTTGGGTAGACACTAAAAATTGATGTGTACACGGATTCATTATATTTATTTTAGAATGTAAACAATGTTTAAGTGATTTTTATTTGAAGAATTTAAGAAGTCTCTATGTAAAATCAGTCTTAATGTTTTAGTAAATTGAAAAGTCCTTAGTTTTGTTTGAACATTAGACATAATGTTTTAATAAATTGAACTAACCTTCTTACTAACTTAAAGTTGAAAATGTTTAAGAGTTTTTAGTTTTGTTAAGATGTAAATAGTCATCACCTCATAAATAATTTGTTTTTCTTTTGTAATGGAGAATTTCTTGTTCATATTAATGTAAATAATCACAAATGAAGGAAGGGTAGAAAGTGAATGTAAATAATCCTTAGTTTTATTTGACTTTTAGATGTACTGTTGTTGTAAATAAGGTTCACAAGTTTAACCAACAAGTTTCACAAACAACTCTTGTCACTTAGGAAATACCAAATCAAAAGCGACACTAGCGCTACCCCCGAACCCAGGCGAACAGAAGAAGTACCTAAAACACCCGAACAGTAAACGTGAAGGCTTCACGAAGGTTGTTCGAGGGTGGTGTTCCAAGGTAAAGTTCGTAAGGTGTAAAGGCACCTTGAAGGTAACCTAGTTGTGATTTAAAACCGGCTAGGTAATTTATAAGAGATGTTTTTGCATTTTTGATCATTATTTTCAAAATAATGGCTTGTAAAATCATAAAAAGTAATAAATTAAGCCTGGAAGATGTCCGCCCTATCTAATTCCGTGTGAGACGGCAGCGCTATCTAGAGAGTTAGTAACCCAAATTAGGGTAAAAATACCCCCCCTGTTTTGCAGCCTAATCAGACTATGATCATCTGCTGACGCCCGCTTGGTTAGTGCCCGACATCTTCCTGGACTATTTCCATGTTTATCGACTTTTTATTTAAAAACCTTCTCCTAAATTCCTTTCTCCCATAACGGAGCAGTAATTAGGACTTGTGTAAAGGTCTTATCTGCTTCATTTGAGGTCTGGGTCCCCTCAGGTGTAGAGTTAAGATCGGGAATCCCCTTCCCTTCTGGAGTAGTAGGAAGGACTGGTGTCCTGGATACTGCTCTGTGAGAAGTCTTAGACGCTGTATTGATGGGCTGGGTCCCCTTTGATACTAGGCTGAGACTGGAAGTCCTTAACTCGGATGGAAGTCTTGCTTAGATAGCGTCCTGGTGTGATCAAGGTCCATGCTTATCTCTTGGCGTCACCTTTTTCACTTGGGCAGCGTAGCTCTGGCGAGACATCCTTCCTAAATATTTATTCTCGCTTAGATTGCGTCCTGGTGGAACAGAGTCCATGCGTATCTCTTGGGAAACCCTTTGTTTCACCCATAGGACAGCATAGCTCTGGCGAGATATCCCACTAAGAATAGTTCAGAGTTGACTGCACCTTTGTCTTATAGAGAGAGATTTATTTACCTCGCCACCAGAGTAATCAAAACACACATCAGAGATAATAGAGGCAAGTGAGGTATTACAATACATAACATTTCAAAAGTTATCGGATTAAAAAGTAAGAATTAATTTAATTACAAATAAATCAAATGGAATCCTTTATGCCTATAACCCCCGAGATCAATGAAAGGGAATGATAATCCAGCTAAGGAATGGACAGACTTCAAGGACAGAATGGAAATATATACTGAAGTGATTGATGGGACTAATTTGGAAGATAAACGTAAGTGTGCTATTTTTAAACATATTGCAAGAGAGAATCATAAAATTTTTGAATAGTTTGCCTACTAAATTAGAAACACTAAAAGATATATTTAAACAATTGGATGACTATTGTATTCCACATAAGAATATTATTTATCTTAGACATAAATTTTTTGTATGCTCACAGTTAGAAGCAGAAATGTTTTTAGAACCCCCACGGGTTTACCCACCACAGGGAGGCGTTCACCTGAATAAGTCGTGAGATTTTTTATTGAAGGCTCAACCTCAATTTCACCTGTGCACCAGCACCAGTATCCAGTTTGAAGGACACAAATTTTCCACAAAGCAGCAACTGAGTCTTCCATTCTCTATCAGCATTACCAAAAGAGTAAATTTTTACCATACCTACAAAAAAGTCATCACCCTCTGAACATTCTTCCTGAATTTCTTTCAGGAATCAACGATGTGGTCTACAGGGTTTTCAAGTATCCCAAGGGAAAGCCTATAAGTGTCCATTATAATCGCTTAGCTTCATATGTAGAGAGCCACGATAAAGAACTGTCGCAGCGGAATCGGGGAGGGACCTTTGGTTTTAGAGAGCAGGCCCGTGTGGAATAGAAGACATCCAGAAGGAATGTCTCTAAGGAGGGGGCAGTGTAATGTTAAACAAGAACAAAAGAAAAACATATGGTTTAAAAGCCCCAGACCTTTTGTTGGAACGAACTAACAGTTAGAACAAACTGTCATAGCAGGTGTTTGTGACTATGATGTTCGAGTACCATCTACGCCGTTCCACGAGGCTATAGACCATTCTCCTCACGACTATATATAAGGTGCGAGTGTCTGGACAGTTATTCTTGTTCTGAAGCGCAAGTCATATGATTATCTCTTTGTTATGTTACAAAATGATAATTTTTGTAACCTTCTTAATTGTTTGCTTGAATACAAAGAATACTACAAAAGCTTTGCAATACAGCTTTATTTATTTAATTTTCTCAAAGTAATTTCATGTCATTAAGTATGAATGCCTCCTTTTGTTTAAATAAAACTTGGTAGCCCTTATCTGTAATCTTTCCAACCAGGAGAAGGAACAAATAAAGTATTTGAAAATTTCAGTATAGTTCAACTATTATCCAGTGGCATCATTGCCATTTCTAAACCTAATGAATTTGTATAGGTCTTATCAGCCAGATTGATTTTCCGATTTTCATCTGGCTGACATGTTATAAATATATCCAGCTGATGGGACAAGTCTGACATACATCGACTATCTGAACACCAACAATCATCTCCTTTAATTAATTTGTTTCTAATACAACATTCCTCATTGGTAGACTGCACTGCCTGGAAACCACTTTATACTTCAGCAACATATTAATTATGCTGTTTCTTATTGGAACAAAAACGAGCTTTATGTGTTAAGGAATTACGAATGTAACATCTGAATTTAAATGAAGGATTAATTCAAGAACTTAACTTTTTATCACTGGACATACTATATTTTTTATATCTATATAAATGATTTCCAAGAAAAACATTTCCACTATCATCACATGTTGTTTCATAGCATCATATTCCAGAAGAATTTTTATCTTTAATGTTTGAGGGTTTGGAGGAATATTACCTGTTTCTATGGCAAAGAATATAGAATAATTGTCGATCATCATTGAGCTTAAATCCCATATTTTCTAATTCACCACTTACATCAAAAAATTCATTAATGCAATTCCTTATATCTTTATCTATAGTCAGCTTAGTCAATATAAGCATTTTAAGAAGTGTAGCTTTCCTTGCTGGTCCACTAGAGCTTATACCATACTTGATTAGATGTCTGGCATCCTTTTACCTGCTCGAGTTCACTGTGACTGATAGGCAAAATGATACATGCTTTTGTTTTATTATCAGCCAACTCCCATCCCGGTGTCGCGGCTGGGTCACTAGACTTAGCTATCTTCCCCAGTAAATAGCACAGAGAATCGTTCTTGATAGAATAGCTTCCTTCTGCATCTTCCTAGTGTCATAATTTTCCCTAGTTAGGTCTTCTATTTTCATATTTAGCCCACTCATTGTAGTAAAGCTTCACATAGATTGTTTCATAATCAACTAATAAAGACATTTACTCAGCAGAGGTAAAACATTTATTAACAATGCAAGTAGAATAATTAATATTCTTATTAACCCGAGACCGCGCGCGCCAAATGTTTTTACACTATAATATTTACATCAATTATTTGAGTAAAACATTAAATTTCTGAAAAAGCATTTTTTGCGTCCCCCTTAGGACCAAGAAATGTTTTTAAAATATTTTTCGACTTCGTTCTGGAATTAGGTTTCGAAAAATCCTTCGTTGACCACATTGTTTCACCGTCTTTTCCAAAAACGAATTCCCTATCATCATCATCCGATTCATATTCATCATCCGGACCTGAGTTTTGTTCTGAGTCACTGTCACTGAGTGCTCTTGGTCAGAATAATTTATGGCTTCATCTTCCCGATCAGAAAAATCCGACTCCGATTCTTAGAAGATCCCTTCTTTCTCCTCATCATACAACTCTCTTAAAATCCGAAATTAAAATAATAAAAAGGAGAACTTTATAACTTACATGTTCAGGCACGTGGTTGCTTTTGGACACCAGCCGTGGTTTTCAATAATAAACACGCAATAATTGGTCACTTGTCACTTGAACAAAAGCCAATGTGAGACTTATCTAGGGAGGTGGAGTCCAGGAAAAGGTACTAAGGACGGGAAGGGGTATTTCAAATTGCTACCTGCACGACTGACCTTTAATGAGAATGGGTGTCGAAAGTCAACCAGCGCGCCCGGTCTATGGTTAACATACTTGATACTGTCATGTGAATATAAACGTTAACAGATAAAACCAACCTTATATTAAGGAATACTTTATTCTCATTAAAGATGACGAGTTTAATCAACATTGTTAGAACTGTTTTTGAGATCTTAAAAAAAAAAACTAAAAATTAAATAAATTTTATGAAATTAAGTTTACTTATTTTGATAAAATTTTTGCTGTCACATCACGGGCATGTAGCTATACACATACACCAAAACACACACTATTTTGGAGGGACACAAAACGTTTATTTCTATTGAAAAATAGAAGGTGACATATTTAACGATCATAACAATTTCCCTTATTATAGATTTCATATACTGGGTGTCCCAGACCTAGTATAAAAAAATCTGGTGCGTGCGCGCAACACACAACTTTCACTTACCAACTTACTTAGATTAGAAATTAATGCGTTTTGTTAATTGCCACTTCTCAAATGAACAGAACAGCTTTAATTATAACGCATTGGTTTGTCATTAAAGGCGTACGGCGCATGCGTGAGCTCAAGGAGTTTAATGAGTTGACGGAATATTTTTCTTTTTTTCTCCTGTATATGTTTACTTGATTTTCTTCATTTATCATATTTAGCCATTTCTTATTTTTAGGCGTGATGAGAGACAGTTAATTTCTCAATATAAACTAAAACAAAGGTACTTTATAGAAAAACAAAAAAGGGCCCTTCCCCATTTAAGCCCCCTCAGAACATTTTAATAATGATAAAGCTTACCTGATATTAAATAAAACTAATTTTCATTAAACATAACGAATTTGAAGAAAATCATCAAAGCCGTTTTTGAGATAATCGATCAAAAAGGTAAAAATTGGACAAAATTTATTAAGTAAAGTCCCCCCTCCTGTTGATCAATTTTGATGAAATTTTTACAGTCATATCTCGGGCATATAAATACATCAAATACCAAGTTTGATCAAAATCGTTAAAACCGTTTTTGAGTAAATAAAAAAAACACGTGAAAATGAGACAAAATTTATTAAGTAAAGTCCCCCCTCCGGTTGATCAATTTTGATGAAATTTTTACAGTCATATCTCGGGCATATCAATAGATCAAATACTCAGTTTAATCAAAATCGTTAGAGCCGTTTTTGAGAAAATCGAAAAAAACCTAAAAAGTTATTAAGTAAAGTACCCCCTCCCTTTGAGCAAATTTGATGAAATTTTTGCTGTCACATCGCGGGCATATACATACTCTAAATACCCAATTTCAGGTTCGCACGGTTTATAGTTTTTGAGCTAGTCTGTTCACACACACACACACACAGACACACAGACACACAGACACACACACAGACCATTTCGCGGGACTTGGTTATTTTGACTCAGGGGACCCCAAAACATGTATTTCCGTTGAAAACCGGAAGTCGAAAATTTTCACGATCGCAATACTTCCACTTACTATATATTTCATATATAGGTAAGTGAAAGTAAAAAAATTGGATAATACTGCATGTTAAACGGGGTAGAATGGCGCAGAAACGAGTTTCCTGTCGAAAAATGACAGTTTTCTCTACTTTGGTTTAGCGTAGAAATAAAAACGATGAAATTTACTTAATCAGCATTAAATTTTCTAAAAGATGAAATCAGTCTAATTTATTTAAATCCACTTTCAGTGGGACTTTTAACACGCTAAACACAAAACATTTATTAAAACTTAAATTTTTAATAGTTTTTGAAAATTCCTCCTCCTCACTGGAGTACCCTAGAAGCTGTCAAATTTCCTAAAAACTGCGGAATTTAGTTCGACACCAATTCTCATTAAAATTCAGTCGTGCAGATAGCAATTTGAAATACCCCTTCCCGTCCTTAGTACCTTTCCCTGGACTCCTCCTCCCTCGATAAGTCTCACATTGGCTTTTGTTCAAGTGACAAGTGACCAATTATTGCGTGTTTATTATTGAAAACCACGGCTGGTGTCCAAAAGCAACCACGTGCCTGAACATGTAAGTTATAAAGTTCTCCTTTTTATTATCTTAATTTCGGATTTTTTTTTTTTGGTTTATGTTAAATATCCGAAACTTATCTCTTTAAGGGGCAATAGTATAAAATATGAAAACATTCCAAGGATTTTAAGAGAGTTGTATGATGAGGAGAAAGAAGGGATCTTCTAAGAATCGGAGTCGGATTTTTCTGATCGGGAAGATGAAGCCATAAATTATTCTGACCAAGAGCACTCAGTGACAGTGACTCAGAACAAAACTCAGGTCCGGATGATGAATATGAATCGGATGATGATGATAGGGAATTCGTTTTTGGAAAGGACGGTGAAACAATGTGGTCAACGAAAGATTTTTCGCAACCTAATTCCAGAACGAAGTCGAAAAATATTATAAAAACATTTCTTGGTCCTAAGGGGGACACAAAAAATGCTTTTTCAGAAATTTAATGTTTTACTCAGATAATTGATGTAAATATTATAGAACTAATAATTTTTTTAGATTTTTTTCAAAATATTTAATTTTTTTTTACTTTCACTTACCTATATATGAAATATATAGTAAGGAAAGTATTGCGATCGTGAAAAATTTCGACTTCCGGTTTTCAACGGAAATACACGTTTTGGGGTCCCCTGAGTCCAATTAACCAAGTCCCACGAAATGGTCTTTGTGTGTGTGTGTCTGTGTATGTGTATGTGAACAGACTAGCTCAAAAACTATAAGCGGCACAGACCTGAAATTCGGTATTTGGTGTATGTATATGCCCGCGATGTGACAGCAAGAATTTCATCAAAATTGGTCAAACGGAGGGGGTACTTTATTTGAAGAATTTTGTCTTATTTTTAGGGTTTTTTTCGATTTTCTCAAAAATGGCTCTAACGATTTTAATTAAACTCGGTATTTGGTGTATGTATATGCCCGCGACGCGATAGTAAAAATTTCATCAAAATTGATTAATTGGTGGGGGCACTTTCCTTCATAAATGTTGTTCCATTTTCACATGTTTTTTTTTATTTACTCAAAAACGGCTTTAACGATTTTGATCAAACTTGGTATTTGATGTATGTATATGACCGTGATGCGACAGCCGAAATTTCATCAAAATTGGTTAAACGGAGGGGACACTTTACTTAATAAATGTTGTCTCATTATCACGTGTTTTTTTTTGTTTACTCAAAAACCGCTATAACGATTTTGACCAAACTCGGTATTTAGTGTATGTATATGCCCGCGATGTGAAAGTCAAAATTTCATCAAAATTGATCAATTGGAGGGGGCACTTTACTTAATAACTTTTGTCTCACTTTCACGTGTGTTTTTTTTTTATTTACTCAAAAACGGCTTTAATGATTTTGATGAAACTGGGAATTTGATGTATGTATATGCCCGCGATGCGACAGCTGAAATTTCATCAAAATTGGGGCAACGGAGAGGGTACTTTATTTAATAAACTTTTTCTTATGTTCACTTGTGTTTTTTATTTACTCAACAACGGCTGTAATGATTTTGATCAGACTGGATATTTGGTGTATGTATATGCTCACGATGTGACCGGCAAAATTTCATCAAAATTGGTCAAACGCGGGGGACTCTTTATTTTATAACTTTTTTCCAATTTTTACATTTTTTTCGAATATCTCAAAAACGGCTTTAATGATTTTGATTAAATTAATCAGTTTTAATCAAAATCAAGTCATCTTTTTTATATTATTTATAGAAATTGCAATTAAAAAAAATGTCAATTTCTAATCTAAGTAAGTTGGTAAGTGAAAGTTGTGTGTTGCGCGCATCGCACCAGATTTTTAAATATTTAAATTGATTTCTATTATTATTTTCTTGTTTTATTTGTAGAAAAATCACAATAATACAACATTTATAAATAATTTTAAATTATTCATACACCTATACTTAATTTTAGGTAAATGAAAGTAATCGTGTCCTAAGTCAACCACGCGCCCGGTAGTGTAAAAACATTTGGCGCGCCCGGTCTAGGGTTAATAAGAATATTAATTATTCTATTTGCATTGTTAATAAATGTTTTACCTCTGCTGAGTAAATGTATTTATTAGTTGATTATGAAACAATCTATGTGAAGCTTTACTACAATGAGTGGGCTAAATATGAAAATAGAAGACCTAACTAGGGAAAATTATGACACTAGGAAGATGCAGAAGGAAGCTATTCTATCAAGAACGATTCTCTGTGCTATTTACTGGGGAAGATAGCTAAGTCTAGTGACCCAGCCGCGACACCGGGATGGGAGTTGGCTGATAATAAAACAAAAGCATGTAACATTTTGCCTATCAGTCACAGTGAACTCGAGCAGGTGAAAGGATGCCAGACATCTAATCAAGTATGGTATAAGCTCTAGTGGACCAGCAAGGAAAGCTACACTTCTTAAAAGGCTTATATTGACTAAGCTGACTATAGATAAAGATATAAGGAATTGCATTAATGAATTTTTTGATGTAAGTGGTGAATTAGAAAATATGGGATTTAAGCTCAATGATGATCGACAATTATTCTATATTCTTTGCCATAGAAACAGGTAATTATCGTCCAAACCCTCAAACAATAAAGATAAAAATTCTTCTGGAATATGATGCTATGAAACAACATGTGATGATAGTGGAAATGTTTTTCTTGGAAATCATTTATATAGATATAAAAAATATAGTATGTCCAGTGATAAAAAGTTAAGTTCTTGAAATAATCCTTCATTTAAATTCAGATGTTACATTCGTAATTCCTTAACACATAAAGCTCGTTTTTGTGAAAGTAAAAATTAAGATTAAATATAGGTAAAATCTTTTAAGTATATTCAGGCAATTTTTTGTTTCACTATATATAAAAAATTAACAAGTTAATGAATAAATTCTTGAAAAAAATTAAAAGTAACAAAGCTTAAAAATAAAAGAGCTATTCAAATTAAAGAGTTACTAAACTTCAATATTACAATAAATTTACCTCAGTATGTGTCTGCAAATTTCTGAATCAATCAAAATGGGATTATCAGAATCCCTATTATAAATAGTTAATGCTATTTGTGCAGGATGGGGAATAGGCAGTGGAATGACAAGTTTCTCGGCACTATAACTATGTTCTGGTCTCTTCCAAGGACGCCACAGAGTCCAGTATTTGTTATTTATGTTTGTTTGCAATGTTGAATGTCCTGTACCAGTTTCTCTGAAATAATATAGGTAAATATTACTAATTCATTAACACAAAGATGCTGTGATAGACATTACAATCATTGAAAAAATTTATTAAATCCGTATTATAATATGCACACTGATAATATGCAAAAAAAAATTATAATAGGATAATTTTGGCATGGAGATCCCACTTACTGTTCTTTTACAGTCTCCTTACAAGTGCTGGTGGGCATGTGGACATGTTAGAGTAAAAATCTTGGACAACCTCAGTTCTTAGTTGAGGTTGAATAAAGGGGATGGAAAAGGTTGATAGGTTAATCAACTGTCCTATTTATTAATATATATAAAACTGATATATATATATATATATATATATATATATATATATATATATATATATATATATATATATATATAACTATTATAAATAGAGATTTGTATAAAAAATAAATCAATAAGGCACAACAAAATTGGATTTATACATAATCTATGCCCCAGGGTAAAGCCTTTTTAATTAATCCCTATAGACGACGATTGCTGGCCCTGAAGGTTCAAGATCGACAAACAGATATTTACCTCTCTTAATGGATCACTTTACGAGATATACCAGGTGAGTAAATATGAAACCGGAATTTTTCAAATAGCAAATAAGAGTTGATTGTGTAAAAATGGTACATACTTTTTTATTCGAAGTACTGTCCTTCGCTATCTATGCATTTTTCCCATCATTCAGGCAATTTGTGGATTCCCCGCCAAAATAATGCTTCCTCTTCTGAGTCAAACCAATCACTTAACCAATTTCGTACATTTTCATAAGAAGTGAAGCGCTGCTCAGCTAGTGCGTGTCCCATCGATGCAAATAGGTGGTAATCGGATGGGGCCAAATCTGGTGAATAAGCCGCATGCAGAAGAATTTACCAACCAAACACTTGGATCGTTTCCTTGGTCCGTTTAGCCGAATGTGATGGGGCATTGTCATGGAGCAAGATCACTTTGTGTGTCCTTTCTTGATATTTGGGACTTTTTGGCGCAAATCTTTTTTCAAATTTATCATCTGTTGTAGGTAGCGTTCCATATTAACAGTTTCCCCAGGTTTCAGCAGCTCATAGTAGGTAACACCCATCTGATCACACCAGACACAGAGCATTTTCTTCCTCCCCAAGCGATGCCGATGGTTCACCAGGAGTTACCCAGGATTTTTTACGCCTAGGATTCTCGAAGTAAATTCACTTTTCATCACCAGTCACAATTTGATGAAGAAATGATTTTTTTTCTGTACCTGGCGAGCAGCATTTGCCATGAGGTTTTTCGAGCTTCCTGCTGCCTGTCATTCAGTTGGTGAGGTACCCATTTTCCGACCTTCTGGATCTTTTCCATGCCTTTCAAACAAATGGAGACGGTGTCACATGAAATAATTGTCCAACAAACGCTTCCGAATCAGCGTTTTCAAAGTTTTTTTTTTTTTGTGGTTTTCCACGGTCTTTGTTTCTTTTATCGAAATCCATCTTTAAATTTTTTGAACCAATCGAAACATTGAGATTTGCCTAGGGCATGCTCCCCATAAGCTTCAACAAGCATCCTATGTGATAATGCTCCAATTTTTTTCAGAAGGAAACGGAAAATAAATGCTGTCTGCAAACCTTGATTTGTTGGCACAAAAGTCGACATGTTCAACGCCACTAAAAACACGGTTATAGAATGAAACTGATGTTGGTATCAATTGGATCTCTTTATTACATGTAGGCAAAAACAGATAACACCACTGACGGATTAGTTAGATTATATTGACTACTAACTCCTATCATTGGCGAATTCCGGTTTCATATTTACCCACCTGGTACACTGATACTATACTAACACCAACTACTCAGAATGCATATGATTTTAAAAAACTCATCATGAACGTAATGGAAAGAGCGGCCAACTGATACTATTAATCTTCACAGTAATAAATGCACCATTCTCAAATGGCTTGAATGAAAGATTAAATCGGGCGCGCTGCGGCATTTGGACCGCAATCTGAACATTTGTCAAAATATTAGGAATACTAATTGAATCAGTGAGCTGAGGGTTTCAGGTATTTATAAGCCGACATGTTCTAACAGCATTAGATGGTCGTGCCCGCCATCTTCCGGTTTTCCTCAGTAGCTTTAGCCTTATTTGAAGTAGGTCTGTATGTGCGATCCAAACACCGCGGCACGCCCTTTCGTGTTACAGTTTCAGACAACCTCTGCTTAATTATTTTATCGTTTTTTGCACTTTCTTCACAAATTAAAATGCAAGTATTTCGGTTTTTACGTCGTCTAATATAGTTTGAATTATTTTTACACATACTATTATTTTTAGTCTTGTTTTACTAAACTAGTATATCGTGAAGTTTAGCTGTGTATTTGATTATTTCCCTTAAAACCATGACCCATACCTGTATGCCTATGTTTATTATTACAATACTTTATACCTTATGGGGTTTATTTTGTCCGCACCCCCGACCACTTCCTCTTCATTATAACAACAGAGAAACCATATTTCACTATTATTCCTATGTTAATTTGAGCAACATTTAGTATAATAAGCAATTTATTATTATATTATCTCTATACATTATACCACCAATTGTAAGTTGTTGTTTTTTTTGTGTTTTTATCGCCAAAGCTATTTTAATTTTGTTTTCTTTTTGCCATCCTTCTCTTTATACAACTTATAATTTTCATTCATTAGAAATACTATAAAACTAAAGCAATGAGTAAACAACAAAAAAAAAGTAAGTTATTGCTTATTTTCTAATAAAATATATAGAAAACAAAGATGCGGTCCAAACACTGCAGCGCGCCCGCTGATGTAACTCAAATAGGCGCGCCCGCCGGAGTGTTAAACCAAATCAGATTTAAAATAAATGAAAAAGGGTAAGGGAGAGCATGGACTGGCTATTTATTTTTTTATAAAAATTATATTATTTCTAATAGTAATGAGCATTACAAACTTTTTGTGTGCAAAATAAATGCAGTCCAGTTTCCATGAGATCATAACTTGTAACCTCATGGAATCACAGCTTTTATCATTGAAAAAATGGCTTGATCATTAAGCTTTTAAGTAAGTTTAGTGTTAATAATCCCTCTTAATTCCTAACCCCAATTCCAAAGTCCAATCGTTAGAGCCGTTTTTGAAAAGAATAAGTAAATGTAAAAATGATATAAAAGTAATGGAATAAAGTGCCACCTCCGTTTACTTACTGTTGACAAAATTTTTGCTATCATATCAGGGGTTTGTCAAATACCAAATGTGATTCGTGCGGTTTATCATTTTTGAGCAAGTCTGTTCTAGGGATGCGACATCGATGTCGATGTTTTTGAAACATCGATGTTTTGCGCAAAACATCGATGTTACGCAGCCGATGTCTTCCGACCATCGATGTTTGTGGGCCGATGTTAACATCGATGTTTTTGCAATCAAAACATCGATGTCGATTAAACATCGACCACAAAACATCGATGTTCAAGAACATCGATGTTTTTTAATTTATACTGTCATTAAGCATTAACATATTAGTGCCCAAACGTAATTAAATCGATGTTAAAGTGTAAAGCATTTTATTTTTCATATTTAATGTATAAAAAATTCGATTTTTTCGACATGTTTTGACAATAACATCGATGTTACATCATATTTGTTTATGTCCAAAACATCGAAGTTATTGTCAAAATATCGATGTTAAAACAGACAATAACACGGCTGTTATTATCATCGATGTTGTGGACAAAAACAAAGTTGTATTTAACATATATGTCTTGATAATAACAAAGTAGTTTTAAACATCGATGCTTTAACCATAACAAATTAGTTTTGGACAAAAACAAATATTTTAAAACATCGATGTTTTGAAGAAAAACAAATTTGTTTTAACAGTATCCCGCCTATTATTAACATCGATGCTTTTGCCGAAACAAATATGTTTTAACATCGATGCTTAGTAAAAAATCTGGTGCGTGCGCGCAACACACAACTTTCACTTACCAACTTACTTAGATTAGAAATTGACGTGTTTTGCTAAATATCATTTCCCAAAGTCACACATTTTTCTACATTCATATCTTATTTTTGTTAATCGTTAAAACCGTTTTTGAGTAAATAAAAAAAAACCGTGAAAATGATACAAAATTTATTAAGTAAATCCCCCCCTCCCGTAGATCAATTTTAATGAAATTTTTATAGTCATATCTCGGGCATATAAATACATAAAATACCAAGTTTGATCAAAATCGTTAAAACCGTTTTTGAGTAAATAAAAAAAACACGTGAAAATGATACAAAATTTATTAAGTAAAGTCCCCCCTCCGGTTGATCAATTGTGATGAAATGTTGGTTATCACATATTTGGCATATAAATACATCAAATACCAAGTTTGATCAAAATCGTTAAAACCGTTTTTGAGTAAATAAAAAAAACATGTGAAAATGATACAAAATTTATTAAGTAAAGTCCCCCATCCGGTTGATCAATTTTGATGAAATTTTTACAGTCATATTTCAGGCATATAAATAGATCAAATACTCAGTTTAATCAAAATCGTTAAAACCGTTTTTGAGTAAATAAAAAAAACTCGTGAAAATGATACAAAATTTATTAAGTAAAGTCCCCCCTCCGGTTGATCAATTGTGATGAAATGTTGGTTATCACATATTTGGCATATAAATACATCAAATACCAAGTTTGATCAAAATCGTTAAAACCGTTTTTGAGTAAATAAAAAAAACATGTGAAATTGATACAAAATTTATTAAGTAAAGTCCCCCATCCGGTTGATCAATTTTGATGAAATTTTTACAGTCATATTTCAGGCATATAAATAGTTCAAATACTCAGTTTAATCAAAATCGTTAGAGCCGTTTTTGAGAAAATCGAAAAAAACTTAAAAAGTTATTAAATAAAGTACCCCCTCCTCTTGAGCAAATTTGATGAAATTTTTGCTGTCACATCGCGGGCTTATACATACTCTAAATACCCAATTTCAGGTTCGCACGGTTTATAGTTTTTGAGCTAGTCTGTTCACATACACACACACACACACACACACAGACACACACACACACAGACCATTTCGCGGGACTTGGTTATTTTGACTCAGGGGACCCCAAAACGTGTATTTCCGTTGAAAACCGGAAGTCGAAAATTTTCACGATCGCAATACTTCCACTTACTATATATTTCATATATAGGTAAGTGAAAGTAAAAAACAATATATATATACATATTCTTAACATCGATGTTTTAGCTAAAACAAAGATGTTTTTAACATCGATGCTTTACCATTAACAAACTTGTTTTGAAGAAAACCAAGTATATCTTAATATTGATGTTATGACAATAACATCGATGTTATGGATAAATATGTATTAACATCGATGTAATGGACAAAAACATTTTTTTTTTAAAATTGGTGTTTTTAACAAAAACAAGTATACTTTAACATCGATGTTTTTAACAAAAACAAAGCTGTTAATAACATCGATGTTTTTAACAAAAACAAAGATCATTCAACATCTATGTTTTGACAATAACATCGATGTTTTGGATTAATATGTATTAACATCGATGTTTTTAACAAAAACAAAGCTGTAAATAACAACGATGTTATGGACTAAAACAAATTTTTTTTAACATCGATGTTTTTATCAAAAACAAGTATACTTTAACATCTACGTTTTGACAATAACATCGATGTTTTGGATAAATGTGTATTAACATCGATGTTATGGACAAAAACAAAGCTGTTAATAACATCGATGTTTTGGATTAATATGTATTAACATCGAAGTTTTTACAAAAACAAGTATACTTTAACATCTATGTTTTGACAATAATATCGATGTTTTGACAATAACATCGATGATTTTATCAGAAACAAAGCTGTTAATAACTTCGATGTTTATAACAAAAACAAAGCTGTTAATAACATCGATGTTATAGACAAAAACAATTTTTTTTTAACATCGATGTTTTTAACAAAAACAAGTATACTTAAACATCTATGTTTTGACAATAACATCGATGTTTTGGATAAATATGTATTAAAATCGATGTTATAGACAAAACAATTTTTTTTTAACATCGATGTTTTTAACAAAAACAAGTATCATTTAACTCGATGTTTTGACAATAACATCGATATTTTTAACAAAAACAAAGCTTCCGACCATCGATGTTTGTGGGCCGATGTTAACATCGATGTTTATGATAGCTGACCCTTTTTTTTTTTTTAGGTATACGAATAAATACGTTTTAACATCGATGTCTTAGTTATAACAATGATGTTTTTAATATAGATTTTTTCGACAAATAAAAATATGAAAAAAAAAATATACTTTCACATCGATGTTTGGACAATAACATCGAAGTTTTTGAGAAAAACTAATATCTTTTAACATCGATACTTTATCATTAACAAACTTGTTTTTAACATCGATGTTTTGGACAAAAACAAGTATACTGTAACATCTATGTTTTGTCAATAACATCGATGTTTTTAACAAAAACTAAGCTGTTAATAACATCGATGTTTTTAAAAAAACAAGTATACTTTAACATCTATGTTTTGACAATAACATCGATGATTTTAACTGAAACAAAGCTGTTAATAACTTCGATGTTTTTAACAAAAACAAAGCTGTTAATAACATCGATGTTATATACTAAAACAAATTTATTTTAACATCGATGTTTTTAACAAAAACAAGTATACTTTAACATCTATGTTTTGACAATAACATCGATGTTATCAACAGCTTTGTTTTTGTTAAAAATATCGATGTTATTGTAAAAACATCGACGTTAAATGATACTTGTTTTTGTTAAAAACATCGATGTTATCAACAGCTTTGTTTTTGTTAAAAATATCGATGTTATTGTCAAAACATCGACTTTAAATGATACTTGTTTTTGTTAAAAACATCGATGTTAAAAAAAATATGTTTTTGTCTATAACATCGATGTTATTAACAGCTTTGTTTTTGTTATAAACATCAAAGTTATTAACAGCTCTGTTTCTGATAAAATAATCGATCTTATTGTCAAAACATCGATATTATTGTCAAAACATAGATGTTAAAGTATACTTGTTTTTGTAAAAACTTCGATGTTAATACATATTAATCCAAAACATCGATGTTATTGTCAAAACATAGATGTTGAAGGATACTTGTTTTTATTAAAAACATCTATGTTAAAACAAAGTTGTTTTTGTCCATAACATCGATGCTATTAACAGTTTTGTTTTTGTTAAAAACATCGATGCTATCAACAGCTTTGTTTTTGTTAAAAATATCGATGTTATTGTCAAAACATCGAGTTAAATGATACTTGTTTTTGTTAAAAACATCGATGTTAAAAAAAAATTGTTTTTGTCTATAACATCGATGTTAATACATATTTATCCAAAACATCGATGTTATTGTCAAAACATAGATGTTTAAGTATACTTGTTTTTGTTAAAAACATCGATGTTAAAACAAAGTTGTTTTTGTCCATAACATCGATGCTATTAACAGTTTTGTTTTTGTTAAAAACATCGATGCTATCAACAGCTTTGTTTTTGTTAAAAATATCGATGTTATTGTGAAACATCGAGTTAAATGATACTTGTTTTTGTTAAAAACATCGATGTTAAAAAAAAATTGTTTTTGTCTATAACATCGATGTTAATACATATTTATCCAAAACATCGATGTTATTGTCAAAACATAGATGTTTAAGTATACTTGTTTTTGTTAAAAACATCGATGTTAAAAAAAAATTGTTTTTGTCTATAACATCGATGTTATTAACAGCTTTGTTTTTGTTATAAACATCGAAGTTATTAACAGCTTTGTTTCTGATAAAATCATCGATGTTATTGTCAAAACATCGATATTATTGTCAAAACATAGATGTTAAAGTATACTTGTTTTTGTAAAAACTTCGATGTTAATACATATTAATCCAAAACATCGATGTTATTGTCAAAACATAGATGTTGAAGGATACTTGTTTTTATTAAAAACATCTATGTTAAAACAAAGTTGTTTTTGTCCATAACATCGATGCTATTAACAGTTTTGTTTTTGTTAAAAACATCGATGCTATCAACAGCTTTGTTTTTGTTAAAAACATCGATGTTAATACATATTAACATGTCATAACATCAATATTAAGATATACTTGGTTTTCTTCAAAACAAGTTTGTTAATGGTAAAGCATCGATGTTAAAAACATCTTTGTTTTAGCTAAAACATCGATGTTAAGAATATGTATATATATATTGTTGTTTTTTTACTAAGCATCGATGTTAAAACATATTTGTTTCGGCAAAAGCATCGATGTTAATAATAGGCGGGATACTGTTAAAACAAATTTGTTTTTCTTCAAAACATCGATGTTTTAAAATATTTATTTTTGTCCAAAACTAATTTGTTATGGTTAAAGCATCGATGTGTAAAACAACTTTGTTATTATCAAGACATATATGTTAAATACAACTTTGTTTTTGTCCACAACATCGATGATAATAACAGCCGGGTTATTGTCTGTTTTAACATCGATATTTTGACAATAACTTCGATGTTTTGGACATAAACAAATATGATGTAACATCATATAATATTAGACGACGTAAAAACCGAAATACTTGCATTTTAATTTGTGAAGAAAGTGCAAAAAACGATTAAATAATTAAGCAGAGGTTGTCTGAAACTGTAACACGAAAGGGCGTGCCGCGGTGTTTGGATCGCACATACAGACCTACTTCAAATAAGGCTAAAGCTACTGAGGAAAACCGGAAGATGGCGGGCACGACCATCTAATGCTGTTAGAACATGTCGGCTTATAAATACCTGAAACCCTCAGCTCACTGATTCAATTAGTATTCCTAATATTTTGACAAATGTTCAGATTGCGGTCCAAATGCCGCAGCGCGCCCGATTTAATCTTTCATTCAAGCCATTTGAGAATGGTGCATTTATTACTGTGAAGATTAACACTAGTAAGTAGTAGTTTTAACACTAGTAGTTTGAAAATGAAATGTTATTGATCTATTTCTACATCAAATAAATCAGGATCTTAATCCTGTTTATGTAATGGTATATGATAATATCTTAAACATTATTGCACTTAAGGTTTCTGTAGAAATTATGGATGTTTGGCGGAAATAATTTGAAAAGATCTAGTAGATCTTTTTCCTTTTCATTTGATATTGGGTTTGGCTCACTGTATTTTTCAATGTGAATGCCCTTGCTTGGCTGTCGGCTCTACTCAAGGTGTTTTTAAAACTAATCCGTCCAAAATCATTGTCGTACTGAAAACATTGTGCTTTCCTCGACAAGTGCTTTTTTCTCAAGACTAATGGACCCCTTTATAGGTCTCCAAATAAATATAATATGCCCAGAGACAAGAAACTTGTGATGTACTTCATGAATTGTGTTATCAAGTCTAACGTAAGCCCTTTGGACCATAATCAGCAAATATTACTTGTGCCGTTAAGATCAGCTCAATTATATTATTTAGGAAACTCATTTCACCTAAACCGATTGAACCAATAAAAAAAAAGATAGATTTTTTTGTCAAGAAGACATAAAAACCTCACTTTAATAAAAATGATGACTTAAGCCCTTTAGCCCAAACACCAGTGATATATAAGGTAGGAATTTATATAAAATTTGTTTTTGGTATTGTATTTTAAATTAAAACACTTGTTTCCTTGCCAACATTCTCTTGGACAAGAAGAGCCTTTCTCTCGGTGAAATTAGAGTAGTGTTGTAAATTAACCCTAGAAGTACCAACGGGGGGGCTCCTCGAGCCCACAACTTTTTGTTTTTGTTTCTTATCACCCAATTTTAATGGGATATTTTTGATATTTTATGTATTCCTCGGAAAAACATCCTAGAATGAGGGTATGACAACAAAATGAAATAAAACAATTTCTATGTTGAGAAAAAAATTCGCAATTCCAGTGCGACCTGGGAGAGGTCGGTAATTCTAGGGTTAATTAGATTACAATATTTGGGGCACTGAAAAAGGAGAAGTTAATCGGGAGTTTGATAAAAGGAAGAATTGTTTAAATTAATGTGACACAAAAATTATTGTTTAGTTTTGATAAAGGTTAGAATTAAAAAATAAAAAGTAAAATTAAATAATTGTAGTCACAAATTTTTATTCTTTAAAATTCATTCATGGAAGGTGACAAAGTAAGTTCATTCATGGAAGTAAATTCATTCATGGAAGGTGACAAAGTAAGTTCTTATTTAAGTCCAGATGAGTAAAATATAGTTAACCTTCCTACAATTGAGTGGGGTGATCTGGCACCCCACGGCCCGTTTTTCGCTAGCTATTTTTATAAATTTATAGATATCCAATAGACCTTCTAGGAGTTTTCTTCTGCAAGTATCTTGATTTAAAGAATCAAATAATAAATAGAAAAAACTAAATGAAATTAATTTTATTTGAACAAATATGACTAAAAAAAGGCCTAGTGTGTGCTCGCACCCCACGCACACACCCATGTTTCATCTTTTAAGACTACAAATTATATTTCATGTAGTATATTTTTTTTTGTCTATTTTGCAATACAGAAGGATGTATCAATGGAGTTAATATAACGCACCTTTTTTCTAATTGTATAAATGTTGAAAATTAATAATTTTTTTTTGCTTTCATGTTTTTTATAAAAAAAAATCTGGTGCGTGCGCGCAACACACAACTTTCACTTACCAACTTACTTAGATTAGAAATTGACGTGTTTTGCTAAATATCATTTCCCAAATTCACACATTTTTCTACATTCATATCTTATTTTTGTTAATCGTTAAAGCCGTTTTTGAGTAAATAAAAAAAAACCGTGAAAATGATACAAAATTTATTAAGTAAAGTCCCCCCTCCTGTAGATCAATTTTGATGAAATTTTTACAGTCATTTCTCGGGCATATAAATACACTAAATACCAAGTTTGATCAAAATCGTTAAAACCGTTTTTGAGTAAATAAAAAAAAACATGTGAAAATGATACAAAATTTATTAAGTAAAGTCCCCCCTCCGGTTGATCAATTTTGATGAAATTTTTACAGTCATATCTCGGGCATGTAAATTGATTAAATACTCAGTTTAATCAAAATCGTTAGAGCCGTTTTTGAGAAAATCGAAAAAAACTTAAAAAGTTATTAAATAAAGTACCCCCTCCCTTTGAGTAAATTTGATGAAATTTTTGCTGTCACATCGCGGGTATATACATACTCTAAATACCCAATTTCAGGTTCGCACGGTTTATAGTTTTTGAGCTAGTCTGTTCACATACACACACACACACACACACACACAGACACACACACACACAGACCATTTCGCGGGACTTGGTTATTTCGACTCAGGGGACCCCAAAACGTGTATTTCCGTTGAAAACCGGAAGTCGAAAATTTTCACGATCGCAATACTTCCACTTACTATATATTTCATATATAGGTAAGTGAAAGTAAAAAAAAACATTTTATAAAAAAAATTAAACCGACTTCGAAAACTAGGATCCAGTAAAAATAAATGTACTGAAAAGTATGAAATAATTACCTTCTGATTTTTATGAATACCCAGCAAAATTGAAAATCGTATTAAAAGCGGAAAAAAGCATTAAAACGGATAATTTTATTTTGATTAGTACGAATACATACTAACTGTTAATAAAAATTATTAAATTAAAATATTAAATACCATGTTCAATATTTAACAATCTTTCCGGAGGCGGCGCAAAATAGAAAATCTGTAGAGAATTTTAAGATTTTCCTAATTTTTAGTGTTAACAATTTTAAATTTTGAGCCGCCTCCGAAAAGATAGTTGAATATTGAACATGGTATTTAATATTTTAATTTAATAATTTTTATTAACAACCTCTTTAGGTACTACAAGTGAGTTTGGTTCATTAGTTGGTTGTTATATCCATGGTGGGAAGGACGAGATCTATTCCGTGGGTCCCTCGCGAAATAAAGGTCAGCCCACCCAGGTAACGCTATACCACGTTCGTCTATCCCGGATCTTTATATTATAATTATATCAATTTTAATCAACTTTGTATTATAATAGTCACATTATCAATTTTATGAATATGCACAGAAAATTGAAAATTGTTTGCGGTGCGTCAACCCCAGTCTACTTTGATTTTTTGTAAAGACCAATGTTCCATCGGGGAGACACATAAAACTTTTTTTCCACAAAGACAATCTTTTTACTTTGCGGAATATTGTCTTCGGTACTTGTTTATTACATACATACATCTGTGTTCCGAGAGGAGGTGTTCAGTTTTGCTCGGCTGTAACATGAATCCGGCAACTTCAAGATGTAGGTATAGGAACAGTTGGCATTTTGGCCGTTTTTCGACCAGTTTTATTGGTAAATATAATAAACAACATATAGGTTTGTTATTTCGGTATCTGAGAATATGACTGCCTCGAAATGGAAACAATTCTTGAGAAATGACTATCTTTAAGATTTTCGTCTCTAGACTCTCTTATCGAGTGCCACGCTAGGGACGTTATCGTAACTTAAAAAAAAAAAAATAGACAATTCACCATCATAGATGGAATTGGAGATGGAAGAAAATAATATTAAAATTTTTTAGCGGGACGTATTTATTTCGTGACTGGAATAATAATAATAGTCCATATTATGGTAATATCCTTAATATTTTTCTTAATTTTCAAACCAAATTTAAGCTTAGTTAATAGTTATTTGTTATCTCAAAATCAATAATTTGGCACGTACAGCAATTTTAATCTAAACACCTCAATAGTTTCAGAAACATAATTAAAAAGCGATAATAGTAATCAAGATAACATAACAAAAGTGTCACTCCATAGTGAAGAATCCGCACGAGATTTTATGATTACATTGTATATTAATATCCGACAGAGATCGAATGTATCCGAAAGCTGACAGAAGTGCCTGAATCTTTGGTTAAGGCCTCTAAATCAAATGAAAAAGAGCTTTTCCAGGAAGCATTGAATACCTTTTTAATGTGCATAACGAGTGGAAGTCGGAAATCAAAATCCAATTAAAAACAATAATAGCTACGATTTCAAGATTCTCTTTTAAAAGGTTTACCTATTAATACTCGGCCTTTCTTTAAATTCTATGAATTTTGTGGCTTTATGATTACGCTGTCCATCCGCCGTTTAGACATTGATTTAGGATTTTTTTACTGCTATCGGTGTTCAATGTGCTTTAATCTTCTTAAATCTATAAAAGAAATCTTTAAAGCAACCCAAAAAAATGTTGTTGAGTTTTATTTCTTGGCAAATTTTTCCAGGAACAGGGTCGAAACAACAATAACTTTGCCGGAACCATAAAGAAGCGTTTTTCAGAAAACGACAGCGATATTCCACTGATATTATATATCTTTATTAAAATCTATTGTTGAAAATTTATTTAAGGTTATGTATAAGGTTTGTTCCAACAAGCACATAAACCACGTCAATAACTAACAAACATATCTCCCCCACTCTTTTAATTCTGAATTTGATTGGTTTGTTTTCCCAACCGATTCATCGACCATTAAAACATTATTGAGCATTGCTTGAAATCAACCAAACAAATTTAGAATAAAAAAAGAGAAGATAGTACATGATCAGTTTGTTATTTACCAACGTGTTTTAATAGTTTGTTGGAGCATACCTTATGATATATATGCCATATGTTTTAAAATAAGTAAATATTTTAAGCCCGACGCCACCAGGAACCACCACCGTCGCCGACTAGTTGTCCCCTCGCTCCAGTTAGCTCTCGCACTCGTTAATTTTCATTAACTAATTACTATGGGTTTTTTTTTTTCCTAGCTAATTACCTCTCGCAAAGGTAAATATTCAAAAAGTCCTTATTATGTGGTGAAGCGGCGGGGGAGGGCGGGTGGGGTTTTACACCCCCCCCTCCTGGCTACCGCGACCAACGTTTTCAATGCGATCTGTTGTTAGTTCTCGCGAACTAAAATTTTTAAAACCGTAATTAATACGGCTTTTTTTTCGCGACTAGTTACCTCTCGCGTAGGTAATTAGTCCAAAAATCTTTATTAGGTAAGACTATAGATAAGGGCGGGGGGGAGGGTTTTCGCGCCACCAGGAACCACCACCGTCGCCGACTAGTTGTCCCTCGCTCCAGTTAGCTCTCGCACTCGTTAATTTTCATTAACTAATTACTATGGGTTTTTTTTTTCCAATTCCAATCCAGCTTCTTTTTAGTATTTTAGAATTAAAATGAAAATACTTTTTTTTATTTCCCAATAACTTCTTTAATAAATTAAGAACCCAAAAAAGGTTTCAATGGGACCAACTTGGGAAAATACTCTACAAGATGCAAAAGGTTTCGTTCCAATTGGTCCACCCATCTCGGAGTAATCAGTGGACATACATAGAAAAAAAAAAAAAAAAAAAAAAAAAAAAAGGGCACATACGTATCGAATTGAGTAACCTCCTCTTTCGAAGTCGGTTAAATAAAAGTTAAGTTATTTTATTGCTATTAATTGTTTTTGTTTTCTTTTTGTATATCAATAATTTGTATGATAAAAATGTACACATTTATTAAGCAATAAAAAAAAATTATTTTTATATTCGTTTTTCTTTTATTATAACCTATAATATTCCTAAATATTAAATACATGAAAGAAAAAAGTATTAATTGTGGTTTAGTATGGGAAATTAAAATTTAAAGTTGGGGTTCAAGCGCACCACACTCAGTCCTTAAAGTTTTACAATCCACCTAGTCCTAGGAAGATTAATAGATGTGCAAATAATATGGGAAGTGAAAACAGAAGGTGTCAGTCACCTGATATTCTGGGTTTATCAGATAGTAATCAAAAATGGTTGTTTAAATTATTTGAGCCTGGGTAAAAATGAAGTAGGACAAATGATAAGATATAAAATTTTGTTTAAACCAGAGTTGGGCATATTTATATTTATAAATACGTATACAAATTTATTTTTATGTTAATTTTAATGTGAATATGAGTAGAAATTTATTTATACCACAATATTTGTGAATACGAATACAAATAATTTCGTATTTACAAGTGTGAATATAAATAAATTCATATTCACAGGTGTGAATACGAATTTATTCATATACATATACAAATTTTTCTGAAAATAAAAATAAAATCACAGGGAAAATTGTGAATATTCACAAAAATGTGAATATTTATATCTAAGTCCGTGAATTCGGCCGTATTTACAAATAGAGATGTGAATATGGAAAAATTCACAAATTGAGATGTGAATTTCTACTGAATTCATAATCCTTATATATATATATATTTATATATTATAGTATATAAAAATCTCGTGTCCGGATGTTTGTCTCTCTATTTCTCAGAAACTACTCAACCGATTTTAATGAAATTTGGCTCAATTTATATAGTTTTGGCCAACTTACCGGACCGGATAGTTTTTAAATTGATTAGTGATCAAAATAATTCTTATATAGCGAATTACTGCAAATACAGTAGGTCGTGTTATGATTTATTAACATGGCTACACATGTCGATTTAATAACCTTTTTGTTTACAAGCATGCTATTATAATTACGGTTATAATAGTTTTGTATTGCGTTATTACTAAGTGCAGTTATTTGGTCTTATTGTTCCATCTTTATATTCTGCAGGCAAATAGTAATAAAAATCTTTATATTTATTCTTAATTTTCAATTATGGATAAATCAAGAAAAGGTTACACCAAAGTCTCAAAAGTGTATGTATTTTTCCTTCCTTTTCCTTTTTATTTGTAATCTTTCCAATTCCTAACTAAGTGCTCAAACACTTTGCTGAGGTCCACCTCGATATCAACTTTTAGAAAAGTAAATACATTTTAGACTTTAATTAGAATAGTCCTTATATATATGTAAAATTTAAAAAATGTCAGCGAAGATTTTGTATTGTACTATGTAAGTGCAGTTATTTGTTCATAGAGTTCCATCCTTATATTCCACTGGCAAATAGTTGTAAAATCTTTGTATTCTTTCTTAATTTTAATTAAAGAATATAAATCAAGAAAACGTTACAACAAATTCTCAAAAGTGTAGATATTTTTCCTTCCTTTTCCTTTTTTATTTGTATTCTTTCCAATTCCTAGCTAAATGCTCTAACACTGTGCTGTGGTCGACCCTGATATCAACTTTTAGAAAAGTAAATACATTTTAGGCTATAATTAGAATAGGCCTTATATATATGTAAAATTTTAAAAATGTCAGCGAAGATTTTGTATTGTATTATGTAAGTGCAGTTATTTGTTCATAGAGTTCCATCCTTATATTCCACTGGCAAATAGTTGTAAAATCTTTGTATTCTTTCTTAATTTTAATTAAAAAATATAAATCAAGAAAACGTTACAACTAATTCTCAAAAGTATAGGTATTTTTCCTTCCCTTTCCTTTTTTATTTGTATTCTTTCCAATTCCTAGCTAAATGCTCTAACACTGTACTGTGGTCGACCCTGATATCAACTTTTAGAAAAGTAAATACATTTTAATAACTTAAAATAGGCTATAATTGGAATCGTCCTTTTATATATGTGAAATTTAAAAAATGTCAGCGTAGATTTTGTATTGTATTATGTAAGTGCTGTTATTTGTTCATAGTGTTCCATTATTATATTCCACTGGCAAATAGTTGTAAAATCTTTGTATTCATTCTTAATTTTAGTTAAAGAATAAACCATGAAAAGGTTACTACAAATTCTCAAAAGTATAGGTATTTTTCCTTCCCTTTCCTTTTTTATTTGTATTCTTTCCAATTCCTAGCTAAATGCTCTAACACTGTGCTGTGGTCGACCCTGATATCAACTTTTAGAAAAGTAAATACATTTTAATAACTTAAAATAGTCTATTCTTATATGTATATGTGTAAAATTTAAAAAATGTTAGTAAAGAATTGTAATTCTTTCTTAATCAACAATTATTTGAAGTAGAAAAAATTAAATCTCAATGGAATACACATAGTTCCTTTCTGTTCAGCAGAGGTATATTTTTCTTTATATGTAGAATTTAAAACATGTTAGCGAAAATTTCTAATCCCTTCTTAATCAATGATAATTTAAAGTAGACAAAATTTAATCCCAATAGAATACAGATCGTTCCTTCCTTTTTAGCAGAGTTGTAATTATCTTTATAAGTAAAATTTATAAAATGCCAGCGATGATTTATAATCTCTTCAAATTTATAGTATTTTGAAATTATTAGATTAGAAATAGGTTTTTAGAATATTTTATACATTACTTAATTAAAAATAATCAATATTCAAATTAAAATATGTCCGTCTGAATTTAAAACAATTAGTCTAAATAATAAAAACATGTGTTTCTTTAAATATCAAACATCATTACATATGTAAAATTTATAGAAAGCCAAAGAAAATTTTAATCCTTTCTTAATCAACTATATTTTAAAGTTGAAAAAATAAATTGAATCCCAATGGAATACAGATTATTCCTTCCTGATCAGTGTAATTATCTTTATATGTAAAATTTAAAAATTGTCGTCATATGTCGATTTCATAATGTTTTTGTTTATAAGCATGCTATTGTAATACAGGTTATCATTATTATAATTTCGTATTGCGTTATGTGAGTGCAGTTATTTGTTCCTATATTATTATTTTCCACAGACAAATGGTAATACAAATCTTTGTATTTATTGTTAATTTTCATTAAAGAATAAATAAATCAAGAAAAGGTTACAATAAATTCTCAAAAGTGTAGGTACTTTTTCCTTTTCCTTTTTTATTTGTATTTAAATTAAATTACAAGCTAACCGCTGAAACACTTTTCTGTGGCCCACCCTGATATCAACTTTTAGTAAAGTAAATACATTTTAATAATTTAAATTAGGCTGTTATTTGAAATAATACTCTATAAATGTTGTAACAGCACCTACTGTCATAGGTGTAACCTAATAAAAACCTTACTTGGGGAGTCAGTGTTGCCAAAAATTAGTGAGCCAATAGTGGCTACACTGCGGGTAACAGTCATAAAAACTCACTGGGTGTGTTTTGATTAGGTGTTCTGGGTTACTTTGTGATTTGCATGATTAAAGAACTGCATAATAAAGACTTTGATATTATATTTTCAGTTGATTTATTTAACAGAAGTTTCTTTATTTTCATTATTCGTTTTGTTATTATTATTTAAATACAGTGTTTTTTTTATTTTACCAAACCTTTTTATCATTTTTATCCCGAGATCTAAAATGTAAAATTTAAAAAATGTCAGTGAAGATTTGTAATTTCTCCTTTATCAACAATAATTTAAAGTTGAGAAAATTTAATCCCAATCGAATAGAGGATGTTACTTCCTGTTCAGCAGAGTTGTAATTATCTTTAAATGTAAAATTTAAGAAATGTTAGCGAAGATTTTAATCCTTTCTTTAATTTAAAGTAGGCTATTATTGGGAATGATATTTCGTTGTTATTTTACCAGAATACAATTTTTTACTTATCTTTAAATGATTGTTGATTAAGAAAGGATTACAAATTGCGGCATTTTTTAAATTTTACATTTAATGATTATTACACCTCTACTGAACAGGAATCATTGCTATTTGGGTAACTTCAAGTTTCAGATTTATCCGCCATAAATATGAGAGTACTACTGCAAAATAATCCATCGGCAGATATATTTTTTAAACAATTGCTCTATATTGGAAACGGTGAAATAGAGCTGCATCGAAATTCAAAATTTATCAAATTACCAGAAAATTTCTGAACTGTTGTAGAGACGAAAAATGAACAGTATACGAAATATAAAGTGTCTTTCCTGATATTTTGAACAATTATTTGGACTATAATTGGCTGGGTAGTCGTGCTATTTTGGCAGCAAAAAATGTTGATTTCGATGAAATAAACTTCCAAAATCAATTGACAATGTTCTAGATGTAAACGAAGCCGTAAATTTCCAAACTGATTTTTTTAATTCCCTGGATATACACCCAAACAATCTCCAGTTGAAGATTGGCTCACCGATCATTCTTCTTCGTAACTTAAATCCACCTCAATTGTGCAACGGTACACGTTTGGTCATTAAAAGGATCACAGGAAATGTTATTGAAGGAAAAATGTTGCCTGGAAGGTTTACAGGAGATATCGTCCTGTTGCTACCTATTCCTCTGGAACCGACAGAATTTTTAATAAAATTTAAAAGGCTTCAATATCCTATTCGTTTGGCTTTTGCCATGACCATAAACAAATCCCAAGGGCAAACAATGTCCACTTGGACTTTGAAAATCCGTGTTTTTCCCTTGGGCAATGGCATAACTCACTTAGGAAATGGGTATCGCCTGCTCACGTGTGTGGAAACCATCAAATCTTTGGTTTGTGTTAAAAAAAAAAAAAAACAGGTTAACCCAAAACATTTGAACAAATTAGTACTTGAATAAATAAAAATTCTTAATTGTATTATGTAAAAACTTCTTAAGAAGAGATTTCTTATCACTCAAATATATTGCTAAATTAAAAGCTTCAACACACCACCCTCCTACCGAACACTTATTAGCCGAAGGGTTGGGAAATCGAGGTCTCAAAGAAATTGAGAAAAACGCCTATCAAAAGGACATATATGACGCGTTAACCAAGATTGGCATGACCCTGAGCAAAATTAAACCCGTTGTTAAACTAACAATACCAAGTTGAAGTAGTGTTAGGCCAATAATCAATAGATCAATGGCTGAGGTTATCAAAACTTACTTCAGTCATCCTTTTTAAAATTAGTGGAAAAATATAGCCATTTCGAGTTAGTTTATACCGATCCATAAAAAAAGGGCAATAGTGTTGGCAGCTCTGTGAGTCATAAACACAACCAGCTTCTTTTTAATCAAACTACATTGAAGTATGAGATGTAAAAAATAAAATCTTTAACTTTCCTATATTCTTTACCAAATACTTTTAAATGGTGTAATGAATGCTCTATTCTCAATCATGTTGGATTTTGATTAGCTGAAAGGTTTTCATCTTTATCAATGAATATTGGTATCACTGTATTTGTTTAAAAATATTAGGATATAACTACTGAGCCACAGCAACGCGTGGCCGGGTCTGCTAGTTTTCCAATAAATTTATAAAATTCTTTTGGATTTCTCCATAATGGTACACATTATTAAGTTGAAACTTTTTATGGAAATCACATCAGATATTACCTGATATCGATTCCTAGGTTTTTTGGGATGCTGATTATGAAAAAAATATCGAGTTTGAGATTCCACTGTCAGATATCCATTTATTACAACTTACGCAATATAATCGATCTTGGTATCGGCTATAGGGTTATCTGAGGGGCAGATTATGAAAATGATATCGATTTTGAGATTCCACTGTCAGATATCAATTTATTACAACTTACGCAATATAATCGATCTTGGTATCGGCTATAGGGTTATCTGAGGGGCAGATTATGAAAATGATATCGATTTTGAGATTACGCCTTCAGGTATAGATTTATTACTACTTACGCGATATAAAGTTAATTAAATTATTTAAAAAAGCTGTGCTATATATATATTTTCTTTGTATTTTTAAAAATTCTGTATTGTTCGGGCTTGCCCGTTTTTAACAAATAAATGTTTAAATTATTTTTTATGGAATAAAGGTTGTATTATATCGCTTCATTTCATTGTCACAAACCTGAACTAATTAAAGGTTAGCTTTCATTTATATGTAAACAACAGTGTCAGCATAATTTTGTCTAAGCGGTTCAGACTGATAAAATTTTTGTCGAGGGGGCAGGATGGTAAATTAATTTAATATAAAAATATTTACATATAATTAAAAATATTTTTAATTTTATATAAGCTCATATAAAAATTATTGATATTTGAAAATTAAAAAGTGTTTTGTTATAATAATAAATATAGTAAATGAATACGAATTTGTTAAATTTATAGATTTCGTTCCTATCTAGAGAGTGACAGCTGCCGTCGCCTGCCTCTCTCACTGCGGACATTTATGTCAATAAATAAATTTAGTTTACTCCGAAACGCAAATGTGGTGTAAAAAAGACTAAAAAAAGCATTGTAAGTACTAAAAAACTTTATTTTTTAGACAACTCGTTAAATCGGTTACCCCGGAAAGAGTTACTTTTAGTGTAAATATTTGTAAATTTGATCTTAAATATGCCAAAATTCACACTTAGTTTTGATAATCACATCCCTAAGCAATTTTAATTTGAAAGCAAATGAAACTATGCAGCTATATTTTGCAGACGGGAAAGAGTCAAAATGCTTCAAAAGTGTACGCAGATAATAAACAACATATTAAGATATGTTATGTACATACATATATGTTATGATTATACATACATATATAAACTTCTCTCTGTTCTCAAATATCATTAGTCTTCAACACATTTTTTCAATATGCTGAATTCTTTTCATATAGCGCTTTAGCGCAATTGTACCCTACTATTTCAATCTCCGTATTCTCAAACATCTTTATTATTAGTGCAAACAAAAGAAGACAAAAATTCTTATATTATTTCTTGTGAAAATTATTTTATTATTTATTTCAAGTTCTCTAAACTTTGTTTTTCTTGTGATTGTTTTTAAATTATAAAAACATATTAATACTAATAATATTCGCGAAATAGATTTTGATTTATTTAATAATCTCTCAGCTCAATTTTTGGATTTTTCATACTATTTATTAGTAAAACTGCTCATAATCAGAGATTTCAATATGTCAATCATATTCACATACATTGTAAATAGTTTCAATTTCATACAAATATATTTGTAATTACAGGAGAATTGGTGAATAGATTTCTATTTGTAATTAAAATAAATTATTATAAATAAATTTGTTATCATATCGACAAAAAAATCTACCTACCTAAAATTAAAAATATACCTAATATACCTACCTTACAACATAACTTAATATTACATTACTTGTATTAAATCGAAAACCTAACAGCGAATCCCAGTATACTTTATATTTAGTAAGTTGTAATAAACTGTTACGATTTTCATAATCACACCTACAATAACCTAGTAGCCGATCGAATATGGATTATATCGCTTATGTTGACTTGATAGCGGAATCAAAAAATCGATACCTGACGGTGGAATCTCAAAATCGATATCATTTTCATAATCAGCACCTCAGTTAACCATATGGCCGATACCAAGATCGATTATATTGCGCAAGTTGTAATAAATCGATACCTGATGGTGGAATCAAAAAACCTATATCATTTTCATAATCAGCACCTCAGATTAATCTATAACCGACACCAAGATCGATTATATCGCGCAAGCTGTAATAAATCGATACCTGACGGCGTAATCTCAAAATCGATATCATTTTCATAATCAGCACCTCAAATAACCATATAGCCGACACCAAGATCGATTATATCGCACAATTTGTAATAAATAGATACCTGACGGCGGAATCAAAAAATCGATATCATTTTCATAATCAGCACCTCAGATAACCATATGGCCGACACCAAGATCGATTATATCGCGCAAGTTGTAATAAATCGATACCTGATGGTGGAATCAAAAAACCTATATCATTTTCATAATCAGCACCTCAGATTAATCTATAACCGACACCAAGATCGATTATATCGCGCAAGCTGTAATAAATCGATACCTGACGGCGTAATCTCAAAATCGATATCATTTTCATAATCAGCACCTCAAATAACCATATAGCCGACACCAAGATCGATTATATCGCACAAGTTGTAATAAATCTATACCTGAAGGCTTAATCTCAAAATCGATATCATTTTCATAATTTATTGATGTGATTATCAAAACTAAGTGTGAATTTTGGCATATTTAAGATCAAATTTACAAATATTTACACTAAAAGTAACTCTTTCCGGGGTAACCGATTTAACGAGTTGTCTAAAAAATAAAGTTTTTTAGTACTTACAATGCTTTTTTTAGTCTTTTTTACACCACATTTGCGTTTCGGAGTAAACTAAATTTATTTATTGACATAAATGTCCGCAGTGAGAGAGGCAGGCGACGGCAGCTGTCACTCTCTAGATAGGAACGAAATCTATAAATTTAACAAATTCGTATTCATTTACTATATTTATTATTATAACAAAACACTTTTTAATTTTCAAATATCAATAATTTTTATATGAGCTTATATAAAATTAAAAATATTTTTAATTATATGTAAATATTTTTATATTAAATTAATTTACCATCCTGCCCCCTCGACAAAAATTTTATCAGTCTGAACCGCTTAGACAAAATTATGCTGACACTGTTGTTTACATATAAATGAAAGCTAACCTTTAATTAGTTCAGGTTTGTGACAATGAAATGAAGCGATATAATACAACCTTTATTCCATAAAAAATAATTTAAACATTTATTTGTTAAAAACGGGCAAGCCCGAACAATCCAGAATTTTTAAAAATACAAAGAAAATATATATATAGCACAGCTTTTTTAAATAATTTAATTAACTTTATATCGCGTAAGTAGTAATAAATCTATACCTGAAGGCGTAATCTCAAAATCGATATCATTTTCATAATCTGCCCCTCAGATAACCCTATAGCCGATACCAAGATCGATTATATTGCGTAAGTTGTAATAAATCGATATCTGACAGTGGAATCTCAAAATCGATATCATTTTCATAATCTGCCCCTCAGATAACCCTATAGCCGATACCAAGATCGATTATATTGCGTAAGTTGTAATAAATGGATATCTGACAGTGGAATCTCAAACTCGATATTTTTTTCATAATCAGCATTCCAAAAAACCTAGGAATCTATATCAGGTAATATCTGATGTGATTTCCATAAAAAGAGTTAACTCAATAATGTGTACCAATATGGAGAAATCCGAAAAGAATTTTATAAATTTATTGGGAAATTATGAATTTAGTTGAAATTCACATCTCAATTTGTGAATTTTTTCATATTCACATCTTTATTTGTAAATACGGCCGAATTTACAGACTTAGATATAAATATTCACATTTTTTGTGAATATTCACAATTTACCCTGTGAATTTATTTTTATTTACAGAAAAATTTGTATATATGAATAAATTCGTATTCATACCTGTGAACATAAATTTATTTATATTCACACTAGTAAATACGAATTTATTTGTATTCACAAATATTGTGTTATAAATAAATTTATATTCATATTCACATTAAAATTAAGATAAAAATAAATTTGTATTCGTATTTATAAATATAAATATGACCAACTCTGGTTTAAACAACCATTTGAACAGATAATTGAACAAAATAACCAACAATTGACAATAAAATAGAACAAAAATTTAAAGAAAACAAGTATTTGAATAAAATAAGCAAAATTTTATATAATCTATATAAATAAAGTTGAAATTCTGTTTGTTTGTTTATATGTTCTTTATAGAAATCCATAACGTTTGTCCTAAATTTTCCAAATTTCGCTCAGTGGTTCTTTGATTCATTTATGAAAGATTTATACTTATGTGGCCGCTCAAGCAAAAGTCGAGCAAACGAAACCCGCAACCATCTTGAACTTCACCTGGAAGCCTATAGGTATAATCCAAGAACGGTTTATAATGTTCATTCTAAAGTTTCTATCGGGAAAATGAATTTAGTTTGTCAATATTGTCAGGCTAAAAAGTTCAGAGGCGAGCCTCCGGGGATGTGTTGTTCTAATGGAAAAGTCATCCTCCCACCATTAAGTAATCCACCAGAGCCGCTTCTGTCTTATATGTCAGGTACCACTTCTGATTCCAAACATTTGCTTCAAAACATAAGGAAATATAATTCGTGTTTTCAGATGACATCATTTGGGACGTATTCATCTCTTGAATCAACAGGTTTTATGCCGACTTTCAAAATTCAAGGGCAGATTTACCACAGAATCGGGTCTATTCTTCCTTCGCCCAATGAAGAGCCTAAATTTTTACAAATTTATTTTGTAGGAGATGAAGACGTTCAATCAAATCAACGTTCAACTCTCAGTCCAGAGACTAGAAATAATATTATTTTGGATTTACAAAAGTTATTTCACCAGCACAACCACTTGGTAAAGTTATTCAAAACTGCCTTAGACAGAATGTCATCTGATGATTATAAGATCGTAATTCGTGCTGATAAGACTCCCGCAGGCGAAGACGAAAGGCGATTTAATGCTCCATCTATTAATGATGTGGCAATCGTCATTGTGGGTGAGGATTGTGATAAGAGGGATATCGTAATCCACCGACGGGGAAAACCTCTACAGCGAATTGCAGAAACTCATCGCTCTTATGATGCTCTACAATATCCTGTCATTTTTTGGGAGGGAGAGGATGGATACCATTTTAACTTGAGGCAAACTAACCCAGGCCAAAAAAAAATATCAGCTAACGACTTCTATGCCTATCGGATCATAGTGAGATCAGATAATAACCACATACTGCAATGCCGAATGCTGTTTCATCAGTTCATTGTAGATATGTACGCTAAAATAGAAAGTGAACGACTCCTTTACATTCGTTTAAACCAAAAGAAGCTTCAGACTGACGAATACATCCATTTACGTGACGCGTTGGCCTCAGACGGCAACGTCTCCGACATAGGACAGATGGTAATATTACCTGCTACATTTACAGGAAGCCCCAGGCACATGCACGAATATGCTCAGGACGCCATGTCTTATGTCAGGGCCTACGGTCGGCCGGACTTTTTTATTACATTCACATGCAATCCAACTTGGATAGAAATAAAGGAAGAACTAATGGAGGGCAAAGATCCGACCGACCGCCATGACCTCACGGCTCGAGTATTCAAACAAAAGCTGAAAAAATTAATTAATGTTTTGACGAAGTGCCACATTTATGGAGAAACTCGATGCTGGATGTACTCAATTGAATGGCAAAAAGAGAGGTTTACCACATGCTCATATTTTGATTTGGCTAAAAAATAAATTACATCCCTCTCAAATTGATGACGTTATTTCAGCAGAAATACCCAATCCTGAGAGTGATCCAATTCTATTTGAAATAGTAAAAAAAAATTTGATTCATGGTCCCTGCGGCTTATTAAATCCTAAATCACCATGTATGAAAGAAAAGATCTGTACAAAAAAGTATCCGAGAAAATTGATACCAGAAACCCAAACGGTACAGCAGCAATACAGCTGAAGAGCAATAACCAGTCCAGACAAATAGACGTGGATAATAGTTGGGTAGTGCCATATTCTCCTCTCCTTTCTAAAATGTTCCAGGCACATATTAACGTAGAGTATTGCAACTCTGTGAAATCTATCAAATACATATGTAAGTATGTTAACAAGGGAAGTGATATGGCCGTTATCCAACTAGAAAATAATAGAAGTTCGGATGAAATTTTCCAATACCAAATGGGTAGATACGTAAGCAGTAATGAGGCTGTTTGGCGAATACTGAAATTTCCAATTCACGAGCAATACCCTCCCGTCGTCCAACTCAGTGTTCACCTGGAAAATGGGCAGCGAGTTTATTTCAGAGCCGATAACGCCCAAGAAGTAGCCGCCCGACCACCAGACACCACACTGACTGGCTTCTTTAAATTGTGCCAAGAAGATCCGTTTACAAAAACATTATTATATTCAGAAGTTCCTAAGTACTACACATGGGATAAAAACAATAAACTATTCTGCAACAAGCAAGGTTCCTTAGTATCAGGATTTGGTGGTCGTGCGAGTGATGCCTTAGGCAGAGTGTATACTGTACATCCAAGCAACTCTGAATGTTATTACCTGAGGTTACTTCTCCACTCTGTACGAGGACCGGAATCTTTTCGTGATTTGAAAATTGTGGACGGCGTTTTGTGCCAGACGTTTCGCGAAGCATGTCGAATGCATGGACTCTTAGAAGACAATGAGAACTGGGATCAAACATTGTCAGTCAGAAGCTTCCCGCACATGTTTCCTATTTCAACTTCGTTCATTATTTTCCGTTATATTAACAACCTGCAATCCGTCGAATCCAGGCCTTCTTTGGGAGAAGTACAAAGAAAATCTAAGTGAAGATATTTTAAGAATCCATCGGCGGAACAGTTGTATGGAAGATTTAAATTTCAGCCCAGACATTTTCAATGAAGGACTTCTACTCCTGGAAGATAAGACATTATCCATTAATGGGAAAACTTTAGTTCAATTAGGTTTACCAGTTCCTATAAAAATGTGCAATGCCAATAACGATAGGGACTTTTTACAGGAGAGATGTTATGATATACAAAAATTAAAAAGGTTCGTTGAGTTAAAAAGGCCTCTTTTAGTTGAAGACCAATCCTTAGCCTATAATGAAATCCTTGAATTGGTTAACAATGGAAATGGGGGTATTTACTTCCTCGATGCTCCAGGTGGCACGTTTTTGATAAACCTATTATTGGCAGAGATTAGGTCTCAAAATGAGATAGCCGTGGCCATTGCTTCATCTGGCATAGCAGCTACGCTATTAGACGGAGGACGGACGGCACACTCAATGTTGAAACTGCCTCTCAATTTAGCTCTTTCGGAATCCCCCGTCTGTAATATTACTAAGAGAACAGGAAAGGCAAAATTGTTGGAAAAGTGCAAAATTATTATCTGGGATGAATGCACTATGGCTCATAAGAAAGGTCTCGAAGCGTTAGACAGGACCTTAGGAGACCTAAGAGGAAGGAAAGATACTGTTATGGGCGGAGCAGTTGTACTTTTGGCTGGGGATTTTCGTCAAACCTTGCCTGTCATTCAACGGTCAACTCCAGCTGACAAACTTCACGCTTGCCTTAAGGCATCCTATCTTTGGAGGCAGGTTCAAATAAGATCCTCGTCTACCAACATGCGGGTCCATTTACTTCATGACATAAATGCTCAGAGGTTCGCTAGCCAACTACTACAACTTGGCGATGGAAAAGTTCCCCTTGAATCTTCAGGCCTTATATCTTTTCCAGAAGATTTTTGTGTAATGGCTACCTCTATTCAAGAAATCGTTGACAAAGTATATCCTGATATTTCTAGAAACTTTGTGAACCATGATTGGCTTTGTGAGCGGGCTATTCTTGCTCCAAAGAATGACTGCGTAAATCGCTTAAATACAGAAATTCAGGGCAGGCTTCCAGGTGTAACTACAACGTATAAGTCCGTTGATACTGTTATGGATACAGAGAAAGCGGTATATCACCCTACTGAATTTCTGAACTCTTTAGAGCCACCAGGATTGCCTCCTCATCAGTTAGAACTGAAGATTGGGACAGCTATTATCCTCCTTCGAAATATTGACCCTCCGAAACTATGTAATGGGACCAGGCTAAGTGTGAAATGTCTGTTGCCTAATGTAATCAAGGCAACTATAATAACTGGCTTCGCTAAGGGAGAGAATGTTTACATACCTCGAATCCCCATTGTCCCCAGTGATATGCCCTTTGATTTCAAAAGAGTACAATTCCCAGTCCGGGTCGCATTTGCGATGACTATAAATAAAGCTCAAGGGCAATCACTGCGGGTAGCTGGTATCAATTTAGAATCTCCATGTTTTTCTCATGGGCAGCTTTACGTTGCATGCTCTAGAGTAGGTTCATCTAAAGACCTAATTATATATGCCCCAGGGGGTAAAACTAAAAATATAGTACATCCTAAAGCTTTAGAATAATAAACTACTAGTCCTATTTTTGTTGTATTTTTTATTTATAGAATTGTTCATGTTTATCAGAAAAATGAAATTCCCCGGATGAAACCGGGATATACAGCTAGTAATTTAATAAAATTTATTGCCAATTTCCACAAAAAAAAAAAGAAATTGTGGAAATTGGCAATAAATTTGAAATGATTCAACAGGAGTCACAAAAAATTTTCATAAATTTTAATCAAAAACTTGATGGAAAAAATACATCATTTAGACACATTTAAAAACGGAACTAGAAAATCAAAAGACTGTTGATAAAAATTATAAAATAATACTGGAAAATAAATTAGGCTTCGACGTATACAGGACAGATTGTACTGATAACTATGACCGAGCGTGTAGAGGAGTATCCATAGCTGTGAAAAATTCCATTTATTCCCATCAAATAGACATAGACACTCCGCTTCAAGCAATAGCCATTCAAGTACACTTCAACGTCACTTTCACAATATGCAATATTTACCTTCCTCAAGATAACACCATAGAAACTGAACACCTTCTACATATTCACAGGCAATTGACGAAACCAGTCCTGTACACCGGAGATTTTAATGGCCACAATGCATTATGGGGCTCCCGTGATACAAATTCAAGAGGTCGAATTATAGAAAATTTCTTGGACTTAGGTGATCTTTTACTACTGAATTCTGGTGAATCGACATTTATAAGCTCATCTTTCGGGACGTTTTCGTCTATAGATCTAACTATGTAGCTGGATGGATGGCGCTTATCTTGACCTGCTTTTAAAATCGGGATCACAATGGACTGATTCCAGTCACTTGGAAAGATTCCTGTTGTCCAAATATGGTTATAAAAGTCCAATTTGTATCACGGGAGCCCCATAATGCATTATGGGGCTCCCGTGATACAAATTCAAGAGGTCGAATTATAGAAAATTTCTTGGACTTAGGTGATCTTTTACTACTGAATTCTGGTGAATCGACATTTATAAGCTCATCTTTCGGGACGTTTTCGTCTATAGATCTAACTATGTGCAGCAGTTCCCTATTTCATAATTTAGAATGGACCGTCCTCCCTGAGCCCTATGGCAGCGACCATTTCCCTATCCGATTAAAATTCATAAATGCTAATAGCAATAACGAAAGGGTACCTCGGTGGAAGTTAGATGAAGCAGACTGGCCTCTATTCACCTCTATAGCTCGCCCGCCTCAAAAACATCCAAATAGTCTAACTATTGATGACAGGTGCAAAGCTATAACTGATGCTATACTGACAGCAGCAGAGGCTTCAATCCCTAAAACCAAAGGCCTTTTTAAAAAGCCACCTGTTCCCTGGTTCGACAGCGATTGTAAGAAAGCTATTCAAAATCGAAGAAAGGCCTTTAGAAAATTTAGAAAAAACATGAATTTGGAGAATCATATAGAATATAAAAAGCAGAGAGCCATATGCAGAAGAATTATTAATGATAAAAAAAAGGAATCCTGGAAATCGTTTATTGGGTCAATCAATTCTTCGACCCCGAGCAAGATTGTCTGGGACAGAATAAGAAAAATAAGAGGAACCAGCTCTGCTTGCAGATATACTCTGATTTGTGAAGGGAAACTGAGTGACGATCCAGCTATAGTAAGTAGAACCTTTGCTGAATACTATTCGGAAATATATACTGAAACCCCTACACATGCCTCTGCTTATGAACAAATAGACTTCTCCACCAGTGAACCATATCAAGAGTACAACGCCCCCTTCTCTATTTGGGAGTTGCACTCTATATTGAAAGGCGTCAAAGGATCTTCCCCTGGGCCAGACAATATACATTATGCTATGATACAACACCTCCCGGAGACTACATTAGTTTGGCTATTGGACTTTTATAACCATATTTGGACAACAGGAATCTTTCCAAGTGACTGGAATCAGTCCATTGTGATCCCGATTTTAAAAGCAGGTCAAGATAAGCGCCATCCATCCAGCTACAGACCGATTTTTCTTACCAGTTGCCTTTGCAAAATCATGGAGAGAATGGTGAACAAGAGGCTCATGTGGATACTCGAAAAGCACCAACGTTTACAAAACTTCCAATGTGGGTTCCGTAAAGGAAGGTCGACTACTGATCACCTAGTTCAAATGGAAGCTGAATTGCAATATGCATTTATCCAAGAAGAGCAGGCTGTTGCTGTATATTTCAATATGCAGAAAGCCTTCGACAAGACGAATAAAATCTCCATTTTGAGGAATCTCCTTTCACTAGGATTTAGAGGCCCTCTTCCGAAATTCATCCAACAATTTCTTTCTCGGCGTTCTTTCCGTGTCCGCATTGGAACATTGTTGTCCAAGCACTGCAAGCAGATGAGTGGAGTGCCACAAGGATGTGTGCTAAGTACAACACTGTTCGCTTTGGCCATAAGTGATTTAGGATTGAATCTACCACGAGGAGTTAAGGCTATGCTCTTTGTCGACGACCTTGCAATCCTTTATAGAGCAAAGGACATCCTATCAATTAAGACGAAGCTTCAAGATGCACTCAACCGTATAGATTGCTGGACTAAAACATCCGGACTGCGATTCTCTCCAGAAAAAACAAAATGTGTCCATTTCAGCAGAAAACGAAAGACACCACCGCCACCAGAACTTGTTTTAGGAGATCAGAAGCTACCATACGTAAACGTCTGCAAATTCCTGGGACTGATGTTTGATAGACGACTTACCTGGGGAGCTCACATAAAGTCACTAAAAGAAAGATGTACAAACAAATTAAAGATTCTGAAAGTACTTAGTGGAACTACTTGGGGAGCGGACAGGGCTACAATGTTAAAAATATATCAAGCTCTAATAGTTTCCAAAATCGATTATGGCTGTTTTGTTTATGCTTCCGCTTGCAGAAGTACACTAGCCGAGCTCGATACAGTGCACCACACAGGAATACGCATCGCTACTGGTGCCTTTAGAACGAGTCCAACTCTGAGTCTTTGCGTAGAATCCGGCCTACCACCTCTTTCATTTCGAAGACAAAAACTAGCCATTAATTACATCACAAAATTGTACCCGCAAACAACAAACCCTGCCCACAAATACGTCTTTCAACCTAAATTCTGTTCAAGTTTTCAACAAAAAAGAAAAGCAACACTCCCATTATCAGTAAGAATGGCTTCTGCCGTAAATAAACTAAAATTGATCAATTTGACCATAATTAAAAATGATACGCCCCCTTGGACTTTTATACAACCGAAATTAAATCTTCAACTTTCCAAACTTAGTAAAGAAAAAACGGTAAAAGCAGAATATAAAGCACTTTTCGACAAAATGATTCTTGCTCTTCCTGAACATTATCTGATCTTCACCGATGGGTCGAAGACAGATTCATCAACGGCTTCTGCATTTGTCACCCGTGATGCTACCTACAAATGCAAGCTGCATCACCTCTGCTCCATATTCACAGCTGAGATAAATGCTATTGCAATGGCTCTACGACACGTTACGAAGTCACCATTTCTTAATGCGGTGGTAGTATCAGACTCCTTGAGCACCCTAAAAGCCATGAATAACATGTACCCACATCATCCCGGAATTCACAGTATATTAGGAATTTTAAAAGAATTATACAATGCCGGAAAATCGTTACATTTCATCTGGTCTCCCAGCCATGTAGGCATTAGGGGAAATGAAATGGCTGATAAGGCAGCGAAAGAAGCTCTTACACTTCCAGGACGCGGTAAAGCCTTCTTAACAGCTTCCGAATTAGCGCGACCATTGAAAGAAGCGATATCGCAGGATTGGCAAACCTTTTGGGACAACAGCCAAGGGGGAGCAAATTGAAGGCTATAAAGAAGAAGGTCGAAGCATGGAGCAGCTCAAACCGCAGCAGCCGCAGAGAGGAGGTGGTCCTCGCGTGGCTCAGGATAGGTCATACGAGGCTCACCCACCTACACCTGATAACCAAAGGAACTCCGCCAATATGTCAAAAGTGCGATGAGAGGCTAACTGTAGAGCATATCTTCCAGGGTTGTAGTTTCTACAGTCGAATATTAAATAAAAAGAACATACCAGCAAACATATCGACAGCCTTGGGCGATGATGGAAATTTAGTGAATATATTCTCCTTTCTGTTCCAAGAAGGTTTTTTTAAATATATCTAATACATTCTTGCTCTATATCTATATATATATTCTTTTTATTCATTTATATATTATTCTTTTTTTTTTTTTTTTTTTTTTTTTTTTTTTTTTTTTTTTTTTTTTTTTTTTTTTTTTTTTTTTTTTTTTTTTTCCCCCCCGACTTCCTAAATATCACAAAATAGTCCTAATTTAAACATTTTGTTGTCTTGTTTTTTATTTGCCGAAAATCCTAATTATGTGATTCGATCTCTTAACAAAGATTTAAAAAAATAAAATAAAATAAAAAATAAGTACCTACATATAAGATACTAAACGGCGTTGATAACCAATAGGTTTTACGCCCCTAAATCCAAATAACTAACTAACTGGAAAATAAATTTGAACAATAAATTAGATCATGAACAAAAATTTATTAGTGAATCAGGAATATATAGGAAAGAGATTATTATGAAAATAATAAAATAGAAAAAGAAATGGAAGATATAAAATTTGCTTAAAATTGGAAACAATTATAATTTAAAATTTCGGCTCATTTAAGTGAAATTTCTTTTTGCTGCTTTAATTTGAACAAAATAAAATTTGATAAATGGGAGGATTTTGAAAATAATTTCATGGATGCTTTAAAGATAAGGAGCCCCCTCTGTTCGCTTAATTTTGACATAATTTTTGCTGTCACATCAGGGGCATATCCCTACCTCGAATACCAACGTCAGATTCGTGCGGTTTATTATTTTTGAGCTAGTCTGTTCACAGAAACACAGACCATTTCTTGGGACCTGAATATTTGTACTCAGGGGACCCTAAAATATGAATTTCCGTTGAAAACCGGAAATCGTATTTTTTCACAATCGCAATATTTTCCCTTAATGAATATTTCATATACAGGTAGGTGAAAGTAAAAATGAAAAAAAAAAAAAAAAAAAAAAAGAAAAAGGTGAGGGCCTGGGTTAATTGGTTCCATTGATAATAAAGGTTCCATTTTAAATTATGTTCTCATTCAGTAATTTGGTTGGTCTATGGACCTCACCTATATTTTCATCCATTTTACATTTTATTTTATGGCTCCTACAGGTAAAATTTTGAGAGACCCAATATTAACGTAAATTATTTATAGGCCCTCTGAAAGAGCTGGTACAATGAAGAAAGGTAAGAGATTTCGAAAGAATGTATTAAGACTAGATACAACTCTTTTAAATAATTGAAATTGATTAGGAATCATAAGCTCATTCTTGCAAAACAAGTGTTTGAAGAAATGAGTAGTATATACTACTGCATGATAAATAGGGGGAGGACTGTTTGAACAAAGAAAAGGAAAACAAAAAAGGAATTATAACATTTTCATGTCTATTTTAGACTTTTCGTAGTCAAATGTAACCTCTTCCAAGTCAGTTGTAATCCTTTTCAAGCTAGAATAAATTCTTAAATATTATAGTTTATTTATGTTTTTAATTAAAAATAATCATTTTAATTTCTGTAAGGACTTTTACAGCTCGACTACTCAAGTAATTTACCTGGGAATCGCATGAGCGAACTGTGACATCATTTTAGTGGCCAATAGAAAGGCACTATAACAGTTAGGGTACCTTACACCTTACTTCGTTGTTAGTTTTTGCTATACTTTATTTTTGTTAGTTTGATTGTTTTTGATCTAACCATGGGCGGATCCAGCCGATTGAAAAGGGGGGGCTGCAGTCTAAAGGTGGGGCTACAGCCCCACAGAGCTTCATTTGGATCTGCAAATCAGCTTTTTTACCTCTATGTTCCTTTCCCACAACTAAAATTCTACTTTTTCTGCACATTATTTGTTCTTTAACTTGCTTCCTCGCTTTAAGGAGGAACAAAGTTACAGTTAAGGAGGAAGTCCTACAGCCCCCCCCCCCCCTGGATCCGCTAATGGATCTAACCGCTAAAATGTCAACACCTTCATGCAGTTACGAGACCCCATTAGAAGAAAGCGACGGGAAAATCTACTAAAGTGATCAAAAGGCAGGCTAGAGAAATGGTTTTCCTTATTCATGACTACCTAAAAAAAAAAGGAGATACATAGACTAGATTACAATATTTTAGATGTAGTATGTGAAATATCGCAGTTTTCGAAACCTACTGTGAATTAGTGCGGGGTGATATAAAAGTAAAGCAGAGCATATTGGATAGATGGCGGAATCACTTTATGAGCCTGCTTAGCGATGTGGCTGTAAATCAGACCACTCAGGGGGTTCCGATACCAGTTGAAGACCTTGAGATTCCGGATTTTCATGAAGTTCAGGTGGCCGTCGAAAGTCTGAAAAATAACAAGGCACAAGGAGCTGATGGGCTGCCATCGGAATTGATCAAGTACGGAGGCCAAGAATCGGTGAAGGCACTTCACAACATCATTATGGATGTCTGGATTGGTGAAAGAATGCCAGTGGACTGGAACAACACCATAATTTGCCCAATACACAAGAAAGGAGACATCGTTTACATAGGTGGACGGGGTGTCTAAGGATGCAAGCAGCCTTCTGGGGATCCGAAACTGGAGATCGGCTGCACAAAACCAGAACGAGTGGCAGACCTTAGTTCAGGCGGCCTTGATCCCTCGCGGGTTGTAGAGCCAAGGAAGAAGAAGAAGATATAAAAAATAAGGTAGCACAAGGGTGCCTATCTACTACATTAAATGAAAAAAGAGAATACCTGGAATCAATGTTCAGTAAATACACCAAAGAGAAATGGAAAGCATGTTGTGAACATGTAAAGAAAATTGAAGATTATTGGTTAAAGGATGGTGTCATTGATGTTGCTATTGAAGAAATTATTGTTTCATTAGGTGACACTTCTACATCCAAGGATTTTTCGAGTGAATGCAGCGATGCTGAATAAGATGAAATATTTGGTCATATTAAATTTCGGTTCACAAAAAATAAATAAATTTCATTTAATGTGATAGATGTGTTTATGAAATTTGTTGAATTTACTTCATATCAGACTTATTTTATTCTATACAATCCTGATTATTACTGTGATTTACCATTTATTCATGTTTTTTGTAAATACTGCATGAATGTGATTAGTGATCATTATAATATCATTGTCCTACAGTTTTACATTTTCAGAAAGAAAAAAAAAATTATGTTATTGAAGTTTTGATTTATTGCACTTTTGTATTTTATTTTATGAAAAATTGTATTATTTTTAAGTTTGTGATTATATTTTGATTAAATTTAATGTATTTAATTTTATTCACGTTGAAAGCAATTCTATTTATGCATAATCAATATATATTATAAAGCAAAGTGTACAATGTGCGTGCCGATAAGGCTCAAAAACCACTCAACGTATGTTTAATAAAGTTATGTCAGTGTGTTGCTATGCAACCCCTAACGGAGAAGAAGGTTTCCGTTTTTCTCTTAAGGGTGTAAAATTGAAGAGAAAAGGACTGGAATTTTATGCCTCTCGCACCATTTAATTAGCCTATCTGAGAATGACGTACGAGTTTATGAATGAAAAATTTAGTTCGAGCTCCAGGTTACCAGGAAGCGCTAGGGTGCTTTTCACTCGATGTTTATTGTTCATTCATTCCGTTCGTATTGTAAAGGTTATATATTTTACAGCTGTTTTTTTTAAATTACTAAAACATCAAGCGAAAATAATTAATTTCACTTTTGCGTTCAAAATAAAAAAATGATTTTACATCTCTGCAATCAATTAGAAAACCGCCTGGATATCTTACAAAATTAATTTTCTCATAAGAAGGTTAATTGATTAAAGCATTACATTTAATCAATATATAACATATACTTAAGTAAATTTAATGCAATATGAGTGAACATTTTTTAGTAGTACAGTACAGCGAATAAAAACAGACATAAAACAAAAAAGAATTGCTGAATTGACTGATTATAAATCGAAAATAAAAAGTTTGAAGTGTTCTTATTGTATGTAATTATGAAAAATGGTTTTATGTATGATGAGCATTCCTGTTGACAAAATGACTAACTCCAATTACAGCATTTTTTCAATAAGATTTTTTCACCCCTCATAGTTCAGGATAAAAAGAAATATGATGAAAAAATTGTGCCCTCATGATATTTTGGTTTTCACTTTCTAATAGTAGTAAGATTGGAGAGGTGCAGAGTCCGACCAAATTACGGGGTGGGGGGGGGGGGATATCTTAAGGGAGGTTGAACTGGAAGAAGGGTCTTAAAAAAAAAGTTTCTATGAATCTTCGGTAGTTTCTATACTTCTGGATCTAATAGGACCATCACAGTAGTCGGAGCTTAATTTGTACTCGAAATATAGTTTTTTTACTAATAGATTTTTCAACAATAAGCTAATAACTTATTATCTACTGACTGCTTGGAATGGGCTTATACGATTCAGAATCATAGAAACCATCAAAAACGATGCATAACTCGACAAAGTTGCATTAAAATTAATTCATTGTTCATTCACCATTTTCAACCCCCTTTAAAGTATATAGGGTTCCGGACTCTGCAGATCTCGAATCTTAATATTGATACCATGTTAAAAGTTTCAAGAAAGTGCTAATTTTGTTCTATATTTCCTTTAATTTTAAAGTTTTTCTGTTATTAAAACTACCACACAACTACCGGAGCGAAGCCGGGCACCTTAGCTAGTTGTAAATAAATTAAAAAAAAAAATTGTTTCGTATTTTTAACCGACTTCGAAAGAGGAGGTTACTCAATTCCATACGTATGTGCCTTTTTTTTTTCTTTTTTTTTTTTCTATGTATGTCCACCGATTACTCCGAGATGGGTGGACCAATTGGAACGAAACCTTTTGCATCTTGTAGAGTATTTTCCCAATGTGGTCCCATTAAAACCTTTTTTGGGTTCTTAATTTATTAAAGAAGTTATTGGGAAAAAACATGAAAATAATTATTTAATTATCGCTCAAAATATTTACTTATTTGAAAAACATATGGCATATATATCATAAGGTATGCTCCAACAAACTATTAAAACACGTTGATAAATAACAAACTGATCGTGTACTATCCCCGCTTTTTTTATCCTAAATTTGATTGGTTGATTTCAAGTAACGCTCAATAATGTTTTAATGGTCGAAGAATCGGTTGGGAAAACAAACCAATCAAATTCAGAATTAAAAGAGTGGGGGAGAACATGCGAAGTGTGTTAGTTATTGACGTGGTTTAAGTGCTTGTTGGAACAAACTTTATACATAACCTTAAATAAATTTTCAATAATAGATTTTAATAAAGATATATAATATCAGTGGAATATCGCTGTCGTTTTCTGAAAAATTAAACACTTCTTTATGGTTCCGGCAAAGTTATTGTTGTTTCGACCCTGTTCCTGGAAAATTCGCCAAGAAATAAAACTCAAGAACATTTCTTTGGGTTGCTTAAAAGATTTTTTTTATAGATTTAAGAAGATTAAAGCACATTAAACACCTATAACATTAAAAAATCCTAAATGAATGTCTGAACGACGGATGGACAGCATAATCATAAAACCACAAAATTCATAGAATTTAAAGAAAGGCCGAGCATTAATTACCCTTTTTAAAAGAGATTCGTAAAATAGTGTTTTAAATTGGATTTTGATTTTGGACTTCCACTCGTTATTCACATTAAAAAGGAATTCAATGCTTCCTGGAAAAGCTCTTTTTCATTTGATTTAGAGGCCTTAACAAAAGATTCAGGCACCTCTGTCAGCTTCGGATACACTCGATCCCTGTCGGCTATTAATAAACAATGTAATCATAAAATCTTGTGCGGATTCTTCACTCTGGAGTGACACTTTGGTTATGTTATCCAGATTACTATTATCGGTTTTTAATTATCTTTCTGCAACTATTGAGGTGTTTAGATGAAAATTGCTGTGAGTGCCAAATTATTGATTTTGAGATAACAAATTACTATTAACTAAGCTTAAATTTGTTTTGAAAATTAAGAAAAATATTATGGATATGACCATAATATGGACTTATTATTATTCCAGTCATGAAATAAATACGTCCCGCTAAAAAATTTTAATATTATTTTCTTCCATCTCCAATTCCATCTATGATGGTGAATTGTCTATTTTTTTTTTTTTAAGTTACGATAACGTCCCTAGCGTGGCACTCGATAAGAGAGTCTAGAGACGAAAATCTTAAAGATAGTCATTTGTCAAGAATTGTTTCCATTTCGAGGCAGTCATATTCTCAGATGCCGAAATAACAAACCTATATGTTGTTTATTATATTTACCAAAAAACTGGTCGAAAAACGGCCAAAATCCCAACTGTTCCTATACCTACAACATCTTGAAGTTGCCGAATTCATGTTACAGCCGAGCAACACCTCCTCTCGGAACACAGATGTATGTATGTAATAAACAAGTACCGAAGACAATATTCCGCAAAGGAAAAAGATTGTCATTGTGGAAAAAAAGTTTTATGGGTCTTCCCGAAGGGACATTGGTCTTTACAAAAAATCAAAGTAGGCAGGGTGTTGAAAGGTGTATACTGCACCTAACGCAAATGATTTTCAATTTTCTGTGCATATTCATAAAATTGATAATGTGACTATTATAATACAAAATTGATATAATTATAATATAAAGACCCGGGATAGACGAATGTGGTATAGCGTTACCTGGGTGGGCTGACTTTTATTTCGCGAGGGACCCACGGGATAGATCTCGTCCTTCCCACCATGGATAGAACAACCAACTAATGAACCAAACTCACTTGTAGTATCTAAAGAGGGGTACAGAATAAAAAAAAAGAAAAATAAATAAAATAAAAAAAAAACGACTTCGAAAACCCAAAATCAGTTCAAAATGCACTTAAAATCTGTATAAAAAAAAAAAACATACAGAATTTGTTTTAGAAATCAACGCATTCTTTCCGCCTTATATTAGAAATTATCTTCCGCCACTAAAAAGTATAAAATAAAAAACATTTTATAAAAAAAATTAAAAAGACTTCGAAAACTAGGAACCAGTAAAAATAAATGCACTGAAAAGTATGAAATAATTACCTTCTGATTTTTATGAATTCACAGTAAAATTGAAAATCGTATGAAAAGCAGAAAAATGCATTAAAACGGATAATTTTATTTTGATTAGTACGAATACATACTAACTGTTAATAAAAATTATTAAATTAAAATATTAAATACCATGTTCTATACTTAACAATCTTTCCGGAGGCGGCGCAAAATTTAAAATTGTTAACACTAAAAATTAGGAAAATCATAAAATTCTCTATAGATTTTCTATTTTTCACCGCCTCCGAAAAGATTGTTAAGTATTGAACATGGTATTTAATATTTTAATTTAATAATTTTTTTTAATTATCAATAATAACTAATTTTTAGTGTTAACAATTTTAAATTTTGCGCCGCCTCCGGAAAGATTGTTAAGTATAGAACATGGTATTTAATATTTTAATTTAATAATTTTTATTAACAGTTAGTATGTATTCGTACTAATCAAAATAAAATTATCCGTTTTAATGCATTTTTCTGCTTTTCATACGATTTTCAATTTTACTGTGAATTCATAAAAATCAGAAGGTAATTATTTCATACTTTTCAGTGCATTTATTTTTACTGGTTCCTAGTTTTCGAAGTCTTTTTAATTTTTTTTATAAAATGTTTTTTATTTTATACTTTTTAGTGGCGGAAGATAATTTCTAATATAAGGCGGAAAGAATGCGTTGATTTCTAAAACAAATTCTGTATGTTTTTTTTTTTATACAGATTTTAAGTGCATTTTGAACTGATTTTGGGTTTTCGAAGTCGTTTTTTTTTTTATTTTATTTATTTTTCTTTTTTTTTATTCGGTACCCCTCTTTAGATACTACAAGTGAGTTTGGTTCATTAGTTGGTTGTTCTATCCATGGTGGGAAGGACGAGATCTATCCCGTGGGTCCCTCGCGAAATAAAAGTCAGCCCACCCAGGTAACGCTATACCACATTCGTCTATCCCGGGTCTTTATATTATAATTATATCAATTTTGTATTATAATAGTCACATTATCAATTTTATGAATATGCACAGAAAATTGAAAATCATTTGCGTTAGGTGCAGTATACACCTTTCAACACCCTGCCTACTTTGATTTTTTGTAAAGACCAATGTCCCTTCGGGAAGACCCATAAAACTTTTTTTCCACAATGACAATCTTTTTCCTTTGCGGAATATTGTCTTCGGTACTTGTTTATTACATACATACATCTGTGTTCCGAGAGGAGGTGTTGCTCGGCTGTAACATGAATTCGGCAACTTCAAGATGTTGTAGGTATAGGAACAGTTGGGATTTTGGCCGTTTTTCGACCAGTTTTTTGGTAAATATAATAAACAACATATAGGTTTGTTATTTCGGCATCTGAGAATATGACTGCCTCGAAATGGAAACAATTCTTGACAAATGACTATCTTTAAGATTTTCGTCTCTAGACTCTCTTATCGAGTGCCACGCTAGGGACGTTATCGTAACTTAAAAAAAAAAAAATAGACAATTCACCATCATAGATGGAATTGGAGATGGAAGAAAATAATATTAAAATTTTTTAGCGGGACGTATTTATTTCATGACTGGAATAATAATAAGTCCATATTATGGTCATATCCATAATATTTTTCTTAATTTTCAAAACAAATTTAAGCTTAGTTAATAGTAATTTGTTATCTCAAAATCAATAATTTGGCACTCACAGCAATTTTCATCTAAACACCTCAATAGTTGCAGAAAGATAATTAAAAACCGATAATAGTAATCTGGATAACATAACCAAAGTGTCACTCCAGAGTGAAGAATCCGCACAAGATTTTATGATTACATTGTTTATTAATAGCCGACAGGGATCGAGTGTATCCGAAGCTGACAGAGGTGCCTGAATCTTTTGTTAAGGCCTCTAAATCAAATGAAAAAGAGCTTTTCCAGGAAGCATTGAATTCCTTTTTAATGTGAATAACGAGTGGAAGTCCAAAATCAAAATCCAATTTAAAACACTATTTTACGAATCTCTTTTAAAAAGGGTAATTAATGCTCGGCCTTTCTTTTTTTCTTATGCTCGGCATCGTCGTCCTAATAGCTCTCCCGATAGCTCTCTTAAGAGTTTTTTTTCTTGATTTATAGTTATGTCTTTCTTACGACTTGACAGTTTTTCTCTATGTTGACATTAATATATAACTTATTATGTTCACTATTTTATGCAGGCCTGCTTATCATACCACTGTTGCTAAAACCTATTTTTCATATTACTTGTTATCAAAAAGTAAATATCATTGGAAAAGTAAAAGAGAGAAAAAAAAACCTGGTACCATGCGCACAACACACAACTTTTACTTACCATCTTACTTTGATTAGAAATCGAGGTGTTTTGTTAAAGTCCATTTCTCAAAGTCACACAATTTTCCACATTCGCTTACTAATTTTTGTTTTTATTTGCTCTTTAAAGTACACTAATTTTTTTTATTATTAAATAAAAGTTATTACTTGCGATGATTCAGCAATTCTACTAGCATAATACTCCAAGTCGTCTGATTTTATAATTCTCTGTGCAGTTTATAGTTTAAACTATAATAGTAAAGTTTATAGTTCTGATCCTCAGATCGGCGTGGAAGTTTGGGCTGAACAGCGCCCATGCACTTTTTCGGTGAATGGGAAGATATTGAAGAAGAATTACTCACAGTTTTGGTGAGCAAACAAAACTCTCGAGATGAGCGAGCATACAACTCCAGATGTAAGATTGGTTGGTATACCAATAGTATATCAGTATTACCAATAGTATTAGTATACCATACTCCAGGTGCGGTTGGTACCAGTTTGCTGTGCAGGAAGCCTGGCGGGAAGTAGTGCATTCGGTACCTGCTCCAAGGATAGAGTGAGGCGTAAGAAAGCGTGGCCGAGCGAGACGATGGTTGGGGAAGATAGACGTTGGGTTGGTGTCTCACAGCTGTGCACAGCCGTCTTAAGTACAATATTAAACTATTACATATTTGAAAGGCGGAATCTTGGATAGGCACGAATCTCAATTATTTTGAATTAAAAAATGAATGAAATATATATAGAATGCAAGGCCTCAAAGTCTCGTATAAGCTGTTATACGAGACTTTGAGGCCTTGCATTCTATATCTATAATTATATAGTCTCTTCCTAAAATCTTGTTTACTGAATGAAATATGTTGAGAATGAACAGTGACAGTTAATCCAATTGCGAATGCGCATTCTAAAATCTGAAATCAGCAATTTAATTTTTCGTTGCTATATGAGTCGCTCCCCTTTTCATTACATAGTAAATAGATATATTAATTAAATAGATATGTCACCAAATAGGCATGCTAGAAAATCTACTCACTTCAACATAAAATTACCTAGACTTTGAAGAATTTACATGCAATGGTCGATGCCGGGGATTAAAAGAGGAAACATCAAGGAATGGAGAAAGAATCTGTATATTAGCTCTTGGAGCATAAACAGGACCCAGAAGATCTAATCCTCCAGCTCCTCGAACAAGTTCACGGTACCTACTTAGGTCTGTTTGTGGAGAGGCCTAGAAAAAATGAAAATATACATAAACTAAAACTTTTCTAATGAATGACTAAATAAAAATCAATAATCAGAATTAATAACCAAATTTACAAAAATTAAACTTGAAGGTATATTTGTAGCTATAATTTAAATCTTTTAGAAAGATAAACCTAGGACACCATATGGTAAAATATAATTTTAAATATTAATGGCAGTGTAAAAACATATATTTTAATGGATTTACTATATTAAAAAAAAAAAACAGTCCATTGCTTCCAGGCAGACCATTTTGTTCATTTTTGGAGTGTGATGATGATCATAAGATTCTTCTTTATCCCTACTGCCAAAACAAAGGCATCAAGCAGTCCTCAGCTTGCTCAACAAGTCTTTTCCATTATATTTCATCTTTTGCCATATTGCCTATGTATTGCTAGGCAGTAATATAATATTGCCATATTACCTATTGAGCCGGTCACATCTGGATCATGAATTTATAATCTGTTGACTGCTCTTGTTTCATTGTGTGAAAATGCCGCAGCCACATTAGATGGTGAATTATAAAGATGTTTATATGTCTCATGTCTAATACGATGCATACCTAATATTTTATTATTATTTTATCACTTTTCTTTATTTCTCCTTTACATATTTATCAAATTTCATACTTAGCTATTTCTTATTAATAGGCATAATGAGAGACAGTTAATTTTGCCATATAAGCAAAATACAAGGTATTTATAGGAAGAACATTTTCCATCGCCATTGAAGCCACACCAGAGCATTCCTAATATGATAAAACTTACCTTATAATAAAGAATACTTGACTCTCATTACACATGACGAGGTTAATCAAAATTGCTATAGACGTTTTTGAGAAAAAACCGTAAAAATGAGACAAAATATATGAAATTAAGTGCTCCCTCCGTTTGATCAATTTTGATGAAATTTTTGCTGTCATATCACGGGCATATACATACATCAAATACCCAATGTCAGGTTCATATGGTTTATCGTTTTTGAGTTAGTCTGTTCACACGCTAACACGCACGCACCCACCCCACACAGGCGCTCACGCACCCACACGCAGGCGCTCACGCACGCACACGCACACACACGCACACACACACACACACACACACACACACACACACACATTGATTGAGATTCATTTTGCACTATGATGGAGGGAAAAGTTGTATTACAAGGATCTGTAGAAGAGAGGGTTTCACAGCTGATGGAGCTTATTAATGATGCCTGCGATGCATCAATGACGAAGACATGCAATAGAAACCATCGCATGGCCGTGTATTGGTGGAATGAAGAGATCGCGATTCTTCAACAGGCATGCCTTCGTACTATAAGATTGGTTAGACTCACTCAAAACAAAGTTACAAACTCTGAATAAAAAATAAAAACCTTCAACAAACATAGGAAGGATACTTAATACACTTTACAGATCATAGTCTATTAGGAATCTAAAATTTAATTAACATTAAATTCTGAAATTAAAAATTTTCTGCAGCTTAAAACACATTTCATAAACCAATATAGCCAACACCAATCCTTCCCATTTAAAAACTCTAAAATTTGGTGTTTACTTAGCTGTTTAGAGCTAAAATATTTATTTCTATAAGCATTAAAGATAGGACATATGGCTACATGTGATATATATCTTCATCATCATTTAAATTACACATGGATCATGTATAAACAATGTCCTCCAACCAAGGTTTACAAATTAAGTTTTAAAATTCACCTCTTGTTTTAAATATTGTTTGAATTAAATCCATGCTATGTTCATTATTAATGTAACTTACTTTAAAATCTAATAGTTTGTACAGCAAATGATATTCAGCTGCTGAGACCGATACCATCAACTCTTTTCTAAAGAATTCCTTGGCTTTACCTGTTATGTTATACATTTGGTCACACCAATGTTCCACTGATAGAAATACATTATCTAAACTGCATTCCAACATATTTGCAAGTGTTTGCCATTCCTTAAACCAAAAATATCGATCTGATTTTATACATTCCAGAGCCATTTTATAAGGGAGGCTAGTACAGTTGCAGCTCAGTATTTTACAAATAAGTAAGTGTGATACCTAAATATTTATATTGCTTCACAACCTCAATCTCCTCTCTTTGGTGTTTCCATTTGTATTTAAAACTATAGGCCTTTCCTTTGGCCTTTTTAAATATCATTATTTTTGTTTTGTTCATGTTTAATTTCAAACCACATTTAACTAGATATTCTTCCAATTTTGCTTTCATATCTGCAAACTTGGTTGGTAAGTCTGAAATCATAACTATATCATCCGCAAACATTAACACGTTTACTTAAGTGTGGCCAACTTTTATCCCCATCCTATTTTTTTTCCTAAATCATTTATGAATAGTGAAAATAGAATTGGACTCAGTGTGCAACCTTGTCTTAAGCCTGTAGAGGTCGAAAAGGGTTTAGTTATTCCTTTTGGTATATAAATAACCGCGTTTGTGTCAGCATATATATTTTTTAAAGCCGTTAGGAACTTAGAAGAAACGCCCATTCTCTCAAGCTTGTAAATTAATTCTGAGCGATTGATAGTGTTGAAAGCTGATTTAAGGTCGACCAACTATCAATAACTACCATTTGCCAAGGTTAGTGCCGTAAACAGTAAGAGTAAACTGTTTTCTAAAGAGACTTAGACATATTTACACTTGCGAAATGAGGTAATATAATGGCACCTTATTGGTGGTGTAAGGGATCCTGATAGGTTTCACTCAATAAATAACTCAAATTACAAAGAAAAAAATAAATCTTTATTAAACAAATAAAAGAACTATTTACAAAAAAACTTTGCTGAACTAAAAAATTAATATTTACAACACCACACAAAACTAAATCTACAATATCTACTCTACCAAACTTAAACAAAAATATCTGTGCAAAGCAAAACTTAAAAGGAAGCAAACATGCATAGAGAAAAGAAACAAAATAATAATTTGACTACTTGCAAGCAGCTGGGCATTAATAATTACAATATTTCATTAATTAATGCACAATACAAAAGCTAGTAGCATGCAGTGATAAGGTAACCTCTCTCCACTACTCTCTGGCTAGAAAGCAGTCCAAAGAGGTAGGACAGCCCTCATTGGCCAAAGAGCCATTACATGACTCCCCCCCAATGAGGCTGTCCAAGAATCTTACATTTGGGCGTACAACCCGCCCTGAGCGTGTTTTGTAAGTTGTCTCTGATGAAGGTGGTGGTACCTGTTGCGCGGGTTGACAACTTCCGGGCTGTTGTTGCCCTGGTGTTAGAGAAGACTCTGCATCCTGTAGCTGAAAAGCTGGCTTAACCCGATCCACAGAGACATTAATAGTAGTATGGTCTGGGAGCTGGAGCTTGAAGACCTTCTCATCCCGGCTCAAAACAAGATAAGGACCTGTATAAGGTGGCTGCAGTGGCTTCCTCACAGTGTTATCCCTGAGAAACACATGAGAGCAGGACCTCAGAGCTGCATGCACAAATGGTGAGCGCGATGATGATCTGAAAGGTGCAGGTCGCAGCTGATCCATCGAGCACCTTAGCCAGTGTAAGTTTTCCTGCGGATCTCGCGGGCCTGGAGATGCGACGAGAAACTCTCCTGGTAGACGAAGAGGCTGCCCATACACTGCTTCAGCAATACTAGCATTGATGTCCTGCCGTATGGTAGTCCTTAGGCCTAAGAGTACAATGGGTAGCTTGTCCACCCAATGCTCGGCATCCATATGTGCTGTCAACGCTGCTTTGAGGGAGCGATGCCAACGCTCCACACAGCCATTGGTCTGAGGGTGATATGCAGTGGAGCGAGCTCGATCAGCGCCTATGAGCTTCCTGAAGCTGGTGAATAGTCCTGATTCAAATTGACGCCCCTGGTCGGTAGTGATTCTCTTTGGTGAACCAAAACGGGCTATCCACAAGTCAAAGAACGCCTTCGCAACAGTGTCTGCTGACATATCTGGTAGCGGGGCAGCTTCAGGCCACCTTGTGAATCGGTCTACCATAGTTAGGCAGTATCTCATACCCTTTGATGGAGGCAGAGGGCCTATGAGATCCACATGTACATGTTCAAAGCGTCCACTTCCAGTGAATACCATTGGAGGCGCAATTGTGTGACGTGTTACCTTTGAGCGTTGACAGGCCACACAAGCTTTGGCCCAGTTCCCCACATCAACATTTATTGAGGGCCAAAAATATTTGCCTGTAATGAGACGCCGGCTGGCCCGCACTCCAGGGTGGCTATTCTGATGACACAGGTCAAAACACTTGCGCCGGAACATTCTAGGGATGTAAGGTCTGGCCTTGTCCTTGGAAATCTCACACCACACTGGACGGTGGACTCCAGGGAGGGAGAATTTCTTAAATTCCAGATTTTCCTGAGTGAGCAGCCTACTTAACTCCTCATCCTTTTCTTGAGTAGCGGCGAGTTGGTCCCAATCTTCATCTAGTGACAGCTCTTCCACCCGGGACAGTGCGTCTGCCACCGAGTTTGCAGATCCTCCAATATGCTGAATGTCCGTGGAGAACTGAGAAATAAAATTCAGCCAACGGATACGCATGGGAGCTGCTGTGTTCGACTTTTGCAGGAATGCATAGGTCAGTGGTTTGTGATCAGTAAAAATAGTAAACTGCCTCCCTTCAACCACTGGCCTAAAGTGCTTGACTGCCTTAAGAATCGCCAGCAGCTCGCGATCATAAGCAGCATACGTGCGTTGTGGAGGCGATAATGCTTTGGAGAAGAATCCAAGAGGAATCCACCTGTTTTCTTGCCATTGCTGGAGTACTGCGCCAACACAGGTATCAGATGCGTCACACGCTATGGAAATGCGAGCATTATTTGCTGGGTGCCCTAGGTAGGTTGCGTTGCAAAGTGCATCCTTACACTTCTGAAATGCTTCCTCTGAGTTAGGGTTCCAATCAATCTTGCGCTGGTCGTTTTTGCGGACCTGGTGCAAGTAAATATTAAGTGGTTTTTGAATGCTGGCAGCATTTTTGATGCATGGCCTGTAGAAATTAATCATGCCCAGGAATCGCCGCAGCTCCTTGACAGTAGCAGGCTTTGGATATGAGAGTATTGCTTGTAAGCGGCTATCCATGGGCTTGATTCCTTCTGCTGATACTTTATAGCCCAGGAAGTCGATCTCTGACTGTCCTAGGAGACACTTCTCTGGGTTAATGGTGAGACCGTAATCGTCCAATCTGTGCAAAACTGACCGGAGATGCTGTTCATGCTCCTCCCTCGAAGATGAAAAAATGAGTAGATCGTCCAGGTAAGCAAAACAGAATGGAAGATCACGAAATGCCTGATCCATGAGGCGTTGGAATGTTTGACTCGCATTACGTAAGCCAGGACACATGCGAGTAAACTCGTAGAGCCCAAATGGTGTGATAATAGCTGTCTTCGGGACATCTGCTTCCAATATGGGAACTTGGTAATAGGCTCGACACAAATCCAGGCGAGAAAATATAGACTTCCCGTGGAGATTTACATTAAAGTCTGACAGGTTAGGGACACTGTAGCGGTCTGGAACTGTACGAGCGTTCAGCCTCCTGTAATCACCACAGGGACGAATGGTGCCATCCTTTTTTGGGACAACATGAAGAGGTGATGCCCAAGGACTCTTCGACGGCCGGATGATTCCCCTCTCCATGAGACGTCGAAACTCCTCCTTGACTGCCTGGTACCGCTCCGAAGACAGACGTCGAGCCTTGGATACCACAGGAGCACCTCTGGTTTCGATGTGATGAATTATTGAATGCTTGGGAATCAGAGTCTGCGCAGAGTTAGGGTGAGTTACTCGAGGAAATTCAGCGAAGATTTGTCCAAAAGGCATGTTGCCAGGGATTGCAAGAATTGATGGAGCAGTCACCCGCAGGAGCTGGCCTCTGGATGTTAACCCGGTGGTATCATCAATTAGCCTCCGACCCTTTAAATCTACTAAAAGATGATGATGTGCCAGAAAATCAGCCCCAATTATGGCCCTAGGTATGTCAGCGACAATGAAGGTCCAGGTGAACTTCTTCCGCACGCCTAGGTCAAGGTCCAAGGTTCGCTCACCATAGGTAGCAATGCGGGAGCCGTTGGCTGCAAACAAGCAGAGTTCGCCAGGAGAATGCTTGTCCCGAGAACGAGGAAGGACAGAAACTGCTGCACCTGTATCAATGAGGAAGGTGATTCCTGATGCGCGGTCTGAAATGAAGAGGCGGTGTTGTTGAGTGGAGGCAGTGCTGGATTCCGCCATTTCCAACACTGCATCTAGTTTTCCGCCGACTTGCGTTGCTTCCTATAAGAGCAAGGACTTTTACATTTTCTTGCACGCTCACCGAACCGGTCATGGTAAAAACAATAATCTGGGTTCCTACTTCGCGAGCGTGCTTGCTGCCTTCTGTTAGATGGAGAGCGATGGTTGCTACGTCCCCTTGCTTGAAGTTTAGCAACCTGCTTTGTAAGTGCCTCGATCTGAGCTTCAAGGCGCTGCAGTTGCGAGTTGCAACTAGAGGATGGAGCGGAGACAGTATTGATGTCCACAGGGCGGTGAACTTCTTGAATTCTGTCAGCAATAGGAGCCAACTTGTCCAACGATAGGCCTTCTGATGCTGAAAGTATAGCTTGGGTACCTGAAGGTAATGCCCGGAGCCAAATAGACCTTAGCATTGATTCTGAAGCATTGTCTCCAGCCAATCGCTTCATATTCCGTAGGAGCTGTGAGGGCTTTTCATCTCCAAGCTGTTGACCCTCCAAAAGTTGCAAAATCCTCCTATTCTCAGATTCTGTGTATGCCTCAATGAGGCGAGCCTGCAATGCCTCATAGCAGTCAGCTGGAGGTTTTTTTATTATATCTGCAGCCTGTCGCAACACTTCATATTCTAACTTAGGTACCACGATTTGAAATTTAGTTAATGAATTTGTAATGTTACCCCTTTTGAAAACCTGCTCCACAGCTGAAAACCACAGCTCCGGATCTCCTTTCCAAAATGGAGGTATTTTGCTGGATGATGCTTCCAGTCCTTCAAGAGATACTGGTCCAGCGCTGCTACCAGACTCCTGGGCTGTAGGCTCCTGCTGCTCCTTTTCCTTCAGCATCTTCTGCACTGCTTCAAACTTTTCTTGTGGGTCCATACTTAAAAAAAAAAAACCAAAGAAAGAGAGAAAAAAATAGTAAATAAATATTTACATGCAATAACAAAAGGTAGATATTGAGTGACAGAAGATATGAAATAATAAAAAAAGTACAGCTGGAGGACAAAAATTAATAGAAAAAAAAATATTAGAAGCTACTGTAAAAGAAATTTTTCAGAATCCTTTAACAAAAATTAAAAAACAAAACGGGGTCACCACTGTAAGGGATCCTGATAGGTTTCACTCAATAAATAACTCAAATTACAAAGAAAAAAATAAATCTTTATTAAACAAATAAAAGAACTATTTACAAAAAAACTTTGCTGAACTAAAAAATTAATATTTACAACACCACACAAAACTAAATCTACAATATCTACTCTACCAAACTTAAACAAAAATATCTGTGCAAAGCAAAACTTAAAAGGAAGCAAACATGCATAGAGAAAAGAAACAAAATAATAATTTGACTACTTGCAAGCAGCTGGGCATTAATAATTACAATATTTCATTAATTAATGCACAATACAAAAGCTAGTAGCATGCAGTGATAAGGTAACCTCTCTCCACTACTCTCTGGCTAGAAAGCAGTCCAAAGAGGTAGGACAGCCCTCATTGGCCAAAGAGCCATTACAGTGGAAATTGCCCCTCGGCATTTAGATTACTAATTGCAATCCACGGGCGAATCTTGGTTAATTTTCATGGCATGTGATAAATATTTAACGTCAATCTTTATTGAAATAAGTAATTACTGAGAACAGGAGCCATCTGAATACTTTGAAAGCCATCTGAATACATGAAAATATTCATAAAATACAAATTTTTGGTATTTGAGAGAAGTATTGTTTTTAATACGTATTATAATATTTCAAATTAGTGTAAATGGTCATTTTAATCTAAAGGCAGCTTATTTTGAAATTTATTTCATTTGGCTCTAGATTTAATTTTAGTACCTGAGCAATAAAGCTCATTTTTCATTTTATACTATGGTTCATTTATTATCCCTTGTGTATGGATCCAGCTCTTTATTGTACTAACCTCTTAAAATTAAAAAAGAAACAAGGTTTTCTGTTTAATGTCATATGGTGTACCAATTTGCTGCATCTTTAAACCATGTTTAAGTTTTAAAAAAAATTGAAAATATTTTCAATGGATAATTGATTAATCGATTGTATTAAGTCGTTGCAATCATGAAATTCGACAATTCCTGCCTTGGAGTCCCTTTTCTATCATTATAAGTTCCCCCAAATAGCAGAACTCTTTCTTGAATGGTCAACAGTAGCAAGTTTAAGAGTGAAAGAGATCTTATATTGTGGCAAAAGTGACATCTGGCAAACAAAACTAGCCTTTTTCAAATTACAAGTATTATAGTATACCTAGAAACAGATTGTCTCCCACTCTCTGTTATAATCTTTATAAAATTTCTTAAATTTTACATAAAAATCTTTTTATTGCCTGGGCATAGATTACCACACCAATGCTTTCACACACTTTTAACCCTATATATTATAAAAAAAGACTCTAGATGGAATTTGGTATCAAAAGTCAAGAGAATAGCATGCATGAAAAATGCTTTGGAGTATTTTTACAGACTTTTAAAATGAAAACAAATTAATAGCCAAAAAAAAAAACGCAATTATTGAAAAAGTAAGTAGAAAATTCTACTGATATAAAGTGGTCAACGACCTCAATTCACAACCCCACCTATAGAAGCATTTGCAAGATGGAAAAACTATTAAGCGAACTAGAAAAGAAATGAATGTTAAGGCTCTTTTTTTCAAAGAAATTATAAGATTAACAAATAACTCTGAACGCGAAGCAGCTTTAGATATAAAATTAAACAACTTCCGGATAGAGCTCCGAACAGTTCTGTGGAATTCAATATAATTTAAGATTGGAATGTTTTTGTTTATTTAAGTAAGCTTAAGGGGAGTGGTGTATCTCATTGGTAAGGCAATGAGCTGCTGTGCTCAAGGTCCCAAGTTTAAATCTGGCTTGGCAGGGTATCTTTAATATTCAGCCACAATTCGTCTTGTGGACCAAGAGACCTCCTGGGGCAAACCCAGCCTCTATAAATTGGGAATCCTTAATTGAAAAATTAAGGAGGAAAAACGTGGTGGTTGAGCATGATCATGGTCAAATCACCTACTTGCACTACCACTTACCAAGAAACAATATTTCCTAACACAGTAGTGAATCCAAGACCCTTCATGTGGTATATTGGTGCCGGTTTTTTTTTTCTTTTTTTTTTTTTAAGTAAGCTTAAAACAGCCATAGAAGACTACTCTAACTGCTATAAAATCAAAATAGGGAATCTCTACGCAAAAGTGGTGATCTGACTAATGTATTTAACAATAACTTATATTATTGAACTTTGATAATATTGACAAACTTAGGAAATAAGGACTTTCGTGATACTCAGCCACACTTTTACAACAAAGGTAAAAATCTGGTGCCTGTGCACAACACACAACTTTCACTTACCAACATAGATTAGAAATTAATGCGTTGTGTTAATGCCACTTCTCACTCAGTTACACATTCATTTCTTATTTTTGTTTTCATTTGCTCTATAACAAACACTAATTTCTTTTATTATTAAATAAAAGTTTTTACTTCAGATAATTCAGCAATGCAAGCATAATACTCCAGGTCGACTGATTTTATAATTCTTTGGCATATACATACGTCAAATACCCAGTTTGATCAAAATCGTTAAAGCCGATTTTGAGTAAATAAAAAAAACACGTGAAAATGATACAAAATTTAGTAAGTAAAGTCCCCCCTCCGGTTAATCAATTTTGATGAAATTTTTACAGTAATATCTCGGGATATATATACATCAAATACTCAGTTTAATCAAAATCGTTAGAGCTGTTTTTGAGAAAATCGAAAAAAATTTAAAATGTTATTAAATAAAGTACCCCCTCCCTTTGAGCAATTTTTGCTGTCACATCGCTGGCATATATCTACACTAAATACCCAATTTCAGGTTCGCACGGTTTATAGTTTTTGAGCTAGTCTGTTTACACCCTAACACGCACGCACATGCCCACCCACACGCAGGCGCTCACTTACGCGCGCGCGCACGCACGCACACACACACACACACACAGACCATTTCGCGGGACTTGGTCATTTAGACTCAGGGGACCCCAAAATGTGTATTTCCGTTGAAAACCGGAAGTCGAAATGTTTCACGATCGCAATACTTCCACTTACTATATATTTCATATATAGGTAAATGAAGGTAAAAAAATGTTTAATATTGTTTGAAAAAGCAATTAAAAATTGTTAATTACTAACCTCAAGCCTAAAACATGTATCAGTGTCAGAGAGAGGACTGAGAAAATCCAAACTAAATATATCTGAGTAAAGTAAAGCAGCGAGACCAGCCCAATCATTTTGAGGTAATGCTTTACTACCCCAAAACTCTTGTTCACTAGTCCCAAGCCTCCATAAAATGTGTCCCGGATAAAATCTTTCCAGCATTAAAGCTCCTTGTTGAATAGCAATCTGTAATAAAATAAAGCAATCTTTAATAATGTCTATATTTAAGGAACAGTCTGTGATATTTCTCTTTTTTAGATTTTGTTAATAAAACTTTAAATTACTATTATTCGATGAAAATTTGTCCTTTATTTTATTTAAATAATTATTATTTAAATGATTTCAACAGAAACAATTTCAACAAGAGAAAAAATTGGCCATGGCCTGGGAACAGAATCCAGGTCCTTGCATCTCTGTCGCAGTGTTCTACCATTGAGCTAACCGTGGGGTCATTCCAGGGCGCCCCAACCTTATCTCTTCAGCGATCCCACCAAAATGCAGCATAGTAACCAGAGGCTGTACAAATGACCATATTATAGGATCAAATTGACGTGTTGTCACAGTTAATCAGTTACTATGCTGCATTGTGGCGTGACCTGATGGGTGGAATCGCCAGCTTGGAATGACCCTACAGTTACCAAATGATTTTCCTGGGTGGCCAATCTTTTCTCTTCTGATAAAATAATTGAAAAATTATAATACTGTAACACTTCTGTGGGTGAAACAAATTTTATTCAAAGAAAAATAACAATTTTCAATGCTACACAACTTATGACAAGATTGGGGTGGCCTGGAATAACCCCACAGATATCTCAATGGTTGAGCACTGCGATAGAGATGCAGAGTACCTGGGTTCGATTCCCGGGCCGTGGCCTATCTTTTCTCTTCTGATAAAATAATTTATAAATTGCTATTAATTTAATCAAAGACTACACTAGTGAACATAGTAAAAGTTGATATGTAATCATCTTAGCTTAATTAAAACATTATATGTACATGCGCTTTTAAACATTGATCCTAGGACTGTTTCTCAGTATCTCCATGCTCTAATTATAGCAATGTGCCAAAATGAATGCATCCTATAGGATTGGAAGAAAGGGCTTGGTATTAAAAAACTAATTTTCATCACATAATACTTAACTGTGACGGTATGTCAATTAGATCCTAACATTTGGACATTTTTACAGCTTATCAATATTGTAACAATATGAGGGTTTAAATAATTTTTATTAACGAAAAATAATAACTCACAATTGCAGAAAAACAACTCAAATAATCAACAAGGTTACAAAAAGTATCAACTTGTAAGGTTCCAGAAAAGCGTAGATTATTCTGAAATAGTCACGAACATGTACTATAACAACTGTTCCAACAAAAATCTAAAACTTTTCTTCTTTTCCACAAGCCCGCTCTATAGCAAAGGAAGGTCTCTTTCTGAACCCGCTGCTCCTGTTCTTCTTTATCATGTTTCCCTGCCTAAGGCGCAAAGCGATTATGGTGGACGATCATGGGCTTTCCTTTGGGATACTGGAAGACCCTATAGATCACATCGTTGATCTTCTTCTTTATCAAATAGTCCTTCCCAGTTCTTTGAATTGGGTAGAATCCCCGCTTTCTTCGTGGGTTGGAGAGCCAAACAAGTTCTCCTTCTTCGCATCCTCCCTAATTGGCCCTGCTCCTGTTTGGTTTCATCCTCCATTCACTGGCGAGGTGTCTCTTATCGATATCGATTGATTCTCCCCCGATATCGAGACATCAACCCTCTTCTCGAGGCAGAGATGGATTAACTTCTTCCATCACCCTGTCCTGCTTTTTGTATATCTGCTCGTTCTTCGTGGTTACCTGTCTAACCACTTAATTAATCGGCACTGAAGCCCTAACCTTAGTTCCTTTCCTAACAGTACTTGAGTGCTTATAACTCGAAGAAAATTCCACTTTCTTGCTCATGGTGACCTCCAAACCGGCCAGTTCTGACTACGGAGGAACAGCTCCTCTCCACTGATCTTGAAAACACTCCGTTTCAGGTCGAGCTGGAAACCGTACGAGTTCATGAGGTCCATGCAGAGGATTACATCTTCAATATCAGCAACTAGGACCGAGTGTGAGACACGGCTTGAGCTTAACTGTATCTTAACCTCAGTTTTGCCGAATACCTCGGCTTCTTCTCCGGTCGCAGTCCTCAATTGCCATCTGGAGGGTGTCAGTCTTTTCTTTCTTTTCTAAAAAGCGGGGAAAGGTTTATGCCTTCTTCGTCGACTTCAAGGGAGCGTTCGACACCCCGGATCGAGACATGCTGTTCTATAAACTCCACAATCTAGGGATTTCCACAAAATTTATTACGGTATTGAAGGCCTTATATAGAAATAGTGAGGCATCAGTGCTGTGTCTGGGCCGTTTAACGGAGTCTATAAGGACTTCCGTGGGACTCAAACAGGGCTGTCTACTCTCCCCTCTTCTCTTTTCATTATTTATAAACGATTTAGTTGAATTTGTTGGGGGTGGAATAGTTATAGATGGCCTTAAGATCCCGTGCCTAATGTACGCTGACGATATTGTCCTTTTGGCGGAAGATCCTATTTCCCTCCAGTTAATGATCAACCGTTTAGAAACTTATTGTGCTCAATGGAACCTGCTCATTAATCTGGAAAAATCAAAAATAATGATTTTTAAGAATGGTTTCAGGAGGGCAAGAATCGAAAAATGGAAGCTTGGAAATGAATCCATAGAAGTGGTGAATTTTTATAATTACCTGGGGATTGGGATCACACCCGGTTTGTCCCTGTCCCAACACTTCAATAATGTCCTAGCCAAGGCAAAACAGGGAATCAACTTTACTTGGAATTCCCTTATCTCAAACAATGATATTCCCTTGAGCAAAAAATTCGAAATTTACCGCTCAGCGTCACGATCCATAATATCCTACGGAGCCCAAGTCTGGGGGTATCAAAGATATGGCACAATAGAACGGTTAGGGACTTTTTTTCTGAAAAAACTCTTTCGGTTGCCCAGGAACACCCCAAATTACATCCTATACTTGGAGACAGGCATAGACCAGATTTATATTCACACACTTCAACTGCACTTAAAATATATTATTAAAACCATGCAATACCCGCACCACAGATTACCCTCTCAGCTAGCAAATATTTTAATAAAAAGAAATGTATTTTGTGTCAGATATATCAGAAATAAATTTAATTTGGGCCAAAGAAATTTCACAGTTGACTACTTATCAACTAATTTTAAAGTATTCATTGAAAAAGAAAAAGAGCTGTTTAGAGGTCAATTTCTGGAAGCCCGCTGTAACTCTAAATTTCATCTCTCTTACAAAGAGCTAGACATTGATTTACTGAACAACCCCTATATGAAAGATGAGTACAAACTTTCCTTCATTATCAATATAATCAAAGCCAGGGGGGAGTTACTGAAGCTTAACTATGCGCCATGGGACAGCAAACGTAATCATAACTGCAGCCTATGCAATGCCAACCAGTTAGAAACAATTAGCCATTTTATTGGGAGTTGCACTATCTTAAGGGACTATAGGGCTAAGTGGTTTAATGCTTACACTCTAACGGACAAGGAGGTAATCTCGTATTTGAATGGTAAAGATTGGGCTTTGCTCAGCGGATATGTTAGAGAGGCATTTTCCTATCGGCTTTTTTTAACAGAGCAGTTCAACTTCCCATAAGATACCGCAAACGATTTCCGTAAATAATTATAATTAACTAAAATGCCACATAATATAATAAATATTATATACTATATATAATACTATAATACTATATACCGAATCCTCATACCACGACTACCTATAATAATAATATTCCACTTTTTACCTTTAAATATCCCTTTCAGTAACAACCATACGTTCTCCATATACTAAAGTTAACAATGAAGATAATCAAATATGTTCTGTTGGAAATATAGTTTATTATGTTTCTATTATTTGCAGTCTTGAACAATGAAGTTCTTTCTGAAATTGCTAATTCCTTTGTTATTTATGGCAATTGGAGGCTATTATTATTATTTTTATTTATTTTTTTCTGTACCACCATTATGTTTATTTACTTATTTTATTTGTTTTTATTAAGAGGCGATTATTAATATTAATATTTTACTTTAAGTTACTATTAAATCAGAACTCCTGCGAACGGGTGTTTCCCACTGCAGTGGTGTTTTGGTGAGATTTTCATTGTATTTTAATTTTTTTTCTGTTTCTGTATATAAATAAACACATTTGTCTGTCTGTCTGTCTGTCTGTCAGTCTTTTCTTGCCAGCTACATTTGAAGATAATAGTCTTCATAGCTCCAGTGTCAATCAGCAGTGCCTCTTGCCGTTGACGCTGCCATCCATATTTGCGCTGTCGTCTCGGTGTCCCAAGGAGCTTGGGATTGGGAAGGGACCTTGGTGACTGTTCCGGGAAGCTTTCATCCTCCGGTTATTGGTGTGTCTAATTTTTCTTGTGTCAGGAGCGACCTTTGCAGGAACTCCTAATGTGTCCGAGCTCCCCATAGCTCCAGCACTGTACTGGTCTCCTTTTCTGGGACTCTATGGCCTTTAAAACTTCTAAAACAAAGTTCTCTAGCTTGTCAGGTATTACCGGCTCCCCACAGTTCCTACACCGGAGTAATCTCCTTTTTCAGGGGTTTGAGCCTTAAGATGTTTGACAACCTTTGAGATCACATCTTTCAAGCCACTGTGGTTCACCTCGCCGCTGTCGGTATTGTTAGTGGTCTGCACACCTAGATGGCCACATGAAGCCTCGGTGGCTGCCTAAAACTCCAATGCTGTGGACAAGCACCACTCTCCAAGTTCCGCATCCTGGAGGACGTCGACAAACACTTTCACCACTAAACACTCCAACAAACTTTCTGGTGCTGTTAGGAAGGCCAGTCTTACCATACTCACAACGTTGATCTTGAACTCCTGGATAGTCTTTGCTGCCTTCTGTTTCCTGCTCTTCAGCTGGGACTGGTATACTCATTCAAGGTGGGCATGGCCACCTTTTGCAAATTGCATCTCCAGCTGGATTACTATTAATTTTACACATTTTTTAATCTTTCAATCAGCCCATTCACATCACATGACAAATGGGTCAGTTTGTCATTTATCTAAGCCGATTGGCTGGTCAATTTGTCATTTAATGCTTAAAGGAAGCTTAATGCTTTAAGGAGATACATAGATTAGATTACAATATTTTAGATGTAGTATGTAAAATATCGCAGTTTTCGAAACCTACTGAGATTAAAATAGTGAAAGAAGGTCAGAAAATGTTGAAGACAGATAAAAAATTAAATTTTTCCACACCAACAAAAAGAGGAAAATTGAAAAGCTCAAAGATTAATATTGAATCATTTACAGAATCTTTGATAAGAATAAAAATACATGATTTTTATATATCTAAGAAGGAATGTCCTATTTTAAGTACCCTAAATGCAGCTTTAAAGATGGATGGAGAATTGAATTGTAGTAAAGAATGTTTGAGAAGAAAATTGAAATCAATGGGCTACACTTGGAAAAAGTGCCAAAGCAACATAAAAATTCTTGCAGAAAAGCCTGAAATTGCTGTAGCGAGAATAAGATATCTCAGGAAAATGCGGGAGTACAGAGATGAGAAAAGAAACATTGTTTATGAGGATGAAACATACCTGCATGCAAATAATACAGTACATACCTGTTGGCAAAGTCCTGATGAAATGGGCGCAACCAAAAATATTTCGATGGGCCCACGACTTATAATTGTGCATGCAGGAGGTGAAGGAGGATTTATTCCTAATGTCCTTCTTATAGTTAAGTCACAGGAAAAGACTGCAGATTATCATGGTGAAATGAACTCATTGAATTTCCATAAGTAGATGAGGGAAATGCTAATACCAAATATGCCAGAAAATAGTGTGGTGGTTATGGACAATGCTGCATATAATTGCATGCAAGTGAACAAAAAAACAAATTTTGGATGGTTAAAGAAAGCCATTGTAGAGTGGCTTAAGGTTAACCAAATACCCTACAGTATTGAAATGAAAAAGCCTGAATTATTAGAAATCTGCAAGAGATTAAATATTGAAAAGAAATTTGTTGTGGAGGAAATGTCAGAGATAATGGTCACAGTCTTTTATATTTGCCACCATATCATCCTGAGTTAAACCCCATTGAATTAGTGTGGGGTGATATAAAAAATAGGGTAGCACAAGGGTGTATATTTACAGCATTAAATGAAAAAAGAGAATACCTGGAATCAATGTTCAGTAAATACACCAAAGAGAAATGGAAAGCATGATGTGAGCATGTAAAGCAATTTGAAGAAGATTATTGGTTAAAGGATGGTGTCATTGATGTTGCCATTGAAAAAATTATTGTTTCATTAAACTTCTTTTCACAAAAATAAATAAATTTTATTTAATGTGATGTGTTTATGAAATTTGTTTAATTTACTTCATATCAGACTTATTTTATTCTGTACAATCATGATTATTACTGTGATTTACCATTTATTCATGTTTTTTGTAAATGCTGCATAAATGTGATTAGTGATCATTATAATATCATTGTCCTCCACTGTTTTGAGTTTTACATTTTCAGAAAGAAAAAAAAAATCATGTTATTGAATTTTTGATTTATTTTATTTTGTATTTTTGTATTTTGTTTAATGAAAAATTGAATTATTTTTAAGTTTGTGATTATATTTTGATTAAGTTTGATGTATTTAATTTTATTCACGTTGAAAGCAATTCTATTTATGCATAATTGTAAATAAACCTTTTTAAAAAAAAATTGTTTTGTATTTTTACATTTCAATTTTTTATTTTAATTTATAAAATTTAAATATTTATTTTTAGTAAATAATGTTTTGGAATAATAATTTGAATATTGATAGTAAATTTATTTCTGAACCTGATTTTATTGCCAATGATAATTATTTCATGAAATATAGTATGCTTGTATTGATTTCTATGTCCTCTCCATCTGTTTGTCATCATTGATAGCATAACCTGACACACTTCAAATTTAGCCCCAAAGGAGAAGTAGGCGTGACTTATTTTCAGCTCTGCCCTCAGATAAATTACTTAAGTTGTTGCACTATAAAGGAGTTCATCACCCATTTCTGAGTACCACTTTACCTACATTCAGATTAGGGGAGGAACTTCGAAAGGACATTATTCCAGGAAGTCTGCAAGATACTTGGGATTCAAAAAACAATGACTAAGGCCCTCCATTCACAGCCTGACGGAATGGTAGAACGGATGAGCCTAAAGCTCATAAAATACCTCTCCAAGATAATCTCCAAACATCAGGGAGATTGAGACCATCAGATCAGGTATGAATGTATCTGGGCAAGACTATATATCCGGACTATGTGATAAAGAAGCGCTCAACGATGTGATCTGCAGGGTTTTCAAGTATACCAAGGGAAAGCCTATTATCGCCAATTATAATCGCTTAGCGCCATATACAGGAAACCACGATTAAGAAGAACAGCAGAATCAAAGAGGGCCCTTCCGCTATAGACAGCAGGCCCGTGTGGAAAAGAAGACATCCAGGAGAAATGTCTCTAAGGAGGGGGCAATGTAATGTTAAGAAAAAAAAAGTTTTAGAATAGTTCTTGACCTTTTCTTGGAACGAACTAACAGTTGGAACAAACTGTCACAGTACATGTTTGTGAATGTGATGTTCGAGTACCATACAAGCTGGCCCAGATGGTTTGGGGCTGGTCTTCTTATGACTAAATATAAAGAGTGATGGATAGGAGAGTTAGGGCCTATTCACACAATCGGTTTCACACTAGCGCTCCGCTCCCGCTCCACTCCCGGTCCGCTCTCCTAATGTCTTACCATATTCACTATATAATTTTACACCGTTCACTTTTGAAAGGTTTAAGCTATTAAAGCCATTAATAATCGAAGTTGTCTGTATTCGGATTTTAATTAATCATTAACTTTCAGTTATTTAAGTATTCATTTATTCTTCAATTTTACGGCCAAAAAAAAATCAATTTTTCGTTTGTAGAAATTAGGTAAGTGTACTTTTCTTGATGAAGAAGATAATATTATCAAAAAATATAATAAGAAGAATATATTGCAACACAATGATAATTATTAATAATAATTATAAATTAATTTAATTAATGGTGAAGAAATAATTTAAATTTTTTTCGGAATGTATTCGAATACGCTTGAAAATTTCAAGTTGAAATCGGTAAATGCTACAAATTTACCGATTGTATCCTCTTCTTTTCCTGATTAATATTTTAATTATTTTTTGCTTTAATATATTTTTTGTTAATGATCTGACATTTTTCATAATATATTGCATTTTTATTCGTTTTAAACTAAACGTTATTTTATAATAGCAATGAGTAAGTAGTCAATAAATAAATAGGTGACCGTTTTTTACGAGTACACTAATTCATTTTGGAGCAAAATATATCTCAAACATAACATGAATTTTTCACGTCGAAAAACCGCGCGTATTGTTGGTGATTTTTTTTTTTTTTTTTTTATCATTTCAAGCGTATTCGAATACATTTGGAAAAAAAATTTAAATTATTTCTTCACCATTAATTAAATTAATTTATAATTTTATATATATATATTTTTTTTAAAGTTGAACTTTTTTGGCCGTTAAATTGATGAATAAATAAATACTTTAATAACTGAAAATTAATTATTAATTAAAATTCAAATACAGACGGCTTCGATTATTAATGGCTTCAATCGTGAACGGTGTAAAATTATATAATGTGAATATGAAAAGACTTAAGGAGAGTGGAGCAGGAGTGGAGCGAGAGTGGAGCGGGAGTGGAGCGAGAGTGGAGCGGGAGCGGAGCGAGGCCGGACCTGTGCCAATATTGTGATTAACCTCTCTCTATTCCTCTTTAGAATACTTTGCCAGTGAGACTGGACCTGGAGCAGAGCGGGAGCGGAGCGCTAGTGTGAATGGGGTAGAGCGAGAGCGGACCGGGAGTGGAGCGAGACCGGAGCGGTACCGATAGTGGAATTCTCTGTCTATTTCTCTTTAGAATATTTGAGCGGACTGGGAGTGGAGCGGGAGCGGAGCGATAGTGTGAATCCACCCTTAGTCTTGTTCTGAAGCTCATGTCATGGTTATTTCTGTGTTACAATGTAATAATTTTTGTAACCTGTTTAAATATTTGTGTTCTCATAATTTGTGTGGCGTTGAAAATTGTTATTTTTCTTTGAATAAACATTGTTTAACACACTGAGTGTGGAGCACTGCCCAGGGCAACGGTCTGGGTAATACAATAGCAAAGCGACGGACCACTGCCCTGGGCAGGTCCTATATTGTAAGGTTTTAAGCAGGTAGGAAGGGGTTCAGCTTCCAGAGAAAAGTGAATTTGTACACGTCAGTCTTTTGAGGAAGGTGTGAGCTTTATAAGAGTGTTTTCCGTCTCTAAATAAGTGGATTTTTGTTTAAAAATTTATAAAAAGAGGGAAATAGATCAAGCCTCAAGTGAGCGACAGGGTTCGAAAAACGATGGTATATATTTTATATGTTTTATTACATTTTATATTAAATTAAATGTAGAGAATTCTATATTTTTGCTAATATATTTTTAGGCCCTTCCAAAAAGAAAAAACAAATTGCATTGGACTCTGCTGAGAATGAAGTTGAAGCATTACATGGTGAATAAACATATATTAGTGTCCATAAAACTTGATAAAAACTTTGTGAATTTTATATTCATATGAATATATTTTTAGGACCTCCCAGAACAAGAAGTAGTGCATTAGAATCGAAAGAAGAGAAAGAAAAAGTAATAGCGGGTAAGAAGAAATTTATCAGTACGCTGTAAAATTTAATAAAAAATATTGAAAATTTATATTTATAAAAATTTAATTTTAGGTCCTTCAACTTCACGGACGTTAGATAAAGTTTTCAGAGATGGAAAACAGATACCTGTATCTCTTATGATGGAGGAAGAAATAAGATGGCTGGCAACTGAAATTTCTGAAGAGTCTGAAGATTCAGATGATGATTTTATTTTAAGTACAGGAAGCAGGGAGGAATCAAGAGACAGTATTTGGAGGATCCAAGTGAGTGCCAACAGGAATATTTATTACTTTCACTTACCTATATATGAAATATATAGTAAGGGGAAGTATTGCGATCATGAAAAATTTCGTCTTCCGGTTTTCAACAGAAATGCACGTTTTGGGATCCCCTGAGTCAAAATAACCAAGTCCCGCGAAATGGACTGTGTGTGTGTGTGTGTGTGTGTGTGTGTGTGTGTGTGTGTGTGTGTGTGTGTGTGTGTGTGTGTGTGTGTGTGAACAGACTAGCTCAAAAACTATAAACTGAACTATAAATTGGATATTTAGTGTATGTATATGCCCGCAATATGACAGCAAAGAATTCATCAAAATTGGACAAAGAGAAGGGATACTTTATTTAATAACTTTTTACGTTTTTTTCAATTTTTCAAAAACGGCTTTAACGATTTTGATCAAACTGGGTATTTGATGTATGTATATGCCAAAGATGTGATAGCCAACATTTCATCAAAATTGGTCAAACGGAGGGGGCACTTTATTTCATAAATTTTGTATCATTTTCACGTGTTTTTTTATTTACTCAAAAACGGCTTCAACGATTTTCATCAAATTTGTCGTGTTTAATGAAAATTAGGTGTTCTTTAATGTCAGGTCAACATTATTATTATTATATGTTCTGAGGGGGCTTAAATGGGGAAGTGGCCTTTTTTGTTTTCCTATAAAGTAGGTACCTTTGTATTTGTTTATATGGAGAAATTATCTGTCTCTCGTTTTGTCTGAAAATAAGAAATGGCTAAATATGAGATATGATAAAAATCAAGTAAACATATAGAGGAGAAAAAAAGAAAAATATTCAGTCAACTCAGTAATAATATTCAGACGTTGAGCCCACGCATGTGGAGTACGCCTTTAATGACAGACCTTTGTTCATAATTAACCTTAGTCCGGACGCGCTGGTTGACTTTGGACACCAATTCTCATGAAAGGTCGGTCCTGCAGGTAGCAATTTGAATCACCCCTTCCTGCCCTTAATACCTTTCCGTGGGCTCCTCCTCCCTAGATAAGTCTCACACTGGCTTTTGTTCGAGTGACAAGTGACCAGTTATTGCATGTTTATTATTTAAAACCACGGCTGGTGTCCAAAAGCAACCACGTGTCCGGACATGTAAGAAGACCATTATATTCTTTTTATTCTTTTATTTTCGGATATTTTTTTTGGCTTATGTTAAATATCCGAAACTTATTCTCTTTAATGGCCAATATTATAAAATATGAATACATTCCAAGGATTTTAAGAGAGTTGTCAGATGAGGAGAAAGAAGGGATCTTTGAAGAATCGGAGTCGAATTTTTCTGATGTGGAAGATGAAGCCATAAATTATTCTGACCAAGAGCATGACAGTGACTCAGAAACAATGTGGTCAACGAAAGATTTTTCGAAACCTTATTCCAGAATGAAAAATCCTAAGGAAGAAGCAAAAAATGCTTTTTCATAAATTTAATGTTTTACTCAAATAATTGATGTAAATATTATAGATAAAATAGTTTTTAATAATTTCAAATAGTTGATTTTAAATTTTTCAAAATATTTAATTTTTTTAAACATTAAAATTGATGTTTATTATTATTTTCTTGTTAAATTTGTAGAAAAATCATAATAATACAACATTAATAAATAATTTTAAATTAATCTATGCTTAATTCTCATATTCATACATACTCACTCAATAATCATCCACCTAGGCTTAATTTTATGCAAATAAAAGTAATGGTGTCCTAAGTCAACCACGCGCCCGGTAGTGTAAAAATATTTGGCACGCCTGGTCTAGGGTTAAAGCTGTTCTGTTCATTTAATGGAAATTATTTGTTTCATGGTAACTAAATGAAATATTCAACAACTACATAGAGAATTATAAAATCAGACGACTTGTAGTATTATGCTTGTATTGCCGAATTATCACAAGTAAAAACTTTTATTTAATAATAAAAGAAATTAGTGTTTTTTTTTTTTGTTTTTTTTTTTGAGCAAATGAAAAATAAAAATAAGAAATGAATGTGGAAAAATTTGTAACTTTGAGAAGTGGCAATTAACAAAACACATTAATTTCTAATCTAAGTAAGTTGGTAAGTGAAAGTTGAGTGTTGCGCGCACCAGATTTTTTTTACAAGCAAATACCCTTCTGCAAGTGATTTGACCCTTTCATCGACATAGACCCAAGGGCAGGTATCAGCCACTTCAACCATTCCATCTACATCATGGTTAGAACATAAGGGTCCCATTTCTCCTCTTCCCTTCATCGGAAGCCCAGGTATGAAGGTTCAAATAGAAAACCCAAGCCCATTTAATTTTTCAAGTTATTTCTGACAGACAAGTTAGTAGAAGATATTATTAGAGAAACCAATTTGTAAGGAGAGAAACTTCGTTCCGAATCCCCTTTCAGCCGATCCCGCTTATCTGATTTTAAACCAATCACAAAATCTGACTTTTATATATTTTTAGGAATAATTTTTCATATGGGCATTATCGTTATATCTGATCTAAAGGATTATTGGAGAAAAGACAGATTTTTTAATATTCATTTTTTCTCTTCCACTATGGGGCGCGATAATTTTTTTAATATTTTGCGAGCATTGCATTTTAGTAGTGGGCTTGAAGACCCTGCGAATCCCGATAGATTGAGGAAAATAAGAATTTTACTAAAACATGGATAATATATATTATCCAAACCATGAATTGAGTATAATATTAGTGAAAATAAAAAAAAGGTAAAAAATATAATTAATCTGATTAATACCACCAACGTAAAAAACGGGATAAAAAAATTATTTCGCTCTCTGGTGAGCTCGGAAAAGCAATTAAAACAATTAAATAGAACAACAAACTGTAAAATAGAAAAATCTGGTGCGATGCACGCAACACACAACTTTCACTTACAAACTTACTTCGATTAGAAATCGATGTCTTTCGAGATTATGTAAACGCCATTCCTCAACTTCACACATTTTTCCACATTTAAGTATATACTTATATTTGTGTATCTCCATAAGTTATAGAGTATCTGTATAGCAAAATTTGGTAGATCTCAGCACTTTTCGATTCATTATTGCTAATTTATTTATGAAGGGACTAATTTCATCAACAGTCGAGTTTTTTTTTTACGATGTATTTGCTTTTTGCAAATACATCGTGAAGGTGAAACGATAGGTGTATTTACGTCTCTTATGCCTTTCTGGAAATCTAAGATCGCTTTATATTGTTTTCAAAAATTTATTTTGGAACAAAAGTTTCAAGACTAAAATATCCCTTTATTAATTATAGACTGTTATCTTATACCATATTTGTACACACCTGCGATGATTGTAAAATTTGAGCATCACGTATTTACTCTCTTAAGTAAAATTAATCTTTTTATTAATAAATAACAGTTTTTATTTTCATAATACGGTCACATATACGTACATCAAATACCAAGTTTGATCAAAAACGTTAAAGCCGTTTTTGAGTAAATAAAAAAATAAAACAAGTGAAATTGGGACAATATTTATTAAGTAAAGTACCCCCTCCAAATGATCAATTTAGATGAAATTTTGACTGTCACATCGCGGAGATATACACACACCAAACACCGAGTTTGGTCAAAATCGTTAAAGCCGTTTTTGAGTAAACAAAAAAAAACACGTGACAATGAGACAACATTTATTAAGGAAAGTCCCCCCTCTGTTTAACCAATTTTGATGAAATTTCGGCTGTCGCATCGCGGTCGTTTACATACATCAAATACCAAGTTTGATCAAAATCGTTATAGCCGTTTTTGAGTAAATAAAAAAAAACACGTGAAAATGGGACATTTATTAAGTAAAGTACCCCCTTCAATTAATCAATTTTGACTGTCGCATCGCGGGCATATACATACATAATTCTTTAAATAAAGTACCCCCTCCATTTGACCAATTTTGATGAAATTTTTGCTGTCACATCGCGGGCATATACATACATAATTCTTTAAATAAAGTACCCCCTCCATTTGACCAATTTCGATGAAATTTTTGCTATCACATCGCGGGCATATACATACCCCAAATACCGAGTTTGGTCAAAATCGTTAAAGCCGTTTTTGAGTAAACAAAAAAAAAAACACGTGACAATGAGACAACATTTATTAAGGAAAGTCCCCCCTCTGTTTAACCAATTTTGATGAAATTTCGGCTGTCGCATCGCGGTCCTATACATACATCAAATACCAAGTTTGATCAAAATCGTTAAAGCCGTTTTTGAGTAAATAAAAAAAAACACGTAAAAATGGGACATTTATTAAGTAAAGTACCCCCTTCAATTAATCAATTTTGACTGTCGCATCGCGGGCATATACATACATAATTCTTTAAATAAAGTACCTCCTCCATTTGACCAATTTTGATGAAATTTTTGCTGTCACATCGCGGGCATATACATACATAATTCTTTAAATAAAGTAACGCCACCATTTGACCAATTTCGATGAAATTTTTGCTATCACATCGCGGGCATATACATACCCCAAATACCGAGTTGGGTCAAAATCGTTAAAGCCGTTTTTGAGTAAACAAAAAAAAAACACGTGACAATGAGACAACATTTATTAAGGAAAGTCCCCCCTCTGTTTAACCAATTTTGATGAAATTTCGGCTGTCGCATCGCGGTCCTATACATACATCAAATACCAAGTTTGATCAAAATCGTTAAAGCCGTTTTTGAGTAAATAAAAAAAAAAACACGTAAAAATGGGACAACATTTATTAAGTAAAGTACCCCCTCCAATTAATCAATTTTGATGATATTTTGACTGTCGCATCGTGGGCATGTACATACATAATTCTTTAAATAAAGTACCCCCTCCATTTGACCAATTTTGATGAAATTTTTGCTGTCACATCGCGGGCATATACCTACACCAAATACCCAATTTCAGTTTTGTACAGCCTATAGTTTTTGAGCTAGTCTGTTCACACACACAAACGCACGCACGCACGCACGCACGTACACACACACACACGCACGCACGCCACGCACCAAAGCGAACGAAAAGCGCACGACGAAACCAAAGCACTACATGTGGACAGTCACACAAAGGGAGTGCTGGAGGAGCATGCGGCTCTTGTAGCCGCTGCTTCACAAGCTCCAATGACTATAAGACAGAATACACTTATGGAGACGGAAACTAGCCAAAAACGTCTCAATGTGGACCAGTCGGAGGCCTTGGCCACGACGGGATCCTCAAAGAACGTGAAGAGGCGCAATAGGAGGAAGGCGAAAGCCCAATCCCTATATAATCAACCAGTTGCGGGGCCATCCCAGGAAGGTGCGGCTGAGGATGCAAGGGCCCAACCAGGCCCGGCAGACAAAGCGGCACCGACCAAGGTTAGTGCCACAATACTGGGCCAACATACAGACGCGAGGACTTCTCTTCCAAAGTGCCAGGCCAAGACTGCAAGGGCCCAAGCGGGCCCGGCAGGCAAAGCCACGGCGCCCAGGTGAGGGCCCCCAGAAAGACAGACGGGGCACAGTGGGGCAGCCAACTAGGCCAGCAGCAAACACTGCGAGGCCTTCAAAGCGGCCCACACAACCCCAACTGACTACAAAAAGACCCAGATCCTCTCCGGGAACCTCTGCACCTGTTGCAAAGAAACCCAGAAAGACGACGGGACACAAACCAAATTATGCTCTTGCTGCAAGAGGGCAACTGGTGGCGGTGGTTCCAGAGGACTACCCTCACACACAGCTGACCCGCGAGCAGTGTGAAGAGATACAAGAACTAATAACGGACAAGGTGGACGATATCGACGAAGAAAGTGACGATCAGCCACTCTTTAATGGAGCAAGTCTCAACAGAGGAGGCTGCATCGTCTCATGCCTTGACGACCACACCAAACAATGGCTAATAAAAATGATCCCCAGCATCAGGCTGAGAGAGGAGGTGGCGCTCAGAGTCTGCGAGACTGGGGAGCTTATAAAAATGGTAAAGATAGGAGCATTCTTTCCTGGGAAAGCTCCTACCGAAGAAATGCTCATAAAAAGACTAAGAGTACAGAACAAGGCAGTGACAGATATGAAATCCTGGAGACTGCACTACATGAAGGAAATGGAGAAAGGATTCTTCGCCATCCTTAAAATTTCAGAACCCAGCCTGGAGTCCCTCAAAACCAGAGGTATGAAGGTGGGTTGTGGTATGAAATTGATCCTGGTAAGACAGTTCAGAGGAGCTTATGAACAACCACCATCAATGATGCAGGAATGCGAATTGATGGAGACCTCCGAGGAACCAGTCAGACAAATGGAAGGGACCTCGGAGGCAGGCCAAGAAACAATAGAGGTGGCTGATGTTGGACCCAAGGAGGAAGCCAAGGCTGAACCCTTGGGCAGACATCAATCACCAAAACAAATAGCAGAAGGCATAGTTCACACAGGTAAAACCCATGGGGAGGCGACGGGAGGCGTTGTGAAACCCAAAGACCCGACAAAAGTCGGGTTGGAAGGTGGAACCATGCCACCGATACCACCCAGGGAACCACCTAGTGGAACAAAATAATAACTGGATGAGACTGCTGCAGATCAATCTCCACCACTGCATAGCGGCAAGTGGTGTTCTGCAACAGCATATAACAGGTAAGAACATTGATATAATCTTAATACAAGAGCCATATATACTTAAAGGCGAGCTCAAGGGACTGAAACTTCCTGGATACAGCACAGTGTCTACAAAAGACAGTCCCAGAGCTTGCATTATGTATAAAAATGAATTAAAACCGCTGCCACTTTGGCAACTCTGTTCCAGAGATCTAGCAGCGGTAAAATATACCCCAAAAGGGGGCAACCCAATCATCATACTGTTGGGATACCTTCCTTTTGAGGAAAAGGGCCCAACAATTATGCTAGAACAGATGATGGGAAAAACCAATGGACTTGACATAATTGCTGCCCTAGATAGCAATGCACATCACAAAATCTGGGGAAGCAGCAACATAAATCACAGAGGTGAGTTAATTCTAGAATTTACAATTAATAATGATCTATATATATTGAATAGTGGTAATAAACCCACATTTCAAAATAAATTAAGATCAGAAATAATAGATATGACAATAGCTACACAAACACTTAGTAGACAAATCACGAATTGACAGGTCTCCAATGAGGGAGACATGCTCTGACCACAAATATATAAGATTTGATCTACTAGAGAGACAAACATATAATGTGGAGTACAGGGATCCCAAAAATACGGATTGGGAGATGTACTGCACAAGGCTTATAGATGTGATGAGACAATGTCCAGAGGATGCTCATAATGAATGGCAACTGGACTGTCTCAACGCTTCCATTACTAATGCTATGATGGAATCATACCAACATAGCAACAAACCAAAAACCAAAAAATCAAACAGAAAAGTCCCATGGTGGAACAATGAACTAAAAAAGCAAAGAACAGAAACCAGAAAACTGTTCAATGCTGCAAAAAAACACTGGCAGATGAGATTTGTACAAAACCGCTTTAACAAAATATCACAAATCTGTCAGGAAAGCAAAAAGAGATGCCTGCAGGAACTTCTGCTCAGATGTGAGCGATATTCCTGAGGTAAGCAGGGTTAAAAAAATACTAAATAAAACAGATCAGGAAACGCTGGGAACGCTAAAGGTGAATGGGGAATTTATCACAAACGAGCTGGAAACCCTAGAAGCCATGGCCAAAGCCCAATTTCTTAACTGCTATACAAACAATACACTCATTAGCAACTCCACATTTTCAACATCAACGGATGATGGAAAATTGTGGAGAGAGGCAAAGAACATCGTTACCAGTAGTGCTTTAGAGTGGGCTGTTAAGATAACAAAACCATTCAAATCAGCTGGTGCAGATGGTATTTTTCCAGCACTAATACAAAAAGGGGTGGACATCATAAGACCTAACCTCTTAAAACTATTAAGAGGTAGCCTGGCACTGGGATACATCCCAATGGAATGGAGAATATCCAAAATACGATACTTACCAAAGCCAGGCAACGGTACATATGAAGATCCGAAAGCTTTTAGACCCATATGTCTATCATCGTTCCTTATGAAAATATTGGAGAAAATAATTGATAGACATGTGAGAAAACAGATATCGGAAGCAAACCCGATACATAAAAGGCAATAGGCATACCAAGCAGGCAAATCCTGCGAGAAAGCACTGCACAACATGGTCACAAGGATAGAAAAATCTAAAGACCAAAAAGAAATAACAATAGGCACCTTCGTAGACATTGAAGGAGCTTTTGACAAAACTCCTTACAACGTCATTAAGAACGCATTAAGGAGCAGAAACATGGACAGTATTTCCTCCAGATGGATCGAAAAGATGCTGGAGGAAAGAATCCTACTATCAGAAATGGGACACACCAAACTATGGATTAAACCGAGAGGAGGATGTCCACAGGGAGGCGTGATCTCACCTTTACTGTGGTGTCTAGTAGTGGACTCACTGCTAGACAGATTAAATAAAGCAGGCTTTTATGCACAGGGATACGCAGACAATATTGCAATACTGATTCAAGGAAAATATCAAAGTGTATTGTCTGACCTATTACAAAATGCCACCAAAATCCTTACGAATTGGTGCAAAGAAAATGGATTAAACATCAATCCACAAAAAATACACACTTGCCTCTTCACAATGAGGAAAAAAGTTGACATCAAATTACCAAAAATAAATGGTTTTCAGTTGACACCAACAAAAGAAGTAAAACATCTGGGTGTCACACTTGACCATAAATTAAACTGGTCCAAACACGTAGAAAATGTGACCAATAAAGCCCTGAAAAGCCTATGAGCCTGCAAGAGGGCAATAGGCAAGAATTGGGGACTCAAACCAAAAATGGTGCACTGGCTGTACCTAACAGCAATTAGACCAATCATATTCTACTCAGCCCTACTTTGGTGGCACAAAGCAGGAGTTGGAAAGAACAAAACGCTGTTAAACAAACTACAAAGGCTAGTTTGTCTGATGACAACAGGTGCAATGAGAACAAATCCAATAGCTGCAATGGAGGTGATGCTTAATCTAACTCCTTTACAGATAGAGGTGGAGACCCAAGCGCTAAAATCCGCTTACAGAATATTAAAACAAAATAACTTCTCCCAAATAAACGTGGAGAGAGGACATTGGGCAATAACCAGGAAAATTGAAGAAGATCGGGTGCTATCCATGCACTCTGACCTTCAGGTACGAGAATTCCTGGACATCAAATATCAAACCACAATCAGAAAAATGGAACCACATAAACCCTACAAGGGGATCAACTGCTATACGGATGGCTCACTGACCAAAACAGGGTCTGGGGCAGGAATCTGGAGAATGAACAAACCCAATGAAGGGATATCAATTCCACTGGGAAAATATGCTACTGTCTTCCAATCAGAAGTAGTAGCAATTTGCCAATGTGCCTCAGAACTGCTGACTGAAAAGATATCAAACAAAAAAGTAACTATATTCACTGACAGTCAAGCAGCTATTGGTGCAATCAGTAACCATATAACTAAATCAAAGGTTGTAAACACCTGCAATAATACGCTCAATAAATTATCAGAAAACAATAATGTAAGAGTGGAATGGGTACCAGGACATACTGGTATACATGGAAACGAAAAGGCAGATTGCCTAGCAAGGCAAGGCTCAGCTAATAAACCCATAACCCCTGAACCAGTATTGGGAATAAGCATAGAATAAGCACCCCGCCTGGCAAGCACACGTATTGGTACCCATGTATCGGAGCATGGGAGGTCTGAGGCGGATGTAGTAGGACCCTGGAATGCTAAACGCGGGTTGAGTATCCTCCCCGCATTGAGAGCATATATTCCGGCTCCCAGACGGAACTCTGGGACTCACAGCGTTGACAGCACTGGGATGGGGGTATACCCCGGCGGATAGCCATACGTGGAGTGGGATAAACACAATGAACAGAAACACTGATAAACTTTACTTTATGGACGAAAGTCCAATCACACCCGACGAGGACTCAAACCAGTCGGGGCGAATAAATCTAGAGGACTTTTACAAAGACACCCTAGACGAATCGTCTGTCGAACCAATACTAGAGGCACTAACAGACGAAGTACAAGGACTTAGGGTCGAATTTAACAGAATGGGAGTGCTGGAGGAGCATGCGGCTCTTGTAGCCGCTGCTTCACAGGTCCCACTGACAACCAAAACTTTTACCGAACATAGCCTTGCACGTCATAGAGTGGACCAGTCGGAGGCTCTCGCCACGACGGGGTCCACCAAGAACGTTAAAAGGCGTAACAGGAGAAAAGCGAAAGCCTTACTCCTGGCAAATACACCAGCTGATATGGAGGCAACCCAAGGAGGGGCAGCTGAGGATGCAAGGGCCCTACCAGGCCCGGCAGACAAAGCTGCCCTGACCAAGGGAAGTACTACGAAGCTGGGCCAAAACACTGACAAGGGGGAAACCACCCAAGGGCACCAGGCCAAGGATGCAAGGGCCCCACAAGGCCCGGCAAACAAAGCCGAGGCGCCCAAAAGTTGACCCCCACGTTACTATCATAGACATGGACGGGAGACAGGAGGGCGGCAAACTAGGCCAGCAGGTTACGCTGCGAGGCCTCAGAGGCAGCCCACTGGACCTCGCTATACTGGTAAGAGACCTAGATTTTCTCCGGGAACCTCAGCTCCTGTGGCTAAGAAACCCAGAGAAGTCACAGGACAAGCAACAAACTACGCCCTCGCTGCAAGAGGACAGCTGGTTGCGGTGGTCCCTGTGGACTACCCAAACACACAGCTGACCTAGGAGCAATGTGAGGAGTTGCAGGAGAATATCACTGAAAAGGTGGATAAAATTGATGAGGAAAGCGACGAACAGCCACTCTTTAATGGAGCTAGTCTCAATAGAGGAGGCTGTATCGTCTCTTGTCTGGACGACCACACTATTCAGTGGCTCAAAAAAATCATCCCTAGTGTGAGGATGAAAGAGGACATGCGCCTCAGAGTCTGCGACACGAGGGACCTAATGAAAGTGGCTAAGATTTGTGCTTTCTTTCCAGGAAAAGCACCATCTGAAGAGACACTGCTTAAAAGAATAAGAGTCCAAAATAAAGCAGTCACGGACATCAAAACCTGGAGGCTGCATTATATAAAAGAGACCGAGAAAGGCTTCTTTGCCATATTTAAAATTTCGGAGCCCAGCCTGGAATGCCTCAAAAATAGAGACATGAAGGTGGGCTGCGGAATGAAGATGATTACTTTTAGGCACATAAAAGGGCCAAACAGAGGACAACTCCCAAGCGACCTAAACGCTGGAGAGGAGGAAAAAATGGAGACATCTGAGGAGGCAGCTGAAGTGTTAAAATGCCACTCAGAAACGACCACAGTGATGCCTGCAAAGGAGGGTGGATCCAAAGAGGAGGCCAAGGCCGATTCTAAGGAAAAACCTGAACCTGCTGCATCACTGGACGTAAGTAAAAGTGACATAGAGGTAACCTCTAGGGATGAAACTGCTACAAATAAATCTCCACCATTGCATAGCAGCTAATGGTGTTTTACATCAATATATAATAGGTAAGAACATAGATATTGTCTTGATACAAGAACCTTACCTATTAAAAGGTGAGCTCATGGGGCTGAAACTTCCGGGATACAACATAGTATCTGCGAAGGACAGTCCCAGAGCCTGCATATTATATAAAAATTCAACTAAAACTGCTGCCTCTTTGGCAACTCTGTTCCAGAGACTCAGCAGCAGTGAAGTACACCCCAAAAGAGGGTAGTCCCATCATTTTGCTGGCGGGATACCTCCCGTTCGAGGACAAGGACCCCTCCTCAATGATGGAAAAAATATTGGGGCAAATCAATTGAAACAACATTATTGCTGCACTAGATAGCAACTCCCATCATGAAATCTGGGGAAGCAGCAATACCAATCTAAGAGGTGAGCAATTGCTTGAATTTATTATAAAATACGATCTTGAAATATTGAATAGTGGCAACAAACCCACATTTCTGAACAGACTAAGATCGGAGGTAATAGACATAACATTGGCAACACAAACACTCAGTAGGCAAATCGTAAACTGGCATGTCTCCAACGAGGAAACATGCTCGGACCATAAATACATACGATTTGACTTACCGGACAAAGTAAACTATAACGAGGAATACAGGAACCCTAAGAATACAGACTGGGAAACTTACTCCTCTGTATTAACTGAATTAATGAGACAATGTCCAGTAGATGCACAAAATGAATGGCAACTAGTCTTGTCTCAACTCTACTATGACAAAAGCAATGATGGAATCTTACCATCATAGCAACAAACTCAAAACAAAAAAATCCAATAGGAATGTTCCTTGGTGGAACAATGAACTAAACAAGCTTAGAACAAAAACCAGAAAATTGTTCAATGCTGCAAAAAAATCTGGCAGATGGGATATCTATAAGGAAGCACTCACCAAATATCATAAATCTGTCTGTGAGCAAAAAGAGATGCCTGGAGGAAATTCTGCTCAGATGTGAGCAACATTCCTGAGGTAAGCAGAGTTAAAAAAATATTAAATAAAACAGAACAGGAAACCTTGGGCACGCTAAAGGTGGAAGGGGGATCCAAGGTAAACGAAATGGAAACCCTGGAGGCCATGGCAAGAACCCAATTTCCTAACTGTGAAATTAAAAACACTATCATTAACAACCCCACACATACCACGTCAACCAGTGACGAAAGGATGTGGATGGAAGCAAAACAAATAGTCACCAGCAGTGCCTTAGAATGGGCCGTTAACACAATGAAGCCATACAAATCTGCTGGAGCCGATGGCATATTTCCTGCTCTAATACAGAAAGGAATGAAGACTATAAGACCACACCTCTTAAAATTACTAAGAGGCAGCCTAGCACTAGGATATATACCCACCGAATGGAAAATATCCAAGGTAAGGTACATACCAAAGCCAGGCAAAGAATCATATGATGATCCTAAAGCCTTTAGACCCATATGTCTGTCATCATTCCTAATGAAGACACTAGAAAAGATAGTAGACAGACATGTGAGAAAACAGATATCGGAAACAGACCCGATACATGAAAGGCAATTTGCTTACCAAGCAGGAAAATCCTGTGAGGTAGCACTGCATAATTTGGTGCTAAGGATTGAAAAATCTTTGAACCAAAAAGAAATAACAATTGGCACCTTTGTTGACATCGAAGGTGCATTTGATAAAACACCATATAAAGTCATCAAGGACGCCATAAGAAACAGAAATATAGACAAAATCTCCTCCAGATGGATAGAAAGAATGCTGGAGGAAAGGATTTTGGTCACAGAATTGGAACATGCCAAACTGTGGATAAAACCAAGAGGAGGTTGTCCACAAGGAGGTGTGATCTCGCCATTACTGTGGTGCCTAGTTGTGGATTCCTTGCTAGTGAGATTGAACAATGCAGGCTTTTACACACAAGGGTACGCAGATGACCTGGCAATTCTAATTGAAGGTAAACATCAAAGCGTACTATCTGACTTGCTCATAAACGCAACAAAAATACTACAAAATTGGTGTAAAGAGAATGGGTTGAATATAAACCCAGAAAAAATACATACTTGTATCTTTACACAAAGGAAAAAAATAAACATTAAACTGCCAGAAATAAATGGATATCAGCTTACACCCTCTAAAGAAGTAAAACATTTGGGTGTAACACTGGACCACAAACTAAGCTGGACAAAACATGTTGAAACAACGACAAACAAAGCCCTAAAATGCCTATGGGCATGTAAAAGAGCTATAGGCAGGAAATGCGGATTAAAACCCAAAATGGTCTGTTGGCTATATCTAACTGCAATAAGACCAATGGTTCTATACTCAGCCCTGCTTTGGTGGCACAAAGCAAGTAGGGGGAAAAACAAAATCCTGCTAAGCAAACTACAGAGGCTTGCATGCCTCATGATAACAGGAGCAATGAAAAGTACTCCAACAGCTGCTATGGAAGTGATGCTAAATCTAGCACCACTGCAGATAGAAGTGGAGGTGCAGGCTATGAAATCCTCATATAGGATTGTAAAACAAAATAACTCACCTAGAATAAATTCTAGAGTTGGCCATTGGGAAATATACGGGAAAATCGAGAAAGATCAAGTGCTGTCCATGCATTCTGACCTACAAATTCGTGAAATCCTGGATACCAACTATCAAACAATAATAAATAAGTTGAAACCACACAAAAAACACAAAGGAATCAACTGTTATACGGATGGCTCGCTCACCAAGAGTGGATCTGGAGCGGGAATCTGGAGGGAGGATAAACCCACAAAGAGCATATCAATCCCACTTGGTAAATATGCTACAGTCTTTCAATCAGAAGTGCTAGCAATTTACCAATGCGCCTCGGAGCTGGCGGAAAATACAATAAATAAATACATTACCATCTTTACAGACAGCCAAGCAGCTATAGGGGCATTAAACAATAATGTCATTAAATCACAGATCGTCAAAGACTGCAAAATCTCGCTCAACAAACTAGCGGAAAGCAATAGAGTCAGAGTGGAATGGGTGCCCGGACATTCCGGCATCCAAGGAAATGAAAAAGCAGATGGCCTTGCAAGAAAAGGCTCAGCAAAAAGACCAATGACCCCTGAACCAGTAATTGGCATAAGTCTAAGCTATGCCAAAAGAAGGATAGGGGAGATATATGGTGCAATTAAAAAACAAAATTGGAATGATAAAACACAGTTTCACTCCAAATTCTTTTTAAAAGGCTACTCTGCCAAAAGAAGTGACATTCTACTGAACTTGGACAGGAAAGCACTCAAAAAAGTTACAGCGATCTATACAGGACACTGTAAACTCAACAAACATATGCACAGACTTAAACTCGCAGACTCACCTATCTGCAGATTCTGTGGCAAGGAGGATGAGACAGCTTATCACATTATAAGCTGGTGTGAACGACTTGTTAGGCTAAGATTCAGCATCTTTGGCGAGGTAAACTTACCTGACCCAAGCACTAACGAACTGGTCAACCCAACAAGTTTGCTAAAATTTACTGATGCACTAAAAATAGACTTTTAGAAATCAGGTAGAATCAGGTGCACAATAGACCCAAGAGGTCGCGGTGCATAGTGCCGGTGGGAAAAAAAAAAAAAATAAGCATAAGCTACGCCAAAAGAAGGATCGGGGAAATATATGGAGCTATCAAAAAACAATATTGGAAGGATAAAAATCAATATCACTCCAAACTCCTCTTAGATGGCTATTCAGTCAAAAGAAGCAATATGCTACTAAATCTTGACAGGAAGGCACTTAAAAAAATTACAGCGATCTACAAAGGAGACTGTAAACTAAACAAACACATGTAATAAACTAAAGTTGGTAGAAACACCAATATGTAGATACTGTGGCAAAGAGAACGAAACAGCCTATCATATAAGATATAAGGTTAAGATTTGGAATATTTGGACAAGAAAATATAACCAATCCAACTTCCAACGACTTATTAAACCCAACAAGCATATTAAAATTTACCGATGTTTTAAAGATTCCAATTTAAAAACACGGGCATAGACAGGCGCACAATTGACCCAAGGAGGTCGCGGTGCATCAAGTCGCAAAAAAAAAAAAAAAAAAAAAAAATTACATAGTTAATTTCTCAGCAGCGTCAACATAAATGTTCGAAGTGCTGGCCTCTCGCTGCAATATATGCATCACATCGTGTACTCACAGATCGCATTGCATCTAATGCAGTGCATTGTTCATTTGTTCTGCATTGTTCTTCGGTGAGCTGGTTGCAACCGTTCTGTTGAGCTCGATGAGATCATCCCTTGTGCGGACGGGCTCTCGGTAGACATTTTCTTTCACTTATCCCCACACGAAGAAATCTAGTGGCATGAGTTCCGGAGACCGTGGAGGCCAAGGCACCGGCCCACCTCGTCCTATCCAGCGACCTGGGTAGTTGATGTCCAACCAGTCTCACACGTAATATGCAGGACATCCATTGAGTTGAAACCAGTTCTCAAGCCTTCTTTCCAAAGGGATATCTTCCAAAAGTGCCCATAAGTCATTCTTGAGGAATAGATAATAACTTTCAGCATTAAGTCGAGCAGGTAAAAATACGGGACCTATTATGCCATTATTACAAAGAACGACCACCCACACGTTTACAGAAAACTCATGCTGGTAGTGAAATTCTCTAACAGCGCGGGAATTTTCATGTGCCCAAAGGTGGTAGTTTCTTTGATTGAATATGCCCGCACGTGTAAAAGTCGCTTTGTCCGTCCAGATTACTTTCGAACTTAAGTTTACATCGTTTTGTAATTGTTCTTTGTACCAATTAAAAAAATTTAATCGGAGGGGATAATCAGTGGGTATTAAATTTTGTACATTTTGTATGGTAAGCATGTTTGCGGTCAGCCCTTAATGTGTGCCAAATGGTCACCCTTGGTATGCCAAAAACTGAAGCAGCTCTCCTGACGCTTGTACCAGGATTGGTATTGACATGCCGCAGTATTCACTCCCTCCGCCTCAGGTCGGCTTCCATCGGAGCCTGCATACAGTTTCCACCACGATTACATGAGAAGGACCCAGTCTCTCGAAGCCTTCTGAAAGTGCTGGTAAAAACACCTCAGTGTGGGGTTTCTTGGTCAGGAAACCGTCTGCGATATTCCCGAACTGCCTGATATGCATTGCCATCGCAAAATCCGTAGATGTAGACTATGTCCGCGTATTCAGCGTTGGTAAATCTAGCCATATTTTTTGACTTCACTGAACACTACTAGCAACACTACTAATGTGAGAATGCGAGGCAGGATTCCCCCCAAAAAGGATTAAAATGATAGTATAATGGCTAACATTTTAATCCTTTCTTTATACGTTTAAAAACTCAACCTAGATCTTTTATTGATAACGAAAGTGTGAGAATATTCATCTTTTCTAAATTTACTCCTCGTAAATTAAGAAATTAAGCTTACTCAAAAAGCGAGTATATTTTAGTAATTTAAATACATTATTGAAAAAAAAAATTAAAATACACTTTTTGCACAACTATTTTTAGTTTTTTGGGATTTTCTCGAAAACAAAGCGAAAACGAGGCATCTGCCAGAGGACTTTTTTTCTTAGTTTTTCGATCCTCTATCGATCCATGAAGTTTGGCCGTCTGGTTTGGGGACACCCTGTATAATTAGGTCTTTAGATGAACCTACTCTAGAGCATAAAACCTAAAGCTGACTATGAGAAAAACATGGGGATTCCAAATTGATACCAGCCACCTCAGTGATTGCCCTTGAGCTTTATTCATAGTCATCGCAAATGCGACCCGAACTGGGCTGGGAATTATACTCCTTTGAAATCAAAGGGCATATCACTGTGGGCAATGGGGATTCCAGGCATGGAAAGCCGTAAGAGCAGTAGGGGATGAGCAAGGATGTGATAGATATCAATTAACCATACCAACAGTCACACGGGTCGTTTCCAGAAATCAATCAGGTACCAAAAATCAAAGAACAAAGAAGAAATCTAGTCGCAAAACACATTGAGAAAAGTGTGGGTCAAAAAAAGTTTGTTAGGACAGAAAAGAGAGCCAGAAGCGAGAAGCAAGTAGTGGGGAGACGTGCACTCGCCAGCCAACAACTCGAAAAGGACTCGTTCAGTCTTAAAACGTGGACCCCGGTCCATTCCGGAGGAACGGCCTAACCGGGCCTTGTTGGCCTCTTCAAAATCTATAAAATGGCACTTTTTTCGACTCAAACAGTCGACATCGTAAAAAAAAAACATTGTTAAGCGAGATCATTACGATTTTTATAACAACAAAGAATATACCCAGAGATTGGCTGAAGTTATGCAATTTTAATATGGACAGGTGTTCGCACCTGGTATGAAAGAGCCACTGAACGAAATTTGGAGAATTTAGGACAAATGGTATGGATTTCTATAAAGAACAGAATTTCATCTTTATCTACATAGATTATAGTTGTATATCCCGGTTTCACCCGGGGAATTTCATTTTTCTAATGAAAAGGCCGATTTCGTAAAAAACCATAAAGCGAGATCATTACGATTTTTATAACAATAAAGAACATCAGCTGAAGATCGGCTAAAGTTATGCAATTTAAATATGAACAGGTTATGCAATTTTAATATGGACTAGGTTCGCACCTAGTATGAAAGAACCACTGATCGAACTTTGTAGAAACGGTATGGATTTCTATAAAGAACAAACAAACAGAATTTCATCTTTCTTTATATAGATTGTAATCTATTAACATAAATTTTTGCATTTCCGAAATTATTTTCTTTGACTAAAATCTTTTGATGAATAAGTTTCAGAATAACTTTTTGAAATGAACTTTTATGCAAAAAGTTTTTTGGATAAAAGTTCTAAGTTAACTTTATCAAAAAGTTTTCGTAATAAAAAAGTTAATGTTCAATTAAAACTTCAAGTAGGGTAAAAAAAAATATATATAAGTTTAACTTAAACTTTTTAAAAATATAAGTTAACTTATATTTTCGACCCCTGATTTAAAGTACCCCCTCCGTTTGACTTTTTCTGTCACATACACCAAATACCCAGTGTCAGGTTTGTATGGCTTATAATTTTTGAGCTAGTCTGTTCACTCACGCGCACGTGCACACACATACCCACTCACACACACACATACACACATACACACATACACACACACACACGCACGCACGCACGCACGCACGCACGCACGCACGCACACGCGCGCACACACGCACACACGCACGCAGACCATTTCGCGGGACTTGGTTATTTGGACTCAAGAGACCCCAAAACGTTGAAAACTGGAAGTCGAAATTTTTCATGATCGCAAAACATTCCCTTACTAATATTTTATTCATAGGTAAGTGAAAGTAACAAAAATAAAATAAAATAACAAGGTTTTTATGTGTATTTATGGTGCACTAATCAGAGCTGGAGCCACATACTTGGAAAAATTGTGTGGTTAGTTCAACATTAGTAGTTATAAGTTATAAAAATAAGTTAAAATAATATTATTACAATAGTATGGTACAAATAGTTTAGTCATTCTATACATCACCTTTAAATCTCTAGTCGTAAGTTTAAGTTTGGACCTAAGGCTGGGAGCTAAACCTGTGTGGAGTTCACGTCTTCTCTTATCTAGTTTCTCTTGAAGGCTTGATATAAGGTCATGGCCTTCTCTTTCCAGTGATTTATAAATACCGACTCTTGCAAGTGAAGCAGAGAATGGCCCAAAACAAGCAGTGACAAACTGACTAAAACAAATAAATAAATAAATAATTTGGTAAAGTTGTTAGTGATGTAAAACTATCGATAGTTTATTGGACTATCGATAGTACTATCAAAAACTTTGTTTTTCAAAGGGGAAAAGTAATAACCTCTCTCTTTAAGCATCCTATATAATATATAATGATTTAATTTATTAGCTATAGATAGATAGATAGTTTATTGGCTAATACATACATCGCTTTAGCCATGTAGTCTGGCCCATTCATTATTAGTGGTATTAGTATGGTATATATAAACTAAACTAATATAAATTTACATATGCTTAGGTATATAAATTAACATTATTTGAGGTATTAATTAACATTTTTACAACATCGATAAATAATGAAAATAACAGATAAGTATGAAAATAATTGGAAAAACAATAGGGAAAGATTTTCTTTAGCTTGATTTCCTAACTATAACAATAATAATAATAATGCACTTAACAATATCCTTTCTTATTATCTAATAAGCTTTCTTGTAATTCTTGTAATTATTACAAGCATGCACATGTACCCAACAATATTTACATTCTTGTGTTTTTTTTTTTTGGTTTTTTTTTTAAAGTTCGCCAGCAATAATAATAGTAAATAATTTTTATTTATTTTTTTATTATTATTTTTTTTATTATTTGCACTATGTTGTAACTTTATGATTATATTAAAAACAAAAGAAAGTAAACTTTAATAGTTATAAAATAAATATTTTGACCTCAAGAATTATAGAAAGTTAGCGAGTACTAAATATTAACTTGTTATTCAATATTGTATGTTTTAGACGCTTTAAACAGAAAAAAGAAAATGTTATTTAATTGCTGTCAATACTTAGAATATTCGTAAAGAATAAGTGAATGCGTAGAAAAGCTAGTAGTGCTAAAAATATTTAAAGCTTTTTTTTTTAAACATATGGTACAATATGATACTTAATAATTATATTTTAGTTCAAAACTTTAGTTCCACAATAGATTTCTGAATGAAATGGTGGCTTTTGCTCGAATAATCATCTTCCTGGGTTTCTGGAAAGACATTAGAGACTAAAATTCGAAAACTAAGTTCCAAAGTTCTATTAACCTAAATACCACTTCTATCGATTTCTATTCCATTCCAAAAAAAAAAAAAAAAAAAAAAAAAAAACTCGACTATTGATGAATAAATAAATGAACAAGTAAAAAAAGGAGTTACAGCTATTTTATGTGAATTTTCTAAATTGTGTTTACACTATTATCAAAATAAGTTCATTTTTACTCTAAGTAGGTTGGTAAGTGAAAACTGTGTAATGCACAACTATGACTTCTGTTAGAGTTTATAATATTTTTGTAATAGATTTGCCAAATGCTTTCCAATCTACTTTTCTGTATTTTCATCAGATATTCATAGGTGTGTTGGTGAAGGTCTCCCATGTTTTGATTACAATTGCGAAGTGATCACTTCCAAATAAGTAGCTCTTGGTACTTTAACTAGAAACTTTTGGAGCATATCTAGCATCGGAGAAACTCAGATCTATTGCTTGTTGAAAAATTATTGTTGTTTGGGCAGAAATGAGTTGAAATGTTCGCCAGAAAATCGACAATGCTTTTTCCCCTATCTGGTAAGGTAGAAGCCTATGAAGTGTTGTGAGCATTAAAATCCTTCACCAGAAGAAAAAGGTCTTGGTAGATGCTTTACAATGGCTTTGATGTATTTCCCAGTAATAGCTTGTTTTTGCAAGAACACCCCACTTGCCAGGCAGATATTCCATATAAGTGCAACCTGACACCCACCTGTCAGGCTGATATCCCTATACAGTAGGGTTCCGATTAACCAAGGTCCGGTCAACCGAGGTCCCGATTAACTGAGGTGCCAAGTCTGAGGGGGGGGGGGTTATATGTATGTGTATGAGTTCATTTAAACAAACTACAATAAAAGATTTATTTAAAAAAAAATAGTTTCATAATTTTTGTTATTATTATTATTATTATTAAATATTTATTAGGTTTTAAGCATATATGTAGTTTTTATTTAAAAATAACCTACACTTTCAGTTGGTATCGGTATGGTTCCTTGACTCGGTTAATCGGAACCCTACTGTATTTGCACTTTCATTGCATAGAAGCCTCCCAGACACATATTCCAACTTTTAAAGTAAGTACCAATTTTAATTTATCTCGTGATCTAATTAATTATAAAACAAGGAAACATTATTGGTATCAGCATTTGTCAGGTGTTTAGTGTTTCCTCAGTTCACTGATTACTGGTTACTGGAAATAGGTATTTGATTAGAATTTCAATAATATAGAATACATTACTTTTGACTCCAACATTTTGAGTAAATACACTTATTTGTCATGGTTTCATTGACTATTTAAAAATGTATGGTATACACACAAAATATTCTTTGAAATAAATAGCTGAATAATGTAAAGTATGTATTTGTTTCAAATTGCGGTGACTTTTTTTTTCTTTTTTTTTTTGACAGATCAAAGAAAATAATGCAGATAATGATGAATATTGATTCTGAAGACTCATAAGAATTGTATATACCAAATGAAGTTCAGTTTCTTTCGTCTTCAGAAGGCAAAACTGATACAAAATTATCAGATTTTCAAGACGAACTTGAAAATCACATTGTCAGGGATAATGAGGGAAGTTCCAGTCAAGACAATCCCCCCTCTCAAATGATACCCTGAGAATTTTGATATTAATGATACTATCACTAAAACAATAAATAGAAGAGGAAAAGATTCTACATATTTTGTTGCTTATCCGGACTCGTCATGTAGTTCTACTCAGCTTCCATGCTCCTTTAATCAATATTTTAATGCAAGAAAAACTGTTTTACCTATTATCGATTTTTGTAAAAGGTGCGATCGTTATCAAAATCAACACTCCGTTCGGACTTTTAATGCACTTTTTCGAATCCTCCTAAGAGCCCCTAAAATCTCTTTTTTCCACAGGACTCACAGGGCGAACAATATTCAGAAGTATGATATCTGAAGAATGGTGCCATGTGTTACTGAGAGGGTTTAGGTTCGACAAAAATACTACACGTCCTGCCAGACAACAAAAAGATCGAGCGGCTGCTATAACCCACTTACGAATCATCGATAAGTAACTTTGAGTAACTAATTACGCTCTGATGACATTTGCTTGTGTTTCCATAAATAAAGATCATCACACTTAAAACTAATTCAACGTAATCTCAAAACAGGGTAGCCTGTCTCTCAGAAGGATATTCCAAATCCGAAAAAGTCTGGTAGGCGGATGTTCTTCAGAACGCACTCTGTAAGATGTTCTGTCAGTGTTAAAACACCGTTGAATAGGTCCCAGTCCGTATCTCTTGTCGAGAATCTAAAACTGGTATTTCCACCACTAGCATGCACCGGCCTGTGTACAGTAAAGTTCAAGAAATGGTTAGGGATGGTTGGGCATGGTTGGACCAAGCTATAACTCTACTGTTCAAACTGAAGCCGGCTATTTTGTTCTTTCTGATAAACAGTTCTTGATTTGCCAGTAAGTCTATTTTCCTCCGATTGCATTGGACTCTAGCCTTTGAAGTTGTGATCGCATAGCCATAGTCGGTCTTTTCCACATTTTGAAGGACTGAAGTAATTGGTCTCCCATAGGTCCTCTATGGGGGAAAAATGAAAGGGGTGTAACTTCTCTTTTTTTAAAATGCGCCAAACTAAACTTTTACTAACTCCCGTATGAGAGGCAACTTGAGGGACGCTGGTAGTGGGGGATTCCTCACTTCATACTTCACTCATGATGAGTCGTGGTTTTATGACTGATCTGGTTTCTGAAAGCCGCCGGAATGTCCTGCTGAAATTTGGGTATCGGTTCTGATACTCCCTCTGAGCTGCTAACGCATTGCCATTGCAGAACCCATAGACGAATATATCCGCGTACTCACTTGTGGTGAAGCCCATGGCTGAAGAGTGAATGGCAACTGATTGAATGAGAGGACAACTTCTTATGAACTTTGCACACAGTGGGATTATATTTGTTATAATTGTACAAAGCTTAACTAAAGAAATCCAGGGCTTAATAACACTAATTCCAATCAGAACGTGATATCATAGTCTGCGCTAATGAGTAGCAGGACACATTATGAAATACCATTTTCTGTTGGTGTATTTAATTTCTTCAAATAATCCTAAATTGTTATTTTTTATAAGTATTAAAAAAAAAGAAAAAAGCAACGTACGTTTATGTAACATTAGGTAATCAGCAAGAATTTGGGTCACCCCTCCCCCCCCAGATCCCCAACAAATTTTTTTTTCTTGGGGGGGGCGAGGGAGGGCTTGCCACCTTCACAACTCTTTAACCCCTCATGCATTTGGACAAGAGATAAAACAACTAATACTTTTATTCAATCAAGTAGTTTTTCTAGTAGGTACGTGAAGCAATCAAGTATTTATTCTCTAGCGTGTTCTTCCTTTAGACTCAAAAGGTTAAGTGCAATTGTATCATGGGTTACACCACTAAAAAGCTTACTAAATTCTGAAGTTTTGACTTGAAGGTCTGAAATTTGACGGCTTCTATGGTGCTCCAGTGAGGAGTGAGGAATTTTAAAAAACTATTAAAAATGTAAGTTTTAATAAATGTTTTGTGTTTGCGCGTTATAAGGCCCACTGAAAGTGAATATAAAATAACTAGACCTATCTCATCTTTAAGAAAATTTAATACTGATTAAGAAAATTTCATCACTTTTGTCTCTACACTAAACCAAACTAGAGAAAACTGCCATTTTTCAGAAAAAAGTAATATTATAAAAATAAAAACGAAAAAATTCTATTTCCTCAACAGATTGAGATAGGAAACTCTTTTCTGTGCTATTCTACCCCGCTTAGGATGCAGTATTACCCAATTTTTCTTTACACTATGTCTGGGACACCCAGTATACCCCCCCCCCCCCCAAAAGGTCAATATCAGTTAAAATTGGGCCACATTAAATGGTGCTAAAATAGGCACGCACAGTGGAGCGAGTGATAGGGTAGGCCGGACATTCATTAATATCTCCGTTTCTACTGGTCCTAGAGTATTACTTCTGGTGTCATTTTAAAGCAAATCGAATACTCTATTGAACTACAAGATCAGAAAATTTTTTAAAGAAATTTTGCCTGTTGCGATATAACGGGTAGGATGACTTTTAAATGTGTACATACATATTATGTATCTCTTGCTAAATAGAGCATTGTGATTTGTAAACACTTCAAATCAACATATGTTTTATAAATTTTTATTTTTACTTTCACTTACCTATATATGAAATATATAGTAAGTGGAAGTATTGCGATCGTGAAAAATTTCGACTTCCGGTTTTCAACGGAAATACACGTTTTGGGGTCCCCTGAGTCCAAATAACCAAGTCCTGCGAAATGGTCTGTGTGTGTGTGTGTGTGTGTGTGTGTGTGTGTGTGTGTGTGTGCGTGCGTGCGTGCGTGCGTGCGTGCGTGCGTGCGTGCGTGCGTGCGTGCGTGCGTGCGTGCGTGCGTGCGTGCGTGCGTGCGTGCGTGCGTGCGTGTGTGTGTGTGTGTGAACAGACTAGCTCAAAAACTATAAGCCGTGCGAACCTGAAATTGGGTATTTAGTGTATGTATATGCCCGCGATGTGACAGCAAACATTTCATCAAAATTATTCAAAGGGAGGGGGTACTTTATTTAATAACTTTTTACGTTTTTTTTTATTTTCTGAAAAACGGCTTCAACGATTTTGATTAAACTAAGTATTTGATGTTTTAATATGCCCAAGATATGACTGTAAAAATTTCATCAAAATTGATCAACCGGAGGGGGGACTTTACTGAATAAATTTTGTATCATTTTTACGTGTTTTTTTTTATTTACTCAAAAACGGTTTTAACGATTTTGATCAAACTGGGTATTTGATGTATTTATATGCTAAAGATGTGATACCCAAAATTTCATCAAAATTGATCAACCGGAGGGGGGACTTTACTGAATATATTTTGTAACATTTTCACGAGTTTTTTTTATTTACTCAAAAACGGTTTTAACGATTTTGATCAAACTGGGTATTTGATGTATGTATATGCCAAAGATGTGACACCCAACATTTCATCAAAATTGGTCAAATGGAGGGGGGACTTTACTGAATAAATTCTGTATCATTTTCACGAGTTTTTTTTATTTAGGAAGATATTGCTTGCAAAATAATAGAAAACCGTTTAATTAAATTTACATCTATTCCTGTGATTGACCCCGAAATGTGAGGAAACGCAAAAAACTTACGTGCCGTATCATTAGATGTGCCCTTGTATTAATTTGTAATAACAAGATCCTTGGTTCACTTGATCAACTATTAATCCCATTTTTTCCCCAAAATCACTAATGATTTTCGTTTTTCTTTGTTGGAGAAGTTCTTTATGAACTTGGGACTGAACACTCCACGATTTGAAATCTAATCGATACGCAATGTGGAGAAGACATTCAAAGATCCTTATCCAGCAAGGAAGAGTTGATAGTCCTAACAGTAAATTTCTGCAACCACTTCTCTGTTAATAACCACATTCAGTACATGCATTTCTTTGGGAGTAGTATTACAAATGTAACATTTCATCGAAGAGGTCGTATCTGTTAATATATTGCATATTTTTCTGTCAATCATCGTAAGAAATAACTTGTATGTGATTGAAACATTTTGATTGTGGTACAGGTTGAGATTTTTTATTTCATCAACAAAACTAGTTACATTATCTTTAGATTCTTTTGTGAATTCAAATAGTATGGGTCTACAATAACGGGTGGATGATGTTTTTTCATTCTGCCATAACAATTATTCATTATCGGCATTAATTATTTTTAATGGGACCACACTGCATACAAAAACAGTTGAATCGTCATTTATAAAACAATGGTCCTTAAAACTCGGCTTATATTTTGACTGGCTTGAGGCCCCATCACAACCCCATTCTAATATCATAACTAAATTATGTTGCAATTCTTTGTCTGAAAATAGCGATAGAAATCGATTTGAAGTATGGTCTAATAAATTTTGAAGTAGTATTTTAGCCCCAGTTTCTGATATGCTTAGAGATTCTTCTGGAGGATAACTATCTTGTTTTCAACTTTTAAATTCGGTAATAGCTGGGGTAGAAGTCGAGGCTTTAATCTTTGGCATTTTCTCTTATTGCGTTGTAGTGAAATCTAGATAACTTAGCAGTGGCATAGAGACCCAAAAATTTTTCCTCTCTATGTTGAGATTTTCCAAAAATAAGATTATGACAATAGGTCTTGATTTCATCAATATATTCTGGATAGTTCTGCATAAAATCAAAAACATAACGAGCATTTTCAGATTTGAATTTGTTTTTTAAACGAAATTGAACTCCTCATCAGAACAATTTCTGAAATCTTTGGTTCTTCTCCGTTTTTGTCTTTCTGGCAAATTCTCGAATGATTTTGATCTAGTAGGCATACCTGGAGTGGATGAAGATGAAAGTTCTTGAGAATATACCTCTGGAAAAAACAGGTCTCTGTTAAGCCATTCGTGATATTTCCTCAAAAATGGTTCTAAAGGTCTATTAGCAGCATTCCATTTAAGTTGAAAATGATAGCACCATTTCCTCAATTTCTCCCGCAAACGGTCTTTCGCACTATTTGTAATCCCAAAACCAACTAAGTCAGTCCATTTTTCCAAAGCCGTGTCAAAATCCTTGGAATTATAAATATTGTATATATTATAAATATTGTTGGATCTAAAAATTTGAAATAGATCGTCATTTGTTTTAATTTCCATTGAAGCGTGAGACAACATCAGACTGTTTTCTAGTTTGCGTTTAAAGAGGATAATCAAACAATAAAAAGAAGCAACGACTATAATATAATTTTGATATAATGTCAACAAAAGCGCGTAGGTATTAACACTAAAAATAAAATATCTAATGAATAGGCAAGTTTAGGCAAGATCTGAGGATGTTGTAATTAAGACAATATACTCCTAAAAGCGTGTCAAATGGTATTTTTTCTGGCAAATACTGGTAATTAAATAGAATTGTTTTTTGCTCGATGAACAAAAAAAAAAATTAAGGAAATTTTTAAAAACCTTTTGTGCCAGTTTTTGATTTATTATAATACCCTTATTGTGTACTGGAAGCAACAATAATTTATAAAATTAAATAAGAGCTCACGACCAATATAATATATATATAAACCAATATAAGCCAAGGTTTTTTTGACATACCTATTATAACCAGGATTTATGTAAAAACAAATACAATAATATGGCTAAAAATCAATCTGCTCAATTGAAAAGGGTTTATTTGGTACTATCAATATAATCAAAATCCCAAATTAAAAGTTTTATTTTTTTCCCAAATGTCCAACATTACTGTAGGATCGCCCCACTGTGCCACGGTCAGGGGCAACACTTCCAAAGTTCATATTTTCTTTGTTTTCAACTTTTTTTTTCTCAATATTTTTAACTTTGAAGTTTAAGTGGCATCTGAATCAAAACACTTCATCTTTATTAGAGAAATAAACTAGTTATTTAGAAAGAAAAGAAAAAAACCTAAAATCTTTTTGCGGTTGTAAGATTTTCTGCTCCATTTGATGTTGGTAAGCAGTAAGTTCGTCCAGTTCTAGTTTGGCCTCAAAGGCTGCTAAAGCTTGCTCAGGCCTTATCTGTCAAGAAATATAGAATAATGTTAAAATTATATTTATTGGTACATAAAATATATCAAATACGTTACAGACATTCATTTTTACGTACCTGATAAAAATAGTTATTGTTAAGACCAGGTCCTTCAATTCGCTTAACAATGACACTGTCAGAAGCAGGTATCCTACCCCTTTTTTTAATTATGGCATGAAAAACCAATGAGTCCCAAACATGTCTCAAGCAATATCTCACTACTCCAACTGCAATCAATTTTATATGAATATGATGACGTGAAAAATAAAAATTATCATAAGGGTCAAATCAAAAGGGTGTGTAAATTGCTACAAAACAGCCACACTACAGACAAAAGTCAAGAAATGCAATTTTATTAGAAAGAGCAATTCTCAGCTTTTCCAAACAAATATTCAGAAATACAAACCAAAAAGTTATTTAAAACATTAAAAATTCATCTTAAGCATTAAAAAAAATTGTAAACAAAAACCTAGTTCACAAACCAAAATTTAGGTACAGGTAGTCTTCTAGTCTCGGATTTTCTTCTATTCTACTTTCATACAACTGTCTAGCATTTTTAAAATAATATACTATCTAATCATAAATATACTCTATGTACCGGAAGATCTAAATTATGTAAATGATAGAATGGTGAAATAGGCTGAAAGTACTCATTTCATAGACAACAAATATGAACCTCTGCCACCTCAGAACGTTGCCATCAAATTTTATAGGCGAACTAAATCGACATTTTCGAACTTTTTTCAATTGCTCGCTAATAACTCGAAAACGATTTATCGCAGAAGAAATTGTGTTCTTTCTAAAATAAAAGGGCATTAAATTTCGCGTTGACTGAGGTCCTCATAGTTAAAATCGGGTAAGTCTTTCTTTTTCGTTCGTTCTTTTTCGCCAAAACCGATTGTCGATTTAGCCACTTTAGCGGAAAAATGAATTACGCTCAAGTTCCAAAGCCTACAGTTTAAACAGGGTTACTCCAAAAAAAAAAAGTTACCTATAATAGTTGTAGAATATCGAATTCTGGGTAAAACGATCTCATTAATTTTAAAATTAGCCCACTCCTGTGAAGACAAAGTAATTAAAACGTGAACGTATTTAGCGCCTTGAGGTCTAAAATCCGTTAACTTTTTTGGGATTTTTTTTCAGTTTCTCGCATATAATTCGGCAAATACAGATCAAAAAGAATTACTTTCTTCTGACTATAAGAGGCTAAACTATTGCAAATAGAATGATATATTTGAAGTTTAAATCGGTTTAGTGGTTTAGCCAGGTTGGGTACATCAAAAATCTGTAATTTTTACGATTTTGGTGGAAACCGTGTTCCAACGCCGCCAACTCAATTAAATCTGGTTTAAATGAAAAATGTTTAAGATAAAAGTTGCAGAGCATCAAATTTAGCAGGAAATAAGCTCCGTACACACAACATTAGCTAAACCCTGCGTGGAAATACAGTAATGTTGGCTCGCCAGGGCTTCGGTGACAAAACTCTAACCGAAAGTCCATATTTTCAATGACTCCAAGACATAATTGAGGTTCAATGTCGTTTGCCCTTTGATTGTTGAAAAGCCGATGCATCCAAAAAGAGTGACTGGTGCGGTTTATTGGCTGGCGTCATCATCAAAAGGGTGAGATAATTCGGCACATTAACGACATTGAACCTCAATTATGTCTCAGAGTCATAGAAAATATGGACCATCAGATAGAGGTATGCCACCGAAGCCGTTACTAGAATTTGGCCGATATTTTGTTTCACACATAATTGCTATAAATCCTTCTATTATAACAAAAACTATTAAGATGATTCTCTGAAAACTTTTTGTTTTATCTACAATTAACATCGTGCGTTTGAGTTAGACCACCCTATATGCTACTACCTATTAAGTAAATAATCAGAGTTACTACTGAGCAACAACCAATAAAACTATGATAATTTAAATAATGACTTACATGTGAGTATTATGAGAGAAAAAGTAGGACAAATGATAAAAGCAACTATAAGAGCTACTAAAGGCTGCAGTATCCCTTTCACAGCAATATCCCATAAAAGAGCTTCAACAATTACCAAGTACCTAAAACAAACAATTGCCCTAATATTGACAAAACATGATAATAACCAAAAGTTAATACAATTTGAATAAGTTAATACAACTTGAAATATGAAATCGTACTTTACAAAATATAAAATTAAATTATCCCACAATAGATAGGTTTAAAGTAAATCTTGTAGTGCTTGATTTTTACTATGAGACAAACTACTGTTACTGTAACTTGTGTAGGCTGAGAGTATGGAATAACATAGAGAGGGCTGAGAGTCAAATAAAGACCCCACTACCCGCACTCCAAACACCTCCGTTGGAGCTCTAAGCTCCAAGAAAATAGTACTGTTTTCTTCACTTTTTCAAACGTGAGTACCAAGTGTTATGGCCGCAATTTCAGTGGCTCTGTAATTATTACTTTGTTAAGTAATTATTTATACTAACTCAACTATGAAACTCAGTACACTGTGACATTTAAACTATTAAACATTATGACATTAACACACATTTTGGTTATTATTATTGTTGTTATTATTAACTATTAAGAAGATACAATTTTGATTGGATGTTAATGAGACCATACAGAACCCCTCGAGGATGGTCTTCTGGTATTACAGATAACTCAAGTCTTAGACCTTGTATACCAAAATTGTGTAGGGTCACCTATGGTGTAGTGGTTGGCATAGCAACCGACAATACTAAAGTTTGTATACCACGGCGGTCTTAGATTTTTTTTTAAGGGAGTAAAAAATCCTTGCCTATGCCATCCCTCAACTAGGACATGAAATGGCCGATGTCAGGTACTTATTACAGATCCCTATTCTAATTATACCTGGAGAGACAAAATTGAGGATTCCCACTGTAGCATCCTCTGATTAGCCTTAGTGGCATAAAGTGACATTAAACTAACAAACCAACTTCGGTCTTCAGCTGGTCTCAAGTTGAAATCCAGGACATAAGTTTTTTCTCAATTCGCAACTGTAACCAAGTTTTTTCTAAACCAGAACCTCCACCTAGCTATGTAAACAAAATCCAGAATCAATAAGAAGAAATAGCCTGCCTGATCAAGTTGGGTGAGTTTATAATATAAGAATAATATTAGTTATACCTTATTATATATTATTTAAAATATATCTAACATAGGGAACATGATCTGTAAGAATATATATACAGCGTGTCGATCGAAAAACTAAGACAAAAAGTCCTTTCGAGATTTGCTCGTTGTGGAGAAAATCGCAAAAAAAGAAACAAAACAAAAATGTTAAAGGTAGCGATTATCACCTTTCAAAGTTCGTCAGGCTAGGCATTGAGATATGTAAACACTTAATGTTATCCTTTACATTGTTTTATTTGTTTACGTTTTGGCTTCCTTCTAGGATTATAATTCCTAAATCAGTCTTCAGTCAGTTACTCAGATATTTTTGTGTGAATAGCATCAGCCACAATGCCACGTACATATTCTAATGTTGAATACGCTGATATGATTTTTGTGTATGGTTTCTGTAACGGTAATGCTTTAGAAGCGGTGCGGGAGTATGCGTGCCGATTTCCAAATAGAAGAGTGCCTAATCGACGAGTCTTTTCGTTAAATTTTAATAGACTACGAGAGACTGGGTCATTCTTAATACGTAATGAAGGCGACCAATTCCAGGCAGCAATAACAGCAGATTATCGGAGAAGGAATTGTGTCCAACGCCACTTCGATAACAATCCTGAAACTAGCATCCGAAGAGCATCTGCTGCATTAGGAATATCGTGGCAACCAATATGGCGAACTTTGAAAGGTGATAATCGCTACCCATACCATCTTCAAAAAGTTCAAAATTTATTACCTCAAGATTATGTCAAGAGATTGAATTTTAGTAACTGGTTCCTTGAAAAAATTCACGATGATAATTTATTTCCACTAAAAATTATATGGACCGATGAAGCAACCTTTACAAGAGGAGGAATTGTTAATCAAAAAAATTATCATGTATGGGCTCTTGAAAATCCCAGAGCTATTAGAGAGAATAGGTTTCAGCATGAATTTGCTATTAACGTTTGGCTTGGAATTTGGAACGGATTACTGGTGGGACCATATTTTTTACCTGAAAGATTGAATGGAATCATATTTACACCTTTTTTCGAGAACGACTTTTCTAATTATTTATATGACATTCCCTTACAACAGCGGATTGAAATGTGGTCCCAACTCGATGGATGTCCAGCTCATTATAGCAGAGCTGCTCAAGCTTGGCTGGATATAAATTATTCACAATGATGGATTGGACGTGGAGGAGTAGTACCTTGGCCACCCAGATCACCTGATATGACACCCATAGATTTCTTCGTATGGGGAACCTTGAAGCAGGAAGTTTCTTCGGTGTCAATCAACTCAAGAGGGCAATTAAGAGACCGAATCATAGATGCAGTGCACCAAATATCATCAGAACAATTTTTAGCTGCAATTTATCAAGTGAGTGCTAGATGTAATGCTTGCATTGGTGCAAGAGGACAACATTTTGAGCAATATTTACATTAAAAAGAACATAAAATAAATATAAATGTAAATAAATAAGTATAAAAATGAAAACTTGTTTTGTTTCTTTTTTTGCGATTTTCTCTAAAACTAAGAAAAAATGAGCAAATCTCTAAAGGACTTTTGTCTTAGTTTTTCGGTTCCCTATAAGTTCCTGAAGTTTTGCCATTTGAATTCGGGACACCCTGTATATATAACAAGGCATTCCCTGAAGAATTTGATTTACAGCAACCCCTATATATAATAACCCCTATGATTGATATTTGATATGTTAGATATAAATAAATAAAAATATATATATATATATATATATATATATATATATAGATAAATGAGTGAGAACTTCGAAAGGGTTTTTAAAAAGATTTATTATGAAGTACAACTATAATGGTTACAAGATTACTACTAACGATAATTACTGTACAAGCTCTAACTGTATAATGATCATGGGAAACAGCAGGAGTGGGAGCCTTCTACATCTCATGACAAATAAAGTATAGGCATTGTAAGCTTTCTAGGATTATTGTACACCTGCACTCCTCCTATACACATAACTCCTCCCTTCCTTAAGTTTTGAACTCCGGTCAAAACATTTAAATTTTTACATTTTAAAACTTGAATTATACAATTGACTAAGAATTACTTTATGATCAACAGGTGGAGTTGTTGGGAAATTTACATTGTTTGTGGGAGTTACATTTGGATTTTTAATATTTTTACAACTTCTTTTATAAATAAGAATGCTTAGAATTACAATGGCTAAAATTATGAATAATATTAAAGAATAACAATAAATGTTAGTGTCATCTACAAACGACAACATCTCTAACTTTGGTGCAGTATAATTACTAATTTCTGACACAGATGTATTTAATAGAACATTATCATAAAATGGTTGCAAGATAGTGTTAAAGTTATGAGTATAAATTTTATTAAATTGTGGAAAACAGTCTTCCTTGCTAATATTAATTAATGCTATATTTGGTAAGAATACAGAATTATTATGACAATCAGTTACTTTTCTAATATTTACGGTAATGTATTGTTTAATATAATCCACATATCTTATACTGTTTTTATAACTTAATACTAATTTACATTCTTTTAAATCTCCATTGTGTACAATAGATGCAACGCATTTAGATTCTGATTTATTTACATTCGTACAATAATAGTTATCAATAAAAATACAATTTCCTTTATAAACTGTGGCTCCTTTTTGAAGGTATAGATCAGATTTTAAATTTATTTCATAAATAGACTGGTTTACATTTTTCGGTACAGTTAGAAGATAATATCCCTTATAAGAATTATCATGTATTGGCAGTTTAATAAAGGTATGAATTACATTATTATGTGATGAGCAAAATATTTTACTGTTTGTCCATAGGACTTCAATGTTGTTAGATATAAGTTTTACATGTTTTGGCAAATCTTTAATTATGTCTATCATCAAATTAGTATGAACAGTAACAAGTTTACAAAATTCTAGGGATAAGGTTAGACTTTTAATTTTATTTAACAAATGAGTAATATGAATGTACAAATCATAGACTGCTTCGTCTTTTTCTAAAGTGTTAAAATTTTGTCTGTTTATTATAAAATTATTATTAATAGTTTTTATATCATTTTTGAAATCTTCTATCAATCTTTTATTAATATTTACGGATGTCTCGATATTGTGTTCTATTTTATAATTGTTTTTCTCGACATTTGATATTATTTTGTCATAATATGCCTTATCGTCGGCGTTCATGTTTCCTGTGACGAAACTGATCAAATTCCCTACTGAATTAAATAACCCTCTTTTAGTACGTTTTTTGATGTTACTACGCTGCATTAGTTGCAATTGTTCCGAAACCTCGTTAGTTAAATCGTTTAATAGATGATGCATCTTATGCTTTTCAAAATAAGTTAAATGTTCTTTAATATTTATCAATTCCACTTCTAATAGACTTAAATTATAAAAATGATATGTTTCATAGTATTGATCGATAACCCTAATATTATTTACAGAATAATGGAGGATTCCTGGAGAATTAGTGAGGTCTACTACCTTTATCGTCAGTATCCTCTGAAGATGAAGTAACAGAATTGTTAGCATGAAGTGAAGCTTCATCTGAAACTAAGTGTTTCTTCTTTTTACGTTTGTTGGGCCTCCTGACGTTATCTAAATGGGTCGTTATTTGTTTTTTTCCTTGAACTAAAACATTCACTTTTCGGAATTTGTCTCTGCTTTTTATTTTAGATTGGGTGTTTTTAATGAATTCCTGGTCTGATAATTCGGGTGGGTCTTCACGATTTTTATTTAATTTTTCCGTATGGCTTTTCTTTTCTTCTTCTATCTTTTTATGTGCTAATTCGTGTAAAAGGTGTAAATCTTTATGGTATTTTTGTACATATAATTCAGTGATATTTATAGCTTTGTTACTATTATTTTCTTGGATAAATCCAAAGGTAATTTCATTTGGTGTTAGTTTCAAGTTATAATTCAAGGTGTTATTATAAGCGATGACTGCAAGTTTTAATATTTGTTCAAATGAATAACTTTTTCTTTCGTGTGATATAAGTCTTAATAATTCGCTAAGTGTTAAGTGAACTCTGTTTAATATGTTCTAAAGAATTCGAATGATTAGTAGAAGTGTAATGCAATGAAATATCGTTGTATTCACAAAATTGTTGAACTAAATTATTTTTCATTTCTGTGCCTTGATCCAATGAAATTTGTGTAGGCGTAGGGTAATAAGTCAAGTAATTTTGTAAACAGTCGCAAATATTAATCGCATTATGCGTTGGTATTACTTGGGCGAATAATCTTTTCGAAAAGGTATCGACTGCCGTAAATATTTTTTTTTTTTCATATTTTAAGATATCAATCATTAATTCTTGAAACGGTTTTTCGGGTGTGGGTGTTTGTTGAAATTTTGTTTTGACAGGTTTTCTATCGTATTTAGCCTTTTTGCAAATTTCGCATTTATTAATATATTCTGTAATTTTATCTTTCATGCTGGGAAAATAATATTGTTTTCTTAATTTTTCGAAAGTTTCCAATATACCGCGGTGTTTAGTTTTTCCTAGATGGTAGTTCTCTATCACTTCGTGTTGGTCCTCTAATTTTTCTACATCAGTAATGAAATTAAAATAACGTTTTATTCTAACAGAAGGGAATTCATTTTCTATTATATTTTGAACCTTTTTAAAGTATTCATCAAAGGTATTTTCTAATGTTTTAATGTTCGGAGAGCAGAAAATACCGTATGTCTTATTAGGTTCCATGATCTGTAAGAGAAGCGTTTGCAAGTCATCTTTCCTGTTAATGATGAGCTCGTGCCTTCTCTTGTTACCGAATGGCTTGCTAAATCTCATGTCTTCTTTATTTCCTCTCTTAATAATTATCTGGTGCTTTTCTACATTAATACATTTATCTTTTTCGCTTATCCAAACTTGTTCGTTACTGGATTCTTGAGAATGGATCGTTTCTATATCTGATTGATTTTCTTCATCTTCTTCGGGAGGTGGAATGTTTAATTCTTCCATAATAGCCTCATATTGGGACGAATTTTCATCGGGGTCTTCTTGATTTTCTTACAACTCCTCAATAGCCACGTCTTCAAGTTCCGTGTAATTTAATTCATCTACGTTTCTTGATAGAGCATCTGCCACATAATTAGTTTTGCCCGTGACGTGTTTGATATCAAACTCGAACTCTTGTAATTTCCAAATCCATTTCATTATTCTCGTATTACCATTTTTCATAGAGAATATCCAAGTTAATGGTTTATGATCGGTTTGAAGTAGAAATTTAGTTCCATATAAATAGGGTTTAAAGTGTTGTGTAGCCCAGACTACCGCTAATAATTCTTTTTCAATAGTGCTGTAATTATTTTCCGCGTTTTGTAGTACAGGAGAAGCGAATGCTACTGGGTGTTCTATATCATTATCATCTTTTTGACTTAATACACAACCAACAGCTCTATTACTGGAATCTGTAGTTAGGATGAATGGTTCATTCCAGTCTGGATATTTCAAAATTGGTGCATTTGCCATCAAATCTATTAAAGTCTTAAAAGCCTTCTTTATTTCTTCTGTTCTATAAATTTTTGTTTTTAACGATTCTGAAATTGGCTTTGTTATTTTTGCGTACCCGTTAATGAATTTCCTATAGTAACCCGTCATACCTAAGAACTGTCTTGTCGACTTTTCGTCATGAGGTATCGGAAAATTAACTATAGCTTCTATTTTTTTTGGGTCTGTTTTTAAACCATCTTCCGTTACAATGTAACCGAGGAATTTTAATTCATTTTTAAAGAATTCAGTTTTATCTAATTGAATCGATAACTGATGCTCTTTCAATGCTTTAAAAACTCTTTCTAAATCTTTTAAATGCTCTTCTTCATTTTTTGAATAAATTATAATATCGTCTACATAGACCATCGCATTAGGAATGTTCGAGATCATCATTGTCATGGCTCTCTGAAACGTAGGTGGTTCGTTACTTAGTCCGAAGGGCATTCGAACAAATTCGTAATGTCCGTTTTCGGTGGAAAAAGCGGTTTTAGGAATGGATTCTTCATCCATCTCGATTTGGTGGAATCCCGAAGCTAAGTCTATAGTTGAAAATATTTTGGCTCCTCTTAACCGGTTTAGCAGATCTTCAATATTCGGTAAAGGAAATTTATCTTTAATTGTGGCCTGATTTAGTTTTCGATAATCAATAACCATACGGACCTTTTTAATGTCTGAAGCATCCATTTTTTTTGGAACGATCCATAATATCGAATTATATGGGGATTTGCTTGGTCTAATTATCCCGTTCTTTAATAATTTTTCAACTTCCTCGTTGATCTGTCGCTTAAATTGTTCCGGATATCTATAATTCCTTGTGTAAATAGGATTATCATTAGTAGTAATTATTTTGTGTTTTAGTAATCCGGTTGCTTTTAGCTTTTCATAATTTATTTTGATTACCTCTCCGTTTCTACTAATAATATTTATTAATTTTTCTTTCGTTTCGGGGTTTATATGTTCGTGCCTTATCAGGCTTTTTATTTCGTTTTTTTCTTCGATGTAAAATAAATTATTTTCTAACTTATAAACTTTTTCTTGGAATATTAATTCTTTATTACTTAAGTTAATTTGTATTTTTAATTTTTTCATTGTTTCGAAGCCCAGGAGTATGTTAAATCGATCGCTAAATGGGAAAACTAGAAATTTAACTTCTTGATTGATTCCTATCAGCGGAAGCAGGTTTATAGTAGCACTTAGTGAACCTTCTGCGCGGCCTGTTGGGGTTTTTATCGTAAAGTTCTCTCTAGTTAGTTTAGCGTCCTTTGGAACATAATCCGGGTGGATATAATTTTTTGTGGCTCCCGTATCAATTAACCATTTATTTCCCACATTGTCAACAAGTTCCGGTAAATCATTATCTTTTAACTTTAATTCCTGTGTTTCCGTTATTCGTCCGGTGGATCGGGGTTGGGTGTATCTAACTAAAAAATGATTTTGTTTTGCCTCTAGGGCGTTTAATCTCTCAGTTAGAATCCTTATTTGTTCATCTTTTTCATTTTCGATGTTATGGACTATCTGATACAGTTCGCATAGATACGGTGTTGGAATCATTTTTTTCAATTGGATTTTATTGATTATTTTTCCAATTACCCGAAGGGGATTTATTGAAAAAATTATGTTGGGATAGCGGATCCCATTGTTGATTATGAATGGGTTTTTGATAATGGTTTTCGTAAGGTCTGTTTTGGGATTGTGGAACCCATTGTTGGTTATAAAAAGGTTTTTGATAATGATTTTCGAAGGGCCTTTGTTGATTGTAATATTGATTTTGGTGTGATTTATCGTGTCTCGGTTGTTCATATTTTGGTTTATCGAATTTCCTTTTATAATTAGGGTCAAAATTTTTTCCTTTATAATTCGAAGTCGACGGTTGTTGATAATAATTAGATTTTTTTTTACCGTAAAGTCTTTGAACAATATGCGCGGCACTGTTTCTCAATATTTCATCAATATCTTCGAGCGTATCGTATTTTATGTGATAAATAAAATCTGTTAGTGTGGGATGTAAATTATGGACTGCATGGTGTGAAATTTGTTTATCGTATCTTTCCATTTCGGCCTTTTTATCTACGATATCCATGTCTGCATATATGCGTGCATAAAGATCACAACGACGCGAACCTAAGTGTTCAAGATAATCGTGGGGATTTTCATTATGATGCGCTCTTAGATTGAGAATTTCTGCGATGAGTTGTTCACGTGTTCTGGTGTCTTGGTATTTTCGTTTAAGAAAGTCTAAAATTTCATTTATACTCGTAAATTCTTTATCGTAAGTTGCGATTTTAGCTTTACCTCTTAATTTAGTAAGAACTGTTAAAACTAATTTTGTGTGATTTATACTTTTATTTGGATTATTATCTTTACAATATAAATCATAAATAAATTTTGTGTTTCTAACAAAATCTACTAATTGTAATGGATTACCATCATATTCAGGAATAAGTTTAAAATCGTGATCTTTAATTTCAAGGGCCATTTTATCGTCCTCTAATAATTGGTCTAGATGTTCTTGAGTAAATACTGTTTCTACTCGTCTTAATTTATTGAGTCTTTCTTGTAATGACATAAAAATAAATAAAATTTAAAATAAATTTATAAATACCATTATAATGTTGCCTTCAGTGAAGAAACCTCTGACCTCTCGATTCCTTGTCCTACTCATCAATCGTTTCTTTTGACTTGAGATATGACTGGAAAGCCTGCTTCAGTTGGAAGATACCTCGTCGTCGTGGAGAATGCTTGATATTCTTGAATACTCAGTGGCAATCTTCCTCTAGACTCAGAGAAGTGGTTATGCTGCTTGGTATCAGTATTGCACTTGACCCAAAGCTCCGCAAAGTTACAAGTATCTTCAAATAAAGCCCTCAAGTCCCTGAGTTCGGGCGCCAGATTAATGAGTGAGAACTTCGAAAGGGTTTTTAAAAAGATTTATTATGAAGTACAACTATAATGGTTACAAGATTACTACTAACGATAATTACTGTACAAGCTCTAACTGTATAATGATCATGGGAAACAGCAGGAGTGGGAGGCTTCTACATCTCATGACAAATAAGGAATAGGCATTGTAAGCTTTCTAGGAATATTGTACACCTGCACTCCTCCTATACACATAACTATATATATAATAAGACATTTCCTGAAGAATTTGATTTACAGCATACATATATATTTATATATATTGTAACACTTCTGTGGGTTAAGGTGGCTTTATCCTGGCTCAGCTCTCCATTACTGCAGGTTCACGTCCTTCCTCTTCTAAAAATGGCTGTTAGGTGATCTGCTTTCTTCCAGCCTCCTTTCTAACTTTTCAAACTCCTATTCCAACATCACAGCCCTTTCTTACTGTTGAGCTAACCTTTCATTCTCACCCGTTAAGCTTGACTTAAGGGTAGCTATCTTCTCGTTAAGCTCAGCGGACTGGCTGGCCAATTTATTATTCATTTCGGTAGATAAGTTGATCAATTTGTCATTAATTTCAACCGACTGGGCTTGTCAATTTCTCATTTATTTCACCAGATAAATTGGTCAATTTATCATTTATTTCAGCCGACAAATTAATATTGAGACTATCCATTTTCTCATTAGGCTCAGCAGACAAATTGTAATTAAGGCTGGTAAATTTTTCATTTGAACAATTTATTTCAGCAGTTTGGCTGACCAATTTGTCATTTATTGCACCAGATAAATTAGACAATATATCATTTAATCCATTTATTTCAGAAGAAAAATTGGAATTTATTTCCGCTGAAAAATTATTTAAAGTGGCCTTTAAAGAGCTATCCTCAAACTCTACTGTTTCAGGATCAACGCCTTGACTCAGGTAATACTCACGTAACCTTGCCAATAAGATCGCTTTTGTACCTGCAGTTTCTAAGTCAAGCTCTTTTATATATATATATATATATATATATATATATATATATATATATATATATATATATATTTATTTATTATAATGTTTTATTTTAGAATGTAAACAGTGCTTATATGACTTTTTATTTCAAGAATTTATAAAGACCATTAATAGTTTCCAGGCTTAATGTCTTTGTAAATTAAACAGTCCTGAGTTTTGTTTGAACATTAGAGGTAATGTTTTAAATAATTGAACTATTAATTTCTTATTAACTTAAAGTTGAGATTAACTGGTAAATTCTTTTAATGTTTAAGAGTTTTTAGTTTTATTAAGATGTAAATAGTAATCACCTCATCTGTTTTTCTTTTGTAATGGACAATTTCTTTTTCATATTAATGTAAGTAATCAGAAATGAAGCAAGAGTAGGGAGTAAATGTAAATAATCCTTAGTTTTATTTGACTGTTAGATGTACTTTTATTAGTTAGGCTCACACGTTTATCAGTTTTCATTTTGAACAATTCAATATTGAAATTTAAATAATTAACTTTATTTTCAAAAACTTGGAAGTATTTAACGTTAAATCATTAAATAAAAACATCCTTTCCCAGACCTTTTGTTGGAACGAACTTGCAGTCTGAAAAACTGTTGGATCACGGGCATGGGCATAGATTTTTCGAGCCCAATCCACGCAAGCGTGGGACCTTCCCCGAGAGTCTGGAACCTTCCAGAAGGTTCTGGAATCTTTGTCTTGATTATAAAGCTCAACCTAACCTGCTCGAATATTAATAGATTATATTATTATTTAATATTAAATCGCGATAGATAAGCTATGCCAAAAGCCGTTACAAGACGGGGAAAGACTTGAATCCCCTGAGAGCCGAGCCAGGATAAAACCACCAACTTTTGATGGTAAGTCATCCTGGTCGAATTACCTCAATTCGAATTAACTCAGTTCCACACAGCGACTAGTGCTAATGGGTGGTCCCCGAGAGATAAGGCTGTTGCTCTACGGTGAAGCTCTGGATGTCCTCCAGAACCTCACGCGAAGGACTCTTATGCTTTTGACTCATTGGTAGGGCGGCTTGAAATGCGATGCCCACCTAGAACACAGCTGAAAAGCAGGAAGCAGAAGGCAGCCGTGACTATTCAAGAGTTCGAGACGGAAGTTGCGAGGATGGTAAGACTGGCTTATCCAACAGCACCAGCATGTTTGTTGGAGTGCTTAGGGGTCCAATCGTTTGTCGACGGCCTACGGAATGCGGAACTTGAGAGAGCGGTGCGAACCTAAACAACCTGGAAGAGGTGGTTTTAAAAGTTGTCAAGTCCCTTGAAATCAGGTTAGTTATTTAGCCAAATTCGAACATCAAATATCGGTAATGTTTACCATTATGGTGGAAACCCATGTTCCAACGTCTATATATATATATATATATATATATATATATATATATATATATATATATATATATATATATATATAGATATATATATAGATATACATATATACACTGTATATAACAACTTGTTTGACTATAGATTAGGGTGGGGGGGGAGGGTTTTCCCCGACCCCACCGGGTACCCTCCTCTTCCATTTTTATCAACAATTAAGTGAGCTAAAAGTAATCTCGCTAACTAACTTTAAAACCTAACTTTAAAACTTTAAACCTTTACTCACCTTTCACTAATTTACTTTTGTTACTTTTTAACTTATAAAGTTGATACACTTAGCTTACCTATAAGTCCTGGGTAGCTTACAGAAGCTAAAAGATAACATTTTGTTATTTTGGTCCACTCTAACCTTCACACTGATTATCAAAAAATAATGTTCAACGAAAATTTAGATTTAAAAGCAAATAAATTTAACTGAACATAATAAGAACTCTATAAACACAGGACAAAAACTAACAATAACATGGAATACAACAGGAAACTTGATGAAAAACTTAACGCAAAATACAAGCACAATAGACACCTTAGTTAACCTTACTATATCAAGTAGGGTCACCTATTAGCTATTAGCTAGGAAAAAATAATTAGTAATTAGTTAATGAAAATATACGTGTGCGAGAGCTAACTTGAGCCCGAAGGTAGCGAGTTGGCGATAGTGGTGGTTGCTGGCGGGGTCGGGGAAACCCCCCCCCACCCTAATCTATACCTCGTTGCCCACACTCAAGTTAGTTCTCGCACACGTAAATTTTCATTAACTAATTACTATGGGTTTTTTTTTTCCTAGCTAAAATTACCTCTCGCAAAGGTAAATATTCAAAAAGTCTTTATTATGTGGTGTAGTGGTGGGGGAGAGGCGGGTGGGGCTTCCTCCCTCCCCTCATTTGCGCGACCAACTTTGTAATGCGATCTCTAGTTAGTTCTCGCGAACTTAAATTTTCACCGTAATTAATACGGCTTTTTTTCGTGACTAATTACCTCTGGCATAGGTAATTAGTCCAAAAATCTTTATTAGGTAAGACTATAGATTAGGGAGGGGGGGGGGGAGCGTTTTCTCCGACCCCACCAGGAACCACCACTATTGCCAACTCGTTTATATCGTTATTGTTATCGTTTAACAACGGTTGTATTTATTTAATTGTTTACATTTTATATAGAAATGTAAGAATTGTATACATAAATATATACTATAATATACTTATATACTTATTCATCGTTTTTATGAAACGTTTTCTTCTTTTCCTTGATACTTCGCCGAGTCCTTTTCCGATTTCCTTCATTAGTTTCCCGCTTAAGCATCCAACAGTAGTCTGCAAGCATAGTGACATCCCATCTTCCTTGGTATCGTCTCTCGATATCGCGGACATCCTGATGAAACCTCTTGATGAAACGCTCCCCCTGTTCTTCACTGTAAGCTCCCAGGTTTTCAGGAAAATAGTCTATGTGGGAATGTAAAAAATGGACCTTCCAGCTCATCTTGCAGCCTTGAGATTCGTATGCTGCTAGAGTAGTTATATTTGGTCGGTTGAGCAGGAGCACGAAGGAAATGACCTTGAGCGTGCTGTAGCAGAGCAATATGTGACCTTGAGGGTCATTGACCGACCTTGTGAGGGCGAGGGGGGTGTTGTTCTAGGGTGAGGGGGGGTGTCCTTGAGGTGTGTTATGAGGTTTCAAGGGGTCAACGGATGTGAGATGCCTAACATGGCAACGTTGGATTGTAAATGTGGCAACAGCGCTTTGTTTACATCGTGTTGTAGCAAGGCTACATGTGACCTTGATTTAATCAGCTGTTTCATTCATAATTTATCAATTGAATTCATTGATCAAGCTTAGTAAAAGCGCCCCCCACCACATACATAAGCCTTCGTCATAGTCCTAGTACTGATAAACCAGTTAATTGGTTCAGCTGTTTCATTCATAATTCATCATTTGAATTCATTGACTAAACTTAGTAAAAGCCCCCCCCCCACCACATACATAAGCCTTCATCATAGTCCTAGTACTGATAAACCAGTTTACTGGTTCAGCTGTTTCATTCATAATTCATCATTTGAATTCATTGACTAAACTTAGTAAAAGCGGGAGGTTTCTCCCCCCACTACCCCTCACCACATACATAAGCCTTCGTCATAGTCCTAGTACTGATAAACCAGTTTAATATGGTACGACTAACTAGTAAGAATATGAGGTATGAGGCCGACTGTCCACATAAGTCGGTTGGAATTCACCAGTGAGTGCATTGAAACTATCAGCAGCCGGATTTTATTATGTGAAAAACTCAGATCGGACGAGGTGTCCTTTTTGTGGAGTAATATTACATGAATGGTTGGAACATGACGATCCTCTTGTAGATCACAAGAAATGGTCTAAATATTGTCCCTTTATAATATATATATATATATATATATATATATATATATATATATATATATATATATGGTTATATATATATATATACATATATATATATGGTCTAAATATTGTACCTTTATAATATATATATATATATATATATATATATATATATATATAAAGGGACAATATTTAGACCATTTCTTGTGATCTACAAGAGGATCGTCATGTTCCAACCATTCATGTAATATTACTCCACAAAAAGGACACCTCGTCCGATCTGAGTTTTTCACATAATAAAATCCGGCTGCTGATAGTTTCAATGCACTCACTGGTGAATTCCAACCGACTTATGTGGACAGTCGGCCTCATACCTCATATTCTTACTAGTTAGTCGTACCATATTAAACTGGTATATATATATATATATATAAATATTGTCCGCAAGAGACTAAGAAATTTTCTGCAACATATAAACGACTTGAAAAACCAGATATGTTAATTTTGTATGTTTTTCCTCCGTGCTCTTGCTCAACCGGCCAAATATAACTACTTGCTAGCATCCGTTGAACAATGGTTTTGTAGTCAGGATCCTTAGCATTTCCCAATAACTTTCGCACTACATCCTTGAACGATACCCAAGCTTCTTTTTCCTTCTCATTCATACTTTCCACAAAGAGGGTGTCGGTTAAAAGCTTTCTTATGTCGGTGCCAGTGGAAACTCCCTCTTTCAACTTTGCTTCTGACAGCTTCGGGAATTTTGTTCATAGATATTTAAAACAGTCTCCATCCTTTTGCAGTGATTACACAAATTGTTTCATCAACCCCAATTTGATATGGAGAGGTGGAAACAAAACTTTTTCTGGTGGCACCAAAGTAGTATTGATAACATTTTTCTCTCCAGGTTTTAAAGTTTCTCGGGGTGGCCAATCACTTTTAGTCCAGTGCTGTTCTCTGGCTCTACTATCCCATAAGCATAAGAAGCAAAGGTATTTAGTATAGCCTGCCTACTGACCCAAAAGGATCGAGACTATTTTGAAGTCCCCAAAAACCATCCATTGATGGTCCAGATATTTGATTCTATACAGGATAATGGCCAAATCGTTATAGTTTCCTTCCATATGCACATAATACCCCATTGGAAGCGAAGCTAGTTTATTTTCACTGTGCAATAATACTACTTTAAGACTACTTTTGTATGAATCAATGAACAGGCGCCATTCAAACGAGTTATGCTGTATATCAAAGCTACTAATATCTATAAAAACCTACGTGATAAAATGTTTTGAATATTTTTTCTGTTTTTGGGAGGTCAAAATCTATAAGAAAATGTTAAAAAATCCAATGCAGTTTTTTAGTCGCAGACCTGTGTAATTCGGCAATGCAAGCATAATACTCCAGGTCCTCTGATTTTATAATTCTCTATGTAATTATTGAAAATTTCATTTAGCTACCATTAAAAAAATCGTTTCCATTAAATGAACAGAACAGCTTTAATTATAAACAATGGTTTGTCGTTAAAGGCGTACTCCGCATGCGTAGGCTCAACGTGTTTTATTAGTTGATGGAATATTTTTTTTTCTCCTGTAAATGTGCACTTGATTTTTTTCATATTTCATATTTAGCCCTCTCTTATTTTTAGGCGAAACGAGAGACTGTTAATTTCTCCATATAAACAAATACAAAGGTACTTTATAGAAAAACAAAAAAGGCCCCTTCCCCATTTTAGCACCCTCAGAACATTTTAATAATGATAAAGCTCACCAGATATTAAAGAAGACTTGATTTAGATTAAACATGAAGAATTTAATCAAAATCATTAAAGCCGTTTTTGAGCTAATCGAAAAAAAGGTGAAAATTGGAAAAAAAGTTATGAAATAAAGTGCCCCCTGCGTTTGACCAATTTTGATGAAATTTTGGCTGTCACATCTTGAGCATGTACATACACCAAATATCCAGTCTGATCAAAATCATTAAAGCCGTTTTTGAGTAAATAAAAAAAACACGTGAACATAAGACAAAATTTATTAAATAAAGTACCCCCTCTGTTTCACCAATTTTGATGAAATTTCGGCTGTCGCATCGCGGGCATATACATACATCAAATACCCAGTTTGATCAAAATCATTGAAGCCCTTTTTGAGTAAATAAAAAAAACACGTGGAAGTGAGACAACATTTATTAAGTAAAGTGCCCCCTTCAATTGATCAATTTTGATGAAATTTTGACCGTCATATTGCGGGCACATACACACATCAAATATCAAGTTTAATCAAAATCATTAGAGCTGTTTTTGTGAAAATCGAAAAAAAACATAAAAATTAGACAAATTTCTTTAAATAAAGTACCCCCTCCGTTTGACAAATTTTGATGAAATTTTTGCTGTCACATCGCGGGCATATTCATACACCAAATACTCAATTTCAAGTTCGTACGGTTCATAGCTTTTGAGCTAGTCTGTTCACACACAAAGACACACGCGCGCGCGCACGCACACACGAACGCACACACACACTCACACCATTTCGCGGGACCCCAAAACGTGTATTTCCGTTGAAAACCGGAAGTCCAAATTTTTCACGACAGGTAAGTGAAAGTAAAAAAAAAGATAAAATGTTTGTGATGTGTATACCTGGGCCGGCGAGTCTTGGTTCTTAGATTTACCTCCACATAGCTACCGTGAGCCTGACCAACTACCCTACCTTCCCCCGCTAATCACCCTCTTCTCAGTTATAACTCAGACATCCTAAGTGATAGTTCTTGTGTTTTAATATAATTTTTGCATTTATAACGTTTATTTCAGAAAAAATATGGCAGAAGCTTCATGTTCAAGTCGTGAGGAGATAGGAAGCGAAAAGAAAAAACATTTTGTGCTGAAATCCCAAGCTCCCATGTTTGTACACCGCCTTCACACCTATTTTCACACTAATTTATTATCACACCTAATTAATATCGACTGTTTCGACGAAGTTGCGATAAAAAATCATATTTATGGTTATTACTATAGAAAAGAATGGCCCACATGGAAAAAAATGTTGACTTCACTTAAAGCAGATGGTATCTTCGATGGTAGAAAGACAAGCCTCTCTGTGATGTTACAGAAAATTAACTTAAGTGGAGAAAAATAAATAACAGGAAATATTTAATGGAACGTGAAGGTATTGTTGCTGCCAGATGTTTATTTTTAAGAAAGATTCGGCAGTGTGACATTCAAAAAGTTACTTTTATTGATGAGACGTGGGTACTCTGTTTCTAAGATGTGGAGTGATGATACTATGAGTTCAAGCAGGAAGATGTCGGTGGGAAAAGGTAGCCGTCTAATTTTAGCTCATGCGGGTAGCGCTGAAGGGTTCGTTCCCAATACCTGCCTATTGTTTTGTTCCAAGAAAACAGGCGATTACCACGAAGAAATGAATGCTGAAGTATTTAAAAATTGGTTTACCAATATGTTAGAAAATATCCCCGCCAATTCTGTAATAGTTATGGACAATGCCCCATATCATTCGGTCTTGCTTTCTAGAAATCCGACAACAGCATGGAAGAAACAAGATATTCAACACTGGCTGACAGAAAATAATGTACAGGGGTGTACTACCATGCTCAAAGGAGAACTGCTAGATTTAGTTTCCTTGCACAAGCCACGGGAGAATAAATATGTGTTGGACGAAATCAAAGGGCCACACTGTGATCAGACTTCCACCATATCACTGTGTGTTTAATGCAATCGAACTTATAAGGGCACAGGTGAAAGAATATGTTGCAAAAAGGAACACAACATTTTCCATTAATGAGGTAGAAGAATTGACAAAAGCGGCAATAGAAAGCAATCCCAAATGATCTAAGCTTGTCACTAAATAGTTGAGTTTAGAACGACTTTGACGATATATTATGAGTAGGGATCGATAAAGATGGTTTGTATCATCAAAAGTTTATTGATGTCTTCAGCTTTTCATGTAATGTTGATTCAAGAAGTTGTCAAGTTATGACCCTATGGACTTTTTTTTTTTTAAATAGAAGTGCATCACGCCCAATATTATCTGGTACTAAACATAATTTATTTTGCAAATTAGATAAAATGAAAACATGAAAATAATGTAAAAATTTCAAATTTGTCAAACTTTGAAAACTTAACCTCAGAAACATACACTGTCTACCTAACCTCAACTCAGAGCGAATTTAATCTAAATTAAAAATGCTTTTTTGTTCAAAACATAAAAATGGATGTTCTAAAAATAGAATATTGTTTTTTGTTAAAAAAGGTCTTCATGGTCAAAACGGAAAAAAGTCCCAAAATTTACATTTTAGTAGTGTTTGATTTGGGTGGGGTAAGCTGTCAAGGTAGAAAACTTAACTTCTGACACATCCCACACAAGAAAAAAAGACGAAACCTACTAGGTACTACCAGTTGACTTCAGTTCCTGTTTCCATGGCAAGGTTATTGTACTAAAACTGAATTTTCTTTTCCCCGTTGATTTGAATCTGTGTACATGTCAAGTTTCTCAAACGGCTGATTCAAATTTAAAAAGTATTTGGTAGATTCATTCTCCTTTAGTGTTTCTCTTATTGCATTACTAAAAATCAAATTGCATTACAGATAATTAAAAGTAAAAAAGGATCTTAACACTCAAGTTTAAGAATACCATTTTTTATACTTAACATAAAGAATTCTGCATGAAAATAATGCTTCCTTTAAATTTTGAGATTTGATATTAATCATCACACCTAACTTGAATGAAAACATTTGATCAATCGAAGATATCAAAAGTATATAAGAAATCCATGCGTTATTGAATGACACTACAAGTGTATTCAACTAAAATAACTGACACTACAAACAAATAAATTTGAGGGAGCTAAAGGCAATGAACGGGAGATGACCAGCTTACAAGCTGATATCGTGTAGTCCCGCTCAGACACGAACGCAAGTTTTTGCCTATAAAAAATTCAAGTTTATGGTGCCGAAAATTTGTGTCACGGGCTTTTTAGACCCATGTAATCTTGTACTATCAGAATCAAAACTTTGTCTCAGCTAAAACATCCCACTATGATGGTTCCTTAAATATGCCTTCTAGATTAATTTAATGAATTAATTGAAGGGGTTGGGGCAAAATATTGCCAAGCAACATTTTCAACAAAAATAAACTGTAGCTGCCGTCTCTTGTATATTATGTAGTACTATATATAAAACTATATGTCTATGATGGAAATGCCACCTAAAATATGACTATAGAGCACTCTATAGTCATATTTAGGTGGCATTTCCATCATAGACATACAGTACTACATAATATACAAGAGACGGCAGCTACAGTTTATTTTTGTTGAAAATGTTGCTTGGCACTATTTTGCCCCGACCCCTTCAATTAATAATACAGTGAAACCTCTACTAACGGACACCTCTAAATAGCGGACACCTCTAAATACCGAACATTTTTCAATGTACGGGCACTAAGATGGGATTTGTAATGCTTTTGATCCTCTAAATAACGGACTCTCTAAATAACGGACGCGGACACGGAAAATATACACAATTGGTTCAGAAAGTATGAAAATGTACCTCCAAATAGCGGACAGCAAGGCAAAAGTGAATTAAATTTCGAGGAATACATGTAGTGGAGCCCGCAAACCTACCCACGGCTGCTTCTTGGAAAATTCGTCAGTTTTGTTGACATTTTTTTCAGCTTCCCAGTTCTCTTAATTCCGTTCTAACCGAAAACATTGCTTCAGTTATCGTTTGGCTGTTGACGGAAATACACTGTCATGTCCGCTAGGAAACGTTTGTCTTTAGAACAAAAAGTTAAATTAATCGAGTTATACGATCGGGAGAAACCCAGTGTGCGTTCGCTTGCCGAAAAAATGGGGATCGGGAAAACTCAAGTCGCCGACACCTTGAAAAAAGGGGAAAATATTCTTAAATTATGGACAGAAAATAAGAATAAAAAATCTAAAAAACTGTTAAAGCCGGGGAAGACTTTAGACGTGGATGCCTGCGTTTTAGAGTGGTTCGTGCGGGTAAGGACCAATAAAATTCCAGTGAATGGCCCCCTAATCCAGGAAAAAGCGCGTGAAGTCGCTAACCGTTTGGGCCTTCCTACATTTAAAGCTTCAAACGGGTGGTTGGAAAAATTCAGGGCACGGAACAACATCACATACCGGTCTATTTGTGGGGAATCTGGGAGTGTTCCTGAAGAAGGCGTCATTGATTGGACAGCTAACTTGGAAGGTTTAATTTCAAAACACAATGAAAGGGACATATTCAATTGCGACGAGACTGGACTCTTCTACAGAGCTTTGCCAGATAAGACCATGACATTGAAGGGTGAAACATGTGCTGGCGGAAAAATTTCTAAGGAGAGATTGACTGTGTTGTTATGCGTCAATATGATCGGTGAGTTTTTACCACCATTGATAATTGGTAAGGCTAAAAAACCGCGATGTTTTCGAGGGGTTTGTACTAACGAAATTGGTACAGACTGGAGGTACAACAGTAAAGCCTGGATGACACGTGAAATTTTCACTCAGTGGCTCACCGAGCTGGATGAAAAAATGGGTAAGCAGAAGAGAAAGATTTTATTATTTTTAGATAATGCATCTTCCCATTATAAAACGGAAAATTTAAGCAATGTGCAACTTATATTTTTCCCTCCCAATACAACCTCAAGGTGTCAACCTCTTGACCTAGGAATTATAAAAAATTTTAAAGTGCTCTATAGGGCCAAAATTCTGAGGCACTTACTGTCGAAAATCGATAAAGAGACAACAGTATACGATCTCAATAAGTCGATATCGGTTTTGGATGCGATTTTTTGGACCGTTTCTGCAGTAAAAGAAATAAAACCAACTACAGTTATAAACTGTTTCCTCAAAGCAGGTTTTAAAAAAAATATAAACATACCATCGCCATCTCAAGAAAATGAAACCAACGTGAAAGAGGATTTCACCGAATTTGTAGAAGGAATAACGGAGGATTACTTCGATATTGATGGTTCTCTTTTCACTGATGATCAAAGTGTGGACATCCAACAAATAGTGAAATCAATGATCAAACACGACGATGGAGATGAAGAGGAAGAAGAAGACGATGGTGACGCGAATACCCAGGAATTGCAGCCCATCCATGTCACTCTACCTCAAGCACTGGAAAGCGCCGAAAAAATCAAACATTTTTTTTTAAATTGCGAAGATCCAGTAGGGGTGAAGATGGCTGCAGATATTCAGATGTTGATTTCAACAAAATTCACAAAGATAAATCAATGCCAAACAAAAATAGAAGATTTTTTTAAAGTTGTAAGTTAAAAAGGTTTCTATGGAATATTTTATGTATTTTTTTACTTTTGTGCATTTTTGTTAATTTCATTTGTTTTATTCTATCATAAGGATTGTTTCGTTCTATTTTATTGTTATATATTATATTTTCATTTTGCTTAATTTGTAAATTTGTATACATATGTACATATATAACCTGTTTTTTTTCAATAAATATGTACATAATTGATACTGCTTTATATACATATCTATCTATGCTTTTCCTTTCACCATTTCCTAAACAATTAAACAAACACTAAAACAATGCTGAGTAATTTTCCATCAGTTTACACAATACTTGTAGGTGAAAAAGTGGGGATAATTAAGGTAACCTCTGATTAAGGGACACCTCCCATTAACGGACAGTTTTGAGTGCACCGAGGGTGTCTACTAATGGGAGGTTTTACTGTAACACATTTTAATGTTTTCTTACATAGAACAAAAATTAAAATTATAAACCTGCAGGTATTTTTTTTTCCTCTTAAATATTCTCTTATATCAACCTCCATTATTTTTATTACTATAAACAATTTCTTTTAGTTCACTAAACTTGGAAAAGATATTATATAGTTTCTAGATATTTCTAATAAGATAAAAATTGTTCAAATACCTGTTCCTTTCAGTATCTGGACAATCAATGTCCCAGATAAGACCGAGTGCTATTTGCAAACCCAAGGTAACAGAAGGCATCCTGTTTTAAAATAAAAATATATTGATTTCAGAAGACCTTACAAATAGATTTAAATATAAGTATATAGAAAAAAAGGCACTTAAAGATAATCATCTACCATATAAATGCTGTAGCAGCTATGGTGAGAGAGAGAGCGGCTGTCAGGAGGCACAATGGTGGAAAAATTATAATAATCGCAAGGGTTCCAAAAAGACCCTTACCAATATAGTTCCAAGTTTTATTTAACTGCCTTGTCATCCCTTTCCCTATAAAACCTGAACAAAAAACATTAGAGTTTAATGTGAGAAAAAAGTAAAATTATTTTTAATACATTTTTTGTGGCTACTAAGAAATATATAAAGTCATGCAAAAGGTAATTCCTTAACAAATTTATATTTCTTTAAATCCTCTTATAATAGGTACACATATATAACACTTCATTATGATTAATCATCAATTCATTTAAAAATAATAAATCAAAATACAAGATCAGAAATGTTGACTATAGATTGTTTTGCAAGATCAATTAAAAAGAACAAAGAGTTATTGTTTTATAAATCATTAATGAACTCAGATAAAAAATATGAAAGATTTAAAACAATCCACAAAACTCGTAATTACCATTACACTTTGAATAATAATTTAGGTTTTAAATATTATAACAATGTATTTTTCTTGCTGGAAAAATTAACAGGAAACACAAAATACACTTGAACACACCGGGTGTGGGTTGCCCTTATGGAAGGACCTTAGGTTATTTGCCCACTTAATAGTGGGCCTTTGGAGAGAATATGCTGCCTATTCTTTATCTTCAAACGTATGTGGTGAGAAACGGCTTTTTCAATTCCAGTTAGTGACACTTACATGTAGAGTACCCTTTGAGTTCTTAAGTGGTATATTTTGTTTATAAATCGACCAAGCAGAACTTTCTCCTAAATTTTTAAGGAATACCCTCAATAATTTGTTTCAAATAAGTTTATTCTATAGTAATACGAATGAGTATTTAATATTTTAATATATTTAAATAATTTTCACTATATGGTTAAATTTTGCTTGCAAATAAAATTAACCTAAAAAACACCCAGGTTTTTTTACCTCTAATTTACTACAGGATTATTTTTTTCTTTTTTTTTGAGCTTGAATTCTATATATCTATTTTTGTCTTATACAGTTTTTATTTTTATTTTAAAATCAAGTTCATATATTTTGATAATTCACTGATTGAAGACAAATTTCGAACACTTTTAATTCAACTTTCTTATTATGTCCAACTTAGACGTCATTTACAAACAGAATATCATAAAAAAAGTTTAGAAATGTCTCTAACTATCCTCCACCAACATCCCTATTTCTTGCCCTTCCTCCACCCTTCAAACTACCAGTTATGACCAATATCCTAAGCTCCTGTCACGTCAATGCTCAATCCCTTACAGCTCATTTTGATGAATTCCAAAAATACTTTCTTGAAAATTTCTACCACATAATCGCGAAATATCTGAAACATGGCTCAAACCTTTCATCCCTTCCGCCCAAATTTTCCTCTCCAACTATTCCTTCCTACGCCATGACAGATCTGGGCGCACGGGAGGTGGTGCTGGTCTGTATATTCATGAAAGCCTCAAGGCCAAAGTCTTCCTACAGTCTCCTTCTCATAACCTTCCTCACATAGAATACATGTTCACCAAAATCTCATCCATTACTTCTCCCTTATTATTTGCTGTGGTCTACAGACCTCCTCACGTCCCATTTGACAACCTCTTCGAATCCTCCCTCATCAATTTGGTCTCCAAATATTCCAATGTCATTATCACAGGTGATTTCAACGTAAACATGTTATCAGAATCCACTGAGAAATCCTATCTAACTGACCTACTGTATTCCCTCAACCTTTATCTAGTTCCTTATTCTCCAACACATCACATGCAATATTCCGATACATGGCTGGACCGCCGAATCATCATCGAAAATCACCGCTTCTTCGCAATCCCCAGTTCCTTTTCTCTCATCACACGACCTTATCCAGATCTCCTACGACATGCCCACCACTCGTTTTGCTCCTAAGGTTATACGAGGGTGAATCAAATATAAACGAGACTTTTTTTTTTTAATTTATTTTTATTTTAAACGCAAAAAAGAATATAGTTTATTTTTCTACATAATTTCCTGATTTGGAAACACATTTTTCCCAGCGGATAGGCAGCTTTCCAATTCCTTCCAAGTAGAAAGATGCAGGTCGTGTCTGCAGCCAATTGCACAAGTAGGCTTCAACCCCAGCATCACTATTGAATCTTTGGCCTCCCAAAGCTTCCTTGAGAGGACCAAATACATGAAAGTCACAGGGTGACAGGTCTGGATTGTAAGGAGGGTGTTCCAATTTTTCCCTAGTCAAGGCTGCTGTATGGGGGCGAACATCTTCATGGAGAAGAACCACTTCCCTGATCGATAGGTCTCGTCTTTTGTGGCGATATGCAAGTTGTACCTCACTCAAAACGTCACAGTAGTAGGCCGCATTAATTGTCCTGCGCTCGTGCAAAAAATAAGCTGTCGAACACTGCTGATGTTGTTCGCTGTAATGTTGGTGCGAGGTCTGCGGTCATGGCTCTCATTTTCAACACGATCGCGACCCTCCACGAACTCTTCCCCGCACTGGTCAGTCAATCTCCTCAAGATTTCGGCCGAATTTATGCCTTCTGCGGCGAGAAACTTGATTAAAACACGTTGCTCAATTGACGGAGGTACCTCTTGCTCCAACATCGTCACGGTGGACACTGAGAGGGTCAAGGAGGCGAGCCCATGTGCTTCCCCTACTCCTGACAAACCTACCCAACAACAAACAAAGCGGGAACGTTCTCCCTCCACTATTGTGCCTGAAGGGCGAAAAGTCTCGTTTATATTTGATTCACCCTCGTATCATTTCGCAATCTAAACCTCCTCTCCTATGAATCCCTTGAACACGATCTTGTCTCCGTCCAATGGAACACCATATATTCCAATGATTCTATTGATTCCATGGTCCATATCCTCACCTCAGCCTTAAAAACCATTTTAGACACCCACTCTCCTTTAAAAACCCTTCCCCTACTTCGCCCCGCTGCACCTTGGCTGACAACTGAAATAAAGAACTCTTTCAAAAAACTCAGAAACCTGACCCAATCCAAAGTCCGACATGCTAAATCTTTCCTCCTTTTCTTAAATCCACTTTCAAAATGCTCTCTCCAATGCCCACGATCCTAAAAGCAAATGGAAAATACTCCGTTAATTATCCCTACCTGGTTCCAACAACCCTAGTTCCCTTCAAATTACACCAGACACTCTCAGTAAACATTTCTCATCCTTTCCGTTTCATTCTCCTCAAGTTACTGAGATGAGAAGCCACAATTTTAACTCAGAGAACTTCTTTTTTTCCCACATTACTTACGACGATCTACTTACAGCAATCCTAAAATCCCACACCAACGACTATGGTCCTGACGATATCCCAGTAAAGTTAATACAGTCATGTCTCCCTGCCCTTATTCCCGTTCTTTATCATATTTATAACTACTCCTTACAAAACTCGACATTCCCCTCTTCCTGGAAGACCACTCTTGTCCTTTAAATAAAACTTCAAATCCCTCCTCAATGAATGACTTCCGACCTATTTCCCTTCTTTCCAACCTCTCAAAACCGTTAGAACGCCTTGTTCAAAGTCAACTCTCCAACTTCCTAGAAGAACGTTCCCTCATTAACCCCTACAATCGGGCTTCCGAAGTGGCAACTCAATACAATCCGCTCTCCTAAAAATCACTAATGGCCTCTACAGCTCCATTGAACACCGAAAAGTAACTGTTCTCATCCTCCTTGATTTCTCAAAAGCTTTTGACACAGTTGACCATAACATCCTTCTTACCAAACTACAAAACCTTCATTTATCTAGCAGCGCCTTACGATGGTTCAAATCTTTTCTCTCAGATCGGTCACAGTTCGGTCCAAGACGCTTCCCCTCACCTGTGGAGTCCCACAGGGATCCTCCCTATCCCCCACCCTGTTTGCTATTTATATTAACGACCTCCCTTCCCTGATTCAGTACTCCCAATATCACATCTATGCAGACATAGATTTCCAAATATACCTGTCCTTCCCACCCTCCGAGTTAGAGTCAGCGACTAAAAAGCTTCAGGACTATCTAAACCGAATCAGCCTCTGGGCAGATACTAACAAGCTGAAGCTGAACACTGAGAAAATGAAAGCAATTTTAATAGGCTCCACTCACCTCCTTTAAACCATCCCTAATATCCCTACCCTGCTCCTAAATAATGATCCTATCAAATAACCTTCTATCCTATTGTCAAAAACCTCGGTGTAACCTTTGACCAAACCCTTTCTTGGAAAAACCACATCTCTAATATCTCCCGTCGTACCTTTTCTACCTTGAAGCAATTGAATCATCTCCGTAACCTTCTTCCACTTGAAACCCGTAGACCTCTCGTCACTTCCCTGATATTTCCCCACTTTGACTATTGCTGTACGGTATATGGGGGTATCTCCGGGGATCTCGAAGCAAAAATAAAACGTCTGATTAATTGTTTTGTACGATTCATCTTTGGGATCCCAAGAAACGTCTCCATCTCGCCTTTTTACGAAAAGTTAAAGTGGCTATACCCATCCAACCGTCGCAAATACCTCCTGGCATCATTTCTTTACCAAGTTATTAGATCTCGCCATCCTTCTTATACGCTCGAACTCCTTCCAGGCCTTCGAGAATTCATACAGGCCAAATCCTCAATTCATTCCCGCAATACCCGGTCCAGGCCTTCAGATATATGTATACTGGCCCACCGAACGTCAGCATTCGAAAGATCTTTCATATTCAGGTACTCATCCGTATGGAATTCTATTCCCCCTTTTATTCGTCATTCCAACACCCTCCCTACCTTCAAATCCCGCCTGTACAATCACTTCCTATCAATCCAGTTTCCCGAAAAATTGTAAACTTGTAAAAACTTCCAATTCGGAATCCAAATTTTTAAACTTTAATTATTTTTCAATTTAAGCTCTGTTCATTTTATTTATAGTTATGTATATACGAGCACATTTAAGTAGTGCAATGCCAGTTATGTTTGCCAATTATTTTTATGTATTATTATGTTTGATTTTAGCACAAGAAGTTTTCTTTATAATTTATGTTTATATTATTCTTCCAATTTGTTTTATTTTAATCTTGATCTAAGGCTCTTAAGCCCATAAAATGTATAATATAATTTTGTTCCGAAGGGACTTGTCCCGGAACAATCTAATAAAGAATTTATTTATTTATTTATGAATAGTCATTGTGATAACTCGTTATAAATAGTCATTGTAATTTAAAAAATATTTACAAAGTTAATACCAAAAGTGGTCCTTAAAGAAAGAGGTTGCGTTTGACCACCTGGCCCTGTGGACAAAGGTTCTTGCAATAGGTACTCAAAGTTAAGCAATGTGGAGCATGGTTAGTACTTGGATGGGTTACAGCTCAATTTGAATTACAATGATTACTCAATGAAACCAACGAGCCATACCCCCCTTCTAGGTAAGTGAAGCCCATCAGTCTACTGGAGGCGACTCATGCTGACTTGGTGTGTAGGAGTGATAACTCTATCCTGTGCATCCTACCGAGAATCATGGTGTAGGTTTTACAGGATGTCAGTAGCCGCTATCAGAGGTCTGGTCATTGGACGGTCTGCTTCGGTGGAAGAAACATAGGTCCTTGTGGCCTGCTGACTCTGAGCAGCCATAGTTCATAGTTAGGGGACCTAGTTGTCACCATCCTTGAACCCGAAATAGCGGACACCATTGGTGGCAGGGACAGTGGGCTATGGGCATCTAGCCGAGGATCATGTTATATGATGGATCATCTCTTAATAGATTTTTGTCAATTGATGTTGAATCCCAAGCTTTGGATTTTACTATAGACAGTTTTCTTTAGGATTTTCCATATGACTTAGGATCGTGGGCTTGTGATAGGGAATTATAGAAAAACTGTGTCTTGGAAAGCCATAATGACTTAAAAAGGGAATAATCTTCATAGGAACGAGTGCGTCGGAAAAGACTCTTTGATTCCAGGATATATACAGGGTGCATGAGGATGTCTAAAAGTGAAGTATTGAGGGGAGCAGGTTGATTTTGGAAAGTAATCATGAATGAATATAGCACAAGATGGGATATTAGATTTAAGCTAGGTTTCCATGAAAGCAATGATCTGGATAGATGTTGTGGAGGGAATAGTCTAGGAACTCATCCTAGTGGGCTGGAAGATATTGGGAATCAACAAGTAAATTAATTAATGAACATGCTTGTGACTACAATGTTTGAGTAACATCTACGCTGGCCAAGGAGGTTCTAGGCTGTTCTCCTTATGACTATATATAAGGAGTGATGGACTGGAGAGTTAGTCTTGTTCTGAAGATCAAGTCATAAGATTATTTCTGTGTTAAGAAGTGATAATTTTTTAACCTGTGTAATTATTTTTGTTATCATAATTTGTGGGGCATTGAAAATTGTAATTTTTTTTCTTTGAATCAAAATTGTTAATCCACATAAGTGTTACAATAATCACAGGTCTCTAAAATATAGTGAAAATAAGTAATAAGAGTGACAGTCGCAGATATGTCATCGGAATGCCTTGGCGTAATCCTCCTTAGTGATTGTCACCACTGGACATCCAACTCCTAGCCAACTCCTAGACCCTACCCCTACCCCAGGCAAACAGGCGGCCTTCTTTTGTTGTCTGCTGACACATTCTCGCTGATAAATATCCTTTCCTCATTCTCCCAGCAGAGGTGCCTGTTTCTAAAGTCACTGTTTGCCTTTCGGAGTTGGATAAACACGTCTCGGATGGACTGTCATACAAAGCACACGACGATGACAGGCAGACGGCTTCTTTCTCTGTACCAGGCCGAGGTCATCAGCCGTGAGCTTAACTCCTAGAGGAAGCTCCGACTGAGCAGACAATGCCTTCGAGCGTTTCGTCAGATTTTTGGGGTAATCCTCAAATTTAAAGAGAGTTAGATAGATGGGCCTGCTCCACATGGTTTAGTTTAACCTCTATTATAATTTTTCTATTACTTCATCCTGTTTTTGTTTTTTTGTACCGTTCCTTCACTCATTTCAGGTTTTCAGAGTTATCAAACATTATATCCTCCTGTCTGTTCATTATATATTTTATCACATCTGACATTTTGTCGATTTTGGTTAAAATTGCAATAACATTTTCCTACATATTTTAGTTGGGGTAATGTGGTACTCAATGCTCGGAGTCGAGCAGCTTGTAAAGAGCCACTGTTTTTTTGTGCGATCTCGGGTTCCATTAGATTACAGTATTTCCCATAATATAGAATTTTGATTGAGCGTATGCTATGGAAAGTTTATCTTCTCTCATTATGATGGCTTTAAACAGAGTAATCAAGAAGGAATTGAGTTGAATGCATCACAGTAACCAGAGTGGTGGGGACTGGAGCCTTCTTATCTCTTCAGATACCAAACAGCCGACCACTATACTTTAATTATTCCATATAATATATTTTAATACAATTTTGTACTACAAGTTCAATAATAGAAACCGTTTAATATTGGGTACACTATGTATAAAAAGAAGCTATGAGTACCCACTCTATTCAACAATATGGAGATGAAGCTGTAATAGAAAAATAACAAAGTGAAAAACGTGAGGACGAAGCCATCGTATTGAAGGCTTGGAGCCAGATTGACCAATCATACATATACTGCATAAGGCGTTTTTCTTTTTGTCAAAGTTCGTTGAAGAGGATTAAATGCATAAACCAATGATCCGAGAATACATAGTAAGGTTCTTATGTTTTCGGCCTGTCCTACATGCTGAGAAGGACTTTCTCCATACCCATCGCCCACACTTCCTCAGTCTTATCAGTCAGTATCCAGCCTTGAAGAAACTCCCCTTCAATTTTTACAATGTTTAAGCTCGAGTACATTGCAGTTTTTAATTTCTTTTGTAAAGAGGGTCTTAATCCTGTGAAAATTAAAGAGTACCTGGATGGTGATGGGCAGTCCTCCCCATGTACTCCACAGTGAAAATATAGGCAAAATTATTTAAGTTAGGGAGAAAAAGTCTAAAGATGACCGACGTCCCAGTCACCCAATGGAATCTCTCACTTCTGAAACAATCCACTTGTGGAATCTGAATTGGTGTCTAACCAGCGACTGAAAACCAAGGAAATAGCAGTAAGGTTGGGGCTTTCAAAAATACGTGTTCCGAGGATCATCAAGGAACATTTGCATATAAGCAAGGTTAGCAAGATGGGTTCCAAAAAATCTTTCAGCTGCTCAAAAAGAGGAATGAGTTCACTGCTGCAAATTTTTTCGGGGGTTTAATGCTGACACAAAAGATTTTTTGGACACAACTGTAACTGAGGACAAGACAATGGTCTATCTATATTAAGACCCAATCAGCAAAAGGAAGTCCATGGAATGGAGAAGACCAGGATAAGCACCTCCTTTAAAAAAGTCACGCAGTCAACAAAAATGATAATGGCCACAATTTTTTTGAGAATGTAAAGGTGATACTAATTGATTTTAAAGGAAGGAATACCACAATGAATGGCAAGTGTTATGCATCCCTACTTCACTGGTTGCGAGATGCCATTAAAGGGAAGAGTTAAGCAGAGGTGTCCAGTTCTTTCACGACAATGCCCCTGTTCCCATAGCATTGCTTCCTAGGCCACTGTGATGGACTGTGGATTTCATGAAATCTCATCCATCCTATAGCCCTGATTTGGCCCCTAGGGAATTCTTTTCTCAAAGTTAAAATCTGACCTTCGTGGGAGGCAAGTGACACCGATGAAGAGCTCCAAGCAGTGGTATAAGGACATTTTTTTAACAAAGCAGAAAATTAATTTTTTACTTTCACTTACCTATATATGAAATATATAGTAAGGGAAAGTATTGCGATCGATAAAGAAAACTGTGTCTTATAGGTGAATGGAAATATAAAACAAATCTGAATTCTGACCAAATCTAATTTTATTTATTTAGTGAAATCATTAATACCCTTTTTTATTAGACTATATAAATCTATTTAATAATATAAATAGACTATCTAATGGATGCTGGCTGACATGGGAACCTATATCATCTACTTCAATAATTGGATTGCCACTCAATATTACAATAAGTACTGCAGGTATATTAAATTACAGCTTATCTGGTGAATGGCATGCAACTGAGGTGGGCCCTCTAAGTATCAATCTACTCAATCTTCAATGTGCCAGATCTGAACTCCCCTCTCTAAGAACTGCACGCATCATCTTCTCTCCCAGCACTCTTCAGACCTCCACGCAGAGTTGGGCACAATCCGAGTAAAAAAGTACAAGTTACAGATACAAGATATAAGTTACAGATACTTTTGTATCTGTATATATTTTTCTTTTTTCCATGCCTCTTCGATGACCTTCCATGTGTGACTTACACAATGTCTCCATGTTTCGGGTGATATGTTTTCTATTGCCGCTTTTGTCAATTCTTCTACCTCATTAATGGAAAATGTTGAGTTCCTTTTTGCAACATATTCTATCACCTGTGCCCGTATAAGTTTGATTGCATTAAACTCGCAGTGATATGGTGGAAGTCTGATAACAGTGTGGCCCTTTGATTTCGCGATTTCCTCCAACACATATTTTTTCTCCCGTAGCTTGTGCAAGGAAACTAAATCTAGCAGTTCTCCTTTGAGCATTGTAGTACACAACTGTACGTTATTTTCTGTCAGCCAGTGTAGAATATCTTGTTTCTTCCATGCTGTTTTCGGTTTTCTAGAAAGCAAAACCGAATGATATGGGGCATTTCATATAACTATTACAGAATTTGCAGGGATATTTTCTAACATATTGGTAAACCAATTTTTAAATACTCGAGCGTTCATTTCTTCGTGGTAATCGCCTTTTTTCTTGGAATGAAATAGGTAGGTATTGGGAACGAACCCTTCTGCGCTACCTGCATGAGCTGAAATTAGACGGCTACCTTTTCCCACTGACATCTTCCTGCTTGAACTCAATATCATCACTCCACGACTTAGAAACTGAGTGTCCAGCGTTTACCCACGTCTCATCAATAAAAATAACTTTTTGAATGTCACACTGCCGAATCTTTCCTAAAAATAAACATCTGGCAGCAACAATATCTCCACGTTCCATTAAATATTTCCTGTTATTTATTTTCCTCCACTTAAAGTTAATTTTCTGTAACATCACAGAGAGGCTTGTCTTTCCACCATCGAAGATACTATCTGCTTTAAGTGAAGTCAATGTAATAACGATTTTTTATCGCAACTTCGTCGAAAGAGTCGATACCTGATTTTGGACTTTTACGAACTCTGCATTTTCCTGGAGTCGTGATAGGCTCTCCAGAGCGGTGTTCCTTCAAGATTCTACTTACTGTATTTCGCCCAATTAATAAAGCATCTGCAACTCGTTCTACAGTCTTTGCTACAGATTTCAAAGGCCCGTTATTGTGTGAAGGCGGTGAACAAACATGCAGCACAAAATGTTTTTTCTTTTCTTTTCTGTTTTCTTCTTTTCTTTTTTGTTTTTTCTTTTTTCTATCTGCTCACGACTTGAACATGAAGCTTCTGCCATATTTTTTCCGAAATAAACGTTATAAATGCAAAAATTATATTAAAACAAAAGAACTATCGCGTAGGACGTCTGAGTTATAACTGAGAAGAGGGTGAGTAGCGGGGGAAAGTAGGTTAGTTGGCCACGCCCACGGTAGCTATGTGGGGGTAAATCCAAGACCCAAGATTCGCTGGCCCAGGTATAACTCATTCCACAACTTTAAATTTACGGAATATTTCGAAATGTGGATCTCGTTGTATGATAATGGTGGCTTATTATTATTATTTATTTTTTTTTTTTGATGTAGGGGGGAGCAGGACTTTTTAGAGAACTGTAACTTCTCAATTTTTTTTTAAGAGGGTCAATATCAATCATATTAATGCAGTCGTAGATTTTGAAAAAGAATTCTATTAAAAATTTTAAAAGGTGTGCTGCGGTTACCTCCCCAAAAATTTAAACTTATGGATATCTTTCAAATGAAGGTCTATTGCTTTGTAAGAGAGATTATAAGTTTTTTATAGCATTTCCAAGTCAAATTCAACCTTTTCCAAATGAAATTCAACCACTTCTTCATGTTCGCCCAGTCTAACCCCTTACCTAAACATATTATATCATGTACAGGTATCCATTAACATTAATATTTATTTTAAAGTTCCAGTGAGGGGGGTGGGGCGCTAAAATATTGAAAATGGTTACATTTTCAGATTTCTTTCGAACGGGGGTCCAATTTTAAGTTATAGGGGATGTCGTTTTTGAAAAAAATATTCATTTTGGATTTTAGCGGAGGGGGGGGGCATTAGAAAATAGTTAGATTTTCCGATTTCTTTGACATGGGAATCCAATATTATGTTAGCGGGGACATTGTTTTTGAAAAAAATATTTATTTTGTATTTCAATAACGGTGGAGAGTGGGGGCGCATTATAAAAAAATCTGGTGCGTGCGCGCAACACACAACTTTCACTTACCAACTTACTTAGAATAGAAATTGACGTGTTTTGCTAAACATCATTTCCCAAAATCACACATTTTTCTACATTCATATCTTGTTTTTGTTAATCGTTAAAGCCGTTTTTGAGTAAATAAAAAAAACCCCGTGAAAATGATACAAAATTTATTAAGTAAAGTCCCCCCTCCCGTAGATCAATTTTGATGAAATTTTTACAGTCATATCTCGTGCATATAAATACATCAAATACCAAGTTTGATCAAAATCGTTAAAACCGTTTTTGAGTAAATAAAAAAAACACGTGAAAATGATACAAAATTTATTAAGTAAAGTCCCCCCTCCGGTTGATCAATTGTGATGAAATGTTGGTTATCACATCTTTGGCATATAAATACATTAAATACCAAGTTTAATCAAAATCGTTAAAACCGTTTTTGAGTAAATAAAAAAAACATGTGAAAATGATACAAAATTTATTAAGTAAAGTTCCCCCTCCGGTTGATCAATTTTGATGAAATTTTTACAGTCATATTTCAGGCATATAAATAGATCAAATACTCAGTTTAATCAAAATCGTTAGAGCCGTTTTTGAGAAAATCGAAAAAAAAGGAAAAAGTTATTAAATAAAGTACCCCCTCCCTTTGAGCAATTTTGATGAAATTTTTGCTGTCACATCGCGGGCATATACCTACACTAAATACCCAATTTCAGGTTCCCACGGTTTATAGTTTTTGAGCTAGTCTGTTCACACACACACACACACACACACACACACACACACACACACACACACACACACACACACACACACACAGACCATTTCGCGGGACTTGGTTATTTTGACTAAGGGGAGCCCAAAACGTGTATTTTCGTTGAAAACCGGAAGTAGAAAATTTTCACGATCGCAATACTTCCACTTACTATATATTGCATATATAGGTAAGTGAAAGTAATAAAAAAAAAGAAACCGTGAAAAAAAAAACCGTGAAAATGATACAAAATTTATTAAGTAAAGTCCCCCCTCCCGTAGATCAATTTTGATGAAATTTTTACAGTCATATCTCGGGCATATATATACATCAAATACCAAGTTTGATCAAAATCGTTAAAACCGTTTTTGAGTAAATAAAAAAAAAACACGTGAAAATGATACAAAATTTATTAAGTAAAGTCCCCCCTCCGGTTGATCAATTGTGATGAAATGTTGGTTATCACATCTTTGGCATATAAATACATCAAATACCAAGTTTGATCAAAATCGTTAAAACCGTTTTTGAGTAAATAAAAAAAAACATGTGAAAATGATACAAAATTTATTAAGTAAAGTCCCCCCTGCGGTTGATCAATTTTGATGAAATTTTTACAGTCATATTTCAGGCATATAAATAGATCAAATACTCAGTTTAATCAAAATCGTTAGAGCCGTTTTTGAGAAAATCGAAAAAAACCTAAAAAGTTATTCAATAAAGTACCCCCTCCCTTTGAGCAAATTTGATGAAATTTTTGCTGTCACATCGCGGGCTTATACATACTCTAAATACCCAATTTCAGGTTCGCACGGTTTATAGTTTTTGAGCTAGTCTGTTCACACACACACACACACACACACACACACACACACACACACACACACACACACACACACACACACACACACACACACACACACACACACACACACACACACACACACACACAGACACACACACACACACACACAGACCATTTCGCGGGACTTGGTTATTTTGACTCAGGGGACCCCAAAACGTGTATTTCCATTGAAAAACGGAAGTCGAAAATTTTCACGATCGCAATACTTCCACTTACTATATATTTCATATATAGGTAAGTGAAAGTAAAAATTAGATTTTCGGAATTGTTTCACACACAGAGGTCTAATATTATGTTATCGAGCACGGTGTTCTTCAAAACAAATTTTCATTTCATTTTATTTCAGTGGTGGGGGGGGGGGGGGGCGCACTAATATTGATAATAAATACCTTTTCTGTTTTTTTTCACATCAGGGTCTAATATCATTTTATATAGGACAGTCTATACGAAAATAATATTTATTTTCATACTTTTTTTTATGAGAAATTCAAATATATCTCTATTCAAATATATATCTATTTGCAAAAGTATAGTCTTTTATAGTAGGGAGAAAGCAATACTTTGTGATCTGTATTTGCCGACTTATATGCGAAAAACTGAAAAAAATTCCAAAAATTTCACGGATTTTAGGCCACTATGTGCAAAATATGTTCACGTTTTAATTACTTTGTCTCCACAGGAGTTGGCGAATTATGAAATTAAGGAGCTCGTTTTAAACAGAATTTGATATTCTACAACTATTATAAGTAACATATTCAAATTGCAGGCTGTGGAACATGAGCGTAATTCATTTCTCCACTAAAATGGCAAATATTGCTGTTAATTGATAATCGGTTTTGGTGAAAAGACTTAACCGATTTTAATTTTAAGGAACTAATCCAACGCGAAATTTCATGCCCTTTTAATTTAAAGAGAACACATTTTTGTTTTCGAGTTATGAGCGAAAAATTGAAAAAAGTTCGAAAATTTCGATTTTGTTTGCCCTTAAAATCTGATGGCAACCGATGTGAGGTAGCAGACGTTCACATTTGTTGTCTATGAAATGATTACTTATAGCCTATAAAAAAAAGTTTTCTTCAAATCGGACACTTTTTTGGCCCTCAACTCCCGGACTAATTATGCAAGAAGTGGGCCCGGTGTGCTGCCCGGTGTGGCTGTGCAGTAAAATGCCGTACTCCCATGCCGGAGCGGGTTCGAGTCCCGCCCTAGGTGGTGCTTTTCTTTAGTAGGAGAAGTATCCCCAGTGCCATGGGTGTTAGTATGGGCAGTATAGGGCCAGTGAAGCCTTAAAGTCCCAAAAAAAAAAAAAAAAAAAAAAATTATGCAAGAAGATGATGATTAAATTTTAATCATGTAATTATTAATTTAGATATTACTTAATTTAGATAGTAACAATAAGAAGTAATAAAATAATGGTAACCTAATTCAACTGATGGTATGTTTACATGACATTGGTACATAAGAAATCTGATAATTATATAAAAGATAGTTAAATTAGAATAAGTAGCTGGTTAGAATAACAAAATAAAATCTGATATTTACCTTGTTAAGTCCACAGTAATGCACAGTCTGAGGGAAAAATTATGTGAAAGGAGGGAGAGGTTAGTTTGCCGACCAAAAAGTTTATTATGGGGAAGCCCAACCCTTTTGAAGTGTTAGGGTACACAACGACTAAGTGTAAAATTAAAATAAATAAGAAATTGTGAAACTAACAATATAGATAGTACAGTAAACAAATTGTTTATGTCTGGACTCCATAACAAAATAAAAGTGAGAGTACACACAAGGTAACAATGTATATAATAAAAGAAAAAAAGAATGTAAAAAAGAAGAGATATAATAATATAGAGGTACAACGATAATTGCGGATACCTATGAAATCTAAAACTAGGATTTGAAGAAGCGGAACATGTTAGAGTAAGTAACTGTACCAATTTGACAATTTAAAAAAAATATTATGTTACTGACACTGTTTACCAATATATTGATGTTAGGATAATATTTGTTATGAATTTAGTTAGGCCAATCCCACTAGAAAACTGGGAATACAATATCTTCATTTACGGTCTTTATAAAAAATTATTTCTAAGAAACTTCTAAAATGAACTAATATTGACAAATCAAAATGTAATGGAGATGAGAGATGGTCAACTGTTCTTCAATTACGATAGGTTAAATAATGGTCAGGATTTTCAGTTTACAATGATATTTATTATGGTAAGCCAACGTTTCGATCCAGCTTGTGGATCTTCATCAGGGCTAAAAGAAAACAAATATAGGAGTATCTATGCATGATGCTCATATATTTGTTTTCTTTTAGCCCTGATGAAGATCCACAAGCTGGATCGAAACGTTGGCTTACCATAATAAATATCATTGTAAACTGAAAATCCTGACCATTATTTAACCTATCAAAATGTAATGGTTTGGAAAGTTGACATTTATGGTTTTAAAGTTGACACATGCATTAATTTTTGATTTCCTATGATTTTGAATAGGTAATCAGGACTGCAATAAAATTTAATTATTTATAAACTAGTTAATTCACAATAGAAACCAAATAAAATGTCCACAATTTAATTATTTTATACACAAAAAGCTTAAATGAGACAAAAAAAAAAACCAAATAAAAAAAACCTATTTAAATGAAAAATGAGATCATGCAGATATGGATAATAAATAGATTTTAGTAATGGCCAGAAGTTTTTTTTTTTTATTGTTATGTTTGCACAAGTTTAGACTCTCCAATGATGAACTTCACTCTTCCATTGCTCTTTAAGCCAATTAAAGATGGCCACATTCATTGGTTAGATGAAATGTGTAGCATTTTGAAAGAGTGCGACTAATAGCAAGTATCACATGTTCTTTGCAGAATTAGGAAGTGGGGGGAGTCAGATAAGATGCGAGTTCCTTCAGGAATAGGATTATTGACAATGCAATTTTGCTCTAAATGACCCATGGATAGAACACACTAGCTATAAATTCATAAAATAAGACACCTGTCATCCAGCCAGACTCTGACTTCCATAAACCACCTCCAGATTTTTGTACAAAACGTCAACTATTGGAGCACTGTCAACTTATGGTACAGTTACCCTAGATGAAATTATTCGTTTATCTACTTCATAGATTATAGTATTATTTTTTCCCAGATGGAAGAAAATGGATTTTGAGAAGAGTCCTTTATCATGGTTAGGTACAGTAGCTAATACGGAGGGGTTCTCAAAATCAAAGGAATGGTTACGGGTAATGGCATGTTCTGCTAATTTAGATGTTAACGAATGACGCTTGCAAATAGATTAGGAGGCATGTATATTATTATTATCTTTATTATTACATAACTTCTTTTCTATGCATTTTTTTCCTTTTTTATATACATTGTTACCTTGTGTGTACTCTCAATTTTATCTTATTATTGAGTCCAGATATAAACAATTTGTATACTGTATCATCTATTGTATATTGTTAATTTTACAATTTCTTATTTATTTTAATTTTACACTTAGTCGTTGTGTACCCTAACACTTCGAAAGGATTGGGCTTCCCCGTAATAAACCTTTTGAAGTCGGCAAATTAACCTCTCCTACCTCTCACCTCATAATTTTTCCCTTAGTCTCTGCATTACTCAATACTCAAAAAGAAAAATATCAGTTTTTTTTTTTTTTTTTTTTTTTTTTTTTTTTTTTTTTTTTTTTATCATGCAAACCAACTACTCATTGAAATATTCATTTTTAATTTTAATATCTTTTATATAATTATATGATTTCTAAAATACCCATGTCATCCTAAAATACCATCAATTTGATTTGGTTTCTATTATTTTGTTACTTCTTGTTGTTACCAGCCTATGCGTATTTCCTATGCGACAATGACAAATATTCCTCGTCTAATCGTTAATAAGATAAAAAGTTTAATAAATGATTAAAATTTAAGAGAGTATAATTCTTTTTTCATATAATTTAATTTATTTAATTTTAATTTAATTAATTTTAGAAGTTACAATTTTCCTTTAAGGTGGACCCTCCCCCCAGAATATCGAAATTTTAAAATTATTACTATCTTCAAAATTTAGGCCAGTCTAAACATAATTATGCTTCTTTATTGTGAAGAAATATAAAACAATTTAATTTCCGTTTGAGAATTTTATTAATTTATTAATTAATTAAAAATATGAGTATTTTTAAGATTTATGATTTTAGAAATAATAATGGATCCATATTTCAAAAACATAAAATGTTGACGGCTTAATAATAATAAAAAAGTTTAATAATAAAATTTTAAATATTCCAAACCCCAGAAGAAAAGTATCCGAAACGTATCTAAGTACCAAAAGTACTCACGGCTACTCCGGTATCCGTTTTGGCGGATACGAGTACTACTTGAATCTGTAGCTAATGGATACGAGTACTACTTGTATCCGTAGGAAAAATCTTGGATGGATATGGATACTATCTATATCTGCTGTCATGAGTACCTTTCATAGTTACAGTATCCGGTATCTGTACCTGCGGATACAATTTGCCCAACTATGCCTCCATGGACTCCCTGGACTACTCGCACTTTCTGGACCAAAAGCAACTCCTCTTTTTCTAAAACATCCACCTAAATAGGTTGTCCCCCATTCTTTTCAGTCTTCCTCAGATTAATTGATCTATTTCAAAATTCCACTTCATGGCTCTTCTACCTTAAACTTTTATGTCCTCCCAGTGGTACCTTTATCCAGGTTGATGGTTCCCAATTTCTCTTAAGGCGGCATTTATTATTTACTATTATTCCTAGACTTCTTAATGCACCTATATCTATACCTACATTTAGGACCAACCAACCTTGCTTCTAAGATGGCGCTCATGACATCTTATCTCTAATTGAACCTCACTGCTTTTCCAGGTAGCATTGACCAGATGTGAGCCACATCTACGTCTAGTAGTTTATTTAATATTGGTTTAGATTATTAATAAAATTTAGTTGATTACACAATGGCATCCAAAATACATAGCAGCTAAATATATACTAAATAAAACAGAGATGTATGCCAAGAGAAAGAAAATAAACAAAATGACAGTTGTGAAACTAGAACTATTCAATCTACTCAGCTTGTGATAAAACTATGTACCCAGTCTTTGGCTTTGTCTCCTGAATGTAAAGCAGTGAAATAATTGACAATCAGTAAATCATTGACACCCACTTTATTTTGAAAAACTCTGCAGCATAAACACTGGATTTCACAATGAGATGACCAATGAGCTGCTTAAGTCGGACAAAAAACCTAAGCGTTGATTGAATGACTTATTCACCCTTTCTCGCCGCTTAGGCTATACAGGGTCCACTAGGCCAGGGGAGAGAGTGGGAGATTATGCTGATAATGAATTGAATATTAATCTTCAAAAAGAGAAGAAGACTAAAAAAGGGCTTTAAAAGAATGAAGGAAGGTTCTAAATTAAAGCTGATAATGAATGATGAACCTTGCTCTACTTTGTTTAATAGAACATCTTATTGGTGTAATGATCAAAATTTATTTTAAAAAAATGAATTTTTTTTACCCAAAATGCTATGTTTATATAAGTCAAATGGTGAAATTAAATGAGATGACTCATGCCTTGAATAACCCCTAATTGGTTGAAAAAATTTTTTTTAACAAGCACTCATAAGAACATTTGAATTCACAACTGAAAAATAATTTTAAAAAAAATTAAAGATTTAATGCCCTGGAGGTTCAGGTTTAATCTTTTTTCTTTAAAATTTGAAGTAGAAGTGCAAAAGGCTTTCTCCTCACCAGTATCAGGCTTTGATTCGAACTGTGTTGTTGCTTTGGAAATGTGTCTTGCAAGAGCACGTAACGATGATAGCATGGTAGGTGTAGATGAACTCTGCCTAGGAAACAATGTTCCATTCACTTGTGACAATTCTAAATCTGGAGTAAAAGGATTTGCACAAAAAAGAGCACGTATACTGACTGGACTACACCAAGGAATAACCACCTGAAACCAGAAAAACAAATTTTAAGTTAATTCATTGTTATTCCTAAGACATTTAAAAATAGTGAATCGCTAATTAAGGCTTTAAAATTTGTTTCTGTGATATACTCCTATTTATCATATTTATAAAAGGTTGTTCTGTAACGCAATACAATCTATTTCAAGGAACACAACAGCTGTCTGGCTTCTCTTATAAACCAAGGGCTACTTTTGATTATTATTATTATTATAGGTCTGCAATCAACAAGTGAGTCCTGACATTTTCTTAAACTACTATCCAAGCCTTCCTTTGCCCGTTTTTTGAGCCAAACATCTTATCTTGCTTATCTCTCATCACTACAACAAACATGTCCACCAGTCGGTCAAAAGCTTGACATTTGATAAATGGTTTTATTTTGCAACACCTGAACCTTATTTGTGTGCTTCTGACATGATCTGCTGAGTGAAGTCAACTGATTTAATTAATATCACTGAACAAGTCATCATTCACTCTTCCCTATCCTGGATGAGTCTCCACCATTTATAGCTCCCATTTTAATAACCATAACTGTATAAAAAAATTTGAAAGATAAAATGTAATTTTTAAGATTTATTATTGTTAAACAAATACAATTATTTATTGATAAGTATGGTGTGTATTATAGCAAAAATGTTAAAATAAAGCATTTCTCTCAATTTTTCTATATTATCTTTTTATCTTGTCCAAGTATGTACCTTTCTTGATTCTTACACCTCCAGGCTTACCATACAGTAACTTTTTAGGTGTTCTACATGCAGGAATATATCCCACGGCTCTATACACCCCTAGCTAAGCTTGTTCGTTCCGTTGAAGGCCACCAAATATTTTTTCAAGCCCATTCAATGTATTCACAAAACAAAATCAAATCAATCATGTTTTGGAGAAAGAAAATCAATAGTATCATGAAAAATATGAAACAGAGAAGCATAATTAGGAATAAAGAAGCAAGAATTTGAATGCTGAAGGAGGATACTCATGCAAGTTTTATTTCTGAGCTTGACTGAATGTTATAAATAAAGTGTTCATAACTATTTTCCCCACACTCAAGAGCCATGGAGCAGAAGAAAAGAAGAATCCCACCTCAATGGGATGAGGTTGAGGTAAAACGAAGGATTAGCCGAGGGATTAGGTCATTGTATACTTGATAAGAGCAAGGAGAGCGTTTTCTGTAAAACTATACTACTACTTATTTCTGCATATTGAACCCTCAACGCAAGATCAACACAACTCAAAAAAAATATTTTTTCATTTTATTTTTTGCCTCGATACTACTACAACTGGTCCACAGTTGGGAAACATATTTTAAAATATAACCTAAATTTAAGATATTTAATCATGTCTTTGTTGTTTGATCTGTCATTTATAAAATTTAAAAGCTCAAGTAACACATTTGAAAATATATTTTTCATAAAAACTAATACTAGCAGTGCATTATTAACACATTTTTAGTTGTGTTGGTAATAAATGAACCAAGAAGAGAGCATTTATTAATGCTTGTTGTAGTGGATCATCATTTTTATAAAATTGAAATGCTAAAGTAACACATTTGAAAATATGATGCAACTAATACTAGTTGTAGCTTGAAACAAAACAATATGAATTTGTTTGTTACATAGAAAAGATTTCGAGACTTTTTGTTGGAAAAGTTACCTAACTGCTCTAGTACATGTTCTAGATTTTATGAGAAACTTCTATGGCCTTCTAGAATGTTATATTTCAGACTAAATAGAAGAAGCAATGACTGGAGTCTTAGTCTTGTTCTGCACATCGAAGCATATGATTACTTTTATGTTACTGTACTGTTACTAGTAGTTAATTTTTGTAACGTTTTTTATAATTTCACCTTTTATTGTTTGTCTGACTTTGTGAATTTTAATTTTCTGCTAACAAAAACAATTTAAACCCACATAAGAGTTACAATTGCTTAATGATGAGCTAACCAACCTGTCTGGTGATATAAATGACAAGTTGGCCAGCCAGTCTGCTGAGATAAAGAAAAATTGACAAGCTGATTGGCTGAGCTTAATGATAAATTGACCACTTTGTCTGGTGACGTAAATAAACTTAATGAAAAGTTGACCAGCCAGACAGCTGAGCTTAATAAGAAGATAAATACCCTAAAGTCAAGCATGTCAGCTAAGATAAATGACAAGCTAACCATGTTGGGTGAGGTGAAAACATTGTTCGTTGATGGGACATGCAAGTGTCCGAGCCATGAACAATACCGAGAGTCAAAGAGCAGCAGTAGTCGGAGAACCGTAAAAAATTTAAAGATGCTGTTATAAAAGTTGCAAAGGCTTTAGAGTCTCGGAAAAGAAGACAGCCATGGTGTTGGAGCTTAGGGGAGCTTGGACTGCAAGAAGCAGCACCACACCGCTTCGAGCAAAGGCAGCCCCAGGGAAACTAAGACGGTCTGACTCCTGGAGAGCAACGTTGACCTGGAGACATCTTCAAGACCTTCCCACTGTAATGGTAGCCTCTTTGGGGCACAAAGCGGCTACCATAAGTCGATGGTTTCGTCAAAGATAAGAGATACACAATGTTGGAGGAAACCGGAGCCACGAAACCTGTTGGTTGTCACCCTACAGGTGGTGACAAAGGACCACTACAGGAGATGCAGCCAAAGTGTTCGGTATCCGAGGTAAAGATACAGTTAGGTTCAAAGTGTGTCTCGCAATCGGCTCTAGTGACTGACATAGAAGAAGACGTGATTTTCAGCATGGACATGATGAATTCAAGCTGTTTCCAACTAGACCTAAAATGACAAGATGTTAATGTCAGTGGGGAGGAGCTGTTCTAGCATATTTGAGAATTGGTCAGTTTAGAAGTCACCCTCGATGAAGATGTTGGACTACCTGCGATGTGTGAGACAATTGTAGTTGCTCGTTTTGACCCTACAACTCACATGAATTAGCCAGATCATCCTCTCTTACTGGAGCCTAGAAATTTGGATGTTTGAGGAACACCTTGAGGTCTTCAAGAGATCAACAGCGGCTAATGTGATGCTCAACGCCAGGAAATGTCTTATCTTATCCAGACAAAGGTCACCTATTTAGGTTATATCGTCAGTGAAGAAGGCGTAGTGGTCGACCAAGCAAAAATTCACTAAGTCCAGCAATGGTACACCCCTGCCAACAAACAGCAGCTTCGAAGTTTCCAAGTCCTTTGCGTACTGCTGTTACTTATGGAAGTTTGGGGACATAGCGAAGCCTTTAACCTAATTGACCGAAGAAGGTAGACCTTTTATTTGGAACGAGTGTCAAATATCCTTCGACACTTTGAAGCAATGGTTTACCTCAGCCCCAATATTGGTCTACCCAGTCACCAGAGACAAATTCATCCTGGATACAGAAGCCAGTGAGGAAGGTATAGGCTGGGTATTATCACAATTGCAGGAGGGCCAGGTATGGGATCTCAGTTATTTCAGCATGACGCTGTCAAAACCGGAGTATAATTAATGCTTAACTATGCGGGAACTCCTGGCCATTTTTAAGTCGGTGGAGTATTTCTACAAGTAGTTGTAAGGTTGTAGGTTTCCGACTTACCTTGCAAGCTTGAAGTGGCTTCAATTCATTTAAGAAACCATGAAGGCTAAGTCGCCAGATGGCTACAGAAGCTACAAGAGAATAATTTGAGACTGAACATCGATCCGAAGTGAGGCATCGCAACGCCCTAACTGCTCCCAATGTAGCCGAATCGAACAAAAGGAGGCAAACCTTTGCAACCATGGAGTAGTTAGCAAAGAATTGACACAAATGCAGGATCAACAAGGAAATGATACTTGACAAAGATACAAGAATGGAAAGTGGCCAACCGCCCCCCCCCCCCCGATCTAATAGGAGATAGCACCATTCTCACCCATTTTTAAGGCATACTAGGCACATTGGACCTCCTGGAATAACCCTCATAATGGAAGATGGCTTGCTCAGGAGAACGTTGACGGCAGCCTATCCAGGAAGCACCTTCTGATACCTAGGGCTTGCATAGTTGATATTTGGTCAGCTTCATAATAAAGTATCAGGAGGACACTTGGGTGTGACAAAAACACTCCAGAACGTACGTGAAAGGTTCTACTGGGTGAACAGCTCTGACAACTTAAAGGATCGGTGTAAATGTAATACCTCCTTTGCAATGCATCAGCTCGCAAACACCGAGCAGGGATGCAGCATTATACTGCCAGGAGTCCCTTTGCGAGAGTAGCTATGGACAAATTATCACCTTTCCCAGAAATCAATACTGGAAATAAGTATGTTTTTATCATTGTGGACAATTTTTCCAAGTGGATGGAAGCATACGCGGTCCCAAACTAAGAGGCTGATATCTTGGCTGACTTTCTGGCAGATTTTTAAGCTTAAATAAAAACACTAGAAGTGTAATTATTTCTGATATAGGTTATTTGGAGTAATGTTAGTTTTCCACTGAAGATGGAACATGGTGCAGCTGTAGCTCAGAAGTCAATGACACTATGAAGGATTCTATTGGAAAATGAAGCAAGCAGAAAAGTGCTAGAAATCAATGATAAGTGAAACAAGATAATGGTTCTCAAATAAAGTAACAAGCCCAACCCTTAACGTTACATAATGGGAAGACCAAGTTTTGATGCAGTGAGCAGCTTCCAGTACCTTGGCTCCTCGATAAATCAACATTAGGATGAAAAAGAAATCAAGAAGATCTTATAGATAAAAATCCGACATTAGAAAACAATTCGAAGAAACAAATAGGTTTGAGGCTTTAGAATCTTTTGAAGAGTCTTCAGAAGAATATTCTGGCATATAAAACCCTTAGCCTTTGCTCATCCCTCTATGTTAACGAACATGTTTCACACCCTTAAAGGACCGTATGAAGAATAATAGTTTTGTAAATCCTAATTTTTAAGTGTCGGGACAGAAGGCATGAGCTTAGTGATTTCGCTACTGAACAGTAGCAAGCATTTACGGCTTTTAATCTTGGCTTGGTTTCCTCGTCAATTTAATTGTATCTAATTATCAAACCCCCTAAATATCTAATTTCTCTATGTGTTCAAATGTATTGCCCTCTACTTCAATATCGCCAAAATCGTCACCGTGTCTACAGCTAACCATATATTTTGTCTTTTCCGTATTTATTTCTAGCCCTACTTCTTTAACAGCTTTCATCCATAGTTTTATATTTAGTTCTATTGTTTCCATGCCATCGTCAAGCAAAACCAAATCATTGGCATAACCGAGAACAGATATATTTCCACCCAGATTAAAACCCTTTCCGGTACTTATCACCTCCCTAATGACATATTCTAGGGCTAAATAAACAAAACAGGAGATCGAATCCTCTTGTTTCAAACCAGAGCGAACCTCAAACCTCAGAAAAATAGTTACCGACTCTAACTTTATTGAATATTTCGGTCATGCACAAAATAACTAGGTTTACTAACTTTTTTGGTATTCCCTGCTTGATAAGAATGTTATACAACTTTTGGCGGTTAATCGAGTCATATGCCTTTTTGAAATCGATAAAAAGCTGATGTACTATTTCATTATATTCTAATTTTTCTCTAATATTTGACGGAGAGAGAATACTTGGTCTACGGTTGATCGGTTTTGCCTGAAACCACATTGATATTCTCCGATAATTTCCTCGGTGTATTCAGTGATTCGACTAGTTAGGATTAACATAAATATTTTATAGCAAACCGGAAGGAGTGAGATTCCGGGATACTTATTGCAATCTGTTTTTGATCTCTTTTTGTGAATCGGAATGAAAATAGATTCTTTCCACTCTTCAGGTATCATTTCTCGTTCTCAGATATTTTTAACCAAAAGAAGTATTTTTGTTTTACTACTACAAATTACTATTTGTTACATTAAAAACAAAATTAATTGGTTTTAAATAAATAAAATAATTGCAACAAATAAAAAAAAAAAAAAAAATGGTAGCTCAGTGGAGACAGGCGGGTTCCTAAATGACTAATCAAAGGAATCAAAATAAAAAAATTATTTTAATTTAATATGTGAAAAAAAAGAAAAAAGAAATGAAAAATATTATCTTAAAAGCTCGGAGAGGCCTGTACATAGAATTCAATTTGCAATTTACACTTATGAACTACTTAATGGTGAATTAAAAAACAGAACAAAAGAAATTAAACTCAAATAAAAGCAACTTCCTAGTTCAGTCAGGATATCATACAGTTTATTGCCATCTATAGAATCATAATTTTTATATTATAATTAATTATAATTATAATTTTTTCTCTAGTACTTGAGAGAGAGAGAATATTTGGTTTACAGTTGAGCGATTCCGTCTGAAACCACATTGATAGTCCTCGACATATTCAGTGATTCGACTTGTCAGGATTAACCTACATATTTTATAACAGACGAAGTAGTGAGATCCCAAAATAATTATTACTAATCAAAAATTAGGAATATTATCAGTCCACACTACTTTATAAGATACTAGGCTAGGGTGCCCGGCTTCGCTCCGGTAGTTGAGTGGTAGCTTTAATAACAGAAAAACTTTAAAATTAGAGGAAATATAAAACAAAATTAGCACCTTCGTGAAACTTCGGTTTTAACTTGGTATTATTAAGATTCGAGATCTGCAGAGTCCGCCCAAATACGGAACCCTATATACTTTATGGGGGGCTGAAAATGGTAAATGAAAAATTAATTTCGCTGCAACTTTGAATTCGGAATCCTATAAGCCCATTCAATGCAGTCAACAGATAATAAGTTATTATATTATAGTTCTGAATATAAAAATCTGATATCTCAATTAAAAAAATTATATTTCGAGTACGTCTTAGGCCCCGACTACTGGGGTCCTCAACCCTCTGCCCCTCTCAATGCTGCAGTTAGTCTGTTATAACTTTCAGTCTACAGACTGCATTGCCAAGTGAATTTTCCATTTGATTTCGTGATGTAAAAACTTTATATTACTGTACATAACTGCATTTTACCTTTCACGACCATATTAAGTAAAAAATTGATTCAAAAGATTACTTCCCTGGTCGGACAATCTGGCTATTAACTTCCAATTGATCATTTGTCTATGATAGTAATTATTGAGTGAATGATGTATATATGAAGTTTTTAACAAATTAAAACCTGTCCATTGATTCGTAATATTTGTTAACTTTCTTGTAGGTTTTGTGATTATCTTGTTACATTTTACTCATATTTAGCTCAAGATTTTTGAAATAATAGTTACATAGATATCAGAACCATATTTAACAGAGATATCCGCAATCAAATTATTTATGATTAATCGACTAATACTCGTATATATCTGTACATCGCACGTCGCAGAAACCAATTATTTTCGCTTAATTTTTTAGTAATTTAAAAATAACAGCTGAAAAATATATAACCATTATAAGTTGAATGAATGGACAATAAACATTGAGTGAAACGCACCTAGTGCTTCACACACCTGCAGCTCGAACTAAATTTTTCATTCATAACCCGAAAAGATAGGCTATTACATAGTGCGAGAGGCTTAAAATTCTCGTACTTTTCTCTTTAATTTTATACCCTAAACATAGGGTGGCCTAAGATCCACTCTTCTTATGGCTGGTGGCTGTGCTGGCTGGCCCTTCAGCAATGGCTGCCCAATTTCTACTGTCTGATTACCCACCTGGCCACCAGGGGGCATTGTGCATAATACAGTATTTTAAAATATTATTTTTATCCCTAATACCAGTCATAACTGGTCCTCAATGTTTACATGATGAATTTATGCCTTTGTGCAAATTTCATTATTTTCTATTCTATTATTTTCTATTTCTATGATTTTCTTTAACCGACTTCGAACGAAAAAGGAGGTTACTCAATTCGATAGGTATGTGACTTTTTTTTTTTTTTTTTTTTTTTTTTTTTTCTATGTATGTTCACCGATTACTCAGAGATGGGTGGACCAATTGGAATGAAACCTTTTGCATCTTGTAGAGTATTTTCCCAAGGTGGTCCCATTTAAACCTTTTTGGGGTTCCTAATTTATTTAAGAAGTTATCGGGAAAAAACATGAAAATAATTATTTAATTATCGCTCAAATTGTTTAATTATTGGAAAAACATATGGCATATATAACATAAGGTATGCTCCAACAAGCTATTAAAACTAATTGATAACTAACAAATCCAAATATTGTATTACTGCTGGATGAATCAAATGGGAAAACCAACCAATCAAATTCAGAATCAAAAGAGTGGGGGGAGAACATTTGCAGTCTGTTAGTTATCGATGTGTTTTACGTGCTTGTTGGAACAAACCTATACATAACCTTAACTATTTTTTCAACATTAGATTTAAATGAAGATATAAATATTAGCAGAATATAATATCGCTGTCGTTTTCTGTAGCGATATTAGCATAAATAATAGATAGATGTATATTCACCGATAACAATAAACCTTCTTAATTTAGATCTAATCAACGGTTGGACACCATAATCATAAGACAACAAAATTCGTGGAATTCCAAGAAAGACTGAGTATTTAATCGGTAATCGTTTTAAAGCAGAATTTAAGACTTCTTCAAGTTCCCGAAGGATCGTTTAAATTTAAAATCGTAGTAGCTATTATTGATTTAAATTAGATTTTGATTTCTATCTTTTATTGACTATGCACATTAAAAAAGAATACAATAATTCCTGGAAAAGCTCATTTTCAGTTGACTTAATAAAGGATTCAGATACCTCTGTCTTCTTCCGGATACACTCGGTTACTGTTGAATATCTTGCCGGAGGTCTTGTGCCGATCCTTTAAGGGTGACACTTCTGTTATGTTATCCGGATAACTAGTATCGGGTTTTAAATTTGTTTCTACAACTATCGAGGCTTTTGCTGGTGTTCATCCATCAATAAAAACTACAAAATAAAAGTTGATAACTACCCGAAAACAACCTCATTGTATGAAAGTCCCCTCAGCAAAAATTTGGCAGTCATGGAAATGATTGTTAACAATGATGATAAATGCTACGCCTCTAGAATTGAAGCAACATTGTTTAGCAATTTATTTTCTGAATAATGTTTTATTACGAAGGATATAATTCATAGTACTTCGGTACTAAATTTAGTCAAAAATTCATCGAAAGGAATTACGAACATAATTGAATCAACCTTTGGAATTAAGTCAGTAGTCTAATACGGAGAATAATAATATCCTTCGTAATAATAAATTAACCATATGTGAGTCCCAAACCATGTTGCTTCTATCCTAGCGGGGCAGTCTTTTTGATATCGATAAATTTTATGGTTGCCCCTTTTTTTGGCAGGGACTTCTATCCAATGAAGTCGTGTATAATATCGCCATGGTTTTCAGAAGGATATTCAAGCAATCAAAATTTAAAAATTACTTTCAAATTTACTATAGGTCATATTAGCATCCTCATCGATTCTCTATTAACGATATCATGTCTAAAACCGGCCAAAATCTCGACTGTTCAGTGACTTATCTACTTCATCTTGGAATGGCCGGATTTATGTATTTATCTGTATTTAACTCAACACATCTCGGAACACTGATTCTCTACGTAAATGACAAGTACTGACGACATTTAGCAAAGGAAAAATATTGTCATTGTGGAAAAACATTTTATGTATTCCCTTCCCAAATGAACATTGATCTTTAAAAAAAAAAAAAAAATCCATTTATAATCATAAAAAGTAGTGTGTTGAAAGTTGTTTAATACACGCACCGCTTTCCCACTTTCTGTGTGTATTCATAAAATTGAAAAGGTAAAGTGTATTTCATAATAATTTTATACAATTATTGTATAATAAAAAGACCTGGGAAAGACAAACGTGGTAGAGCGTAAAAAGATTTCGAAATTTTTAAACCAACGTTTATTTTATCAACGACCAATTACCAACGAAATTTTTAAACCAACGTACGGTTTTCTACATTTGTTATCTTCTCCAACTAAAAATTGTGAAATAAAAAACATTTTATAAAAAAATATTAAACCGACTTCGAAACCTACCTAGGAACCAGTAAAAATAAATTGACTGAAAAGTATGAAATAATTACCTTCTGATTTTTATGAATACACAGCAAAATTGAAAATGGTATAAAAAGTGGAAAAGTGCAATAAGACGAATAATTTTATTTTGATTTGTACAAATACACACTAATTGTTAATAAAAATTATTAAATTAAAATATTAATAATATGTTCAATACAACACAATCTTTTCGGAGGCGGCGCAAAATAGAAATGAAATGTTACTGATACAATCCCATTAGTAGTCATTGAAAGTAATAGATAGGAAGAAAAGATCCATTTAGAAGATTTTCATAATGTCTAGTGTTAAATATTTTAAATTTTACATATGGCATATATAACATAAGGTATGCTCCAACAAGCTATTAAAACTAATTGATAACTAACAAATCCAAATATTGTACTACTGCTGGATGAATCAAATGGGAAAACCAACCAATCAAATTCAGAATCAAAAGAGTGGGGGGAGAACATTTGCAGTCTGTTAGTTATCGATGTGTTTTACGTGCTTGTTGGAACAAACCTATACATAACCTTAACTATTTTTTCAACATTAGATTTAAATGAAGATATAAATATTAGCAGAATATAATATCGCTGTCGTTTTCTGTAGCGATATTAGCATAAATAATAGATAGATGTATATTCACCGATAACAATAAACCTTCTTAATTTAGATCTAATCAACGGTTGGACACCATAATCATAAGACAACAAAATTCGTGGAATTCCAAGAAAGACTGAGTATTTAATCGGTAATCGTTTTAAAGCAGAATTTAAGACTTCTTCAAGTTCCCGAAGGATCGTTTAAATTTAAAATCGTAGTAGCTATTATTGATTTAAATTAGATTTTGATTTCTATCTTTTATTGACTATGCACATTAAAAAAGAATACAATAATTCCTGGAAAAGCTCATTTTCAGTTGACTTAATAAAGGATTCAGATACCTCTGTCTTCTTCCGGATACACTCGGTTACTGTTGAATATCTTGCCGGAGGTCTTGTGCCGATCCTTTAAGGGTGACACTTCTGTTATGTTATCCGGATAACTAGTATCGGGTTTTAAATTTGTTTCTACAACTATCGAGGCTTTTGCTGGTGTTCATCCATCAATAAAAACTACAAAATAAAAGTTGATAACTACCCGAAAACAACCTCATTGTATGAAAGTCCCCTCAGCAAAAATATGTTCAATACAACACAATCTTTTCGGAGGCGGCGCAAAATTTAAAATATTTAACACTAGACATTATGAAAATCTTCTAAATGGATCTTTTCTTCCTATCTATTACTTTCAATGACTATTAATGGGATTGTATCAGTAACATTTCATTTCTATTTTGCGCCGCCTCCGAAAAGATTGTGTTCCTAGGTTTCGAAGTCGGTTTAATATTTTTTTATAAAATGTTTTTTATTTCACAATTTTTAGTTGGAGAAGATAACAAATGTAGAAAACCGTACGTTGGTTTAAAAATTTCGTTGGTAATTGGTCGTTGATAAAATAAACGTTGGTTTAAAAATTTCGAAATCTTTTTACGCTCTACCACGTTTGTCTTTCCCAGGTCTTTTTATTATACAATAATTGTATAAAATTATTATGAAATACACTTTACCTTTTCAATTTTATGAATACACACAGAAAGTGGGAAAGCGGTGCGTGTATTAAACAACTTTCAACACACTACTTTTTATGATTATAAATGGATTTTTTTTTTTTTTTTAAAGATCAATGTTCATTTGGGAAGGGAATACATAAAATGTTTTTCCACAATGACAATATTTTTCCTTTGCTAAATGTCGTCAGTACTTGTCATTTACGTAGAGAATCAGTGTTCCGAGATGTGTTGAGTTAAATACAGATAAATACATAAATCCGGCCATTCCAAGATGAAGTAGATAAGTCACTGAACAGTCGAGATTTTGGCCGGTTTTAGACATGATATCGTTAATAGAGAATCGATGAGGATGCTAATATGACCTATAGTAAATTTGAAAGTAATTTTTAAATTTTGATTGCTTGAATATCCTTCTGAAAACCATGGCGATATTATACACGACTTCATTGGATAGAAGTCCCTGCCAAAAAAAGGGGCAACCATAAAATTTATCGATATCAAAAAGACTGCCCCGCTAGGATAGAAGCAACATGGTTTGGGACTCACATATGGTTAATTTATTATTACGAAGGATATTATTATTCTCCGTATTAGACTACTGACTTAATTCCAAAGGTTGATTCAATTATGTTCGTAATTCCTTTCGATGAATTTTTGACTAAATTTAGTACCGAAGTACTATGAATTATATCCTTCGTAATAAAACATTATTCAGAAAATAAATTGCTAAACAATGTTGCTTCAATTCTAGAGGCGTAGCATTTATCATCATTGTTAACAATCATTTCCATGACTGCCAAATTTTTGCTGAGGGGACTTTCATACAATGAGGTTGTTTTCGGGTAGTTATCAACTTTTATTTTGTAGTTTTTATTGATGGATGAACACCAGCAAAAGCCTCGATAGTTGTAGAAACAAATTTAAAACCCGATACTAGTTATCCGGATAACATAACAGAAGTGTCACCCTTAAAGGATCGGCACAAGACCTCCGGCAAGATATTCAACAGTAACCGAGTGTATCCGGAAGAAGACAGAGGTATCTGAATCCTTTATTAAGTCAACTGAAAATGAGCTTTTCCAGGAATTATTGTATTCTTTTTTAATGTGCATAGTCAATAAAAGATAGAAATCAAAATCTAATTTAAATCAATAATAGCTACTACGATTTTAAATTTAAACGATCCTTCGGGAACTTGAAGAAGTCTTAAATTCTGCTTTAAAACGATTACCGATTAAATACTCAGTCTTTCTTGGAATTCCACGAATTTTGTTGTCTTATGATTATGGTGTCCAACCGTTGATTAGATCTAAATTAAGAAGGTTTATTGTTATCGGTGAATATACATCTATCTATTATTTATGCTAATATCGCTACAGAAAACGACAGCGATATTATATTCTGCTAATATTTATATCTTCATTTAAATCTAATGTTGAAAAAATAGTTAAGGTTATGTATAGGTTTGTTCCAACAAGCACGTAAAACACATCGATAACTAACAGACTGCAAATGTTCTCCCCCCACTCTTTTGATTCTGAATTTGATTGGTTGGTTTTCCCATTTGATTCATCCAGCAGTAGTACAATATTTGGATTTGTTAGTTATCAATTAGTTTTAATAGCTTGTTGGAGCATACCTTATGTTATATATGCCATATGTAAAATTTAAAATATTTAACACTAGACATTATGAAAATCTTCTAAATGGATCTTTTCTTCCTATCTATTACTTTCAATGACTACTAATGGGATTGTATCAGTAACATTTCATTTCTATTTTGCGCCGCCTCCGAAAAGATTGTGTTGTATTGAACATATTATTTATATTTTAATTTAATAATTTTTATTAACAATTAGTGTGTATTTGTATAAATCAAAATAAAATTATTCGTCTTATTGCACTTTTCCACTTTTTATACCATTTTCAATTTTGCTGTGTATTCATAAAAATCAGAAGGTAATTATTTCATACTTTTCAGTCAATTTATTTTTACTGGTTCCTAGGTTTCGAAGTCGGTTTAATATTTTTTTATAAAATGTTTTTTATTTTTGAGATAGTCTCTTTTTTACTTTCACTTACCTATACATGAAATATATAGTAAGGGAAAGTATTGCGAACGTGAAAAATTTAGAATTCCGGTTTTCAACGGAATTACACGTTTTGGGGTCCCCTGAGTCAAAATAACCAAGTCCCGCGAAATAGTCTGTCTGTCTGTCTGTCTGTTTGTCTGTTTGTCTGCCTGTCTGCCTGTCTGCCTGCCTGTGTGCGTGCGTGCGTGCGGGCGCGCGCGCGCGCGCGCGCGTGTGTGTGTGTGTGTGTGTGTGTGTGAACAGACTAGCTCAAAAACTATAAACCTGAAATTGGGTATTTGGTATATGTATATGCCGGTGATGTGACAGCAAAAATTTCATCAAAATTGTTCAAATGGAGGGGGTACTTTATTTCATAACACTTTACGTTTTTTTCGATTTTATCAAAAACGGCTCTAACAATTTTGATCAAACTCGGTATTTGATGTATTTATATGCCCTCAACGTGACAGTCAAAATTTCATCAAAATCTATCAATTAGAGGGGGCACTTTAATCAATAAATTTTTTCTCATTTTCACATGTTTTTTTTTATTTACTCAAAAACGGTTTCAACGATTCTGATCAAACTGGGTATTTAATGTATTTTATGTATGGGTATTTAATGTTTGGGTATTTATATATACGATTCTGATCAAACTGGGTATTTAATGTATTTTATGTATGGGTATTTAATGTATGGGTATTTATATGTCCGAGATATGACTGCAAAAATTTCATCAAAATTGACCAACCTGAGTGGGCATTTTATTTCATAACTTTTTTTCCATTTTTGAGTTTTTTTCGATTTTCTCAAAAATAGCTTCAACGATTTCGATTAAACTCGTCATGTTTAATGAGAATCAAGTATTCTTTAATATGAAGTAAGCTTTATCATTATTACAATGTTCTGGGGGGTGGTATAAATGGGAAAGAGTCATTTTTTGTTTTCCTATAAAGTACCTTTGTTTTTGTTTATATGGAAAAATCATCTGTCTCTTGTTTTGCCTACAAATAAGAAATGGCTAATAAGAAATATGAAATATGAAAAAAATTAAGTAAATATATACAGGAGAAAAAAAATATATTCCGTCAACTCATAAAACACACCTCATGCGCCCACGCATGCGCAGTATACCTTTAATGACAGACCATTGTTTATAATTAAAGCCCTTCTGTTCATTTAATTGAAATTATTTGTTTCATGGTAACTAAATGAAGTTTTCAACAACTACATAGAGAATTATAAAATCAGACGACTTGGAATGTTATGCTTGCATTGCCGAATTATCGCAAGTAAAAACTTTTATTTAATAATAAAAAAATGTAGTGTACTAAAGAGAGCAATTACAAACTAAAATAAGTAAATGAATGTAGAAAAATGCGTGGCTTTGAGAATAGGCATTTAACAAAACACTTCAATTTCTAATCTAAGTAAGTTGGTAAGTGAAAGTTGTGTGTTACGCGCATCGCACAAGATTTTTTTATTTGTAAGCAGCTTAGTTGTTTCGTTCCTTATGCCTCTGAAGTAGGCATGGTTACAGCAGCGGATCCAGATATTTTCTAAGGGGGGCGCACTTTTTTATTTTTTAAATTTTTGCGTCATAAAGGACCTAATTTAAATTATTAGTGCACATTTAAGAAACAAATTTCTATTAAATGTTTAAATACAATGCATTTTTCATTTAAAGAGTTTAAAAAATGATTAAAGATAGCCCTTTTTATACAGAAGTAGTAATAATTGATTGGTGTCCTCACCTCCCAGGGGGGGAGACGCCATCGGCACCCCATCCCTGGATCCGCCACTGCAAGATTATCTTACTTTTTACTAAGACTCTTAGTATCCACCTGGACTCAGTAGCCCTGATGAAGATCCACAAGTTGGATCGAAACGTTGGCTTACTATAATAAAATCATTGTAAACTGAAAATCCTGACCATCATTTAACCTATCGTAATTGAAGAACAGTTGACCATCTCTCATCTCTTCACTAGAATTATTTAAAACTTTGAGCAGCTTTACTTTTCTACAAGAGTTTAAACAGTCTTCATCGAACCATTGTTTATTCTAATTATTTTCCACTTTGCCCAGTGTATTAGACTATTTATGGCAACACTGATTGGCCATAACCTCCTTCAATGTGTTATGTAGGTACAATCTGTTTATTTAAGGTTACTAATTATAAACTTTAGTTTGAATTATAAAATTATTTTTCAATCATTATATGAGCTTAATTCTTGTTAAATAAAGCCTATTTCAGAAAGGTATTACTTTTATATAACAATTCATTTAAAAAGAATTTGGAGAACTCATGGATAAGTTTCTAAGGCCCAGACGACTAGACGTTAGTGATGGGCTTAACAGTGAAATTTCGATATCAGGTTATCCAGTAGCTGTTACCGAGTGATAACAGATACCGATAACAGGTGATTTTAGTAACATATGCTACTCTGCCTATTGGCTTTATTTCAGTAGCGGATCTAGAAATTTTCTGAGAGGGAGGCGCATTTTTTTTAATTTTTTAGTTTTTGGGTCATTAAGGACCTAATTTAAAATATTATTGCACATTTAAGTAGTTAAAAAAATTATTAAAGATAGCCCTTTTTATAAAGAAATAGTAATAATTGATTGGTGTCCTCATCTCCCGGGGGGGGCGCCCCTCCCCTGGATCCGCCACTCCTTTATTTCTGCCTATTGGCTTTATTTATCATTAATTCTATAAAATATTTAGATTATGGAGGGACTTCAAATTGAATTAATTTGGCATTTTAGAAAATTTGCTTATATTACAAAATACAATAGTATAAAAAAAATCAAACAATCTGGTGCGGTGCACGCACAAAACACTCCAAAATGTATGTTTCCTTTGAAAACCGGAAATCGAGATTTTTCACGATCGCAATACTTTCCTTTATTATATTCATAAGTTGAGTGATTAGTGGGTAAATATATTGATTCTGTTTGTACCAAATTAAAGGATCTTGCTTCCTATTCAGATATGGTGCACTAATATACCGATCGAATTTGGCAATTGCTGAGGCCCTCGCAGTTCCTCTTGGAACAGCTTGCGTAACCAATCTATCAAATTTCTCCCAAATTGATGATGGCTTACTTTCGGTTGGCACTGTTTCGGCATTTTCCTCTGTGTCCACGACATCTTGATTTGTTTCAGATATATTTTTTTCTAAATTATAAATAAAATCTTTTTTTATTTGTTCGCTTGCTGCTGTAAATTCATTGTATGTTAGCATCTTATATCTCGGATCCAGAATGGTTGCAAAACCAATCGTTTTGCTATGTTCTATATTTTTAAATTTTAAAGCGAGAGAATTTCTTAGATCTGAAATTACTTTAACCAGATATTTGTCTTTGAATTCTTCTTTAAATTTTTCAACCATACAGTTAAGTCCTTGAACGAAAATCATTACCTCACTCCCGGTTAAATACTTCTCCCCACTCATCTGCCGTGAAATTTCATCAAATGGTTCCAAAATTTTGCTTAGATTTCTGCACATATGCCATTCTTCCACGCTCAATTGCTCTATATGTTTTGTATGTAGAAGAGCTATTGTCATTTTTATAGGATTTTCTAGCTCACAAAAACGGCGAAGCATAAGAAAAGTGGAATTCCATCTGGTTTCCACAGCATGTAGAGTAACTGCAGTAATCCCGGTGTCCATTCATAAACCACTCCATTAATGAATATATCGTCGCTGTTTGGAAACAGCCGAACGTTTGTCGAATCTCCAATAGCTAATCCCCCTAAAGGCATGACTCTAATTCCATAACGATCTTCGTGCGCCACGTCGTCTTTTAACAACTTATCCAAGTATTCCCTTTGCAGGTTTCCAAATTCGGCGCGATGTACCTTAAATTCGGCTTCTCCTTGTGGAGTTTTAGCGTATTCTTTGACTTGCTCTGATAGCGGATCCTCTGTTACATACTCCTCCTCCTCGATAGGAGCAACAGTGGAGTGAGTCAGGGATGTATCAACATCAATAGATTCCCTTTTCTTCGCTAAGGAGCGTCAGTGGAGTGAGTCAGAGGTGTTTTGATAACATCAATAGATTCCCTTTTCTTCTCTAAATAAGGGGTTTTGGGCACTTTACGTTGATTTTCTGTAAATACTCGGTGACTCACCTGACGATTCACCGCTTCCAATATCTTCCATCTTTTTTTAATTTTTTAGGAGTTGTAGTTTCTTTTCGCACAGACTGTTTAATGTCTTCGAGAGGGTTTAGTAAGGGTGTGAAAAAGGCTTTTCGACCTTCCTCGATATCCTGGAGACCACGTTTCACCGATTGAAATTTCTTTTTCAATGCCTCACTGGTTTTTATAATCGCACAAGTGACTCTCGGGTCCATGATGACTAATAATGATAAGTGATTCACTTCACTCTTTATATACCTACGACGAATGTATCGATTCCTTTTCTAAAACCACCATTGTTCAGGTCTCTCCTTTTGTCGATAACGAGATACCCATAGGGTTCTTTCCAACATAATGAGCATATTTCTTTAAAACGCGTAAAGCTTATATTCGGAGTACTCACATGTTCATCGTAAATATATTTTAAATTTAGTTCGTCTTGAGGGAACACTATTAAAAAGTTAAAGTTGCATCTGATCATATGTCTCGGGATACAAACATAACTTTGTGTCAAGTAAAAACAATCGAGGTTCATATGACGTCCATAACTAAAGTATCGTTTGATAATATCTTGATCTTCCATGGTGACATCGTCAAATATACAGACCAAATGGGATTCGACTTCTTGAGGTAATTCCTCAATTACCAATCATAATATTGGTCTTTCCACAACCACTAGGCCCACAATTCGATGCTCGTATAGTACTGGGTATCAATTCACTATGACTTTCTTCTTATGGAGCTACAAGTGGTGGTTGTGAAAAGTCAGCGGTGGAGAAACGTTGCGGTTGTTTGACTTTAATTTCATTCTGATGTTGACATCGTGTTTCCTCGGGTATATATATCACTGTCGTTCGTTTTCTGATCATACGCAAGCAAGGAAGAGCAAAAGAAGCATAATTTGGCTATGGAAGGTCAGAAAGTTGGAAACGGACTTTATTTGAAACCGTCTGTTTATAACCCGACAAAAAAGACCGAGAAAAATATGACTACCTAATAAACCATTGAGCGATTTGGAATTAAATCATTTAGCAAAAGTTTTAAATGTTCCACATTTCCCCGGAGTGTTTATGATTAATAATCTTCCTAAATATCCAAAAAAACATGAGTCAGCTATTGTAAATTTAAATACGAGTTCAGAACCTGGTTCTCATTGGGTCTGTTGTGTAAAAAAATATAATGTTGTGAAATACTTTGATTCTTTTGGAAATTTAAAACCTCCTCCTCAATTCTTAGATTATTTTAAAGGTTGTCAAGTATTATATAACCGCCGTGGTTATTAGAAGTGGAATACATCAATTTGCGGTCATCTCTGCTTACAGTATTTAGTCGACATTTCTCACAGATTGTGGATCTTTGATAATCATGAGCTACACGGTGACACTTACGGACAAGTCTAGCGTTCTCCGCGCCAACTTCCTACCTCCTCAAGAATTAGGGTCGGATTGTACAGTCGGGTTATTATCTTTTGACACGTATAATACTATTCCAAACATAAGAAAAGGTGTTAACGATATGTTTTATTTCGGTGATCTGGCCATTCAAATACCTGAAGGATCGTATGATATCGACACTATACAATATTTTCTAAGCGACGAAATCGCTCACCGCGATCCGGGTGCTGGACTTGTACTCAGAGGAAATCCCAGCAACCTGAAGACTGAACTTAGATCGTCTAAGCAGGTTTTTTTGCAACTGTCAAGGCAAACCACATTCCATCGGCCCGCTATTGGGTTTTACTAGCCCCAAATAAGTCATTAATCCGATACACCGGTATACCGAATCAAACGGCATTGTTCAAATTCTTAGCGTAAACGTTATTTCGATTACTTGTAACATCGCATCGGGGTCTTATGTGAATGGACCACCGGATCATAGCATACCAATTCTTTTCGGCCGTTGAGCCAGGATATAAAATCATCGAAACCCCGAATCCTGTCATTACTATCCTACTAACGTGAGGACAGTTGACAACATTATCGTTCGTTTAGAAGATCAAAACGGTGAGCTCATTGACTTTAGAGGAGAAAAAATTACGTTGAGATTACATTTGAAGAAGCAAAATGTGGATTGATTTTACCAGCAGCAGCAGCTTTAAACAGCGTTACTGTAACTTTGGTTGAAGGTATATATGACTCTCTTGGTAAGAGAAATAAATAGAAATAAATAATAAAAAAAAAATTGTTATGAAACATGAAGGTAAAGGTTATCAGTAGATATAAACGACGGATAGTAAAACTGTGGAACCGGGTCAACGTCATACTAGGGCGAGGGGGGTGGGGTGTGTCCCTAGGGCGGGAGGGGGTGTTCTTGAGCGGTTGGTGGCACAATCTGGCAACGTTGCATGGAATGTGCGAGAATTGGCAACCCTGAGTTGGATTCCGTGACCTCGGGCACTGCCATTTTATGCTCAGTCAGAATTGATAGTAAATAGCTTCACACGCGAGTATGGCGGGAGGGGTATTTACTTAGGGCAGGAGGGGGTGTCTTTGAGCGGTTGGTGGCACAATTTGGCGGTCATTGACCCTTTGTTTACATTTTTAATCCGATGATGTTGTGGCCGGCTTCCCTGTGACGTCATCTTCTGAGTGCTTCAGCACGAGGCGGGAGTGGGTGTCCTTGAGCGGTTGGTGGCACAATTTGGTGGTCATTGACCATTTGTTTACATTTTTAGTCCAATGATGTCATGGCTGGGGGTCATTGACCCCTGTGACGTCATCCTCTGAGTGGGTCGGTCCATTAATACATTTTTTGTTTGTTTACATTTTTGTTAGGCCCCCTCCCTAGGGCGCGTTGACCTAGTGCACAACCTGGTTGTTTTGGTTCAATGAACGGTGGTTTGTTTACACAGGGCAATGATCTTAATATATTGACGTCATCTAAGGTGGTTTGTTTATATGTGAGCATTTGCCTTAATCTATTGACCTCACGGTGCTTTGTTTACACGGGGTAAACCTTAATCACACGGGGTATTTACTTAGGGCGAGAGGGGGTGTCCTTGGGCGGTTGAACAGGTCTGGTTCCACAATTTGGCAACGTCGCATGGAATGTGTGAGAATTGTTAACATAGCTTTGTTTACATTTGAGCTGTACGATGAAGTTGCGACATCATCGGGGGCATAGACCCTGTGACGTCATCCTCCGAGTGCTTCAGTGGCTGATACTGTATCTGTCGTCGACAGTTGATTTGTTACACAAGGTTTCATCATGGCTTCGTGTTTAATATATAAATAAATTATTATAAGCATAAGACGGATCCATATACATATTTACTTGAAGATCTAACAGTCAGCATAGATAGTAAATAGCTTCTTCACCCGTGAGGAGAGCCATTGCCGTCAAATTTTTCTACTATATTCTGTTTTATTTATTGATTAACCTCAACACCAGGGATAATGAAAAAACTGTTTCAGATATACATGGTTTATTTAAAAATACTATATTCTGTTTTATTTATTGATTAACCTCAACACCAGGTGCTACCACGTTTTTCCTCCAAACGGGGTGAGCAATCTATTACCCAGATAATAGCCCAATCGCGATGCCAGGGTTCTAATGAATAAATAAAAAAATATTCAAATATGAGAATAAATCCAAAATAAAAACAAAACGGGCGCCACACTATTTGTTTATGGGAAATAGTGAAATCCACGAAATATAAAAAAAAAATGGAATAAAAATAGATAAACAATTTAATATACACAGGAGGAAAAAAAAAGAATGAAAATATTGATATAATTAAATTTAAAAAAAAATAATTTAGTGCAATCAAACCAAAGAATCAAAGTGTACTATTGAGTGAACTAATAGGTGAAAAGAAAATTAATCCATAATTAAAAAGAAAATTAATGATAAAATTAAATTAATTTCGTTAAGGTTTATTGATATACTAGCTGTATGTCCCGGTTTCACCCGGGAAATTTAATTTTTCTAATGAAACGGTCGATTTCGTAAAAAAACCCATTGTAAAGCGAGATCATTACGATTTTTATTAGGATAAATAATATCAGCTGAAGATCGGCTGAAGTTAGGCAATTTTAATATGGATAAGTGTTCGCAACTGGTATGAAAGAACCACTGAGCGAAATTTGGAGAATTTAGGATAAACGGTATGGATTTCTATAAAGAACGAACAAACAAACAGAAATATTGCCCTGCAGTTTTAGCTTCTCGCAAATCGGCTTGCCTAAGCCTCTGTGGCGCAAGGCGGGCCTCGTATTCTTGGGCAGACTCAGTTTCCCGTGATTCTGCCTGTCTAAGCCTCTGTTGTTCAATCCTATTTTGATGTTCGTCAAGAGTTTCAGCTGCTCCTATTTGACGTTGTTTTTTAGCTTTTGAGCTCACTACTCCTATTGAAGCTCGCTTCTTAGGAGACATTATTAAAAAATAAATTCACCATACATGTAAATAAACATATTGTAATGTTAAAAAACAAAAAAAAACATATGGTTTAAAAATTCCAAAACTCGACGCCTGCCAAGGAACGGTCTTACCGGGCATTGTTGGCCTCTTCTAAATCTATAAAATGAATTTTAAGGCCGTTTTTTCGACTAAAACGGTCGATTTCGTAAAAAAAAAAAAAACATTGTAAAGCGAGATCATGACGAATTTTATAACAATAAAGAATATGCGCAGATTGGCAGAAGCTATGCAATTTTAATATGGACGGGTGTTCGCAACTGGTATGAAAGAACCACTGAGCGAAATTTGGAGAATTTAAGACAAACGGTATGGATTTCTATAAAGAACAAATAAACAAACAAACAAACAGAATTTCATCTTAGATAGATTTACATTAAATAGATTTATTTATGTAATAATTATTATTAATATGAATATTAAAATTAATTTAATTAATATCAACGTCATGCAACAACACAACCAAAAAAAAAATAATAATTTCTCAATAGAAAAAAAAAGTAACATCAAACACTGGATTTGAACCACTAACTTTAAAAACATGAGCCTAGTGCGCTATGCACTAGGCTAGAATGGCTCATTGCTTCAAACCATGGTAACAGTTCAACTTACCTATTGTCAGTCAGAGTTGGGCACTATCCGAGTAAAAAAGTACTAGTTTCGGATACAAGATACTTAGTTACAGATACTTTTTTACTCGGATACTGTACTCGAATCCCTCCAAAATTTTCAAATGTATCCGAGTACTTCTCGTATCTGTCAGATTCGGATACAGTGACTACTCGTATCTGTCCGGATAGATACCCGAGTATCTGTGAGTACTTCGGTATTTAGTTATTTTTTTCCGGATACTATTTCGGATATTTCTACTTCTGGGGCTGGGTTGTTTACAATTCCATTATTATTCTAATATTCTATTAAAATTATAAACAAATTATTAGTATTAAGCCGTCAACATTTTATCGCTTCGAAATAAGGGTGCAATATCCAAAGCGTTAATTTTGACAAAAAGTAATAATTTAAAAAAAATATATAGGAATATTCCATTGTGAAAATTATTTGTATTCCTCATTCCACAACTTTAAATTCACGGAATATTTTGAAATGTGGGAATATTCTTCATGTTTACCTAAGCATATTATATCATGACCAGGTAACCATTAACATTAATATTTATTTTAAAGTTCGAGTGGGGAGGGGCCTATAATATTGAAAACGGTAACATTTTCGAATTTCTTTTAAACTGGTGTCCATTACTATGTTATGGACGGTATTTTTGAAAAAAATATTCATTTTGTATTTTAATAGGGGTGGAGAGGGGGGGAGCGCGCACTATAAAGAAGTTAGATTTTCGGAGTTCTTTCACACAGAGGTCCAATATTATGTTATCGGGGACGTTGTTTTTGAAAAAAATATTTATTTTGTTTTTTAATAGGGGTCGAGAGGGGGGGGGGGGCGCACTATAAAGAAGTTAGATTTTCGGAGTTCTTTCACACAGAGGTCCAATATTATGTTATCGGGGACGTTGTTTTTGAAAAGAATATTTATTTTGTTTTTTAATAGGGGTCGAGAGGGGGGGGGGGGCGCACTATAAAGAAGTTAGATTTTCGGAGTTCTTTCACACAGAGGTCCAATATTATGTTATCGGGGACGTTGTTTTTGAAAAGAATATTTATTTTGTTTTTTAATAGGGGTCGAGAGGGGGGGGGGGCGCACTATAAAGAAGTTAGATTTCTCTGCGATGAATTGTTTTTGAGTTATAAGCAAAAAATTGAAAGAAGTTCGAAAATTTCGATTTAGTTTGCATATAAAATTTGATGGCAACCTATGTGAAGTGGCGGAAGTTCACATTTGTTGTCTATGAAATGAGTACTTTCAGCCTTTTTGATCAAAAACTTTCCTCAAACCTGACACTTTTTTCGGCCCTCAACTCCCGGACTATGAAGAAGATGATGATTAAATTTTAATATTAGATATTAGATATTAACAACAAGAAGTAACAAAATAATGGATAGCTAATCTAACTGATGGTATGTTGATATGACTAAAATTATACGTGAATATTGGAATAAGTAGCTGGTTAGAATGACAAAATAAAATCTGATATTTACCTTGTTAAGTCCACAGTAATGCACAAACTGATGGAAAATTTGTGTGAGAGGAGGGGGGGGGGAGGGTTAGTTTGCCGACTTCAAAAGGTTTATTACGGGGAAACCCAATGCTTTTGAAGTGAAAGGGTACACAACGACAAAGTGTAAAATAGAAATAAATAAGGAATTGTAAAATTAACAATACAGATGATACAGTAAAGAAGTTGTTTATATCTGGACCCAATAATACGATAAAAAACTGAGAGTACACACAAGGTAACAATGTATATAAAAAATGAAAAAAAGTATGTAAAAAAGAAGTGATATAATAATATAGAGCTACATCGATAGTAGCGGATACCTATAAAATCAAAACTAGGATTTGAGGACGCGGAAGATGTTAGAGTAAGTAGATGAAATTATCCCTTTATCTAGGTCATAGATTACAGTATCATTTTCCCCTGATGGATAAATATGGATTTTGAGAGGAGTCGTTTATCGTGATTAGGTACAGTAGCTAATACGGAGGGGTTCTCAAAATGAAAATAATGGTTATAGTACAGGAGCCAGATGCAACAAAACTCACCCATAGAACATACACCTAAAAATTTCAGCATTTTTAGAAACCACAGAGTCAAGTGCGAAACCGACAGTCTGGCAGCGATAAAATTCTTACTAATGCCTTAAAAATTAATTTGAATAATTAATTTTTTTCATAAAAATTCACCCATAAAACATACGGATGAAATATGGCTTAATCGTTAGGTTTTTATTTCTGTAGCAAGGGAAAATCCTCAGGCAGCGATAAAACTCTTACTAGTACCTACCAGACGCGCGCGAGAATCACAAAAACTCACCCATAAAACATTCATTTTTGTGCCAATTTATTCAAAAAGGTTCCTAAACACGAAATTCGGTCGTCTGGCTGGTTAAAAATTCTTACTAATACCCGCCAGACGCGTTTATAAGTTAAAAAATCTGGTGCGTGCGCGCAACACACAACTTTCACTTACCAACTTACTTAGATTAGAAATTGACGTGTTTTGCTAAATATCATTTCCCAAAGTCACACATTTTTCTACATTCATATCTTATTTTTGTTAATCGTTAAAACCGTTTTTGAGTAAATAAAAAAAAACCGTGAAAATGATACAAAATTTATTAAGTAAATCCCCCCCTCCCGTAGATCAATTTTAATGAAATTTTTATAGTCATATCTCGGGCATATAAATACATAAAATACCAAGTTTGATCAAAATCGTTAAAACCGTTTTTGAATAAATAAAAAAAACACGTGAAAATGATACAAAATTTATTAAGTAAAGTCCCCCCTCCGGTTGATCAATTGTGATGAAATGTTGGTTATCACATATTTGGCATATAAATACATCAAATACCAAGTTTGATCAAAATCGTTAAAACCGTTTTTGAGTAAATAAAAAAAACATGTGAAATTGATACAAAATTTATTAAGTAAAGTCCCCCATCCGGTTGATCAATTTTGATGAAATTTTTACAGTCATATTTCAGGCATATAAATAGTTCAAATACTCAGTTTAATCAAAATCGTTAGAGCCGTTTTTGAGAAAATCGAAAAAAACTTAAAAAGTTATTAAATAAAGTACCCCCTCCTCTTGAGCAAATTTGATGAAATTTTTGCTGTCACATCGCGGGCTTATACATACTCTAAATACCCAATTTCAGGTTCGCACGGTTTATAGTTTTTGAGCTAGTCTGTTCACATACACACACACACACACACACACAGACACACACACACACAGACCATTTCGCGGGACTTGGTTATTTTGACTCAGGGGACCCCAAAACGTGTATTTCCGTTGAAAACCGGAAGTCGAAAATTTTCACGATCGCAATACTTCCACTTACTATATATTTCATATATAGGTAAGTGAAAGTAAAAATCGTTCCGATCCAGGTGAACGTTTGCCTTATTTTCCATTTAATTTTTATTTATGAGCATTTCTAAATGTTCTAAGAAATCATTTTTAGGGGCTTAACATTCACATTTAGCAAAAATAATTATTACTATCGATGCTAATTATTTATATCGGACTTAAAAAGCATACTACCAAGCATTATTTCTTGGGACGAAGAGGACTTATTGTCCAGTCCATGTATTTTTGTTGCTCCAAAATAACTTCCTGTATGATCATTGATTAGTCAATGTGAATACATAAATGTAATGTTTTAAGCAAATTCTTTGTAGTATTGAAGTCACCTTTTAAAAGTTATTTTTTTATTGATTCGCCAGATTTTTCTAGAATTTACGTTTAAAATGTTTAATTAATTATAAGTACTTCTTTGAGTAGATTTAATGTACAAATTTTCATTCTGTCATAAAAGAAATATTGTTCTAAAAATATTAAAAAACAAAAACAAACTATTTTATTATGAAATGTGAAAAACCGGAATCATATAAATAATGCCCAGGTCTGCTTGTGTGTACTCTCAGTTTTATCTAATTATTGAGTCCAGATATGAACAATTTGTATACTGTACCATCTATTGTATATTGCTAGTTTTACAATTCCTTATCTTAAGTTTACACCTGATTGTTGTGTACCCTTTCACTTCGAAAGGGTTGGGTTTCCCCGCAGTAAACCCTTTGAAGTTGGCAAATTAACCTCTCCTACCTCTACCCTTATAATTTTGCCCTAGTCTCTGCAACACTTTACTCAGAAATGAAAACAGGAGTTTTTTTATCATTGAAATATTCATTTTTAATTTCACTATCTTTTACATGATTATCTTTGTAAAGTACCCATGTCAATGCTAACACACCATCAGTTTGATCAGGTTTCCATTATTTTGTTACTTCTTGTTGTTACCAGCCTATGCGACAATGACAAAGATTCCTAAGTCATTTTTAAGTTAAAAAGATAAAAAGTTGAATAAATTATTAAAATGTAAGATAGTATAAATGTTTTTCCATATAATTTAATTGATTTGTAAAAAAATTGAAATAGTTTGTGAATTGCATTTTATTATCTCAAATAAACTGTTCCTGATTCTTTTTGATTTATAGCGTCTCCATTTTAGATAGGAATGTTTCAATTCATATCTACTCTTATTGTGTGTTTCTTTATATTTTGATTATAATAAAACGTACTATAATAAAATTTATGTGCAACTAATATAGACCCTCACAACGAAATAATCAGAAGTTAAAAAAAATTGCGTAGTAGCCCCGCACCAAATTTTAAAATTGTAAATATTTTCGAAATCTGCTCCCCCAATATCTTAAACGCTCATCCCGAAGAAATCCTCCCTCGCTGCATCGAATTTTAAAATTGATTCCATTCACCAAATCCATACCCGTATGAGCCCTCATTTAGTGTATACTAGCTAGGGTGCCCGGCTTCGCTCCGGTAGTTGTGTGGTAGTTTTAATAGCAGAAAAAACTTTAAAATTAAAGGAAATATAGAACAAAATTTACATTTTCTTGAAACTTTTAACATTTTATCAATATTAAGATTCGAGATCTGCAGAGTCCGCCCAAATAAGGAACCCTATATACTTTATAGTGGGTTAAAAATGGTGAATGAACAAATAATTTTGCTGCAACTTTGTCGAGTCGTTTGCATCGTTTTTGATGGTTTCTGTGATTCTGAATTCTATAAGCCCATTCCAAGCAGTCAGAAGATTATAAGTTATTAGATTATGGTTGAAAAATCCATTAGTTAAAAAACTATATTTCGATTACAACTTAAGCGCCGACTACTGTGATGGTCCTATTAGATCCAGAAGTTTAGAAACTACCGAAGATTCATAGAAACTTTTTTTTAAGACCTTTCTTCCAGTTCAACCTCCCTTAAGATATCCCCCCCCCCCGTAATTTGGCCGGACTCTGCACCTACTATTACAAAGTGAAAATCAAAATATCATGAGGGCACAATTTTTTCATCATATTTCTTTTTATCCTGAACTATGAGGGGTGATAAAATCTTATTGAAAAAATGCTGTAATTGGAGTTAGTCATTTTGTCAACTGGAATGCTCATCATACATAGTAATAAAACCATTTTTCATAATTACATACAATAAGAACACTTCAAACTTTTTATTTTCGATCTATAATCAGTCAATTCAGCTCTTCTTTTTTGTTTTATGCCTGTTTTTATTCGCCCACTGTACTACTAAAAAATGAGTCATATTGCATTAAATTTACTTAAGTATATGTTATATATTGATTAAATGTAATGTGTTAATCAATTAGCATTCTTAGGAGAAAATTAATTTTGTAAGGTATCCAGTCGGTTTTCTAATTTATTGCAGATGTGTAAAATCATTATTTTATTTCGAAAGAAAACGTGAAACTAATTATTTTCGCTTGATTTTTTAGTAATGTAAAAAGAACAGCTGAAAAAACCTAACCTATACAAACTGAACGGAATGAATGAACAATAAACATAGAGTAAACGCACCCTAGCGCTTCCTGGTAGCCTGGAGCTCGAACTAAATTTTTCATTCATAAACTCGTATCTCAATCTCAGAGATGCTAATTAAATGGTGCGAGAGGCTTTAAATTCCAGTCCTTTTCTCTTCAATTTTACACCCTTAAGAGAAAAACAGAAACCTTCTTCTCCATTAGAGATTATACAGCAACACGCTGACATAACTACCTTAATCCCACGTGGAGTCGTTTTTGAGCCTTTTCGGCACGCACATTGTACACTTTGCTTTATAATATATATTGATTAACAAAAATATAAATTCTATTCGTATTAATTTTAGAAGTTACAATTTTCTCTTAAAGGTGGACCCCCCACAATATAGTAATTTTAAAATTATTTCTATTTTCAAAAGTTAAGCCAGCCTAAACATAATTATGCTTCTTTATTGTGAAGAAATAGAAAAAAAAAATTTCCGTTTGAATATTATTAATTTTAAATAATTACAATTTTAAAAGAATGATTATTTTTAAAATTTTCGATAGGATCCTTGTTTCGAAAACATAAAATGTTGACAGCCTAATAATAATAAAAAAGTTTAATAACAACATTTTAAATATTCCTAACCTCAGAATTAGAAGTATCCGTAAAACATTAATACTTTTTCAAAATCTACGAACGCGTAAACATAGATATAGACAGACAATCATAACAAATTAATCAGAAGTTAAAAAAAAATCGTAGAAACGCTCTCCCCAACCAAATTTTAAAAATGTTACTATTTTCAAAATCTGCCGTTACCATAAAGACTCTTCTCGAAGAAAACGGAAAGTTAATAAAATGTCCCCCCCCCCCACCAGCATCGAATTTTAAAATCGGTAGTATTTTCCAATTATAAGCCACTATTATCATCACAGTAGTTTACAATTTTAAAAATCTGAAAAAATAAAAAAATAAAATAATTCTATATTCCTATCGTTTTTTTTTAAATTATTACTTTTTGTCAAAATTAACGCTTTGGATATTGCACCCTTATTTCGAAGCGATAAAATGTTGACGGCTTAATACTAATAATTTGTTTATAATTTTAATAGAATATTAGAATAATAATGGAATTGTAAACAACCCAGCCCCAGAAGTAGAAATATCCGAAATAGTATCCGGAAAAAAATAACTAAATACCGAAGTACTCACAGATACTCGGGTATCTGTCCTGACAGATACGAGTAGTCACTGTATCCGAAGCTGACAGATACGAGAAGTACTCGGATCCTTCGGAATCCGTCCGTACGGATACGGATACTATCTGTATCTGCTCTCATGAGTACTTTCCACAGCTACAGTATCCGATATCTGTATCTGCAGATACAATTTGCCCATCTCTGTTGTCAGTATTGTTCTATTGTCAGAGTAACTAGGTTACAGCTGAAATTCTTTTACATTATTTGTTTAAATCCTTTTAAAATGTTTTTATTCATTAATATTTAAAAAAAATAAAGATACAAACTAAATCCTAAATAAAAAATAACCAAACTACAAACTAAACCAAATAAAATTAACCCCTTTTAATTAATTAACTTAATAGAAAATTAATTAACCCCCTTAATTTTCTAAAATTAACATACATAAAGAAATTAAAGTCATTAATACATGCATACAAAAAAAACAAAAAAAAAAAAAACAGAAAACCAAAAGAAATGTCCTCTCCTCCTTTTACTGATTAATTCAATTAGAAACAAATAAAAAAAGTCTGTACTTCCCAATTCTAGCAGGACTTCCAAGCCTCTCCTCTCCTCCGCCGCTGTTGCCTTCTTTTCCTCAAATCTCCCGATGGACTCGCGTTCCTAGCTCCTTCCGGTAATCCACCATCCATGGGATACACCCCCCCCCCTCGCCCTAGTATGACGTTGACCCGGTTCCACAGTTTTACTATCCGTCGTCGTTTATATCTACTGATAACCTTTACCTTCATGTTACATGACTATTACTTTCACTTACCTATACATGGAATTTATAGTAAGTGGAAGTATTGCGATCGTGAAAAATTTCGACTTCCGGTTTTCAACGGAAATACACGTTTTGGGGTCCCCTGAGTCCAAATGACCAAGTCCCGCGAAATGGTCTGTGTGTGTGTGTGTCTGTGTGTGTGTGTGTGTGTGTGTGTGTGTGTGTGAACAGACTAGCTCAAAAACTATAAGCCGTGCGAATCTGAAATTGGGTATTTAGTGTATGTATATGCCCGTGATGTGACAGCAAAAATTTCATCAAAATTGCTCAAAGGGAGGGGGTACTTTATTTAATAACTTTTTAAGTTTTTTTCGATTTTCTCAAAAACGGCTCTAACGATTTTGATTAAACTGAGTATTTGATCTATTTATATGCCCGAGATATGACTGTATAAATTTCATCAAAATTGATCAACCGGAGGGGGGACTTTACTTGATAAATTTTGTATAATTTTCATGTGTTTTTTTTTAGTTACTCAAAAACGGTTTTAACGATTTTGATCAAACTGGGTATTTGATGTTTGTGTATGCCAAAGATGCGATAGCCAACATTACATCAAAATTGATTAACCGGAGGGGGGACTTTACTTAATAAATTTTGTATCATTTTCACGCGTATTTTTTATTTACTCAAAAAAGGCTGTAACGATTTTGATCAAACTGAGTATTTGATGTATGTATATGCCAAAGATGTGATAACCAAGATTTCATCAAAATTGGTCTAACGGAGGGGGGACTTTATTTCATAACTTTTTAACCAATTTTTACCTTTTTTTCGATTATCTCAAAAACGGCTTTAATGATTTTCATCAAATTCGTGGTGTTTAATAAAAATTAGGTGTTCTTTAATATTAGGTAAGCTTTATCATTATTAAAATGTTCTGAGGGGGCTTAAATGGGAAAGGGGCCTTTTTTGTTTTCCTGTAAAGTACCTTTGTATTTTTTTATATGGAGAAATTATCTGTCTCTCGTTTTGCCTGAAAATAAGAAATGGCTAAATATGAGATATGATAAAAATCAAGGAAACATGTAGAGGAGAAAAAAAGAAAAATATTCAGTCAACTCATTAAACTCGTGAGCGCAAGCGGAGTACGCCTTTAATGACAGACCATTGTTCATAATTAAAGCCGTTCTGTTCATTTGAGAAGTGGCAATTAACAAAACGCATTAATTTTTAATCTAAGTAAGTTGGTAAGTGAAAGTTGTGTGTTGCGCGCAAGCACCAGATTTTTTTTTTTTATTATTATTTTTTCATGTAGTCATCACATTCACTCGTTGTAATAATTATTTTATAGTTGTGAATTTATTAAATGAAGTAAAAAAAATCTGGTGCGTGCGCGCAACACACAACTTTCACTTACCAACTTACTTAGATTAGAAATTGACGTGTTTTGCTAATTATCATTTCCCAAAGTCACACATTTTTCTACATTCATATGTTATTTTTGTTAATCGTTAAAGCCGTTTTTGAGTAAATAAAAAAACCCGTGAAAATGATACAAAATTTATTAAGTAAAGTCACCCCTCCCGTTGATCAATTTTGATGAAATTTTTACAGTCATATCTCGGGCATATAAATACATCAAATACCAAGTTTGATCAAAATCGTTAAAACCGTATTTGAGTAAATAAAAAAAACATGTGAAAATGGTACAAAATTTATTAAGTAAAGTCCCCCCTCCCGTAGATCAATTTTGATGAAATTTTTACAGTCACATCCCGGGCATATAAATACATCAAATACCAAGTTTGATCAAAATCGTTAAAACCGTTTTTGAGTAAATAAAAAAAACACGTGAAAATGATACAAAATTTATTAAGTAAAGTCCCCCCTCCGGTTAATCAATTTTGATGAAATTTTTACAGTCATATTTCGGGCATATAAATCGATCAAATACTCAGTTTAATCAAAATCGTTAGAGCCGTTTTTGAGAAAATCGAAAAAAACGTAAAAAGTTATTGAATAAAGTACCCCCTCCCTTTGAGCAATTTTGATGAAATTTTTGCTGTCACATCGCGGGCATATACCTACACTAAATACCCAATTTCAGGTTCCCACGGTTTATAGTTTTTGAGCTAGTCTGTTCACATACACACACACACACACACACAGACCATTTCGCGGGACTTGGTTATTTCGACTCAGGGGGTCCCAAAACGTGTATTTCCGTTGAAAACCGGAAGTCGAAAATTTTCACGATCGCAATACTTCCACTTACTATATATTTCATATATAGGTAAGTGAAAGTAAAAAACTGTTTATTTTTAACCGACTTCGAAAGAGGAGGTTACTCAATTCGATACGTATGTGACTTTTTTTTTTTTTTTTTTTTTTTTTCGTTTGTTTGTTTGTTTGTTTGTTTGTTTGTTTGTTTGTTTAACGTCCATTTTTATGCTACTTGGGCTAATCGGACGATGCTACAGTGGGAGTCCTAAATTTCGCCTATCCAGGTATAATTAGGATAGGGATCTTTAACGAGTACCTTTTTTTTTTTCTATGTATGTCCACCGATTACTCCGAGATGGGTGGACCAATTCGAACGAAACCTTTTGCATTTTCCCAATGTGGTCCCATTAAAACCTTTTTTGGGTTCTTAATTTATTAAAGAAGTTATTGGGAAAAAACATGAAAATAATTATTCAATTATCGCTCATAATATTTACTTATTTGAAAAACATATGGCATATACATCATAAGGTATGCTCCAACAAACTATTAAAACACGGTGATAAATAACAAACTGATCATGTACTTTCCCCGCTTTTTTTATTCTAAATTTGATTGGTTAATTTCAAGCAATGCTCAATAATGTTTTAATGGTCGATGAATCGGTTGGGAAAACAAACCAATCTAATTCAGAATTAAAAGAGTGGGGGAGAACATGTGAAGTGTGTTAGTTATTGACGTGGTTTAAGTGCTTGTTGGAACAAACCTTATACATAACCTTAAATAAATTTTCAACAATAGATTTTAATAAAGATATATAATATCACTGGAATATCGCTGTCGTTTTCTGAAAAATGAAACACTTCCTTATGGTTCCGGCAAAGTTATTGTTGTTTTGACCCTGTTCCTGGAAAATTTTGCCAAGAAATAAAACTCAAGAACATTTTTATGGGTTGCTTAGAAGATTTTTTTTATAGATTTAAGAAAATTAAAGCACATTAAACACCGATAACAGTAAAAAATCCTAAATGAATGTCTAAACGACGGATGGACAGTATAATCATAAAACCACAAAAATCATAGAATTTAAAGAAAGGCCGAGCATTAATAACCCTTTTTAAAAAAGATTCGTAAAATCGTAGCCATTATTGTTTTAAATTGGATTTTGATTTCCGACTTCCACTCCCTGTGCACATTAAAAAGGAATTCAATACTTCCTGGAAAAGCTGTTTTTCAGTTGATTTAGAGGCCTTAACAAAGCTGTCTGCTCACGGATACACTCGATCACTGTCGGATATTAATATACAATGTAATCATAAAATCTTGTGCGGATTCTTCACTCTGTAGTGACACTTTTGTTATGTTATCCAGATTACTCTTATCGGTTTTTAATTATGTTTCTGCAACTATTTAGGTGTTTAGATGAAAATTGCTGTGAGTGCCAAATTATTGATTTTGAGATAACAAATAACTATTAACTAAGCGGGAAATCAACTACCGACCAGATCTTTAGTTTGAGGACCCTATTGTAGAGAGGATACGAATATAAACTGAAGACGCACCACCTCTTCATCGATTTCAAAGCAGCATATGATATCATCGACCGCGAAGAACTTTACCGTGCAATGGAGGAACTCCGAATCCCACAGAAGCTCATATGCCTGATAAGACTGACGATGAATGAGGTAATGTGCTCGGTTTGCGTCGGTGGAGATATGTCTACGGAATTCCTTGCGGCTAAGGGGCTGCGTCAAGGAGATGCCTTTTCAATATTGCCCTAGAGAAGGCTGTGAGAGATTCTGGCGTGCAAGTTGGATGGACGATCTTTAACCGGAACGTACAACTCTTAGCATGCGCGGATTATGTGGATATCATTGGCCGCTCTCTACAAGCTGATAGGGAGGGGTTCTTGGCGCTGGTGGGTCCTGCAAGGAGACTGGGGCTCAGCGTGAACCAGGCAAAGACAAAGTACTTGGTGACTGAAGAGTCACCCAGGTGGAGTACATGTTTGAACAGGTCTCCGATTTCGTATATTTGGGCTCAACGGTAACCCAAGGTAACCAAGTAGATGTTGATGTTAGAAGAAGAATTGTCTATTGACCGGTGCTACTTCGGTTGGAGGAAACAGCTTGGTGGCCGCATACTCTCTCGGCAAACAAAGTTACACTTATACAAGACCATCATTCGTCCTGTCCTGATGTACGGCTCGGAAACCTGGACAACAACCAAGGCATGCGAACAAGACCTTCTTAACGGAAAATTCTTCGCAGGATATTCGGAGGAGTGAAAACAAATGATGGAAACTGGAGGAGACGCAAGAACCAAGAGATATATGACGCATTCAGAGAGCTGAATATGTCCAGGTCATCAAACTGGACCGATTGCGGTGGGCAGGGCATGTGGCTCCTGTGAGTGAAGAGGATTTGCCAAGGAAGTTGCTGACAGAGCCTTTATATGGGACAAGAAGACGAGGAAGACCCAGGCTAAGGTGGAGTGACAGAGTCACGACTGATGCGGGAAACATCCTTGGTGTGAGCAACTGGATGGCAGCTGTTGGTGGAGGCTAGGACCCATCACTGGGTTGTTGGGCCGAACTAGTAGTAGTAGTATTAACTAAGCTTAAATTTGGTTTGAAAATTAAGGAAAACATTATGGATTAGACTATAATATGGACTTATTATAATTCCAGTCATAAAATAAATACGTCCCGCTAAAAAATTTTAATATTGTTTTCTTCCATCTCCAATTCCATCTATGATCGTGAATTGTTTAATTTTTTTTCCAAGTTACGATAACGTCTCTAGGTTGGCACTCGATAAGAGTCTAGAGACGAAATTCTTAAAGATAGTCATTTGTCAAGAATTGTTTCCATTTCGAGGCGGTCATATTCTCAGAAACCGAAATAACAAACGTAAATGTTGTGTATTATATTTCCCAATAAAACTGGTCGAAAAACGGCCAAAATCTTAACTGTTCAGTGGCATACCTACGACATCTTGAATTTGCCGAATTAATGTTAGAGCCGAGCAAAACTGAACACCTTCTCTCGGAATGCAGATGTATGTATGAAATAAACAAGTACCGAAGACAATAATATTCCGCAAAGGAAAAAAGAAAGTCATTGTGGAAAAAAAGTTGTGTATGTCTTCCCGATGGAAAATTGGTCTTTACAAAAAATCAAAGTAGACAGGGTGTTGAAAGGTGTGTACTGCATCTACCGCAAACGATTTTCAATTTTCTGTGCATATTCATAAAATGGATAATGTGACTATTATAATACAAAGTTGATTAAAATTGATATAATTATAATAAAAAGACACGGGATAGACGAACGTGGTATAGCGCTACCTGGGTCGGCTGACTTTTATTTCGTGAGGGAACCACGCAATAGATCTCTATGGATAGAACAACAAACTAAGGAACCAAACTCACTTGTGTCTAAAGAGGGGTACCAAATAAAAAATAAAAAATAAAAAAAAATAAATAAATAAATAAAAAAAAACGACTTCGAAAACCCGAAATCAGTTCAAAATGCACTTAAAATATGTATAAAAAAAAAAAACATTTTTTTTTTAGAAATCAACGCATTGCTCCCTTCCGGCTTATATTTGAAATTATCTTCCGCCACTAAAAAGTATGAAATAAAAAACATTTTATAAAAAAAAAAATTAAACCGACTTCGCAAACTAGAAACCAGTAAAAATAAATGCACTAAGAAGTATGAAATAATTACCTTCTGATTTTTATGAATACGCAGCAAAATTGAAAATCGTATGAAAAGCGGAAAAATGCATTAAAACGGATAATTTTATTTTGATTAGTACGAATACATACCAACTGTTAATAAAAATTATTAAATTAAAATATTAAATACCATGTTCAATACTTAACAATCTTTTCGGAGGCGGCGCATAATTCAAAATTGTTAACACTAAAAATCTGGTGCGTGCGCGCAACACACAACTTTCACTTACCAACTTACTTAGATAAGAAATTGACGTGTTTTGTTAAATATCATTTCCCAAAGTCACACATTTTTCTACATTCATATCTTATTTTTATTAATCGTTAAAGCCGTTTTTGAGTAAATAAAAAACCCCGTGAAAATGATACAAAATTTATTAAGTAAAGTTCCCCTTCGGTTGATCAATTTTGATGAAATGTTGGCTATCACATATTTGGCATATACATACATCAAATACCCAGTTTGGTCACAATCGTGAAAGCCGTTTTTGAGTAAATAAAAAAAAGCACGTAAAAATGATACAAAATTTATTAAGTAAAGTGCCCCCTGCGGTTGATCAATTTTGATGAAATCTTTACAAACATATCTCGGGCATATAAATAGATCAAATACTAAGTTTAATCAAAATCGTTAGAGCCGTTTTTGAGAAAATAAAAAAAAACACGTGAAAATGTTACAAAATTTATTAAGTAAAGTCCCCCCTCCGGTTAAAAAATTTTGATGAAATTTTTACAGTCATATCTCGGGCATATAAATAGATCAAATACTAAGTTTAATCAAAATCGTTAGAGCCGTTTTTGAGAAAATAAAAAAAAACACGTGAAAATGTTACAAAATTTATTAAGTAAAGTCCCCCCTCCGGTTAATCACTTTTGATGAAATTTATGCTGTCACATCGCGGGCAAATACCTACACTAAATACCCAATTTCAGGATCGCACGGTTTATAGTTTTTGAGCTAGTCTGTTCACACACACGCACGCACGCACGCACGCACGCACGCACGCACGCACGCACGCACGCACGCACGCACGCACGCACGCACGCACGCACGCACGCACGCACGCACGCACGCACGCACACACACACACACACACACACACACACACACACGACACACACAGACCATTTCGCGGGACTTGGTCATTTCGACTCAGGGGACCCCAAAACGTGTATTTCCGTTGAAAACCGGAAGTCGAATTTTTTCACGATCGCAATACTTCCACTTACTATATATTTCATATATAGGTAAGTGAAAGTAAAAATTAGGAAAATCTTTAAATTCTCTAGATTTTCTATTTTGCGCCGCCTCCGAAAAGATTGTTAAGTATTGAACATGGTATTTAATATTTTAATTTAATAATTTTTATTAACAGTTGGTATGTATTCGTACTAATCAAAATAAAATTATCCGTTTTAATGCATTTTTCCGCTTTTCAGACGATTTTCAATTTTGCTGCGTATTCATAAAAATCAGAAGGTAATTATTTCATACTTTTTAGTGCATTTATTTTTACTGGTTTTTAGTTTTCGAAGTCGGTTTAATTTTTTTTTTATAAAATGTTTTTTATAGCTAATATATTTAATTTTGTTTAATATTTCACATAGATCTAATATTTGTTTATATAATTTCTCTGATTGGTTGTTTTCCGGTTTTCTTCTCATTTAGCCCTGATGACCTAAAATTTGCGTCGAATCGGTGGCTACTATAAAATATGTAATTCTCACATATTTGTGCTACTTATTTTGACCGCACCTCCAACCATTTCTTCGAACTAAAAAAACTATGTACACAACAAAATCTTAGGTGAGACTAAAGACAAGAATGATGCTGCTGCTCGCTCATTTCTTTTCTCAACTTGAATGATTGACCAGAATAATCATGATATAGTCACTCAAGGTGTCCTTACTCAATAAATAATGTCATAGTGGATGTTTTAGACACTCCTATTTTAATATAAAATACAACTACCTATTAATTAAATTAAAATCCAGATTTTTTAATTAAAGTTATTGAACCCTCAATATTAAGTTTACTATACTTTCAAAAATAGTTTTTTAATTACTAAGAACTATTGGGTTAATTAATATATTTAAGAGAAGAGAATAAACTAAAACACACTAATTTAATTTCATAATCATTTCAGATTACCTTGACAAACACAACTGTAGCCATGTATTCCTATCAATTAATAACAAAAATTTATAACATTAAAATTATCTAGTTCCTTAAGCCTACAGTTTGAGAAGCTTAAAAGCTAATGGTCGTTTTCCATCCACAAGCAGAACACACATTTTTCAATAATTATTTTAAGCATGAACCCATTGCTGTCCCATCATAATTTTTTTAAGAGTTATCAATGACAATCTTATCAACTGTACTGAATTTTTTCAGAAATTTAAATATGTAATTTTGAAAAACAGATTTCCTCTTAACCCCTATTGAGTTGCATGTCATAAGGAAGGTCTTAGATTCAGGTTTAAAATGACATCATTTTCAACTCTGTATTTGCCTAGAAGAGCTGTAATTTTAATTTTAAGGTGATGCGACAGGTCAAAATGTTGCATTTTTCAATGACTTTATATGGCTATATTTTGAAAACCGTTTGAGATATTTAACTGAAATTTGTATTGTATTGGTATTTTTTTTTAGTCTTTGGGAAGATTTTCTATGTGCCAAATTTCATTAAAATCTGAGATGGTGAAGGAAAAAAGTGGGTTGATGTGAGACGGAATCACACAGAAGTGAATTGCTTTGGATCTCATTGCTGCAAAATCCATATTGGTAATATGTTAATGGTAATGGTAATCTATATAGAAGGCAAGGAAGAATGTAAAACAAATATTTAAAAAAAAAAAAAAAAAAAAAAATGGTTAGTAAATGCGTCCAGCATCTTTGGATATAGACTAACTTTCCCCCAAAAAATTGGCTAAGAGCATTAACCCATTGATTGTGATCTCCCCATAAGCCCATCAATGAGGTACAATCTTCAAATATTCTGATACAATAAAAACAGACTTACTCCAAAGAAGAACATAGCATTCCAGGTCCAGCTCCATGTACGATGACAATAGTTGATCCACCTCCAAAGTGGCCAACGGGTAGTAGTTGTTCTAACAATCTCCTTTTCTACTAAAAATACAGGCTAGAAAGAAAAAAAAAAAACAAATTCTGAAAAATTAATAGGTGAAAAAAATCAATTCTTAACAAAGAACTATTATTTAGTCCTTATATACATAAAAATCTCGTGTCCCGATGTTTGTCTTTCAATAATTCAAAAACTACTCAACCGATTTTAATGAAATTTGGCTCAATGTTGATAGTTTTGGCCAACTTAAGAGATAGGATAGTTTTTAACTTGATTAGTGACCAAAATAATTCTTATATAGCGAATTATTGCAATACAGTAGATCCTGTTTCGATTTATTAACATGGCTGCATATGTCGATTTCATAACCTTTTTGTTTACAAGCATGCTATTGTAATACAGGTTATCATTATTATAATTTTTTATTATTTTAAGTGAGTGCAGTTATTTGTTCCTATATTATTATTTTCCACAGACAAATAGTAATACGAATCTTTGTATTTATTGTAAATTTTCATTAAAGAATGAATAAATCAACAAAAGGTTACAATAAATTCTCAAAAGTGTAGGTAATTTTTCTTCCTTTTCCTTTTTAATTTGTATTTCAATTAAATTACTAGCTAAGTGCTGAAACGCTTTGCTGTGGCCCACCCTGATATCAATTTTTAGTAAAGTAAATACATTTTAATAATTTAAATTAGGCTATAGGCGAGCGCAAGCGACGGTGCTGCTTCTTTGAGGAACTAGAGAAACGGGGATAGAAGCCGTGCGATTACCTGGGATTCATAGGGTTTTTTGCCGTTTTTAATTTATTTTTCCATAGTTAAAACCCGATTGAGCAAAAAATTATTGGAAAAATGTCTAATAGGTATTGCTCGGTCCCTCAGTGTTCTTCAAAAAAATCCAAAGATGTGTCATTCCATTTGTTTTCAAAAAATAAAAAGCTTCTTAAAGGGTGAATTGTAAAATTAAGAATAGATAAGCCTGTTTCGAAACATATGACGATATTTAGTCTTCATTTTAAAGAAAGTGACTGTTTATCCAGGTAAATATTAGTATTTGACATTTTATTATTCCAAAATGTTGGTTTTAAGCAAATAACATTGGGACCATGGTGTCATATTTGTTTTTCTTTTTTAATGTTCCCCATTTTTGTCTTACATCCGTTGTGCTTAATTGTTCCAAGTTTTCAATGCGAAGCCCGAAAGTTTTGACGAATAAATAAATAATATGACAAAGAATCTAAGCTGTCATAACAATGATTGTATGAATAGGTAATTAATGTTATTACTAACCGAAAAACGTAGAGTAAAGTTACAATGATGTGTTTGCATTTACCAGAACTACCAGCTTTACACTTACTATGACAAGAAAATTGCTTATTATTATTAATAAATTTGATTTCCACTTTTATTTGATGGGGCAGTCCTTTAAAATTGCTAGTTTGAAGGCAGAAGGCTTGTAAAATAACTGTTTTTTTACTTCTAGATAATATTCCACATGTTATTATGTGGTTTGCATCAAGAATAGCCTGCCCTACAATTAATGGTCTCTTAAAATTACCAACTATCTCTATTACATCAACTAAGTCTATCCCCGTTTTTTCCGACATTTTGAAAATGCTACTAGCGCACCCTATAGTCGATTGCGCCCGCCTATTATGTATGTTGTAACAGCACCTACTGTCACACGGGTAACCTAAAGTCAGTGTTGCCAAAAAGTAGTGAAAATTAGTGAACTGGCTACACTGCCGGTAACCAGAAATGAAAACTCCCTGATTGTGTTTTGATTGCGTGTTGTGTGATACTTTGTGATTTGCCAAAGAACTGTATAATTAAGACTTTAATATTATATTTTCAGTTGATTTATTTAACAGAAGTTTCTTTATTTTCATTATTCGTTTGGTTGTTATTAATTGAATACAGTGTTTTTTTTATTTTACCAAACCTTTTTATTATTTTTATCCCCTGCTCTAAAATGTAAAATTTAAAAAATGCCAGTGAAGATTTGTAATTCTCCTTTATCAACAATAATTTAAAGTTGAGAAAATTTAATCCCAATCGAATAGAGACTGTTCCTTCCTGTTCAGCAGAGTTGTAATTATCTTTATATGTAAAATTTAAGAAATATCAGCAAAGATTTTAATCCTTTCTTTAATTTAAAGTAGGCTATTATTGGGAATGATATTTCGGTGTTAATTTCACCAGAATACATTTTTTTTCTTATCTTTAAATTATTGTTGATTAAAAAAGATTACAAATCTTTGCGGCATTTTTTAAATTTTACATATAACGATTATTACACCTCTACTGAACAGGAATAACTGTTATTTGGATAAACCACAAGTTTCAGATTTATCCACCATAAATATGAGAGTACTACTGGAAAATGATCCATCAGCAGATATATTTTCTAAACAATTGCTCTAGATTGGAAATGGTAAAATAGAGCTGCATCAAAATTCACAATTTATCGAATTACCAGAAAATTTCTCTACTGTTGTAGAGACGAAAAATGAACTAATAGAAAGTGTCTTTCCTGATATTTTGAACAATTATTTGGACTATGTTGGCTGAGTATTCGTGCTATTTTTGCAGCAATAAGTGTTGATGTCGATGATATAAACTTCCAAAATTAATTGATAATGTTCTACATGAAAACGAAGCGGTAAATTTACCAACTGAATTTTTGAATTCCCTGGATATACCAGGAATGCCACAACACAATCTCCAGTTGAAGATTGACTCACCAATCATTCTTATTCGTAACTTAAATCCACCTCAATTGTGCAACGGTACACGTTTGTTCATTAAAAGGATCACAGGAAATGTTATTGAAGCAACAATTTTGACTGGAAGGTTTAGAGAAGATACCATCCTGGTGCTACGTATTCCCCTGACACAGTCAGAATTTTCAATAAAATTAAAAAAGGCTTCAATTTCCTAATCGTTTGGCTTTTGCCGTGACCATAAACAACTCCTAAGGGCAAACAATGTCCACTTGCGGCTTAGACTTTGAAAATCCATGTTTTTCCCATGGGCAATGGTATGTCGCCTGCTCACGTGTGTGAAAACCATCAAATCTTTGGTTTGTGTTAAAAAAAAAAAAAACAGGTTAACCCAAAACATTTTGCAAATTAGTACTTGAATAAATAAAAATTCTTAATTGTATTATGTAAAAACCTCTTTAAGAAGAGATTTCTTATCATTCAAATATATTGCTAAATTAAAAGCTTCACCACACCATCCTCTTACCGAACACTTATTTGCCGGAGGGTCGGGAAATCGAGGTCTCAAAGAAATTGAGAAAAACGCCTATCAAAAGGACATATATGACGCATTAACCAAGATTGGCATGACCCTGAGCAATATTAAACCCGTTGCTAAACTAACAATACCAAGTTGAAGTAGTGTTAGGCCAATAATCAATAGATCAATGGCTGAGGTTACCAAAACTTACACGGTAGAAGTTCAGTCATCCTTTTTAAAATTAGTGGAAAAATATAGCAAATTCGAGTTAGTTTATACCGATGCCTCAAAAAAGGGCGATAGTGTTGGCAGCGCTGTGAGTCGTAAACACAATCAGCTCCTTTTTAATGTACCAGGGTAGAGCACGATATTTACAGGGGAAGCGACAGCCATTCTAAATGCTCTCTCTGATAGCGGAATCAAGGGGAAAAAAATGGGCTGTAGAATCGGATTCATGGAGTGTATTGGCAGCCATAAATAGTCCATAACTGCAAAATTCATTAATCATAGAAATTCTTAAAGAATGGTGGGATATAAGAAAATAAACGCATAACCATTGTCTTCATCTGGGTTCCTGCTCACTGTGGCATTTCAGGCAATGAAACAGCTGACCATTTAGCCCACTTAGCAAGACTCGAAGACGGAACAGAAGCTAATAAAATAAATAAAGTTACATTGGAAGACTGGATTCTCCAAACAAAGAGATTGCAATTAGCAGAATGGAAGAGTTGGGCCAGAGAAAATCGCCAATTAAACCGGGTGAGAACTGACTGTATGAAATGGATCACAAGTTGCAGAAGATCAAGAAGAGAGGAAGTGATGCTGTGCTGGCTGAATATTGGGCATTGCCATTTTACACACAGTTATCTATTTAGGAGACTAGAAGCCCCGACTTGAATGTGTGAAAAATGTGATAACTGCTAGGGGCCTCTTTCAGTCCAACACTTACTGATAGACTGCCCACGGTTCGAAAAGTACCGGAAAAAAGTTGGTCTTTCTGAATCATTAAAGGAAATAATGGAAGACAACGAAGAAAGAGTCAGCACTCTTTTCAAGTTCATTAAATGCACTGAACTCAACAAATGGATTTAAAGCACAATTATATGCCAATGACCCTTTAGGGTAGAGGCGATAACACAAATAAAAAAATTAAAAAAACAGTATATTATTATTGTAAATAAATATTTGTAAATTAATGTTATCTACCAAACGAACTATTTTTACAAACTACATTGAAATATGAGAAGTAAAAAATAAAAACTTTAACTTTCCTATATTCCTTACCTAATACTTTTAAATGGTGTAATGCTCTATTATCAATCACGTTGGCTTTTGATTAGCTGAAAGGTTTTCATCTTTATCAATAAATATTGGTTTGACTGTATTTGTTTAAAAATATTAGGATATAACTACTGAGCCACAGCAACGCGTGGCCGGGTCTGCTAGTCTTATATAAATACTAATTGAATTAATTTTAGCCAAGAGAAGTCAATGTTTGTCACACAACTCTTTTTGATTTTTATTTTATTACAAATAAATCTTCATACTTACTGAAATGTAAGAGAGGAGGAATTAAATCTGGTAGGAAAGGGATAGGGATAGATGCTTTAATAATAATAAAAGGGGTGGGACAGAGGGCTAACATGACAATGAATAGAACACAGTGTTAGGTAATGCAAGTTGTTTTTAATTGATAATTTTATTGAGATGACATAATAAGATTTAAAGTGGTTAAAACATGTAATTGTAAAAGTAAATTAGAAATTTAAGGTAAAATAAAATAAAAAAGATACATTTGAATTATGATACCACAAAAAAAGGGAGACTAAACAAAGGATGTAAGTATGAACAGCAATAGTAAGATATAAAAAATATATATTGGTTTTCTCTTATCTCAATTATCATTATGTATCTGATTAAAAAGGTGAGACATAAATAAGTATAAATAGTGGTTTAGTAACTACATTGTAAAATATAATCTTATGATATTGATATATTTTATAGTCTTGAGGATGGGCAAAGTGGGCCCAAAATATTAACTAGGTTGAATAAAGTTGTGATATTATAAAAGGGTAAATTATCTTCAATATAGAAATAAATAACATTATAACTCAAGAATAGTAATTTTGGCATTTTATTATTTCCTTGTTCAGTAAATTATTCTTTTATATATCTTTTATTTTATTATTATTCTGGTACATTCCTCCTAAAAATAATTTGTTAAACTCAAACTTTATAGTACCTAGGCCAGACCCCCCCACCGTTCACCCCCCTCAACATCCTTATAAATTGCATATCATTGTATTCCTTGTGATAAGAGATTAAGGAAAAGCCAATGTTCCCAGAAAAAAAGTGGCCGCGCTAACCAAAAATGTCGTTCAAACATGGCAGAATGACGAATTTGATTTTAGTTAGTTTTTTTATTACTGACATTCACCATTATGCCATAACTGGTATTTTATTAAAGCTAGATAGTTCTAGATTCAGAATAACGTTCTAAAATAATTAGTCTAGACAACATAAAATACCTTTAAAGTTAATTTTTTTCAAGACACTCGCGTAAAAGTTAAAATTCCAAGTTAATTTGTGATTAAACCAGAGTTGGGCATATTTATATTTATAAATACGAATATGGATTTATTTTTGTCTTAATTTTAATGTGAATATGAATATAAATTTATTTATATCACAATATTTGTGAATATGAATATAAATAAATTCGTATTTACAAGTGTGAATATAAATAAATTCATATTCACAGGTGTGAATACGAATTTATTCATATATACAAATTTTTCTGTAAATAAAAAAAAATTCACAGGGACAATTGTGAATATTCACAAAAAAATGTGAATATTTATATCTCAGTCTGTGAATTCGGCCGTATTTACAAATAGAGATGTGAATATGGAAAAAATTTACAAATTGAGATGTGAATTTCTACTAAATTCATAATTTCCCAATAAATTTATAAAATTCTTTTCGGATTTTTCCATATTGGTACACATTATAGAGTTAACCCTTTTTATGGAAATCACATCAGATATTACCTGATATCGATTACTAGGTTTTTTGGGATGCTGATTATGAAAAAAATATCGATTTTAAGATTCCACCGCCAGGTATCGATTTATTACAACTTGCGCGATATAATCAATCTTGGTGTCGGCTATAGGGTTATCTGAGGTGCTGATTTTGAAAATGATATCGATTTTGAGATTCCGCCATCAGGTATCGATTTATTACAACTTACGCGATATAATCGATCTTGGTGTCGACTGTAGCGTTATCTGAGGTGCTGATTATGAAAATGATATCATTTATTTTTTTGATTTTTCCGGAAGTTTTTAATTTTTATTTTTAATCCATGTTTAATGAAATAACATCTTCCACTATTTGTTTTTATTTTTCTATTTATATTTCATTTTCAACGTTTCGGGGCACCCGCCCCATCTTCAGGAAAAACAACTAGAAACATTTATCTACATAAATCACAGTAATTTAAATAATTTTTTTCACAATAATATATCATATCATTAAAATTTCTTTTCATGCTTTATTGCATGCTGTCAATTTATCCTATATGTACATATATTATGCAACACACATATGTTTACACATATTCATCATTTTTTAATTAATTTCTAATAATTTAAAATTAACGTTGCTTATTGGTCATCTCATTGTCACAGACTGATTATTTTTCTCTATGGGGATCAATTTATTTACCTTTGATTTGATTCTAATCTTCTTCTCCTCATATCTAATATTTTTAACAGTTCAAATTTAATTTACTTATAATGTCTATATAATGTGTACCTAGATTCTTGGTGTCTGTTTTGAAATTTACTGTTTTATCTATATTTTTTGTTATCTGTATTGCTTCTAATATTTTTAGCTATTTTTTCTTTTTCTATTATTTTTGCTTTATCAAAATTGAATGTGTGGTTATTTTTTATACTGTGTAGGGCCAATGCTGTCTTGTTTATATTTTTGCTATTTTTACAATCATTTTTGTGTTGTAATACTCTTGTTTTTAATTTTTTTGAAGTCTCACCAATGTATATTTTACTGCAATCATTACATTCAATTCTGTATATGACATTTTTTATATCTATTTCTTTTATTTTATCTTTCATATTTGTTAAATATTGATTCATTTTGTTATTATTATACATTCCCATTCTTATATAATAATGATCATAGTTTTTGAAAGTTCTTTTTATTTCATCTGTCAGACCTTTTATGTATTGCATTTTGAAGAACTTTTTATTTTTATTTAGATCATTTCCCCTTATTTCTCTTTTTTCTTGATTATTTGATTTTTCGGATGTTTTATTATTATTATTAAAAAATTCTGTTATTGTTTTTTGTTTTTTCTTTATGATCTCTTTATTATTTATTCCTTTTTCTTTTATTCTTTTATCTGTTGTGACATATCGATTATTATATTTTCAATTACAAAATGTTGATGCTATTGTTGAATCAATCATACGGTTTTATACGATTAATATAAAGCTTGCTGTTGTGAAATAAAACATGAATTATAAAGTTACAAGCATTTATTCCTGTATCTAATATTGGCGCTGCTGGACAAATGGGGAGCAGAAGACAGAAGAAGAAGGTCAGTAATGCAACCTGTCCGTACGGTAATGAAGATTCCTTGCGCGAGAATCAACATTCAGACACTGAAGACAACTCGGAAAGGTTATCAATAGCTGGCCGGAACCGTGGGTCTTCTACATATTTACAGTTTGCGCCTTTCCTTCCTGAAGAAGAGGACTGGCAGTGCTACAGGCAACGATTTGAAGTAGAACTTCGCATTCACAGCGTACTTGACGACAATGAGAGGCGTGACATTCTTCTCTCTAAAGTGGGACCACAGGCATTTAGAGTAGTAGTAGACCACTTCAGGCCTGAGCCGGTGAGTTCTTATACGTATATTGATGTTGTATCTGTTTTAGGCAAGTATTTTGGGAAGACATCATGTCCGATTGGCGAAAGAGTTGCGTTTACACGTAGATTTCGTGAAGAGGGCGAGACAGTCACTAAATACGTCAATACATTAAAGAGGTTAGCGTCTGGGTGTCAATTTGGAAACTCTGTCAATGAGCGAATCCGCGATCAGGTTATAGTCGGAATTAATAACCCTAACTGGCAAAGGGAGTTACTTCGTCAGTTTCCGGGCGTTGATAGTAGTTTGGAAAACATTATTACACTGGTTACCACTCTTGAACGGGCGGATGAAACACAAACGCACCTAACCAATTATCAAGCAGCAAAAAATAATATTTTTGAAATTGAGAAAAAATATTTTTCTAAGAACCGGACAAAGGGCTCTTACAATCGTTCAATGGAAAAGAGGAAAACATTAGTTCGGGGCCGGGATTGTTTTCGCTGTGGCTCGAGACTTGACGAACGGCAAGAACATTGTCCTGCTTTGGGAAAAAAATGTATCCTTTGCAAAGGGAATAACCATTTTGCGAGCGTATGTTTAAAATACAACAAAGCCAAAATAACGGGAGAAAAACAACGGTGCCGTGCAAACAAAATAGGTGAAACAAGTGACTGTACATCCTCTCGCAGCTGCAGCTATAAGAGTGGATCGATCTACAACATTTCTGGACCATCGAGGGCAATGATCGAACTAAAAATTAACGGGATCAAACTAGACATGTTATACGATCCAGGCGCGTCCTTATCCGTGATAACTGAAAGGATATGGCTTAAAATAGGCTCACCACCAATGAAGCCTGCTCATAACTTGGTCGCTTATACAGGGGTTAACATTGATACACTTGGCGAAACAAGTGTTAAAGTCACAGCTTTTGGACAAACTAAGGTATTGCTAGTGACAGTGGTTAAAAACAATGATTTCCCATTATTTGGGCTTGATTGGGTCTTGCAGTTCAACCTCCCTTTACCTCCTGGGGCTAAGTTGTGCACGGTCAAAGGGGAAGAATGCTTGATAGGGAAAATACTAAGAGACTTACAAAGAAATTACAAGTCAGTTGTCATACCAGGCCTTGGCAATTTAAAAAAAAAAAAAAAAAAAAAAAAAAAAACACAAAGCACAAGATCTTGTTTGACAAAGGAAAGGAATGAAAGCAGCTTGAAGGGGGAGACGCAGCTGGGTGTTAAACCCATCTTGTAAAGGTTAATTAAAAGGTCTAATAAAGAAGAAAGAAGGAAACACATTTACTAGGTGATTGTTAATGGGAAGACGCAGAGAAAGCATCCAGACGAACTCAGGGAGATATTCGAAGCTCAAGAGGAAGGGGAGGAGATGTGACATATCGATTATTATATTTTCAATTACAAAATGTTAATGCTATTGTTGAATCAATCATACGGTTTTATACGATGAATATAAAGCTTGCTGTTGTGAAATAAAACATGAATTATAAAGTTACAAGCATTTATTCCTGTATCTAATATCTGTCATATTTTTTTTGGTGATTTTCTCAATTAGATTATCTTCACTTTTATAATTTTGGTATTTTGGATGAGTTTTTATTCTTTTGTACCACAACTCATTTATAATTTTTTTAGGATAAAAATTTTCTTTCAAATTTCGAAAATTTTCGTTTTAATTTCATTTATGTGTACATCATCTGTTATACTAATGGCTCTGTTTATTAAGTTTTTTGCAACATTTATTTTTTGATATTTTTGGTTGCTAATAAAGTTTAACAATTGGTTGCTTGTTGTTTCCTTTTTTGTCCATTTTGTGGTTATTTTTTTATTTTTCAATATTAATTCCATATCTAAAAATCTTAGTCTATTGTTTTTTGGTATTTCAATTGTAAATTTTATTCTTTTATTATGGTTATTAAAACGGTTCATTATTTCTTCATAATTCTCTCTATCTGTAATTACTATTAGGTCATCTATATATTTTTTAATTAATACCGGTTGAGTTTTTAATTTTTTCTTCCATTAATTTATTGACGTATATTCCACTTAAATTAACTGAAAGTATACCTCCCATTGGTAGTCCATACAACTGTTTGTAAAAATTATTATTATATTTAAAAAAATTATATTTAGTACACAATGTTATACCGTCTGTAAATAATTTTTTATCTTTAATTTTAGTATGATTTTTTACTTGTTCCCAATTTTCTTCTATGATTTTTATACATTCATCTATTGGTATATTGGTGAATAGCGATTTCACATCTAAACTTACTATTTCCGTTTTATCATTTTCAATTTCTATGTTTTTTATTATTTGTTTTAATTCATAAGAGTTTTTGATGTCAAAATTATTATTGTTATTAAGTTCGTTTAATGCGGGATTTAAGAATCTGGACAAGGCCTCAGTTGGTCCATCAATGTTATTTGTAATTGGTCTTAAATCATGATTTTCTTTATGTAATTTAATTAATCCATGAATCCTTGGGATGGTAAAATCGGTCACTTGTAACTTATTTTTTGTATGTTTATCAAATGTTCATCAATTATTATTAAAAAAATTTTAAATTATTTAAATTACTGTGATTTATGTAGATAAATGTTTCTAGTTGTTTTTCCTGAAGATGGGAGCGGGTGCCCCGAAACGTTGAAAATGAAAAATAAATAGAAAAATAAAAACAAATAGTGGAAGTTGTTATTTCATTAAACATGGATTAGAAAATGATATCGATTTTGAGATTCCGCCGTCAGGTATCGATTTATTACAACTTGCGCGATATAATCAATCTTGGTGTCGGCTATAGGGTTATCTGAGGTGCTGATTATGAAGATGATATCGATTTTGAGATTTCGCCGTCAGGGATCGATTTATTACAACTTCCGCGATATAATCAATCTTGGTGTCCGCTGTAGGGTTATCTAAGGTGCTGATTTTGAAAATGATATCGATTTTGAGATTCCGCCGTCAGGTATCGATTTATTACAACTTATGCGATATAATCGATCTTGGTGTCGGCTATAGGGTTATCTGAGGCGCTGATTATGAAAATGATATCGATTTTGAGATTCCGCCGTCAGGTATCGATTTATTACAACTTACGCGATATAATCGATCTTGGTGTCGGCTATATGGTTATCTGAGGTGCTGATTATGAAAATGATATCGATTTTGAGATTCCGCTGTCAGGTATCGATTTATTACAACTTACGCGATATAATCGATCTTGGTGTCGGCTATATGGTTATCTGAGGTGCTGATTATGAAAATGATATCGATTTTGAGATTCCGCCGTCAGGTATCGATTTATTACAACTTGCGCGATATAATTGATGTTGGTGTCGGCTATAGGGTTATCTGAGGTGCTGATTATGAAGATGATATCGATTTTGAGATTCCGCCGTCAGGGATCGATTTATTACAACTTCCGCGATATAATCAATCTTGGTGTCCGCTATAGGGTTAACTATAGGTTTATAGGTGTATTTTTAATTTAAAATACGAACATGAATTTAATTATACTCTGATTTATATGTCGATATGTGTCAAATTTAATCATTATTATTATTATTATCATTATTGTACCCACAGATAACTCTATAGCCGTCATGAAGATCGATTAAATCGCGCAGGTTGTAATAAATTGATACCTTACTGCGGAATCTCAAAATCGATATCATTTTCATAATCAGCACCTCAGATAACCCCATAGCCGACACCAAGATCAATTTTATCGCGTAAGTTGTAATAAATCGATACCTGACGGCGGAATCTCAAAATCGATATCATTTTCATAATCAGCACCTCAGATAATACTATAGCCGACACCAAGATCGATCATATGGCGTAAGTTGTAATAAATCGATACCTGACAGCGGAATCTCAAAATCGATATCATTTTCAAAATCAGCACCTCAGATAACCCTATAGCCGACACCAAGATCGATTATATCGCGTAAGTTGTAATAAATCGATACCTGACGGCGGAATCTCAAAATCGATATCATTTTCATAATCAGCAGCTCAGATAACCCTATAGCCGACACCAAGATTGATTATATCGCGCAAGTTGTAATAATTCGATACCTGGCGGTGGAATCTCAAAATCGATATTTTTTTCATAATCAGCATCCCAAAAAACCTAGTAATCGATATCAGGTAATATCTGATGTGATTTCCATACAAAGAAATCTGAAAAGAATTTTATAAATTTATTGGGAAATTATGAATTTAGTAGAAATTCACATCTCAATTTGTGAATTTTTTCCATATTCACATCTCTATTTGTAAATACGGCCGAATTCACAGACTGAGATATAAATATTCACATTTTTTTGTGAATATTCACAATTTTCCCTGTGAATTTATTTTTATTTACAGAAAAATTTGTGTATATGAATAAATTCGTATTCACATCTGTGAATATGAATTTATTTATATTAACACTTGTAAATTCATATTCACAAATATTGTGATATAAATAAATTTATATTCATATACACATTAAAATTAAGATAAAAATAAATTCATATTCCTATTTATAAATATAAGTATGCCCAACTCTGGATTAAACGGCCATCATTACTGAAATAAAACATCTGGAGCAATTATTCTTCTTTAAAAATCACTGGTCAAATTTCAAAATATATCAACTAGGTTCATAGAAAACGGACCTTAGCGGCGAAAAGGCGCCAGTGACTCTGGCACATCCAGTCCCATGCCACTTCGTTTAATTCTCATACATGATACAATTACAGCGACTTTAGGATATTATTTTGAATGTTTAATAGAGCCTATGTAATAGCAAGTATTTAATTGACAGCAAAAATAATATAACCTTTTTTTTTTTATTATATATATCTCATAAATAAAGGATATAAATATGATAAATAATAATTAATTAGTCACAGATTGCACATTATCTAAACCTCACTTATATTGACATAAACTGGTTATCTTGAAATTTAATAATAATGCTCTCATAGTAGTAGTTGGGTTACAGGCACTGGCTTCTGATCATTCGTGAAATTTGAAATGCATTTTTGCAAAGTATTGATTATTTACGGATTTAAAACCAATCAAAATAAAAAAGATAATTAAAAATTTCTGTTTGTTCGTTGATATGTAGAAATTATTCATAAAACAATTTAGAAAGTATATACATAATACAATTAATGAATTAACAGTTACATGATGTATGTGTGTGTGTGTGTGACGATATATCTTATGTTCACTATCTCTATTGATCCATAAGAATCTGAGGTAATACCGATCTCTATCTGTTAGACTTACTTGTAGGAAAGCACTACGAATATCAGCCACCACTCCTATTTTCTTTAACCAAATCGTGCTAATACCGTGGGTGTTTTCTCTAAAAGATATGGGCCTTTTTCAAAACATTGGTTACAACTAGGATTCTTATTTTCTCTTGCAGAGGCATCAAAAACAGGTCTAACTGGTGCAGTGCTGTTTGGCTTTATGACATGACGGTGAGGTAAATAATGGCATGGAACTTGTTCTTTTGACTTAATTTCTTTGATTATCCCTTCTTCGATTCAATAATCTAATATTTCTTGATGAATATCATAATAACCTTCCTTTTTCAAATTTTTAATCATAGAATTCAGCCTTTTCAAAGCTAATTGATAGTTATTAGGCAACGCTGGATGAGATTCAACCCAAGGAAGGTGTACTTCAAAACGACCTTCTTTCGACAATGAAACTGTCTCAATAAAATGTTGATGAGGGACAGCCTCCATTTCTAACTTACTTAATTTCTCCGATGGATCGATAATACCTTAAGTGTCAAGGGACCATAAATCTGAATGTTTTGGCTCGACAGTGAGCATACTTGAGATAACCATAGCTGAACTGGGTTCGTCGTTATTCTTCGTTTTAACATCACTTTATCCCACTAAGGCTAATTGGACGATGCTAGTAGGAGTCCTAAATTTTGCCTATCCATGTAAAATTAGGATAGGAATCTTTAACGAGTTATACTCATACTACCACTGTTATGAATTCTCTAAAATTGGGACTAAAATGGCAACCAATCTTTCAATTCACCCGAGAATTCTTTAAATTTTAGCAATGGTAGTCGATATGAACACTTTGCGACTTTGACAGATCGTCAAACTGCCTTCCTTCAGATTCATACAAAGAATTATCTGAAGAAGAACCACTATCTGTTTTTAACCTAGAGATAAGACAGTTCTAAAGAATAATCGTTTACCCTTTTTAATTTGTTTTCTAAATATTTTTCTGTAACTGCCTCATCACTTAACATTAAATCATAAACCTTTGAACCAAGATCTGTTAATGTTTGATATCCCCAATCTAGTACTTTAACAAGAGCGTTAATTTGATCAATATCTTCTCACTGCTCACTCAACAATGCACTTATATCCTTAATTATTTTAGTCATGTTTGTTGTTTGAACCTTTCTAGATTTCTTAGAGACTTCTAAGTTACTCATTATAAATAACGGATATATAGTCAATTACAAATCAAAATAAAATGAACTCAACGAAAAAATACTTCTATAATTTTATGGCAATGCTAATAAACACATCCGATAAAACAGTCCTGTTACAGTCGCCAAATATCTTTATTTTAACGGAATACAATAATTAGCCATAATATTACAATTTCAACTAGACAAGTCACATGTGCTATAAATTAGACATAACCTTCTACATCTGTTATTAAGAATATTCCAAGGGGCGGGAGATATCGCTATTTACATAATACAATATAGAAAAACACAACAGTTCTAAATGAATGGATCATTCATACTTACTATAGTCAAATATGAGATGTAAAAATAAAAACTTTAAACCTACTAAATCCTTTACCAAACAATTTTAAATTTGGCGCAAAGTTCTTTTTTAAAGTCCGTTGATTTTTAGATTAGCTAAAATTTTATCTTTATCAGTGAATTTTGATTTAACTGTATTAAAAAGTGTAGCAGTGTTGTCCATGCTTTTCATTGATTGGTGCAATTAGAAGTACCAAAAAAAAATAGGATATAATTAATTAAACGAATTACAGCTACTGAGCCACAGCAACGCGTGGCCAGGACTGCTCGTAGGCTATAAAATCATCTTCATGTCATTGGAACATACCTATTTGACAGAGATTATTTGTTTCCATGGTAACTAAATGAAGTTTCCATAACCACTTAATAGAGACTTCAAAATTAGATGCCACAGATATTATGTTTCGCATTGCCATACTGTAACAGATTAAAATAATGACTATTTCGTTGTTCTTTAGTGAGTCAATGCATAGGAAAACAGGTGATGTTCAAAATCTTTAAAGCAGCTTTATTTAAACAATTTCTTAAAACTTTAGTTAAATTTCTGAATGAATTGAAAAGTACTGATGACTTTAAAGTTTTGCAACAATTATAATATTCTATACCTTAGGAGAAAAACAAACAAATAGAAGTAAATAAATGTGGAAAAAGCTATTTTCTGTGAAGTTGCTAAATGACGTCACTGCCTTACCCCCCTCCTTCAGATGAAGAATTTTACTCTCTATCAGAAAAGTTAAAATTGGCGAAATTGGGCCATTTGCGAATTCACAATCGATGTAGCAACACCACTCAAATTTTTGAATACCAATTCCTAAAATATGATAAAACAAGATAAGATCCTGAATTTTAATGATAATTACCTGACTGGGATCTGAACGAGGAGTAGTAATAGATGTAGCTGTTGAACTAAGAACTGTAGGAATGATTTCTGAATGACCTTGGAAACTACGACGAACTATCCAGTTACGTGGAAACCATATGTGAGTACGCCAGTAAAACACTCGCGTTGGTGTCTTGTCATTACAAAGCTCTTTTTTCAGTACTGGTTCTCTCTGAAATATTAAGGATAAACATTATTTCACTACATAATCAAGGAAGAGACACCATAATGTTTATTTATATTATGAACGTTATAATGGGTCCTCTATAGATCCTCACACCACCCTTAACCTAAATATTTCACTGCCATACTAGCGCCTAAATGTGAAAAAGGTGTCATTAAAAAGGCTTTGTGGCCTCTGATATATGAAGTAGTAGACAAAACAGGAAGACCATTAGGCAATAGACACATTGAAGAGCTGAAGATAGAGTCTTCGGATGCTGGAACTGCTGTTCCCCAACCCCAAGAAGAGGGGAGAATGTCACAATAGACAAGTGTGTTTATAAGTGATAAGGGATCAGGTGAAAGAATACAACTATAATATAACCCACTGTAATTATTTCATGTACGAGAATTCATTCATGTGACAGAGAACTCAACACCTTTAATGTTAATGTTAATTAAACCCTTTAATGTTACATGTTGTGTTGTAATTTTGTTCATCATATATTGGGCAACTGAGCATGCAAATGACCAAAAAAGGGGACTCCACTATATAATGTATGATTTATGGGTACTTAATTAAATTAATTCATAGGTATATTGCATATTGATAAAAATAAGTTGTTAAAAATATATTGGTACAATTAATATGGTATGAAGGTATTAAGTACAATGGTATGATGAATATTAATAATGATTAAGAATTTTATTTTAAAATGTGATTGATATCATTTAAAACGAATTATTATTTGGAATTTATTGAATTGAATTAATTGTTGATTCACCCTGCTATTATTGAGGACACCCATCCATCCAAATTCATCGAGGACATCTATCCATCTACTTTAAAACTTCATCATCGAGAACATCCACCAGCTTGTGAGACATCTATTCTTCGGGCTACTTCTCATTAAAAATTAGTCAAGTACTGTAAAATAACTTTTAATTGTATAAATTTTGGGGAAATCAGTTTAGAAACTATTTTATAAATTGAATTTGGGCTAAAAAATTTTTTTTTAGATGATGTGAAATTTTAAAATAGTTGAAACTGAATTGAATTAATGAAAAATTATTATGAATATATGATAATGTCCTTAATATGGTAAATTGGGTCTCATAAAGAAAAAAGAAAAAGAAACTGAAGTTTTTTTTCACATGTATATAGCTTGATTTAAGTCTTCGAAAGAAGCGAGACAGATCAATCTACATAGATGTTTTTTTTGCATCAGTGAGACCAAACTTAAATTTTAATCTATATTAAAAGAAAATAAAGGATTGATAATGAATAATTGAAATAATTTTTTTGGTAGAAGCAAATCAATTATATGATCAAAGGCTTAAATTGTTTGGGAGATTTTGATTTTTTCAAAAGTTAAATAACATTCCATTTTATTTTTGGGTATGGCTTATCTGAAGTTAATAAGACCTTAATTTATTATGAAGACCTTTATATTGTAAAAAAAAAAAAAATTGATGATTCATTACCCCTTATCCAAAAATGAGAGCTCCCTAATAACTCATGTGTGCAATGGGTCTATAGTAGTAAGTTTAGTATAAGGTTAATTTAGTATAAGATTTATGTGTTACGTGCAATATGTATAGCAGAATTCAATAATTTGACATAACACCACATATGATTACCTACTGACATAATAAGCCAATTTTTTTTTTGCTGGGCAGAAATTTTGAATGGTTAGCTTCCATTAAAAAGGGTCCTACATCATAGTCCGATGTGCTTTTTCCTGCATTTTGGCAATTAATATGACCTAGGGTCCTTTTAAAGTCATGAGAGAGCTATGTTGGATTCCTTGTCCTTTCGATATCCTTTGGTTCAAGACGACTGCATAAGGGGAGGCCCCTCTTATGAGGTTGAAATCTTGAATCCACAAATCCTTTCTTATCTAGACGAAGGGATCAAATACCCCCCACAGAAAAACTCCCTCAACTGGCACATACACAAACACTAAACTTAATTCTAGGAAAATAATTCTATATACATACTGTTATGTGTGTGTCTAACATAGTATAAGTTACAATAAGTATAAGACTTTTTGCACATCGGATTGTATCTGCCCATATTGATAACTTATAACATTTTCTTCTTTGTCGACATGGATTTTGGATTTGAAATCATCAATTTTTTTATGATTGTGATGTACTTTCCCAAATAATTGTAAATATCCCCCACCACTGAACTGAGGTGACTTATCAGATTAGAACGATTGGGTAGGCACTCTGTTTCGAGCTCTTTACCTCTTCTGATCTTGCGCACCTTGCTCCATCTTACCAGGCTTGTACTTAGTTGTAATTTCATATTGCATGTTAATTTTTCTTTTATATAACATTTATGTGTATGTATGTATATTATTTCAATGTAGCTCTTTTCCTTTAATCGCCTCCACTGAGCGCTTTGCTTTTCTTGTTATATTCAACCAATAAATCTTTACAAAAATCCACGGAAATTTTATACCCTTTATTACTATTATAATTAATTTGGATATAACAACTATTAAAATTAATTTTTATCTTTTCCTCGGAATTTAGAATAATTAATTGTCTGTTCTTGACATCGATTTTGGCATTAAGTTCGGATAATGTGTCTATCCCAATGATTCAAATTTGGTATCATGTTCACTTACATGTGAAGATCGTAAATGAAATTATCATATAACTTTACGGATATGGTGGTCTAGGATTTTCTTAGATTTTTTATTGATAGGTTACTATACACATGTTCTGTACGGATAATTTTAGTGCTTTGGGGGCAGGTTAGATTTAATTACGGTATAAAATTCCTCTTGGATGCAACTTATTTCAGACCCGCTATCTATTAATGCTCCTTTTATACTATTGTTTATATTAAGGTTAATTTCCAGACAATTTAATTGTTTGGGTTTATTATTATCGTTGGTTTCATTAAAATTTTCATGGGTAAGCAAATCTGAAAATTTCTTGCACAACGACAATACTAAATTTTCGCTAATTATTGGATCATAATTGTCATTAAATTTTGAATTTGTAATGGGCACTTTATCATCTTCATCAGTTTTTAAAATTACCGGCGGTACATTATTATCGCTACTAAATTTTGAACTGATTGGTGGTATGTTATAAATATCGTTAAGTTTTAAATTAATCAGCAGTACTTTATTATTATTAAGTGTTACATTTACTGGTTGTACGTTATTCGTATACTCTCTCTCATGAATATCTTACCTTTTCAAAGGATAATTAATTATTTGGCTGCTTAGTCTAGGTAGTAGTCCCTCTTCGAATACTCTTATTAAAATTATATTCTTCATCAAACTTCAAATTATAAATATGAGAGGTAAGGCTCACATTTAATTTAAGATTACTTTTTTTTTTTTTTTTTTAATAATAAATTATTTTTATTGAAAAGAAATAATACAATCTGCCACACTCTAGGGCATTTGGTATTAGTGATATAAGAATACATTCATACAAAATAACTAAAGAATAACCAAATATGGAAATAAAAAGGAGAAAATAAAAAATAAATAACTTAAAAAAGAAAAAGAAAACACATTCACACTTATGTACAATATTTACATTCAGCCAAGGGATCTCCGAGTCGAGCCCTACCACCCGCATGTGGGAGGCAAGGCAGGTCTCTATGAGATCCCAGCGCTTCTCACCCTGCCGCATCACCGGTATTAGGAGCCGGTGGAGACAGGGCGGGAGCACTTGCGCTACATTCGCTCAGGGCTTGAGTGGAGAAGCTGGCCATTGCCAGGACTCCATAAATCTATTTACAAAAGGTCTCGAGGCCACTGCCGTTTCAACCGTCGAGGAGGATTATAGGGGTGGTTGCAGTTGGAGAGGGATTGCGCTAGGGGATTGGGATGGTGGCTAAGGTTCTGGTGGAACTTTGAGAATTTGGTTGGGATGACGTCGAGGACAAATGGGATGTTAAGGTCATGATGTAGGGTTTTGTTTGAAACGTAGTAGGGAGCATTAACTATGGTACGAAGGACTTAGGACTGAAAGGATTGGTTACGTTTGATGTTCAAAATTTTTGCTGTCCCCCACAGTTCAAGTCCGTAAGTCCAGATGGGTTTCAGCACGGTTTTGCAAATCAATAGTTTGTTGTTGGTTGAGAGATGGGAAGTCCTACTTAGTAAACAATATAGTTGACTGAATCTTCTGTTAAGTTCCTGTCTTTTAAGTCTGGTATGTGGGTTCCAGGTGAGTCTTTTGTCCAGGATGAAACCCAGGTACCGCACTGTGTCAGCTTTGGGTAAAGGGATATTGTTAAATAGGACCGGTGGACAGGAGCTGCGGCGGAGAGTGAAGGTCACGTGTTTGTATTTTGATTCATTGACTTTTATCCGCCAGCAGTTGCACCATTGCTCGATAAGGGAGAGATGTCTTTGGAGATTAGATGAGGCTTCTACGGGATCGGGATGGGATGAAAGAATGGCTGTGTCATCTGCAAATGTGGCTAAGAATGTGTCGGGGGTGGTAGGAATATCGGCAGTGAATATAATATAGAGAACAGGACCCAAGACACTGCCTTGGGGGACTCCTGCCTTAATAGGATAAATGTTGGAAAATTCTGAGCCACTGCGAACTCGGAAGGAGCGATTTGAGAGGTAGGACTGTAGAATCAGGAATAAGGATTAGGGAAGGATGCTCTTGAGCTTGAAGAGTAGTCCAGCGTGCCATACCCGGTCAAAAGCTTGTGCTATGTCCAGAAAGGCGCCCGAACAATAATGCTTGTTTTCAAGAGCTGAGGATAGGTAGTCAACTACTCTGAGGCCTTGTTGGGTTGTAGAATGTCTAGGACGGAATCCAAATTGGTGGTTAGGAAAATTGTGCAATTCGATAGAAGACAGGATACGTTTTAATAGGATTTTTTCGAAAATTTTTGAGAGGATGGGAAGTAGACTAATCGGTCTGTAGGAAGCGGGGTTGTCGGGTGGTTTGCCGGGCTTAGGAAAGAGGATTATTATGGAATGTTTCCAAAGTAGAGGAAAGTGAGTCGTTCGGAGGATACAATTGTAAATATATGTTAGGAATATTATGGCTTTAGTTGGAAGTTGTCGAAGGATTTGGGAAGTAATGAGATCGTATCCTGGGGATTTTCGAGGAGGTAACTTCTTTATATGGAATTTGACCTCAGAGGGAGTGACAGCTCTAGGTGGCAAGGATAGTGGGATTGGTGAGGATAAGAATTCTTCCACTTTTGCAGTGTGGTTGGGATTAATTCCAGGATGAGGGGTGAAGGTGAGGGATAGGTGATTGGCAAGTTCTTCAGCTTTATCTTTATCAGATGCAGCCCAAGAGCCGTCACCTCGACGGAGTGGGTGGGAACAGTGTTTGGTTTTAAGGATTTTTTTGGTGAGGTTCCAGAGGGAGTTATCTTCAGTAGAAAGGGAAGAGAGGTAGGAATTAAAAGACTGGGATCTATAGGAGGCCAACTCACGCTTAACCAACTTGCAGAAATAGTTGTAGGAGCAACGATCAGTGGGGTGCCTTGTGCGTTGCCATAGGGATCTGTATTGACGCTTGGTGTGGATTAGAGCTAGGATATGTTGAGGTAAGGAACTCGTCTTAGGGGTATTATTGGTTTTTTTGGGTACGGATGCAGACCAAGCAGCTTGTTGTAGGAGGGTGGTGAAGGAGTTGACAGCATCGTCGAGGTTATTTGATGTTTTTAGGGAAATTTTGAGGTCAATTTTGTCTGTTAGGATTTGGCGGAAGAGGTTCCAGTTTACTGGTCCTCTTATGAAGGAAGGTGGTGGTGGTATGGGAATTGGGGATGTGGAGAGGGAGAGCACTAAGGGGCTATGGTCAGAGGATAGGTTATCGAGGCAGGAAATGGAGATGTTTAGAGGTCTGAGACCTTTGTGGATGAAGAAGTCAAGGATGTCAGGATTGCGGTTTGGATCGGTTGGCCAGTAGGTAGGAGTGTTAGGGGAAACAATGGTGCTGTGGTGGGAATTAAGTGCAGACAGTAATGCTCGTCCTCGGGAATTCGTAGATCTGGCTCCCCAATGTTGGTGTTTTGCATTTAAGTCTGCACCTAAAAGGAAATGGTGGCCTAAGGAATCAAGGAAAGAATAGAACTGGGTTTCGGAAACGGGGAGTTTGGAGGGGAGTATGCCGCAACAAGTGTTATTGGAAAAAGAGACGTTTGAATTGTTACAGCCGTGGATTGAAGGAAGTTATAGGAAGGTATGGGGGATAAGTGATGGGAGAGTGACCGATGGATAATAACAGCAGTACCACCATGGGCTGTCCCATCCGGGTGGTCTGTCCGGTAAATTGTATATGAGGGTATGTTGATTTGTCGTTTGTTGGTCAGTCTTGTTTCGCTTATCAATGCTACGTCAATATTTTTGTCATGTAGAAAGGCTGTTAGTTCGTTAATGTGATTTCGAACACCATTGGCGTTCCAAAGGAGAATGGAAAATGATTTTGAGGTTGACATTTAAGGATTTCTCTGAGTGGGAATGAGGTTGGAAACGAGATTTGTGAGTAAGGAAATAAGAGGTGTAATGAGGGATCTAAACTCGGTGAGGAAGGAAGTGAGGATGTTTGTGATGTCATGGGGATTGGATGGAGATGGGACATAGGGAATTCGGTGTTGATAATTGGTTGGAGGTTGAGGAACAGGCTGGTGAGGATGATGGGGTTGGTTTCCAGAATTTTGAGGTAATGGTTGAGTTTGCGGCAGGGCCTGAGAATGTTCTGCCGGTTCTTCTGTCCCGAGCATTTGAGCGAAAGTCACCCCCGGCTCGACAGTTCTTGAGGGCTCTCTAGTGGGTCGTGCTGGTCTTGACTCTTCCTGTCTGTAGGCTGCACGTTTTTTTTCTTTTAATAATTTATAAGTTTGGCACCCTTTGTAATTAGCCGGGTGATCAAGGTGGCAAAGTGCACACACAGCAGGTGATTGTCTTGGCTTTCGACATTCCTCGGTTTTGTGTTGTTCGCCGCATTTGACGCACCTCGGTAAGTGATGGCAATAGTGCTTGGTGTGGCCATAAGACTGGAAATTATGACATTGCACTATTTCACGTTTTCGGTAGGGTTTTTCAATAGTTACCTTGGTGTAGTAAAGCCGATTGATATTATAGATTTCTTCTACGCCGGGAGTTCGCTCTAAGTCGACAAAAAATAACGGTAAGGCTATTTTGTTTGTAGCACCTGGCTGCTCACGATTTTCTTTAAGGACATTGACGACTTGTCTAACTTTATAGCCCATTGCCGAAAGTTCGTCTTTAATTGCTTCTGGTGGTGTAGATGAATGGAGTTGCCTAATTACTACCCTTAACGCTCTCTCTTGGTGTAATTGGTAAGTGTGAAAGTCGGCTTTTGTGTCTGATAAATATTTGACTATTTTCCGGTATGTTTCCGGGGTGTCTGGCATCAGTTTGGTGTCAAACGTTCGACTTTGGCATATATATGAAGCGGGATTTACAATTTCATTTAATTTTTGGCAAAAAAGTTTAAAGTTTTTTATGTTCTTGATAAAAATTGGTGGTGGTTTGGGTTCTCGGGGTGTCTGTACAGCTTCCATGTCCTCTACTGGTACATTTCTTAATGTGTCAAAAGGATTAGGAGTGAAAAATGGAGATTCTTCACTGGTGTTTTGATTTGAAGTGCCTGGTTGGGGATCCATTGCTTCTGTTGAACTACCAGGTGTCACTGGTGGTGTTTTTCTGGCAGGTTTTTTTGCCTTTTGTTTCACAGGCGAGTTTCTTGAATTAGGATTTCCTAAGCTTCTGGAACGTTTTTTACCGGACATTACCATATGATAATATCTCATTTCATAATGATAAGTTCATATAAAGATCAAATGACAATAAGAAATTATAAAAATATTTTTGTTTGAGCAAAATAAAAAAAATAAAATGTTTGACGTAATTATTTACGAAATTAAATGTGCGGAGCAACGTAGATCCTCCTCTAGCAAGCGCCCGAAGGCAACTGACTAGCCTTATCAACTATGGCTGCTTTATAGTCTATGCGTACTTCACAGTGGATAACTATAATGTTTATATAATTTGTTTACTCACCAGTAAACTCTTATTGTTTATGTCGAAAAGATGACACTATCACTAAATACAGTAATTTCACTGATTAGGACATCATAAAATCAATTCGATCACACTAAAATAATGTTATAATAGGGACACGATGTGGCGTTGGTATGTTTAATAGCTAGCGCATGCGCAGACTGCTGCGCAATTTAAGATTACTATGAAATTAAATTAACTTTTACCTTCAGGAATGAATTATGTTGGGATATTAAGAAAATTATATATAGTAAAATAATTTTTTCACTAAGATTATTGACATTGAAGTAAAATATTTACACTTAATTCTTGATATTATATCTTTGATAATGAAAGATAGAATTATTTAAATTTACATCTAAAATAAATTTCATAATTAATTAAATTGTAAGTTAATTATTGGAATGATTCTAAAAGAAAATGTTATACAATAAATTTAAGCGCTTTTGTTAAAATGAATTCCACTCTTACTGATCATGTTATTTTTAACTCATGAAATGAAATAAAAAAAAATTATTCTGCAGAATTATATTATGGTACTTGCTATTGGACGATGTTCTTTTTACCGAAGACAGGCTCTGCAACCTGGATTCTTCTACACATATCATGAGTCAAACTGTCGGTGAGGTAAGATGACGGGAGCTGAGATGTTGGTGTGGTGGATCTGCTAGATAGAATGAGCTTTGTTTCTTCTCCCACTCTTGAATTTTTCTTACTTTTTGGGGCGATATCTGGTGGGCAAACAGAGAGATTATATCTCTCTCTCTTCTTATTAATATCTCCATCTCGCTTCGATGTGACCGTTGGAGTGTCGGATGTTCCATCCTGTGTGTACAGGTTGCCACCGGCTTCTTACTAATTCCCTTTTTCCTTCTTTTTTGAATCTTGACTCAGCAGATTTCCAATTGCTTAATATTTAGAATATCTCCAGATTTATACTTTAATAAATTTTAATTACGCAGTAACTATTTCATGTATCAATATATATATACTTTTTAAATATATTTTTAAGACCATTATAGATTGACCTTGGCCGGGATTTTATAAGGAAATCCAGGTTCGATCCTGACCAAGGCTAATCTTTTCTTCCCTTATAACAACTATTTGGAAATTATATGAGGAACTTCCTGTCAAGAAAATATCATGACAAGAATAATAATGGAAGTGTGTGTGTGTGTGTGTGTGTGTGTGTGTGTGTGTGTGTGTGTGTGTGTGTGTGCGTGCGTGCGTGCGTGCGTGCGTGTGTGTGTGTGTGTGTGTGTATAATGTAATATATTTAGGTCCTGAGAGTATTTTTTAAAATAACACTGTAAATAGTCCTTGTATAGGTTTGGTTCTAAGAAAGAAGTTTATTTTTAATAATTCATTGTTCTTATAAGTGATAATATAGTAATTATCTTGTTAAGTTTGAATATTAATTCAGTTAGGTAAACCTTTTTATTGAAATAATGTTAGTATTTGTTTATTTTAGAATCTCATTACTTTTATTTATTTGTTTAAATGTTTACTTACAAGGGGAGGGCACAGCTATGGGGTCGTCGATCGGGCCCAATTTTTTTCTGGTGATTCTACATCGAAAAATAGTCGACACGTGTCCGAGCGTTTCGTCCAATGGGCCTTAGGTGCTGAGAAATAAAATAAAATACCTTGAAAATCCTTTATTTTTTATCTTGAGTTTGGTAAATGATATCGACATGATTCTTTCACTAATTGTATTTTTCTAAAGAATCATGTCGATATCATTTTCCAAACTCAAGATAAAAAATAAAGGATTTTCAAGGTATTTTATTTTATTTCTCAGCACCTAAGGCCCATTGGACGAAACGCTCGGACACGTGTCGACTATTTTTCGATGTAGAATCACCAGAAAAAAAATGGGCCCGATCGACGACCCCATAGCTGTGCCCTCCCCTTGTAAGTAAACATTTAAACAAATAAATAAAAGTAATGAGATTCTAAAATAAACAAATACTAACATTATTTCAATAAAAAGGTTTACCTAACTGAATTAATATTCAAACTTAACAAGATAATTACTATATTATCACTTATAAGAACAATGAATTATTAAAAATAAACTTCTTTCTTAGAACCAAACCTATACAAGGACTATTTACAGTGTTATTTTAAAAAATACTCTCAGGACCTAAATATATTACATTATACACACACACACACACACACACGCACGCACGCACGCACGCACGCACACACACACACACACACACACACACACACACACACACACACACACACACACACACACACACTTCCATTATTATTCTTGTCATGATATTTTCTTGACAGGAAGTTCCTCATATAATTTCCAAATAGTTGTTATAAGGGAAGAAAAGATTAGCCTTGGTCAGGATCGAACCTGGATTTCCTTATAAAATCCCGGCCAAGGTCAATCTATAATGGTCTTAAAAATATATTTAAAAAGTATATATATATTGATACATGAAATAGTTACTGCGTAATTAAAATTTATTAAAGTATAAATCTGGAGATATTCTAAATATTAAGCAATTGGAAATCTGCTGAGTCAAGATTCAAAAAAGAAGGAAAAGGGGAATTAGTAAGAAGCCGGTGGCAACCTGTACACACAGGATGGAACATCCGACACTCCAACGGTCACATCGAAGCGAGATGGAGATATTAATAAGAAGAGAGAGAGATATAATCTCTCTGTTTGCCCACCAGATATCGCCCCAAAAAGTAAGAAAAATTCAAGAGTGGGAGAAGAAACAAAGCTCATTCTATCTAGCAGATCCACCACACCAACATCTCAGCTCCCGTCATCTTACCTCACCGACAGTTTGACTCATGATATGTGTAGAAGAATCCAGGTTGCAGAGCCTGTCTTCGGTAAAAAGAACATCGTCCAATAGCAAGTACCATAATATAATTCTGCAGAATAATTTTTTTTTATTTCATTTCATGAGTTAAAAATAACATGATCAGTAAGAGTGGAATTCATTTTAACAAAAGCGCTTAAATTTATTGTATAACATTTTCTTTTAGAATCATTCCAATAATTAACTTACAATTTAATTAATTATGAAATTTATTTTAGATGTAAATTTAAATAATTCTATCTTTCATTATCAAAGATATAATATCAAGAATTAAGTGTAAATATTTTACTTCAATGTCAATAATCTTAGTGAAAAAATTATTTTACTATATATAATTTTCTTAATATCCCAACATAATTCATTCCTGAAGGTAAAAGTTAATTTAATTTCATAGTAATCTTAAATTGCGCAGCAGTCTGCGCATGCGCTAGCTATTAAACATACCAACGCCACATCGTGTCCCTATTATAACATTATTTTAGTGTGATCGAATTGATTTTATGATGTCCTAATCAGTGAAATTACTGTATTTAGTGATAGTGTCATCTTTTCGACATAAACAATAAGAGTTTACTGGTGAGTAAACAAATTATATAAACATTATAGTTATCCACTGTGAAGTACGCATAGACTATAAAGCAGCCATAGTTGATAAGGCTAGTCAGTTGCCTTCGGGCGCTTGCTAGAGGAGGATCTACGTTGCTCCGCACATTTAATTTCGTAAATAATTACGTCAAACATTTTATTTTTTTTATTTTGCTCAAACAAAAATATTTTTATAATTTCTTATTGTCATTTGATCTTTATATGAACTTATCATTATGAAATGAGATATTATCATATGGTAATGTCCGGTAAAAAACGTTCCAGAAGCTTAGGAAATCCTAATTCAAGAAACTCGCCTGTGAAACAAAAGGCAAAAAAACCTGCCAGAAAAACACCACCAGTGACACCTGGTAGTTCAACAGAAGCAATGGATCCCCAACCAGGCACTTCAAATCAAAACACCAGTGAAGAATCTCCATTTTTCACTCCTAATCCTTTTGACACATTAAGAAATGTACCAGTAGAGGACATGGAAGCTGTACAGACACCCCGAGAACCCAAACCACCACCAATTTTTATCAAGAACATAAAAAACTTTAAACTTTTTTGCCAAAAATTAAATGAAATTGTAAATCCCGCTTCATATATATGCCAAAGTCGAACGTTTGACACCAAACTGATGCCAGACACCCCGGAAACATACCGGAAAATAGTCAAATATTTATCAGACACAAAAGCCGACTTTCACACTTACCAATTACACCAAGAGAGAGCGTTAAGGGTAGTAATTAGGCAACTCCATTCATCTACACCACCAGAAGCAATTAAAGACGAACTTTCGGCAATGGGCTATAAAGTTAGACAAGTCGTCAATGTCCTTAAAGAAAATCGTGAGCAGCCAGGTGCTACAAACAAAATAGCCTTACCGTTATTTTTTGTCGACTTAGAGCGAACTCCCGGCGTAGAAGAAATCTATAATATCAATCGGCTTTACTACACCAAGGTAACTATTGAAAAACCCTACCGAAAACGTGAAATAGTGCAATGTCATAATTTCCAGTCTTATGGCCACACCAAGCACTATTGCCATCACTTACCGAGGTGCGTCAAATGCGGCGAACAACACAAAACCGAGGAATGTCGAAAGCCAAGACAATCACCTGCTGTGTGTGCACTTTGCCACCTTGATCACCCGGCTAATTACAAAGGGTGCCAAACTTATAAATTATTAAAAGAAAAAAAACGTGCAGCCTACAGACAGGAAGAGTCAAGACCAGCACGACCCACTAGAGAGCCCTCAAGAACTGTCGAGCCGGGGGTGACTTTCGCTCAAATGCTCGGGACAGAAGAACCGGCAGAACATTCTCAGGCCCTGCCGCAAACTCAACCATTACCTCAAAATTCTGGAAACCAACCCCATCATCCTCACCAGCCTGTTCCTCAACCTCCAACCAATTATCAACACCGAATTCCCTATGTCCCATCTCCATCCAATCCCCATGACATCACAAACATCCTCACTTCCTTCCTCACCGAGTTTAGATCCCTCATTACACCTCTTATTTCCTTACTCACAAATCTCGTTTCCAACCTCATTCCCACTCAGAGAAATCCTTAAATGTCAACCTCAAAATCATTTTCCATTCTCCTTTGGAACGCCAATGGTGTTCGAAATCACATTAACGAACTAACAGCCTTTCTACATGACAAAAATATTGACGTAGCATTGATAAGCGAAACAAGACTGACCAACAAACGACAAATCAACATACCCTCATATACAATTTACCGGACAGACCACCCGGATGGGACAGCCCATGGTGGTACTGCTGTTATTATCCATCGGTCACTCTCCCATCACTTATCCCCCATACCTTCCTATAACTTCCTTCAATCCACGGCTGTAACAATTCAAACGTCTCTTTTTCCAATAACACTTGTTGCGGCATACTCCCCTCCAAACTCCCCGTTTCCGAAACCCAGTTCTATTCTTTCCTTGATTCCTTAGGCCACCATTTCCTTTTAGGTGCAGACTTAAATGCAAAACACCAACATTGGGGAGCCAGATCTACGAATTCCCGAGGACGAGCATTACTGTCTGCACTTAATTCCCACCACAGCACCATTGTTTCCCCTAACACTCCTACCTACTGGCCAACCGATCCAAACCGCAATCCTGACATCCTTGACTTCTTCATCCACAAAGGTCTCAGACCTCTAAACATCTCCATTTCCTGCCTCGATAACCTATCCTCTGACCATAGCCCCTTAGTGCTCTCCCTCTCCACATCCCCAATTCCCATACCACCACCACCTTCCTTCATAAGAGGACCAGTAAACTGGAACCTCTTCCGCCAAATCCTAACAGACAAAATTGACCTCAAAATTTCCCTAAAAACATCAAATAACCTCGACGATGCTGTCAACTCCTTCACCACCCTCCTACAACAAGCTGCTTGGTCTGCATCCGTACCCAAAAAAACCAATAATACCCCTAAGACGAGTTCCTTACCTCAACATATCCTAGCTCTAATCCACACCAAGCGTCAATACAGATCCCTATGGCAACGCACAAGGCACCCCACTGATCGTTGCTCCTACAACTATTTCTGCAAGTTGGTTAAGCGTGAGTTGGCCTCCTATAGATCCCAGTCTTTTAATTCCTACCTCTCTTCCCTTTCTACTGAAGATAACTCCCTCTGGAACCTCACCAAAAAAATCCTTAAAACCAAACACTGTTCCCACCCACTCCGTCGAGGTGACGGCTCTTGGGCTGCATCTGATAAAGATAAAGCTGAAGAACTTGCCAATCACCTATCCCTCACCTTCACCCCTCATCCTGGAATTAATCCCAACCTCACTGCAAAAGTGGAAGAATTCTTATCCTCACCAATCCCACTATCCTTGCCACCTAGAGCTGTCACTCCCTCTGAGGTCAAATTCCATATAAAGAAGTTACCTCCTCGAAAATCCCCAGGATACGATCTCATTACTTCCCAAATCCTTCGACAACTTCCAACTAAAGCCATAATATTCCTAACATATATTTACAATTGTATCCTCCGAACGACTCACTTTCCTCTACTTTGGAAACATTCCATAATAATCCTCTTTCCTAAGCCCGGCAAACCACCCGACAACCCCGCTTCCTACAGACCGATTAGTCTACTTCCCATCCTCTCAAAAATTTTCGAAAAAATCCTATTAAAACGTATCCTGTCTTCTATCGAATTGCACAATTTTCCTAACCACCAATTTGGATTCCGTCCTAGACATTCTACAACCCAACAAGGCCTCAGAGTAGTTGACTACCTATCCTCAGCTCTTGAAAACAAGCATTATTGTTCGGGCGCCTTTCTGGACATAGCACAAGCTTTTGACCGGGTATGGCACGCTGGACTACTCTTCAAGCTCAAGAGCATCCTTCCCTAATCCTTATTCCTGATTCTACAGTCCTACCTCTCAAATCGCTCCTTCCGAGTTCGCAGTGGCTCAGAATTTTCCAACATTTATCCTATTAAGGCAGGAGTCCCCCAAGGCAGTGTCTTGGGTCCTGTTCTCTATATTATATTCACTGCCGATATTCCTACCACCCCCGACACATTCTTAGCCACATTTGCAGATGACACAGCCATTCTTTCATCCCATCCCGATCCCGTAGAAGCCTCATCCAATCTCCAAAGACATCTCTCCCTTATCGAGCAATGGTGCAACTGCTGGCGGATAAAAGTCAATGAATCAAAATACAAACACGTGACCTTCACTCTCCGCCGCAGCTCCTGTCCACCGGTCCTATTTAACAATATCCCTTTACCCAAAGCTGACACAGTGCGGTACCTGGGTTTCATCCTGGACAAAAGACTCACCTGGAACCCACATACCAGACTTAAAAGACAGGAACTTAACAGAAGATTCAGTCAACTATATTGTTTACTAAGTAGGACTTCCCATCTCTCAACCAACAACAAACTATTGATTTGCAAAACCGTGCTGAAACCCATCTGGACTTACGGACTTGAACTGTGGGGGACAGCAAAAATTTTGAACATCAAACGTAACCAATCCTTTCAGTCCTAAGTCCTTCGTACCATAGTTAATGCTCCCTACTACGTTTCAAACAAAACCCTACATCATGACCTTAACATCCCATTTGTCCTCGACGTCATCCCAACCAAATTCTCAAAGTTCCACCAGAACCTTAGCCACCATCCCAATCCCCTAGCGCAATCCCTCTCCAACTGCAACCACCCCTATAATCCTCCTCGACGGTTGAAACGGCAGTGGCCTCGAGACCTTTTGTAAATAGATTTATGGAGTCCTGGCAATGGCCAGCTTCTCCACTCAAGCCCTGAGCGAATGTAGCGCAAGTGCTCCCGCCCTGTCTCCACCGGCTCCTAATACCGGTGATGCGGCAGGGCGAGAAGCGCTGGGATCTCATAGAGACCTGCCTTGCCTCCCACATGCGGGTGGTAGGGCTCGACTCGGAGATCCCTTGGCTGAATGTAAATATTGTACATAAGTGTGAATGTGTTTTCTTTTTCTTTTTTAAGTTATTTATTTTTTATTTTCTCCTTTTTATTTCCATATTTGGTTATTCTTTAGTTATTTTGTATGAATGTATTCTTATATCACTAATACCAAATGCCCTAGAGTGTGGCAGATTGTATTATTTCTTTTCAATAAAAATAATTTATTATTAAAAAAAAAAAAAAAAAAAGTAATCTTAAATTAAATGTGAGCCTTACCTCTCATATTTATAATTTGAAGTTTGATGAAGAATATAATTTTAATAAGAGTATTCGAAGAGGGACTACTACCTAGACTAAGCAGCCAAATGATTAATTATCCTTTGAAAAGGTAAGATATTCATGAGAGAGAGTATACGAATAACGTACAACCAGTAAATGTAACACTTAATAATAATAAAGTACTGCTGATTAATTTAAAACTTAACGATATTTATAACATACCACCAATCAGTTCAAAATTTAGTAGCGATAATAATGTACCGCCGGTAATTTTAAAAACTGATGAAGATGATAAAGTGCCCATTACAAATTCAAAATTTAATGACAATTATGATCCAATAATTAGCGAAAATTTAGTATTGTCGTTGTGCAAGAAATTTTCAGATTTGCTTACCCATGAAAATTTTAATGAAACCAACGATAATAATAAACCCAAACAATTAAATTGTCTGGAAATTAACCTTAATATAAACAATAGTATAAAAGGAGCATTAATAGATAGCGGGTCTGAAATAAGTTGCATCCAAGAGGAATTTTATACCGTAATTAAATCTAACCTGCCCCCAAAGCACTAAAATTATCCGTACAGAACATGTGTATAGTAACCTATCAATAAAAAATCTAAGAAAATCCTAGACCACCATATCCGTAAAGTTATATGATAATTTCATTTACGATCTTCACATGTAAGTGAACATGATACCAAATTATTAATATTGTAATGACTAATCAGTGAATTTTATAAACAAAAATAACCTTAAAATATTGTGTTATTACAATAATTCAAAACAAATGAAAGTACATTTTTATAAAGGTATTTGAGTTTATTTAATAATAATAATGAATTAAAATGAAGGAGTAAGTAAGAATACGTCCAATGGAATTCAGTTCAACTGTCAATGCTATTGAAAAGTTATTGTTATTAAAGAGGGTGAAAATAATTAGTGAACAAATATTATCTGGTAAAGAGATGGGAAACATCTGAATAAAAAAAAATACTCTGATTTCGATCATAAGCGGATCCAGGGGAAGGGATTGTTTTGTTTTTGTTGTTGGGGAAGGCATTTAAATTTACTAAATGCAAGCTACTTGAATAAAAATAATATGCAGATAGCATATTAGTTGTGGGAAAGGAAAATAAAGGTAAAAGAGTATGTCAATTCGCCCCCAGGCCTCCCGGCCACCGGGGGCCCCGGGATGGCATGCAGATGTGGGACAAAAGAGATATTAGATAACAGGTAAGAAATACTCATAGTCCTCCAGCCCTGCCTGGCAGAGATACAAAGTACTAGTAAACAAGTATGAAATAACAGGTATGGTGTGAAATACTTGATCTGATGTCAACAAGTACGAAATAACAGGTATCGTGTAAAATACTCGATCTAATGTGAACAAGTACGAAATAACAGGTATGGTGTAAAATACTCGATCTGATGTGAACAAGTACAAAATAGGGATGGGTCAGGTTGTATGAATCAAATACTTTGTATCAGATATTGCAAAGTATCTGATACAAGGAGTTGATCCAGCCAAAATGAACCGGTACTGATACTGATCCATTGATACTCTGATACTCACTGATCCATTGATACTCTGATACTTACTGATCCATTGATACTCTGATACTCACTGATCCATTGATACTCTGATACTCACTGATCCAATGATACTCGGTATCAGTTATTAGTTATTAACAAGAACAAGTTTATATTTTTTGATGTTTCATTTTTATTTTTAAACAAAACATGGTTTACATTTCACAATAAATATAAAGGAATATATTTAATTTAAAAAATAAAAATATCTTTACTTAGTAAAAAATTCGTTGCCGTATAAAGTTTCGTTGAACCGTAGTTCATTTATTCAATTATAATGCAACGGTCATTCAATTTTGTGTATCAGATACAAAAGTATCAAATAAAAGTATCAGATCCAAAAAAGTATCAGATACAAAAGTATCAAATGAAACTATCAGATCCAAAAAAGTATCAGTATCATTTGTATCAGATACAAGAATTTCAAGTATCAACCCATGCCTAGTATGAAATACTCGATCTGGTGTGAACAAGTACGAAATAACAGGTACAAAATACTTGCAGTGGTCCAGCGCTGCCTGGCGGTGATACGCAGTACTAGTGAACAAGTAGGAAATAACAGGTATGGTGTAAAATACTGGATCTGATGTGAACAAGTACATTATCCCTGTATTGCCACAGACACACAGGCACACACAGGCACACACAGGCACACACACACACACACACACACACACACACACACACACACACGCACACACACACACACAAACGCGCGCGCGCGCGCGCACACACACACACATACACGCACACACATGTGTGTGTGTATATATATATCAGTTGTTTCTTTAGTTTTTCTTTTACGTTTATTTTTTAATTGTTTTAGTGCATATAATATTCAATCATTCAACATGAGAGGTGTTTTAATCTGGTGGAAATAGACATTGATGCCTTGAAAACGTTTAAAAAAACAGGGGCTTTGTACTAAGTGTGACCCAGGAAAGAAAAGTGTGTCAGTCAATGAAAAAGCGGAACAAAATTCTAAACAATCCCCGTTAGATATATTAACTGCAATGAATAACTTGATACAAAGCATCAATGATGGTATAACAAATATCAAAACAACAGTGTATCCATTTTGTTATTGAATTCAAATTAACACAATGGATTCAAATACCAAGATAAATACTTTGTTAAAGTTGTTTTTTCATTACTAATAGAGACTGTTTGAAGAACTTTTTTTACACCTGGATGATCCAGGTGCCAGCTAAATACGGTAGATTTGGATGAGTAGTCCTACTGCAAAGTTAAAACCTATTGACAAATAAGCACTAACACATTACCTCCTTCATAAAAGTGAGATCCCTATGCAGGAAATAGACGGTCTGGTTTAAATGTTGATTATTACATAAAGTTAATGCTTCTTCATGAGCACTCCATTTACATTCTTCGATAAAAGCCTCCTGAAATTAAAAATTAGAGTAAAATAAATCCAAGCAATACTCTATAAAACTTGATGTACTTAATTGTATACAAAAATTAGTCTTCATTCCAAAATCGGTCTGCAATGGTACAAAATAAAGGCCTTGATAAGCTGTATTAGATAACACTTTTCAACTTCTGCTCACTTTCACTTCTACTTTCGAACCACTCAAAATTTTTTAATTTTTTCTAGGGAAAAATAATGAGATATTAGCCGATTCAACAAGAAGCTGCACTTATGTAGTTGTGCTTTATTATGTTTTTTTAATTTTGATCTGTAAATACTTGCGTTTCAACACTGAAGGGACACCTCCCTAAAAGGACAAAATCATCTACCCCAGCTGTTCTCAAAGTGGAGGAAAATGTGCGATGAAGAGATAAGAGGTTGCACAGTAAATTTTTTTTATTTTAATTTGCTACCAAAACATGGTAAAGGAAAAAATGATTTATCTTTGAAGTGATAATACCTTAAAAACAGAATGTAAGGAATTTAATCTATAAATCTATATAAATAAAGATGAAATTCTGTTTGTTTGTTTATTTGTTCTTTATAGAAATCCATACCGTTTGTCCTAAATTCTCCAAATTTTGCTCAGTGGTTCTTTGATACCAGGTGCGAACACCTGTTTATATTAAAATTTCATAACTTCAGCCGATCTTCAGCTGATATTCTTTATTCCCCAAATTTCTCTCAGTGGTTCTTTCAGACCAGGTGCGAACACCTGCCCATATTAAAATTGCATAACTTCAGCCGATCTTCAGCTGATATTCTTTATTGTTATAAAAATCAAAATGACCTCACTTTAAAATGTTTTTTTTTTAACGAAATCGACCGTTTCTTTAGAAAAATGAAATTCCCCGTGTGAAACCGGGATATACAGCTATAATCTATGTATATAAAGATGAAATTCTGTTCGTTCTTTATAGAAATCCATACCGTTTGTCCTAAATTCTCCAAATTTCGCTCAGTGGTTCTTTCAGACCAGGTGCGAATACCTGTCCATATTAAAATTGCATAACTTCAGCCGATCTCTGGGTATATTCTTTATTGTTATAATAATCGTTTTGATCTTGCTTTACATTGGTTTTTATAAAATCGACCGTTTGAGTCGATAAAAGTCTCAGTTTATAGATTTTATAGATTTAAAAAATGAAATTCTCCGGGTGAAACCGGGATATACGGCTAGTTACCAATAAAAGTAAAATTGTTATAAAAAAATTAACATTCATATAAATGTTGGATAAAATGATTTTGATTGAAATGTTTGAAAAAATTGATAACAATACTTGGATATAAAATATTTGTGAGACATAGTCCATGCGATGGACAAGAGCTGTTTAGGATACATCATACATGACGAACTTTTGACGAAATGGGGAACATATTGCTGCTCCAGAAGTATAATGACATATCTACAAAAATGAAATTTTAACATAACGATTTTGTAAAATTAATTTCAGTGGGTAAGCGGGCTCAAAAATGAATTTCTTCATTGTAAATTGGCACAAATGTACTACTTTTCGCCACTGACTATGGCTCAATATATCTAAACAAAATCTATTTTAACAAATATTCTATAAAAACATTTTTTTTTTCCTTAAAGCTAATAACAATAATATTCTTTGTACATACAATTCTAAATCATTATTTTCTATTAGATGTAATTTTAAAAAGAATCTGAACCAGTTGAAATAATTGATAATATTAAAATGAATGAATATAATTAACTAATTATGTTCATTATAAATGAATATATTCATTATAATAGATATAATAAAATAAAATAATTAAACAGCAAATAAGGCTATTAAAACTGATATTGCATCACGACAAGTTTCGGGCATGCGCTACCTCTACTCTGCCTGTCAGGGTTCCCCGACCCAAAAATATGTCATAGCTACTTATCTTAAAACATCAAAACATGAGCTACAATTTTTATTTTATTGGTATTGGGGGATTATATTGTGAAATGAAAGTTCTGTTCCCTAAAAACTAACTTAAATAGGAATTTTAACGCGAAAATTTGGTATATTTTGGCAAATTACAGCTAAAGTATTAATTCCAAGTAAAAAAATCTTTTGAAGATTAGGTAAAAAGACGTAAACTGAAGCAAGCTGAATCAATGTTAAATGATAAATGGCAGGGTTATGAACAATAACCAGAAGATCTCAAAAATAGATGTTCATCAAGGGGGCTTCCCCGGGATGGCGCAAATGGCAGCCCTGGAGACTTTTGAAAAATTTAGCCTTTAGTGAGTACTAACAACTGGCAAAAATTCAACTTTTTTTATAGTGACTACTTCCAGTTTCGTTAAATGCAGCAGAAAGTTGGGCTGTTTGGACCTGGATTGGAATGTTCCCTAGAAAACATAAGAGACCATTTTCACAATAAAAGAATTCGGGAGAACCTCGAGGTCTTACCAGTTAGGGAGATGGTGTAGCACTGCCAGCTGAAATGGTTTGGACTCATGAGCAGAATGGAAGATGACCTAAAGATCAAGTGGTTGATAGAAGCCAGATCAGAAGGAAAGAGCCTGCGAGGTCGACCCAGACAGACTTACATGGATTATATCTGGAGGATTAGGGAAGACAGAGGCTGCTCTCTACCAAATTAGAGAAATTGGTTGAATGATTGCGACAACTAGAAGCAGCAATGACCAAGGCTTAACCTTCATGCTTAGTGGCATCCTGGAGATCATGCATTCAAGACATGTATTAATTATTGTGTCAGATTTTTCCAAGGGCTCTGTGGTATTTTGCATAAGTCCTGAACAGGAAAAATTGTTGCCTTGAGATTCATAATTTGAAATGGAGAAAAACTTACTCTCTAAATCATGTTTGGCTCTTTTCACAATGATTGATGATAATTAGGGAACCCAGATCTGCGTCAAGCAGCCCACTTTCAGCACTAAATATGATTCAATCTCCTGGCTAAGTTCCAGATAGATTCCTGTTCTTTCTGCTCTTCCTTAGTAAAAGGAAGAGCAGAAATATCTAGTCTGAATATTTTCACAATTAGTCTCCTATTTAAGTTACACAGGGATATTCGAGTCACTCTGATATCATTCATTTTTATATTTCAAATAAATGTCCCTCCCCCTCTCCCACCAGTATTCCGGAAACATCCTTTTTTGTCCTACCACATTTTCCCAATTCCTTTGGTATCTTATCTTACATTTCATTTAACTTAAATAACAAAGCAAGATGTAAACAAACAGAGAACAAACAAAAAAAGATAAAAATCTCTGTACAGCCATATTCAACACTCATATCTTAAAAACATTTTGAGACATCAAGAAATTTATGAGCTATACAAGACATAAAATACTTATACTATTTACCTCTGCAGTCCGAAGTCTATCCTTCATCCAAGGTCCAATTCTGGACCGTACTGGATGGCAGCGCTCTAATCTTTCCTTTAATGCTTCTTTTGTTTTAATCAATTTCTGTTGCAAATTTTCAACAGCCCTGTATGAAAAATCCTTATGTACATATTTACAAGTAATCTTTTTGAATTATAAATTTATACTTGAATCAGATGGAAGTAAAAAAAATGAAAATGCCTAGAAAAATATTCTAACAAAATTTATAAATTAAAGCACTTCTAGTCTTAGATAAATTTAGAATTACTTTTTTTAAGAAGCAACAAACAAATGAAATTTCATAACTTCCACTAATACATTTTTTGGGGGTTTTTTACAATTTAAAATTGTACTCATTTTTGTAAATATGATAAAAGCCAACCTTCAAAAAAAAATTTAAACTGAAGAAATATACTCGACACCCGCTATGATAAATGAACATATAAAAAAGAACGATTCCATAAGTGTCAATAGTATGATCATACTGACATAATATAGCCACCCACCCACCAATTAGTGAATGAAGTAATATGAGCAATGAAAGCACCTCCTACAACAAGGCTGTAATGGCTACAAACTCCTAATTAAGAGTTATGATCAAACCATATCGTTCAGCTATTAGACTGAGATCAGCCTCTGGTCCTCCATTCTATGGGAACACTAATCTAATTTACAAACCACCCATTAATCTATGATTAGCTCACAACAATCACCCCAACATTACAGACAATTGCGATACATACTCTAGGGTCACTTTCCATAGATAACCACTCTTGACCTGGAAGTACGTCTGGGTGCTCTGAGGAGGCAGCCTCAAACTCAACGAACAGAAGAAGATAATCTAAAAGGAAACAACAAAGGAACTACCATATTGACTAACAGTCTGTACTGCCAATGACGAACAATTCAGAGAAGACTTTATAAAAATGATGAAAATTGCATATGCCAGGAATGTAGTCTGGCAAAATGTCCGTAAGTACCTAAACATTTTTAATGAATTTGGTAAATTGATCCACTCCATCTGAGAATCTGAGCCATTTTGGTGTCATGGAGAATGCCAAAGCTCTAAAATTTGCTATTATCCAGAAGCAGGATGGATCATTTACGAATGATCTAAAGGAAACATTACATGTAATTATGGACATGCTCATTCCTCGGGAAAAGATAAAATTTAGACTTTTTGATATAAATGGCAAGAGCTAGTAGGAAATAATGACAATCCCATTACTTAGGGGGAAATCATTTTTGCTATTAGGGGAATGAAGAACAATAAGGTTCCAAGAAAAGAAGGATTTACAAAAGAGATAATAGAAGAGACCATTAAAATTATCACACTCACAATAAGTAAAATTTTTAATAAATGTCTTGAAAGAGGGCGTTTCCCTGTATTTAATTTTGATTGAGAAACCAGGAAAGGAAAGAAGCCAAGATGCATCCAGCTATAGACCTATAAACTAACAGTTTTGGGAAAGGTAATTGAAAAGATTCTCATTGGAAGAATAATGCACCATATGACTGCACAGGTATTTTGTCTCCAAAACAATTCGGGTTTACACCTGGAAAAGGGACCACAGATGCACTGTAAGAGGTAAAATGATCTTTGGAACATCATATAACAATAAAAACAGCGCATTACTCATTTATCTGGATGTTCAGGAAGTGTTTGATTCTGCTTCCATTGGCCAGCTATAAAATACCAATTAAGTAAAAAGAGGTGCCCAAAGATTTTATACAACTTAGTGGTGAATTATTTTGAAGAGAGGTACAACAAGGTTGTCCACAAGGGTCTTGTGGAGGTCGTGGGCTTTGGAATATTTTATATGATGCTTAGAATAGATTATATAAAACACTATACTAGAAATAGATTACCCAGAGGGTATAAAGCCTATGCCTATTTACTGGTATTTTATGCGGATGCTGAATGGAGGCTCTATTTTCTTGCAACTGTCATAATGAGCATACTGAAAAGTAGGCAATTTTTTATCAATTCTCCTTTAATCCTGAAAATTCAAAGGTTCTAAAGGTTATTAACAACTTCAGAAAGCAAGACACACAAATATTTTTAGGGGCAGGTGACTAGAGTTTTGAAAAATATGAAATATCTTGGAGTCATATTAGATGGGAAATTAACATGGGATAGCCATGTAGACTGTATTTGTAAGAAAACTACACTATAACTAATTTACCAGCTCTCAAGATCAACCAATGTTTATTGAAGAATTCCATCACAATGGTATACAAATATACTAAATACTCTATGAAGGAGCCGTATTTCCAGTTATGATGCCTGTAGTACCAGTGTGGGCCTCAACAATTAAAAAGGAATAGAATTGAGATTGATTGAAAAAAGTCTAAAGGCTAATTCTGTTGTTAATGATACAGGGATTTAGAACTACCTCCTATGAAGCAACTTGAGTGCTGGCTGGGTCTACACCCATAAATGAAGTAACTGAAAGAAATGAAATGAAGACCACAAGTTACGAATTTCTATTAGGACCTCACTTGATATTGGACAAATCTCCAAAACCAAGTTGCATAATACGCCTGGGGCTTTCTCCGTGTTACAACGTAGAACAACACTCCGAGAGATTACCAATCAAAATACAGGTTTATACTGGTGACAGTGAAATGGGAGAAAATAAAAGTGGTGCATAAGTGGATGGAAAATTAATTTAGAAAGGATCAAAGCACAAGTAGGGAACATAGACAATGAGAAAGCAAGGAGACAGAATAGCAAAAGAAGAAGCTAACAACCTACTAATGGAAGCAAAATTTGTGAAGGCACTGATGTCATATATGCAATCTACAACAAGAAAACCTACCATAATAGGAAACCATAAGGAGAATGTCCACTAATGGCAGTCACACCAAAAATATTTTCCCCACTATTTATAGAAGGAAGGCTAAGGTCCATGTAATGTGACTTATAAAATCACTAAGGTATAAAGTAGGCATGGTAAACATAGGGAATACTCATATAGATTCAGTCTAATGGAAGAACCAATGTGTCATTGTGCATGGGGAGATCAGACCTGAGAACATTTAAGATATGACTGTCACACTTTAGAAGAAATCAGTTAATCAAGGAAGTCACGACATCCGGATTTACTTGGCCACCAGCAGCATCGCAAGTATGTAAAAATATGGTATAAGATAATAGTCTATAATAAATATATATTTTAATCTAGAAACTTTTGTTCCATAATAAATTTTGAAAGCAATATAAAGCGATTTTAGAGGAACAGTAATCGTTCTCGATTTCCAGAAAGGCATAAGAGACAAACTTTACGAGACATAAATAAACCTATCGATTCACCTTCACGATGTATTTACAAAAAGCAACTCGTAGTAAAAAACAAGCAAGCAGTAAAAAAAACTCGACTGTTGGTGAAATTAGTCCCTTAAAAAATAAATTAGCAATAATGAATCGAAAAGCGCTGAGAACTTCCAAATTTTGCGATACAGATACTCTATAACTTATGGAGATATACAAATATAAGTATATACATGTGGGAAAATGTGTGAAGTTGAGGAATGGCGTTTACATATTATCGAAACACGTCTATTTCTAATCTAAGTAAGTTCGTAAGTGAAAGTTGTGTGTTGCGCGCATCACACCAGTTTTTTTTTTCAGTAACAAAAATATTGTTCTTGATTTAAAGGAAATTTTTGTGGTACTGTAAACCAACTGATCTGAAAAAAATATGGATTTTAAGATATTTGGCACATAGGCTGCATTTTATGTGTTATACGATCTATTATTCATCCTTTATTCATTTCTATCTAATTAAACAAAAAATTTCATATCCGAATAAATATGTGTTATTTACGATTGCGATGTTGGTAATCATCCAGGCAATTTAACAGTTTGACATTATTACGACTATAACAACTGGATTTCTAACTAAAAGATCTTGTAAAATACCTATAAATTACAAAGGGAGGTGCCTAATTTCACTAAAGGTAAGAAAATGTTTATTGACTCTCCTTAAAAGTTAAGTTTTTGATCGAGTTTAGTAAACTCCCGACGAAATGATGAATGACAATTCTTCGAAGAATTCTAAAAAAAGATCTGTCTTTTTTCCCTGGATTTGCACCCTCACCTACCAAAACTATCCCTGCTGATCTGTATTGGTTGCCTTTAAAATTAGTGCAAAAAATTCATCGATAGGATATGGTAAATCTGCAAGACGGATAAACTGATCAGGGATAATCGGGATTTTACTGCAATGTTTTAATGAAGGAATAGAAACAATTTAAGGAAGTTGTACTATCAATTTGCCATAATATGACATATTTTATTTGTGACAAGACCTGTTCCAGCTGGGTGCAGGGTTCCACAAAAGGCAAACAGTCTGTTCCGCCTGGGCCAGACCCCATAATTTGTAAAAATAGTTCAACTAAATAGAAAAATAGGTTGATTGATGGTCAGGATTTTCAGTTAAAACCAGGGTTTGAAATCGATAATTATTTTTTCCACAATATTATCTTATAATTATTATTTCTGATTTTTAATTTAAAAATCATTCTTGATTTATAAATAAAAATTTAAATCGATCTTTGATATTTATTAATTGGGTTAAAAATAAAAGTCACTGACTGAGTGATACGGCATTAAATAAATAATAATGATTAAATTGCGATAAAAAAAATATTGATCAGAAAATAAAAATCACCTTTTAAAAGCAAATTAATTTATTATAACATGTGGATTCCAAATCTGGTGCTATTTTGCTTCTAACTTCAATAATGACCGAATTTTGACCCCCAAATCAGGTAATTGGCTTTGAATCAAAATGGCAGATCACGATAAAGAGGTATTAGCATTGTCCCCGGATGAGCTTGGACCTTTGTGCAAAATTGCATTAAAATTGGCAAAGTAGCTTTAAATCGGCCTACAGACGGATGAATTTTTTTATTCAATTTTCTGATTCTAAGCATCTTGAAATGTAATGTCAAATTTTTAAGGGGGGGGGTGTAAAATATGTATTATTCGGAACGTTATCATTTATCAAATGATTTTTAAAAATTCCAGATAAAAATATTGATCGGATTTGATTTTTATTTTTATTTTAATAATTATCGATTTCAAACCCTGGCTAAAACTTTTTTATTTTGAAAAGCCAACGCTTCGATCCCACTTCAGGGCTAAAAGAAGACAAATATATGAGTATCTATGCTAGAAGATGACAATTAAATGAATACTTTACTGAATTGATAATTATATAAAAGATGATAAGCACTATATATGAATATTTAAATTATTTTAAAAATGGTTAGCAAGATAAAATAAAATCTGATATTTACCTTCTGAGCCCAGTACTACAAAAACTGAAAGGCTACATGACAACCTAGTGAAAATAAAATTAAAAAATAACAAAATAGATGGTACTGCATACAAATTGTTACGTCTGGACTCAATAATAAGAAAAAAGTGAGATTATACACAAGGTAACAATGTATAAAAAATATAAAGAAGGAAGTTATACAATAGTAAAGACAATAATGATAATAATACAGGGGTACATCGATAATTGTGGATACCTATGAAATCAAAACTAGGATTTGAGGAGTCGTTTATCATGGTTTGGTACAGTAGATAATATGGAAGAGTTCTCAAAGTCAAAGGAATGGTTATGGGCAATGGCATGTTGTGCTGATTTAGACCTTAAAGGATTACGTGTGGAAATACTGTATTTATGTTGGTAAATCCGTTTTTATTTTTAAATCATTTTTTATTTTACCGATATGGCAACTGTTGTAATTAAGCGTGGAGCACTGTATATGATAAACTACATTTCACTTGTCTTGGAGTGGTACGGGGTCTTTTAGTTTGATATACAGATTTTTTAATTTGTTGTTAATTTTTAATACTAGGCGCATGTGTGGGAAACTGGATGAGAAGGATTTTTTAATTTTGTTGGAGAGAATGGAGATATATAGGATAGATCCGTATTGGAAAGTAGAGATCAGAGGTTGTGATGAGTTGTTAGAAAAATTGTGAATTTTGGCATTGTTATTGATCAGTGTATTTATTAAGTGCTCGAGAAAATCATTAGATTTTAAGATATTTTTCAGGCGGATTTTGTTGTGATCATAAAATTGTGGATCAGACAAGGTCAGACTACGTTGGATAAGGTTTCTTCGGACGTTGATTTTTTGGTGATGTGGATGTGGAAAGCAATGTTCCCTTTCATTCCTAGACAATTCCATCGTAAGAAACCCTAAGAATTCCATATCCACCATATCTCTACTTTCCAATACAGATCTATATATCTCCATTCTCTCCAACAAAATTAAAAAATCCTTCTCATCCAGTTTCCCACACATGCGCCTAGTATTAAAAATTAACAACAAATTAAAAAATCTGTAAATCAAACTAAAAGACCCCGTACCACTCCAAGACAAGTGAAATGTAGTTTATCGCATACAGTGCTCCACGCTTAATTACAACAGTTGCCATATCGGTAAAACAAAAAATGATTTAAAAATAAAAACGGATTTACCAACATAAATACAGTATTTCCACACGTAATCCTTTGACGTCTAAATCAGCACAACATGCCATGGCCCATAACCATTCCTTTGACTTTGAGAACTCTTCTATATTATCTACTGTACCAAACCATGATAAACGACTCCTCTCAGAATCCATATTCATCCATCTGGAAAAAAATAAACCTGTAAATTATAAAGTAGATAAAGAGATAATTGCATCCACTTACTCTAAAATCTTGCGCATCCTCAAATCCTAGTTTTGATTTCATAGGTATCCACAATTATCGATGTACCCCTGTATTATTATCATTATTGTCTTTACTATTGTATAACTTCCTTCTTTATATTTTTTATACATTGTTACCTTGTGTATAATCTCACTTTTTTCTTATTATTGAGTCCAGACATAACAATTTGTATGCAGTACCATCTATTTTGTTATTTTTTAATTTTATTTTCACTAGGTTGTCATGTAGCCTTTCAGTTTTTGTAGTACTGGGCTCAGAAGGTAAATATCAGATTTTATTTTATCTTGCTAACCATTTTTAAAATAATTTAAATATTCATATATAGTGCTTATCATCTTTTATATAATTATCAATTCAGTAAAGTATTCATTTAATTGTCATCTTCTAGCATAGATACTCATATATTTGTCTTCTTTTAGCCCTGATGAAGATCCACAAGTGGGATCGAAGCGTTGGCTTTTCAAAATAAAAAAGTTTTAACTGAAAATCCTGACCATCAATCAACCTATCGTAAAGAATTACAGTTGACTATCTCTGACCTCTAAATGTAAATAGAAAAATGACTGAGAAGAGAAAAAAAAAATTCCTTCAGGGTCCCACAAACCTGGTTGGAATGCTAAGGGTTACAATGACAGATGAAATTCTCATGAATATATTTAAACCTCTTCTGTAGCAAAAATTTTTAGAGAATTAATAAATTTTACCTGTGCATGAGCACGACAGCCTGGGCCTGCTCGACCAAGAGTTCTGGAATACCATCACCAAGTTCCTTTAGTTCAGGACATGTGAGAATGCTGCTAAACACTCGATCTAAATATTCTTTCATAACAGCTTCATTTACTTCCTATAATCAAAGCCATGATTAAAAATAATATGTTGTTGTTTAATGATATTATTGTGATCAGTTAGTCTAATACCTAGTCCAATATCATTACAGATCCTTTTCACTATTACAAACACATCTGTACCGGTTAATTTACTATTCCCCATTGCTGTGTTTTTCACTGATACTTCTACTCTACTATCTGAGATAATTAATCTTGCTTAGATTATAGTTGTTTTATTAATAAAAAATGAAAGTTTATACGTTTATAAATGTATGAATATAAATATAAATAAATATAAAAAGAAATGAATTTACATTAATATAGAAGCTATATAGAAATTATTTCTACTTTCTTAACACTTTGGCTGCCATGTCACCTGCCAGCAACTGTTCTCTTGTCGGAGAATTAAATATTAACATTGTGTCAAAACGAGAGCGTGATTCTCAGGTATTCTTTTTCGGCAGTCAAAGTGTTAAAGATCTAATTATTCAGCAGAGGCGGCATTCTATTGTGAGCCACCGGTGGTACATCAGACATACATCACATCGTTCTTTATCACTTATGGTCCTTCCCAGTTCTTCTGAAACTTTGGGTAGAATCCTCGCTTTCTTCATAGATAGTAGAGCCAAACGAGATCTCCTTCTCCTTCTACCCTCCCTGATCGGCTCTACTATCGTAAGGTCTCTTCATCCGGTCACTGGCGTGGCAAAGGTTCTTTCAAACTAGTTCATGTTTGTATTCTATTCTCTTCTGAAGTCCGAATACGTAGTCTTGTCCAGATTCATCAACACTGGCTCAAGGTCACAACACAAGGTAACCTCATCTCCCAACCAGTGTCTGTCCAGAGGATTCGTTAACTGCAGAGCGGTACGCCATGGGGAAGTATGGGGAGGGATCTGATGGTTCCAATCTCGTTGATGGTCAGAGGTTACCTTGGAAAGGTACTTTATGAGGCTTCGGTTCATCCTTTCTACCATTCCGTCAGAAAGTGGATGGAGGGCTATAATCCTGGTATTTCGAATCCCAAGTCTCTTGCAGACTTCCTGAAATAATATGCTCTCAAAGTTCCTCCCCTGATTTGAATGTAGTTCAATTGGTACTCTGAAACGGGTGATGAACTCCTTCACCAGAACATCCGCCAAGGTAGCAGCATCTTGGTTGGGGACAGCCACTTGAAAAAACAGTCCTCTTTCTGGGAATAGTCCTAATATGTCCATGGCTACCCTCTCGAAGGGGCTCCCCGCAATAGCCTCTTAGAATGTTCTCTATCAGGCGTTCAAAGGTTGCTGGAGCATTGCAGAGGCCGAAAGGTAAAACCATGAACTCCCATAATTCCGATCCAGTGGTAAACACAGTCTTTTCCTAGTCGGCAGGTTCCATCTCCACTTTTTAGGTCCAGATTTGAAAACAGTCTGGATCCTGCAAGAGCTTTGAGGGCATCATTAATTCTAGCTTTTAACTTTTTTTTAGCGTATGCAGAAGCAGGTCGTTCAATCCTTCTTCTTTATGAGCACTACCGGAGAGACCCATGGGTACTGCTCAACGGCTCTACCACCCCACCTCTTGAACAGCATTCTCAACCTCTTCCTTCTTGACTTGGGGAAGTCACCACGCGTGCATCGTCAGTATCGATTCTATGACGCACCATGCTTGTTCTACCTGGCTTACCGGATTTCGAGCTAAAGATAGAGCGACAGCGATTCATAAGGTCCCTCACTTTCTCCTTTTCCTTTCGTGACAATGACGGGTCAAGGCCTTCTAACATCCTCCTGAGATTTTCAGTCGTTTACTCCTTCCTCGTAAACGCCTGAAGTATAATCCAGGTTACAGGCTCTAAACTTCCCACCTTGGTGCCCTTCTTGATAGTAACTTGGTAGTCATTAATATAACAAATAGGAATAGCAACTTTCTTGGAGGGTATGACGAGCGCCTTGCCAACAAGCACGCCTTTCCTAATCTCCTGGTCATGATTTCTAGGCTCCAGTAAAACAGGCTCATTCGGCTGATCCATGTGGGTTGAAGTGTCGAGACAGGCAGCTACAATGGTCTCACATCTTGCAGGAACTATAGTGGTCCTCAATAGCCACCTGGTGGGTGACAACCTTTTCTCGCCAGTCACTTTCGGGCAGATGATAGTCTACGGAGCACCAATGTCTAGCAACCGCACCGTTGAAGATGCCGTCCACATATTGACTACTGGCTGTATGTCATAAAGAGGCAACCACCACAAGACACAGTGGGACGAATGGCCAATCTAGGTGGAAAAAAGTCATGATCGAAATTGAGGAAACCTTTTTATTATGTGTAAAGGAGAGATATTTTTAGAACAATATTAGAGGTTGTTTTGATTTTAGCAGGTGGATTATACAGTAATTACTAGGATATGAATAGTACCTTACTTGACCCGTCATATTTTGTTTAAGGTATTCATTTTTTCAATTGAACTTCATATATTCATTGTATTGATATATATCGTATAGATATATATTGATAGTTCTTACATTGTATTTAGTAAATATGGACCTCTGCTATACAAGTAAACCTTTTTTCAAATAATTAGTGCAAAATTGGACCCATTATACAAATTTTTTTTAGCATGTTGTAAAGTAAGCAATTTTTAAACTAGAAAGTTGTTTTACTAGAAAGTACCCTAAAGTACCTCTGTGAAATTTATGGTAAAGGTCACTAATAAGGTTTATTAAAGAAACATGAAAAAATCAGCTGCTTTCCTTTGCCTTTCTATGCTTTAGGAAAATAAATTTCAATTCCGCGCAAGGAGTTATGTCTTATTAGGCAAAGTTGTATGGACATGGATTCAATATATATACAGGTTGTCCCCAAACAAAACGGCCAAACTTCAGAGATCGATAGAGGATCGAAAAACTAAGAAAAAAAGTCCTCTGGCAGAGGCCTCGTTTTCGCTTCGTTTTCGAGTAAATCACAAAAAACTAAAAATAGTTTTGCAAAAACTAGTTAAGGCAGTGGGGAAGCGGATTTCATTCCTTAAATGAATTTCAACAATAATTGTTATTCCAATACAATTATTTTATTTCAATCTTATACTAATAGAAAGGTAATTGAAAAAAAAAATAGTTTTTATATAAAAAAAAAAATTTTTTTATTCAAATATACATAGTATAAAGAAAATTACCTGTTTAATTATAATTAATTAAGGTAATTGAAAAAAAAAATAGTTTTTATATAAAAAAAAATTTTTTTTTATTCAAATATACATAGTGTAAAGAAAATTACCTGTTTAAAGTACGTAACATTATGAACAAAAACTGAAGATTAAAAAATTAAAAATTTAAATAATAAAAATAAAAAAAAAATTAAAAATTTAGAAGATAATTAAATATTCTTACTAGGAAAACATAAATGTTTCAGTTTTTATATGGGATTACCTTAGTGAAAAAAAAAAAAAAAAACTTGAAAATTTTACCTTTAGGTTTTACCTTCTTAAAATTACATAGTTAATTTCTCAGCAGCGTCAACGTAAATGTTGTTCGAAGTGCTGGCCTCTCGCTGCAATACATGCATCACATCGCGTACTCACAGATCGCAGTGCATCTAAACATTGTTCTGCGGTGAGTTGGTTGCAACCATTCTGATGTGCTCGATGAGATTATCCCTTGTGCGGACGGGCTCTCGGTAGACATTTTCTTTTCATCGGTAGACATTCCCGAACTGCCTGACGTGCATTGCCATCGCAGAATCCATAGACTATGTCCACGTATTCAGCGTTGGTAAATCTAGCCATATTTTTTGACTTCACTGAACACTACTAGCAGCACACTAATGTGAGAATGCGAGGCTGGATTCCCCCAAAAAGGATTAAAATGATAGTATAATGGCTAACATTTTTAATCCTTTCTTTTTAAGTTCAAACAATCAACCTAGATGTTTTATTGATAATAAAAGCGTGAGAATTTTCATCTTTTCTAAATTTACTCCTCGTAAATTAAGAAATTGAGCTTACTCAAAAAGCCAGTATATTTTTGTAATTTAAATACATTATTGAAAAAAAAAATTATGATACACTTTTTGCACAACTATTTTTAATTTTTTGTGATTTTCTCGAAAACGAGGCATATGCCAGAGGACTTTTTTTCTTAGTGTTTCGATCCCCTATCGATCCCTGAAGTTTGTCCGTTTGGTTTGGGGACACCCTATATTGCTAAATTGCAACAGTTTAAACAAGAGAATTTTATTTCAAGTCTTTGCGTTGAACACTCATTTAAAATTAGCATTCACTAAAATTAAAACGAAATGTCAAGAGGCTGGAAGACATTCAGACAGATTTATCATGAAAAATAATGTTGGCTGGACAATAATTTAATGTTCGAGTGTTTTTGTGAGGGCAATAGGCAAAAACTGAGGATTAGAGCCAAAAATGGTATTTTGGCTCTACACCATGGTTATAAAACAAATGGTGTTATACTCCTCCCTGGTCTGGTGGCACAAGTCAGGGATAAGCAGAAATTAAAACCCGGTTAAACAAATTACAAAGACCAGCCTGCCTTATGACAAAAGGCACAATGAAAACCACACGCACTGCCACCTTGGAACTGATGCTAAACTTAGCACCACTGCACATGGAGGTGGAAGCGCAAGCCCTAAAGGCCTGCTACAGAATCATGAAGTTAAATTTATCCTCAAAAGTTTAAACAAACTGGGGATACTGGAAGATATTCCAAGAGCTTGAAAAGGATAGACTTCTATCCATGCACTCTGACATTAAGATCAGGGGCTCATTGGAAACAAACTTTAACATAATTATAAATGACAAAAATCTGGTGCGTGCGCGCAACACACAACTTTCACTTACCAACTTACTTAGATTAGAAATTGACGTGTTTTGCTAATTATCATTTCCCAAAGTCACACATTTTTCTACATTCATATCTTATTTTTGTTAATCGTTAAAGCCGTTTTTGAGTAAATAAAAAAACCCGTGAAAATGATACAAAATTTATTAAGTAAAGTCCCCCCTCCCGTAGATCAATTTTGATGAAATTTTTACAGTCATATCTCGGGCATATAAATACATCAAATACCAAGTTTGATCAAAATCGTTAAAACCGTTTTTGAGTAAATAAAAAAAACATGTGAAAATGGTACAAAATTTATTAAGTAAAGTCCCCCCTCCCGTAGATCAATTTTGATGAAATTTTTACAGTCACATCTCGGGCATATAAATACATCAAATACCAAGTTTTATCAAAATCGTTAAAACCGTTTTTGAGTAAATAAAAAAAACACGTGAAAATGATACAAAATTTATTAAGTAAAGTCCCCCCTCCGGTTAATCAATTTTGATGAAATTTTAACAGTCATATTTCGGGCATATAAATCGATCAAATACTCAGTTTAATCAAAATCGTTAGAGCCGTTTTTGAGAAAATCGAAAAAAACGTAAAAAGTTATTAAATAAAGTACCCCCTCCCTTTGAGCAATTTTGATGAAATTTTTGCTGTCACATCGCGGGCATATACCTACACTAAATACCCAATTTCAGGTTCCCACGGTTTATAGTTTTTGAGCTAGTCTGTTCACATACACACACACACACACACACACACACAGACCATTTCGCGGGACTTGGTTATTTCGACTCAGGGGGTCCCAAAACGTGTATTTCCGTTAAAAACCGGAAGTCGAAAATTTTCACGATCGCAATACTTCCACTTACTATATATTTCATATATAGGTAAGTGAAAGTAAAAAACGACATATACTGAACACCGACATCTGCTGCTACACGGATGGCTCACTCACCAAAAGAAGGTCGGTGTGGGCATCTGGAGGAAAGATAAACCTGATGAAGGCACACATGCCTCATTGGGTAAATTCACCACAGTCTTTCAATCAGATGTGCTGGCAATCAGCCACTGTGCCTTTGGGTTGCTGAAGGAACAACTGTCTGGGAAGACAATCACAATCTACACAGACAGCCAAGCTGCACTCGGTGCGCTCAATAACATAGATATAAATTCTAAGGTTGTGTGGGAGTGTAAAACAAGACTCAACAGCCTAGCAAACAATAACAGAGTGAACGTAGAATGGGTGCCAGGCCATACTGGAATACCAGAAAACGAAAACGCAGGTACTCAAGCTAGAAAAGGATCCAATATCAAACCCATTACCCCTGAACCGGTGTGTGGCATCAGTAAAACCTCTGCCAAAAGAAGGATAGAGGGAGGATAGAGGAGATGTACGGAGCAAAAAGAAAACAACTTTGGATGATGCAAAACCTAAGACTTTCCAAATTGTTCCTAGAGAGCCCTTCTGTCAAGAGGAGCAGAGATGTACTAAATCTTGACAGGAATGCACTCAAAAGACTTACAGCTGTATACATCGGACACTGTAAGCTCAGAAGTCACATGTACAGGCTCAAACTTGCGGAATCGCCAATATGTAGATACTGCGAAAAAGAGAGGGAAACAGCCTTTCACATAGTCTGCCTCTGTGACAGACTCGCAGCACTAAGGTTCAGGATGTTTGGCCTGGACCGCCTTACTGATCACAATGCACATGAGCTAATCAATCCAAGCAGCCTTCTTAAGTTCACTGAGGTTCTGAAAATCAGCATTTAGGGCAATGAAGAACCCAGGCAGGATATATGGTGCACAATAGGCCCAAAAGGGCCGCGGTGCACTCGCCACCAAAAAAAAAAATTCAAAAAGAGATGATTCATATCTTTGCTTCTAAAGTCACCGACTGACATTAGATTTTTCAGTGGGATTGTAATGGTAAAAATGGTCACAGCAGACATAAAAAAAAGTTTGAAGATAGCAGCGCGGATGATGATTTGCCTTCTCGTTTGTTCCTGTAAAATAATGTGCTTAAAAATGAAAGAAAATTTAATCCGGAACAATTTCAACTGAAATTTAAGAAAGAAATGAGTCTAATAATTGATCGGCCAAAATCTAGTTTTGGGAATCGTAATGATGGAAATACCACTATACGGTTTTTCAAAAATCATAGTCTTAGAGCAGCCCTACCCGATTTATATGTGATTGATGTGGACGATATCACTACATTTGTTGAAGAGACCAGAAATGGATATCTAAATTTATATTCGTAGTACCATATGCCTTCAACTATCCATTGTAATATATTTGGGTAGGCACTAAAAATTGATGTGAACACAGATCCATTATATTTTATTTTAGAATGTAAACAATGCTTATACTATTTTTATTTGAAGAATTTAAGAAGTCTCTATGTAAATTTCAGTCTTAATGTTTTTGTAGATTGAAAAGTCCTTAGTTTTGTTTGAACATTAAAAGTAATGTTTTAATAAATTGAACTAACCTTCTTACTAACTTAAAGTTGAGAATGTTTAAGAGTTTTTAGTTCAATTAAGATGTAAATAGTCATTACATTACCTCATAAATAATTCCTTTTTCTTTTGTAATGGAGAATTTCTTGTTCATATTAATGTAAATAATCACAAATGAAGGAAGGGTAGAAAGTAAATGTAAATAATCCTTAGTTTTATTTGACTTTTAGATGTACTGTTGTTGTAAATAAGGTTCACATATTTAACAGTTTTCCTTTTTAACAACTCAATGTAAAAATTTAAATCATTAACTGTACTTTAAACACTAGGAAGTATTCAGGAAGAATTTAATTGTAAAAAAAAAAAACCTGTACCACTACAACCCATGAAGGGTCTTGGGTTCAGTACTATGTAAGGAAGAGTACTGTTTCTTGGTCAGCGGTCGTGTAAGGAGGTGATTTGACCGTGATCATACTCAACCACCAGGTTTTTCCCCTTAATTTTTCGATTAAGGGTACCCACTTTATAGAGGCTGGGTTTGCCCCAGGAGGGTCTCTCGGCCCACGAGACGAACTGTGGCGAATAATAAAGATATCATAAGCCATGTCAGATTCGAACTCGGGACCTTAAGCACAGCAGTCCACTGCCTTACCAGTGGGCTACCCCGCTCCCTGAATTTAATTGTAACCTAATTGTAATTTAAAACCTGCTTAATGTAAACAATGGCTACCGAGGCGCCATCTTGTGGTGAAACCAGAAGCTTGGATCAAAACAAAATACTATTTCCTTAAATACGTAATTTATAGGAGATTTTTTTTTGCATTTTTGATCATTATTTTTAAAATAATGTAATGTATATAATATATAATGGCTTGTAAAATCATAAAAAGTAATAAATTAAGCCTAGAAGATGTCGGCCCTATCTAATTCAGTGTGAGACGGCAGCGCTATCTAGAGAGTTAGTAGCCCAAATTGGGGTATAAATACCCCCACTGTTTTGCAGCATAATCAAATTTTCATAAAACACGCGGAGGGCCCTCAACTCCTATCATATCATGATGAGCTGCACCACAGCGAAAATAACATAACTTAACATCTCAATGCACCCTCAAATACCACAGGTTGTATAAGGTAATGAGGTTAACCAGCATCCTTCCATTAGTGTTAATGGCTCGAATTTCATATTTTAACACTTTTTTCTGTTTTAGAGGGATCAGAAAAAAAAAAGCATAGTCAATTTTAGTACCAATACCACAGGTAGTATAAGGTAATGAGGTAAATCAGCATCGTTCCATTAGTGATAATGGCTCGAATTTCATATATTAATACTTGTTTTCTGTTTTTTAAAGGGACCAGAAAAAAAAAAAAAAAAAGCATAATCAGATTATGATCATCTGCCGATGCCGCTTGGTCTCCCTAGTAAGTGCCCGACATCTTCCTGGACTATTTCCTTGTTTATCCACTTTTTATTTAAAAACCTTCTCCTAAATTCCTTTCTCCCATAACGGAGCAGTAGTTAGGACTTGTGTCCTGGTACTGCTTTGTATAAAGGTCTTATCTGCTTCATTTGAGGTTTGGGTCCCCTCAGGTGTAGAGTTAAAATCGGGAATCCTCTTCCCTTCTGGAGTAGTAGGCAGGACTGGTGTCCTGGATACTGCTCTGTGAGATGTCTTAGACGCTGTATTGATGGGCTGGGTCCCCTTTGATACTAGGCTGAGACTGGAAGACCTTAACTCGGATGGAAGTCTTGCTTAGATAGCGTCCTGGTGTGACAAGGTCCGTGCTTATCTCTTAGAATTAACCTTGTTTCACCTAGAGGACAGCATTGCTCTGGCAGCATATTCCACTGAGTCTCTTACCCTCGCTTAGATGGCGCCCTTTGGTGATCAAGGTCCATGCTTATCTCTTGGAGTCACCTTTTTTACTTAGGCAGCGTAGCTCTGGCGAGACATCCATCCTAAATATTTATTCTCGCTTAGATTGTGTCCTGGTGGAACAGAGTCCATGTGTATCTCTTGGGAAACCCTTTGTTTCACCCATAGGACAGCATAGCTCTGGCGAGATATCCCACTAAGAATAGTTCAGAGTTGACTGCACCCTTGCCTTATAGAGAGAGATTTATTTACCTCGCCACCAGAGTAATCAAAACACACATCAGAGATATTAGGTATTACACCATAAACTGCTTGTTCAGAGCACCGAAATCATCAATAACTGCATTGTGCGTATTTGAATGCTCAGAACAAGAGCAAGAGGCGTGAAACTAGGACTTAAGATTTCGACAATTGTTTACTCGTTCTCACGCACAGCTATTAATACAGATTTAATCTCATCGGTCAGAACATCAGACCCATTAATGAACCCTTAAAGCCAAAAAGAAAAAAAAAATTTATTATAAACCTCCATTTCAGACACTATTGCAGTTGACCATTGAAAGGTCCAGAAAGTAATGATTCGTGCATGTCATCCACCGATGATTCTTCTGGATAAGATGAAGATTCTTAGACAAAAACAACATAGACTGATAATGATTCGAACATAAGCAATTAGCAAAAATATACCATGCCTCAATGTTATATATTGTTTCCCGTATTAGGCTTTACAAAAACCATATCTGTATTATTTCTGGTTATGTCAAATACTCTATTTTCTTTATATTTAATACCTGTGTGATATTATTTTACCTCATTGCAACTCGATTTTTTATTTAGATCAAGATGCCATGACTATTTAAGTGGGTCAGACTTTTTTCTTACTAGATTGGTCATTCGTCCCACTGTGCAAAAGGAGGATCTTGAAGAGGTCGTCAAGTCAATGTCGCCGGCCAGAATTCAACCCGTCTTAGTTTCCCTGGGGTTGTGGCGTGTCAGAAGTGGTCCACTTTTTGCAGGCACTCCTGAAGTGTATGAGCTCTCCGTAGCCCCATATCTAGGAGACCATCTATTAGCTCTGGCCACAGCATTGAATTGTTTGAGATAATTTGACCATTACAGGTTACCATCAAATGTTGGGGGTTTTATCCTGACTTGGCTTTCCAGGACTTCTTGATCAAGTCTTTCCACATCTTGTAATGGCTGTTGGTGGAGCTGGTCTCCTGCGACCGCCTGGGTCCCTTTTTCTAGGGCCCATTATAATCGCTCAAGCTCCTCCTCAAACGTGATTTCCGGATCTACACCTTGAATCAAGGAATACTTAAGTAACCGGACCAAAAAAATCTCTTTCGTACTAGTAGTGTCTAAATCCAGCTCTTCTCACTCTCTCGTCAGCTCCGCCATTAAAAGTTCTTCAATCCGCTTGCCTGACTTTTTTTTCTCTTTAAACCCCACACCTGACACCAGTTGTAACACTTATGTGGATTAAACAATTTTTATTAAAAGAAAAATAATAATTTTCAATGCCACACAACTTATTGAAACAAAAATAATCAAACAGGTAACAAAAATTATCACTTTGTAACACAGAAATAACCACACGACTTTAGCTTCAAAACAAGACTAACTCTTCAGTCCACCGCTACTTATATAGTCGTAAGAAGAACAGCCTCAAATGTTCGAGGCCAGCGTAGATGGTACTCAAACATTGTAGTCACTAACATGTACAATGACAATTTGTTCTAACTGTTAGTTAATTCCAACAACAAGTCTGCAACTATTCCAAACCATATTTTTTTTTTTTTGTGTTTTTTTGACATTACATTATATTTCACTGGTGTTTGGTCAAAAGGGGTCAAGTCATCGAATGTGAAGCTTTAAAAACGATTTACCAAGCTATTGAAAAATCATTATAAATTCTTTCTGATTGTATTTCTTTATTCCAGAATAAGAAATAAAACTATATTCTTTCAACAGAGACTGTAATATATTATGAATAACAAATAAATTATAGTCAATTATGAATTTTAAGAAGAGGAGACAAAAAAATTTTTTTATGAATTAAGCCCTTTTGCCCAAACATGAATGATTTATAATAAACACTTTCAGGTTTTTAGACAAAAAGTATATTTGCTAACTGTTTTGCTTCACTTTACAATACTAATAAATCTTTATAAATAAAGTTGAAATTCTGTTTGTTTGTTTGTTTATTTGTTCTTTATGGAAATCCATACCATATGTCCTAAATTCTCCAAATTTCGCTCAGTGGTTCTTTGATACCAGGTGCGAACACCTGTCCATATTAAAATTGCATAACTTCAGCCGATCTTCAGCTGATCTTCTTTATTTTCCAAATTTCGCTCAGTGGTTCATCCAGACCAGGCGCGAACACCTGTTCATATCAAAATTGCAGAACTTCAGCCGATCTTTAGCTGATATTCTTTATTGTTATAAAAATCATAATGATCTCACTTTACAATGTTTTTTTTTACGAAATCGACCATTTCTTTAGAAAAATGAAATTCCCCGAGATAAACCGGGATATACAGCTATAATCTATTTATATAAAGATGAAATTCTGTTTGTTCTTTTTAGAAATTCATACCGTTTGTCCTAAATTCTCCAAATTTCGCTCAGTGGTTCTTTGAAACCAGGTGCGAACACCTGTCCATATTAAAATTGCATTACTTCAGCCGATCTCTGGGTATATTCTTTATTGTTATAATAATCGTTTTGATCTCTCTTTACATTGGTTTTTACAAAATCGACCGTTTGACTCGATAAAAGTCTCAGTTTATAGATTTTATAGATTTAAAAAATGAAATTCTCCGTGTGAAACCGGGATATACAGCTAGTTAATAAATAAAAACATTTTGATATTTTTTTTTTAATTATAGATAAGGTGGCTAATTTTCGCACAAACACAAAAAATTTACATCATGCATATGCTGAAATATACAAAAAATAAAATGAGATAGCTGTGATTACTAATGTGATATTGAGAAACCAAAATAAAATACTAAATTATTCTTTTTATTGTTATCTATATAAATAAAAATGAAATTCTGTTTGTTTGTTTGTTTGTTCTTTATAGAAATCCATACCGTTTGTCCTAAATTCTCCAAATTTCGCTGAGTGATTCTTTCATACTAGGTGCAAACACCTGTCCATATTAAAATTGCATAACTTCAGCCAATCTCTGAGTATATTATTTATTGTTATAAAAATCGTTATGATCTCGCTTTACATTGGTTTTTATGAAATTAACCGTTTGAGTCGAAACATTTTATAGATTTTGAAGAGGCCCACAAGGCCCGGTACGGCCTTTCCCCCGGAATGGATCAGGGTCCCGTTTTAATGCTGAAAGATAAGTCCTTAAAAGATGAGTCCTTTAGAAGAATGAAATTCCCCGGGTGAAACCGGGATATGCAGCTAGTATTGAATATTTTGATGTTTATTGCTGTAAAAGAACTTTATGATTAGATGATCTCACCACCATATGGAGCGACTCTCCTTGCTGAACAATTTTACTTTTTATAGTTTTAAACCATAAACCTACGTCAATACCCAGGCAACCCAATAAGATGTAACTTTGAATCACATTTATGATAATATTCAAGCTTGTGAAAATTAAAGGAATGTACTACTATCACAATTTCCTAAAGTAACAAAATATATAATACCTTTTCAATTTCTTCATCTGGTTTTTTTTTTTGCTGAAGTTCTGATATTAGTCGTTCTCTAAAATGCAAAAACCATCCTCTAGTTTCACGTTCTAAAATATTCATCAAAACAGGTAAAGCTTTCCTCATAACCTCTTTTTTGAAAAGTCGAAGGTCCACCTCAAAACCCTGGAACGAAATTGAACATTTAGTTAGAACATCAGTTACTTATATATTGAATAAATAGTAAGGGAAAGTATTGCAATCGTGAAAAATTTCAACTTTCGGTTTTCAACGGAAATACACATTTTGGGGTTCCTGAGTCCAAATAACCAAGTCCAATGGTGCGTGTGTATGTGAGAGTGAGAACACACTGGCTCAAAAACGATAAACTGTATGAATTTGAAATTAGGTATTTGATATATGTAAATGGCTCATGATATGACAGCAAAAATTTCATCAAAATTGATTAAATGGAGAGGGCACTTTATTTCATAAATGTTGTCAATTTTTCATTTTTTGTTTCCCTAACTTCCAGCCAGAACTAATAGCCACAGTTAGGGACTGTGGATAGGACAGAGGTTTTATCAAAAATCAAAGGAATGGTTTATGCGTAAGGCCTGTTCTGAGAGTTTAGACACAGAAAGGTTACGGGAAGTTATGGAGTATTTGTGTTGGGAAATGTGGGTTTTAAGATGATTTTTGGTTTCTCTGATAAAGATTGAATTGCAATTAGGGGTTGAACAAGAGACACGGTAAACAATATTGGATTGGAATCGTGTAAGAATGGGATCTTTAGGGTTGGAAAAAAGATGGGAAAGTTTATTGAGTGGCTTAAGGCCGCAACGTAGGGCTGGGATCGAGGTTTTTAAAGATTTTTGTATTTTGTCAAAAAGGATAGGGATATATGGGAGAGATCTATATATGGGAGGGGAGGCTGTAGTGGGTAACGGGTTAGGGGGCATGGTAAAAGTATTGGTTCAGCTTTTCTATGTATTGATGAATTTGGTTATAATTTTGGACGGATAGTTTTTGGTGATCAGTATATCCGTAATCCACTATTATTACCAACTTAATTATCTCTTTTATCTCAACTGTTGAACAACTAATGTTAGCCTCCAATCTGATGTAAAAACTCGCGGGTTTTCCCCTCATGATTTTACATCTGTGAAAAACTTCCTCAAATTTCCGCTGTACAGGATGTAGTTAATAATGCTGTTTACATTCCTGTGCACTAAAAGTAATTTTGTGAACTTTTTTATGGAGGGTATAGGGAGTACCCAATCAAGAGATCCAAGTTCACGCAAAAATCTATCAATCTTTGTCCATCATTATTTTTTGTTTCTTCTTCTCCATGCAGGCCCATCCATTTGTTTCTTCTCACTCCATGGGCTCGTCTAAAATTGTTTCCTGTCCTAGCATTGAAATCTCCCATAATGATTATTTCCCTATTTCTGTTCTGTGCCTCTATATTTTCTTGCGAATTCTCAGCATATAATCGTTCCTTGTCCAGGACGAATTTTTTTTTTTTTTTTTTTTTTTTTGGTTCCTCCCCTTGTCGGCTATAAGAGGTTTCCCGGGCCAGGGGAGAGGGTGGGGGATTGATGCCGAGATTAATTAAATTTTCCCCTGGATCCGGGTATGGAACTTGCTATCTTCCTGTTTCCAAACAGACGTTGCCATGGGCAACGCGTTGCCCACTCGGCCATCCCACCACCGGCACTTTATGCGCTATGAATCTAGTATACTATTCTGCGAGCGATTAGCTCAGCAAAATAGGCCCCATATCCTCGGGAAAACTGGTGGTTAAGCTATACCCGCCAACTTTGGATCTTCTCAGGGAAGGTGGCCCTGAGGTGTGTGACCTCATGTTAGAGTATAGTGTAGAGTGTACTTTTTTTTTTTGGTTTGGTACTCCTACCTGGCCATGTGTGGCATACAGGGGTTTACTCTAGAGGTGTAACCAACCTATTCTAACCATGGTGGGTAGATTTATTCCATGGGGCCTCCACGAAATAAGAGTCAACCATCCCAGGTCGGATTCGAGCCGCCACCGTTCGGCTTGAGCATGCTAAAGCGGGTTGTGCTCAAACACACTCGGCTATCCTGGCCCAAGTGTAGAGTGTACTGTTCTGTAGCGTGAGGGCGCCAGTGTACTAAATTTGAGGTCCCGAGGGAGCGTTAATCCCCACTAGCCTGGCACCTAGACTAGTCCCTGTGGGGTTTTAATTTTCTAAGAGCCATAAATACAGCTTCTATCAGTTCACCTTCACGATATATTTGCAAAAAGCAACTTACAGTAAACAAACAAGCAAGTAGTAAAAAAAAAAAATGAACTATTGATTAAATTAGGATTTTATTAGGCCCCTTACAAAAAGGAATAAACATCAATGAATCAGAAAGTATTGAGAACTTTCCAGTTTTGCAATACAAATGATATAACAAATAAAACTCTATAACATATGGATAAAAAAAATAAGTAAATAAATGTGTGAAGTTTCAGAATAGCATTTACATATCAAAACAAGTCAATTTCTTATTTAAGTAAGTTGGTAAGTGAAAGTTGTGTATTGCGCACATTGCACCATTTTTGTCACCCCTTCTCAGCCTTTTTGGTAATGAAGGGTTTTTCACGAGCCATAGGTGAGGGCGACAAATTGATGCCATGTTGTAAAAACACCTTGGGCAATTGGGATTTGAACTCACAAACCTGGTTATTGCTGGTTGTTTGGAGCAAAGCATATTCCGTGTTGCACCACTTGGTCATTATGTCCACAAATCATCTCGTTAGTAAGAAAACAATTTTTCAAATTTACATATGTTAAACAATTATTATTTAAATAAAATTAAAACAATTAAAAAAAAAAAAAAAAAAAGCTGAATAGTTCTCCACGAAAATCAACTTTTATCTTTAATTCAATCACCAATCTATAGCTGCACCCCACAGTTCTTAATTTGTTTTTTCACTTTTATTGAGAAACTAAACTGACTGATTAGGGTTTGATTTAAAAGGATATAAATATTAAAAATAAATAAGATAAAAAGATACCTTGGGAGTATAAAATAAATAAGGAATGGGCACAGGTGGGTGTGAGGCTTCTCTCTCCACTTCATATTTCTCAGTAGCTGCCCTTCGCAATTGTCTTCGCACAAACATACATAAAACTTCCAGAGATTTCTCATAATCGGACTAAAACAAATATAATGTAAAAGCACAAGAAATAAATCAGTCCTAAATAAGAAACTAAAACATAAGGGTCATTCCATATCAAATCAACCAATGATCAAAATCATAGGTCTTCAGACTTACCTATATTTGAAATATATCTTAAAGGAAAGTACTGCGATTGTGAACAATTTTGACTCAGTTATCAACAGAAATGGGGTCCCATTAGTAAATTGGGCCAATTTGGCACAAAAAGATGAAGCATATACAATTTTTTTTAAGAATAAAATTTTTTTTAAGACCTGGAAAACACATTTGAAATTGTAACGTTAAATCGATAAGCAAATAAAAAAAAAAAAAATGTGGCGTTAACTCCCAGACCGTTTGTTGGAACAAAATAAGCGGTTGGAACGAGTCTATCGGTTGGAACAAGTCTATGCTCTATGCGAATTACTTGGTAATATACCATGCAGAAAAATATTAATATTGCAAAAAATATCAAACCGAGTCAATAACTAGTTGTAAACCTATGGTTTCCAAATATCTATCAAAAAAACCATCAGCGTACTTTATACAAAGAAAAAAACATTAGCACTACCCATGCTTAAAATTGAAGATACTGCCATTGCTAATCAGGATTTTTTACGTTATTTAGGCCTCACGTTTGATTACAGATTAAATTGGACCAAAAATATTAAACTTCTTAAAGTAAATTGTTTGATAATAATTCTTAATTGGTCTTGAGGCTAAGCAGATAGTAGTCAAGTTTTTTTAAATTTTGATCCTTTATTAACCTCACACTTTTACAATATTTGGTTCTACGTTTCGGCACTAAGCCATTTTCAAGAAGAACACCTAAAATTTAGAATTTCAATACTTTTGAACTTAACAAATTAAATTAAAAACAATTCAGTGATAAAATATGTTTTTACCCACTTGTGACCACAATTTTTCAAATAAAATAGGCTGAGTACCCTTGTCAAAAATTGAAAATCTTTTTACTAGTTAAAAACTATAGTCTCTTTATGTAAGCATCACAGTCAAATGGATTATTTTACCAATCCCCTTATCCCCTCCAACATGTAACTTCACTGTTACTTAAATAAACAATTTGAAAATATTAATAAAAATCATGATTAAAATCTTTACATTTTGGTATTTTACTATTTATTATTTTCTAAAATTTTAAAATTCATAATACTATTTTTTATATAAATATCCAGACATATAATTTCTTTTAATATTAGGACAATCAATTATTAATTTTACTTAGAATTTCCGCATAGTATTTGTTTAAATTTTTGGAGTCATTTTTAAAATTTACTGTTTTATCAATATTCTCTGAAATTGACAAATTTGAAATTGACTGCGAAGCCGGATAACCGTCACTTGAATTCCAAAGAACAATAATATCACTCTCATATTACATTTCCATAATCTCCTCACAACATCCGCTAAACAACCTCCTTTTAAAATATATGACACCAACTAACGAATCAAACAGTAACGCATTAAGAAAATCCTACCCCGGAAGAGTCTCTTCCTCCCTCACAGAATTGAACATAAGAAACCTGGATATATTACCTAAAACCATATCAACCAATGAGCCATGGACCATACCACAGCCAAATATTGTTTTATCTTACGTGAAACATATTAAAAATCACATTCCATCCATATTATTTAAAAAAATAAATAATGAGCTTATTGATTCTATACATGTTTACACTGAAGGTTCGAAGAATGAAAATGGAGTAGGAGCTGCCTGAACCTAGAAACATCAAATGGATTCCTTCTCGTTTAACTCAGATTGCAGTGTATTCCTAGCAGAACTGTTATCAATCAATAAGGCACTATCAATCAAAATATTTTCTGATTCCCTATCTGCTCTAATAGCTCTAAAAAACCTATATTCCACACACCCACTTGTAGTTCATATCTTCGAGAAGATAGACAGCCTTAAGAGCATGAATATCAGCACAGTGTCATACCGTCACACAGTGAGAAAATTTTGTAATTTAGCGGCCAAAAATCTATAACTCCTGATTAAATGACAATAATCAAATAATTGCTTTTTCAATTATGAGTTTGGCATTTCTTTTAATAGTGAGAATAAAAAAAATATAAATATAATCACTCTGGGTATTTCAAATTAATTTTAATCTGAATCCTTTCTCCACTTTAATTTAAATAAAATAGTTTATTAGGAACATATTCAGTGTACTATACTATTCTGTACTATACTATAGGTATACTATACTATTCTGAACATATAGGTGTACTATACTATTCTGAACATATTCAGTCTCTATGTATGACATGGTCATACATAGAGACTGAAATGAATCAGTATTATTATCTATTGACCTTTCTGCTTATAACATGTCTTTTTCACGTATTAGCTCCTTTTAATAGATTTTTAAATAATGATTGTCTAAACACGAAAAAATCCAAAAAAATTAAATTAAAAATATCCTATTTTTTACAACTTTTAATGAAAAAAAATATGATCAAATAATTAAAGTAGAAGTATATTTTAGGATTTAGTCCAATTCGTGGCCGAAAATATATTCAAAGTTCAAATATAGGGCTTTAAATCTTGAAATTGCATTTGATTGATCCAATTCTATTATTGCATTTTCCTACTCTAAATCCTCTATCACTGTGGAAAAAGAACCAATTATTGCCAATAAAATTTTTTACGTTATTTTGAATATTTTTTTTTAAACTGATGTAATTAACATGCTCGAAATTATATTAGATTGTTATTCAATAATTTTACAGGCATTTTCCATTTTTAATTAGTTTATTAGGTACAATGAAATGAAAAATAAAGGCTAATGTATTGTGATATATTCAGAGAGGCCCCTAGAGTATTTTTTAAAATAAAACTATGAACAGTCATTGTATAGGTTTGATTTTAACAAAGAAGTTTATTTTTTTAATAATTCATAGTTCTTATAAGTGATAATACAGTAATTATCTTGTTAAGTTTGAATATTAATTCAGTTAGGTAAACCTTTCTATTGAAATAATGTTAGTATGTATATTATACTATATTATCAAGTTTATTTTGGAATATCATTATTTTTATTTATTTGTTTAAAGGTTTAATTAAGATAATGTGATGTCAATTAATAATATTTAATAGTAAAGAAAAGTAACTAATACTTGTTTTCATTTAAATGTTAGATATAATATTTTTATAACCTACTTGTTCTTTAGTTTTTATTATTTAGTTGATTATTCACTTAAATAGTTAAATATTCTTTTTATTTTGTTTGATTGTACTTATAATGCAGTACAGTGATGTAAAAGAATGACATTATGATTGAAAAACATATGTGAAAGATGTAATCTATTGTAATCAGATAAGAGCCAATGCCTCCATAAAGTGTGTATAAATTAGGGATGGGCCAGGTTGTATGAATCAAATACTTTATATCAGATACTGAAAAGTATCTGATACAAGGAGTTGATCCAGCCAAAGTGAACCGGGTACTGATACTCACTGATCCATTGATACTCTGATACTCACTGATCCATTGATACTCTGATACTCACTGATCCATTGTTTGTTTGTTTGTTTGTTTGTTTAATGTCACTTTATGCCATTAAGGCTAATTGGACGATGCTATAGTGGGAGTCCTAAATTTTGCCTACCCAGGTATAATTAGGATAGGGATCTTTAACGAGTACCTGATATCGTACAGGCTCGGGACCTCCATTTTACATCCTATCCGAGGGACGGCATGGCTAAGGATTTTTTACTCCCATTAAAAAATCCTAGGGCCACAGCTGGGCGCGAACCTGCAACCTTTAGTATTGTAGGTTGCCATGCTAACCACTATACCACAGGGGACCCCGCTCACTGATCCATTGATACTCTAATACTCACTGATCCATTGATACTCGGTATCAGTTGAGTGTGAGGTACTAATACAATGAATACTTGGAATAGCTAACCCCAGACCCCCAGACTATGATCCAGATACTGGCAACTACTGATACAGTTGAATCATTTAGTACTTCAAGTATTCCTTGCAAACTACTTAATACCTGATCCCTTGATTCAGCAACAGGCTCTTTGGTAATTTTATTAATTTATTTTAGACGGTAATAATAATGAGATAATAGAAAGTAATAACCTAAATAAAATAATGAACTTGAATTATTTTTTATCAAAATAAATTATTGATTGATACTCATATACGATTTTCAAACCTAATGATGTTAATAATTGAATAGTTATTACTATTCATGAATATATATGTAATGAATATAATTCAATAGTTATAACAAGAATAAGTTTATATTTTTTGATGTTTAATTTTTATTTAAATAAAATATGGTTTACATTTTACAATACATATAGAGGAATATATTTAATTTAAAAAATAAAAATATGTTTACTTAGTAAAAAATTCGTTGCCTTATAAAGTTCCCTTGAACCGTAGTTCATTTATTCAATTATAATGCAATGGTAATTCATTCAATTAGAATGCAACGGTCATTCAATTTTGTGTATCAGGTACAAAAGTATCAGATCCAAAAAAGTATCTGTATCATTTGTATCAGATACAAGAATTTCAAGTATCAACCCATACCAAGTATAAAATACAGTGGCTTGATAGAGACAGTGTGGTCAATGAAGGTGGGTTTTCCTATTGGCTAGCGCTTTCGCGGCCATATTGTTTTCAACTGTACTGTTTACCGAATGCTATTCAGTCTATATTGAGTCTTCTTTTGGACGATTACAACCGTTTTTTTTTTCATAGTTTTCTTATGTTTTTCATAGTTTATAGTTTTAACTAAAAGTTTATAAAATAGTTTAGTCATTAATTGTAGTACCGGCATATTTAGTTTAGTGTAAATTGAAAAGTAAATTATTCCTGAGGCTTAACTCTCCCTTAATTTTTTTTTCTGAATACCTATTTTATTTGTAATTTATTTGACTAAACCTTGTTATAAATAAATGAAATTTTTTTCTGAATACCTATTTTATTTATTTTATGTGGTCTATAAAACCAATATTTGATACCTTTTTTTAATATTTATTACATATGTTACTACCATTGATCTTCAATGATATCAAAACAATGCTAAATAATTATATTTATGTATTTGAAATAGAATTTAAAAACTCATAATTAAGAATTACTTATATGTTAACAATAACAGCAAGAGATCATTAAGGCTTTATGAACAAAATATGGTTTTTAAATTTCTTTTTCTATGTGTTGTAAAATGTAAAATAAAAATGCTTATGTCTTTCTCTTTTATTTGATTTCTCAAATTTTTATTTATTATTTTTGCAAAGAGAAAAAATAAAAATCATAATTTGTTTTTGGATTAATGAAACATAAAGTCTGATAATTTAATAAAATACATAAGGTCTGATAATTTAATAAAATTACTAATTGGAGAGCTTCTGAATGAAAATTGGTGTTAAAATAAACTATAATTTATTGGGCCTTATCATCATGGAAAAATATATAAACATTATCAATAAAACAAGGTCTTGAATATTATCTGTTTACTCAACAGCACCCAAAAATTTGCAGACTAATTTAACTATTTACACACCATTAGTGGATTAATTTAGACAAAAAAAAAAAGTCTTTTTACATTTTTAGGAATCAATTGAATAGATCCAAATAAAGAAGGACAATTTTGAGTCAAAAATGCTAGTTAAAATGTGGAAATTCTTTGTTAGGTTGATAGAAACTTTTATTAATTTGAAAACACGATGGCGGACACAAGAGGTTGACCACACTGTCTCTATCAAGCCACTGTACTATAAAACAAAAACATGCGCCATCTGTGGCCGATCCGGCAACTACATATCCAAAACATTACGAACTTATTTAATTTAAAAGAGAAATTCTTTTGTATTTGCTATCTTTTTGAAAATAATGGCTTATAAAAACAATAAAATAAAGCTTAAAGATACCAGGTCCTATCTATTCAACTATAACAGTGCAGGGCTGTGATGGGTCAACTGTTTGTCCCTTGAGGTATAAATAGGGCAGTTTTGCCCAACAGTGGTTAGTCTTCATCTGGTCTTTGACCTTGGCATTCTTAGACACTCTTCTCCCTGCCCGATAGCTCCTGGTGTCTCTGGGATGTTTAACCCTAGCTGTCGTATTTAATTTATTTTCTCCATCCTCACCCCAATTTTACCCTACCTATAAAATCCTAGGGGTTGTCCTCCCAGGGCCTATAACATTGGTTGACCCTCTGTTCAGGTTGCGTTGCTTAGATAAGAGCCCTAGAGCTGTCAAGGCCCACGTTTCTCCCGTGGAATTAGCTTTGATCACCTTTACCTTTCGAGGTAAGAGGGTAGCATCGCTCTGGCAATGATATTCCTTTCATTCCTTACATCTTATGCCTGTTATAATTTTATTCAGGGTTCCCTGCTTAGATAAGCACCATACAGCTGTTAAGGCCCACGTTCTCCTGTGGAATTAGCTTTGATCAGCTTTACCTTTCGGGGTAAGAGGGTAGCGTCACTCTGGCAAGGATATTCCTTCATTCCTTACACCTTAAGCTGAACATTGGTTGACCCTCTGTTCCGGATCCCTTCTCTCTCTTGCTTAGATAGCGCCCTAAAATCACCGAGGTCCATGCTTATCCCTTGGGTTTTACCTTGGTGATTCACTCATAGAAGTGAAGGGTTGCGTGGCTCTGGCAAGATTATCTTTATTATAGACACTGTGGTGAAGACATCCGTACAGAGAGTAGTAGCTTATTAATTTTTAAAGATCCTAAATAAATAGCCCCAAAGGAGATATATTACAATATATATATGTAAGTATATTTGTATTCAATCTAATTTAAAGTATATAGAAATTACAAATTTTAAGTGTCTAGTTTTATTACCTATTCAAAAATATCCTTGATATCATCTGGATAATCTTCATTGATTTTTTTACTTTTTTTAACAACATTACGTTACTTTTTTTACCTAATCTCAAAGATGATATCAGAGGATCCGAAGAGACAAGAATAATTCGGAAAAGGTCCTCATTCACTCCGTTGCCTTGATATCTTGCAGGTGCTGGTAAGTCTTAACCTTCTGTACTCTTTGTGATTAGCTTCTTGAGCTTCCAAGGATAGTTCTCTAATAGGTAAATTATGAAAACTGATTATACATTCATAGATATAATTAACATGCTCAAAAATATATTGCATAGTTATTCTATAATTTATAGGCATTTTCTATGTTTAATTAATTTATTAGGTAGAATAAAATGAAGCCTAATGACATTCATTTATTTTGGTTTAATGTGAAGCCCAAATAAGGAAAATAAAATGGAAATGGGCTGGACATCTCCTACGGTGTAAAGACAATAAGTGGTCCAAAGTAGTCACGGAATGGACGCCATACAACAAGAAGAGGAAAAGAGGTAGACAAATGAAGAGATGGAGTGATCTGTTCAAGTCCATCATGGGCCCCCTCTGGTGGAGGGCTGCTACGGATAGGGATGTCTGGAAAACAAAATGGTCGGAACTCTCAAACCCCGCTTCCCAGTTGGACTAGTCATCCAGAGAAGTACTGACTATTACTCCCTAAAGGGAAGGCCTGTGCAAGAAAAGAAAAAAAAAGAAAAAATAGTATATTGTATAAAATTATTTTATTTTTGTATATATTAATTGCACAAATAAAGGCTATTTTCATTCATTCATTCATTCATTCAATGTGAAGCCAACAAAAGCCTTATTAAATCTAAGTTAAAGAGATTGGAACGCTGAGTAACAAAATTTAAATATGATAGAGAATAGGTAATACAAATTGAAATTAAATATACAAGAGAATAAATGAAGAAAAGAAGCAAACAAAAACAAAACAAAAGATAGATAAGGGAATTATTTTATACTCATGTTATTTTTACTTTCACTTACCTATATATGATATATATAGTAAGGAAAAGTATTGCGATCGTGAAATATTTCGACTTCCAGTTTTCAACGGAAATACACGTTTTGGGGTCCTCTGAGTCCAAATAACCAAGTCCCACGAAATGGTGTGTGTGTGTGTGTGTGTGTGTGTTTGTGTGTGTGTGTGTGTGTGTGTGTGTGTGTGTGTGTGTGTTTGTGTGTGCGTGTGCGTGTGCGTGTGCATGTGTGTGTGAACAGACTAGCTCAAAAACTATAAATCGTATGAACCTCAAATTGGGTATTTGGTGTATGAATATGCCCGCGATGTGACAGCGAAAATTTCATTAAAATTGGCCAAACGAAGGGTTATAAGGGGTTAAGAATTTTGTCTAATTTTTCCGTCTTTCGATTTTCTCAATAACGGCTCTAATGATTTTGATTAAACTTGATATTTGATGTGTGTATGTGCTCACGATATGACAGTCAAAATAAATCAATTGGAGGGGGCACTTATTTAATAAATTTTGTCTCACTTTCACGTGTTTTTTTTATTTACTCAAAAACTGCTTTAATGATTTTGATGAAACTGGGTATTTGATGTATGTATATGCCAGTGATGCGACAGCCGAAATTTCATCAAAATTGGTGAAACGGAGGGGGTACTTTATTTCATAAACTTTTTCTTATGTTCATGTGTATTTTTTATTTACTCAACAACGGCTGTAATGATTTTGATCAGACTGGATATTTGGTGTATGTATATGCTCACGATGTGACAGCCAAAATTTCATCAAAATTGGTCAAACGCAGGGGGCTCTTTATTTCATAACTTTTTTCCAATTTTTACATTTTTTTCGAATATCTCATTTAATGATTTTGATTAAATTAATCATTTTTAATCAAGTCATCTTTTTTTTATTATTTATAGAAATGGCAATTAAAAAAACATGTCAATTTCTAATCTAAGTAAGTTAGTAAGTGAAAGTTGTGTGTTGCGCGCATCACACCAGATTTTTATATTTATTTTCTTACAGAGACAATAAAGATCTTTTGCATGCTAGAAAATGGAAGTAAAGAACAAATTTTTATTTGATGTTTTTAGTGATGATACTTTACTTAGTGTCAGTGAGTCGTCATTTGTTGCTAAAATTGCTGGAATGTTCGGGTTGAATTGCGAAAACGCACAGAAATATTGCAGGAATATACAAGAAACTTAAAGTTAAGCTTGTGTCTGCCCATTAAAATAGACAATACTTTTTAGTGAAAAACACCGAGTGGCTAGAAACTATTTTTACTGTAGAGAGTCCTATATTAGGACATACATTCAAGAGGATCCTACCACTTCAACAGGTAGAGGTAGGTCGAAAAAAAGTATGAAGATTGCTCTGAAAGAACGAAGTTGCGAAAAAGATGTAAAATTAATGCAATTTTATCATGTTTGGATTGTTCTTTAACTGAACTTCTATTTTACAACTATTTATAAAAAAAATCGTGACTATAAAACAGCCAAAATTATTGAGGCCGTCCAAAGTACGACCCAGTTGTAGATTGAACGGATTGATGATCTCATATTTTCACCAATTTCTCATGCAGAAGAAACTTTTACTCCTCTGGAAGCCAAGAAATGAGCCAAAAACGTTTTTCCTCCTTACCTAACACTTACAGATGTAAAAAAAAAAAACTTTTTGCCGGATAACTGGAAAGCAACAGAAACATCGGCAGAAACCAGTCTTCAAGATATGTTGAATCATACTACCAAAAGAATCATGGAAACAAAGGGAAACAAATAAATTCATGAGCTTACTTCTACAGATATAATTTTGTTTTCAAAATATGGTTTTGATCCTCTTGTCGAAATCAATATAAACAAACATTCTCAAGCAGTAATAATGAAGTATCTGACTCAAATCTTTTTATATACTCTTTAATACTCTCTTAACTTAATACTCTCTTACATACTCTTTAATACCTCTGAAATTGAAATAAATAACAGAAAAGGAAGTTGAAGTATGGAAAAACCCCAAACCTTCATCAACTCATTTTTGTCGGCCCATCAGATATAAGTATTTAAAGGAAGATAAAGAATTAATTATAAAGGGGACCTGTAGGTTAAAAAAAGAAATAGGAAGTTTAAGCATTACATGGAGAACAATCCTTGGAAGCTCAAGAAGCTAATCATAAAAGGTACAGAAGGTTAAGACTTACCAATACCAGCAAGATATCAAGGCAACGGAGTGAACCAGGACCTTTTCCGAATTATTCTTCTCCTCGAATCCTCTGATATCATCTTTGAGATAGGGTAAAAAAAGTGATGTAATCAATGAAGATTTTCCTGGTGATATCAAGGATATTTTGGAATAGGTAATAAAACTAGACACTTAAAATTTGTAATTTTTATGTACTTTAAATTAGATTGAATACAACTATACTTACATATACATATATCACTGGTGTTTGGGCAAAAGGGCTAAGTGCCATTTTTATGAAAATGAGGTTTTTATGGCTTCTTGACAAAAAAATCTATCTGTTTTTAATGGTTCAATCGGCTTAAGTGAAATCAGCTTACTAAATGGTGTAATTAAGCTGATCTTAACGGCACAAGTGTTATTTGCTATTTGGCAATGATCCAAAGGGGTTGAGTGACACTTGATAAAACTTACATCCTTTATACCAGAACCTGTGCAGATCAAATTCTTCTTAAGCAGCATGCATTAATTTTGATGGAAAAACAACCGATTTGGATCTAAGCCAATTATGCATTTATTAAATTGTGTACTCTTTAATCTAAAAAATAAAAATTAAATAAGTACTCAGTTTTTATTATTATTTCATTTAAATATTCAGATTGTTAACAAACTGTCAAGATTTCATTCATAAAATTAAGATAACTGACTGAATAAGACATACATTTTTTTGGAGAAAAAAAAAAATGAATATAGAGCTCATTTTATGTGGAGGGAAGCACAATGGTTTCGGTATGACAATGATGTAATAGTTTTAACTACAATTTTAAATACAAAACAAAAATAACATGGACGCATTAGTTTTAAAAACAGCCTGAATATCCCTTTGATTATGTTTCATTTAAATGAAGAGGCCGACGGTCAAGCACATTCACGTTTAAAAAGTACCTACAGTGAGCCAATCCCAATATCCAAGGAAAAGAAAAAAGATCTGCTAGATCTTTTACAACTAATTCCCCCCTACTTCCACGATTTTTACAGAAACCTTAGGTGTAATAATGATGAAGATATTGACCCTATTGGAGATATTTAGTTGATGTAGAAACAGTAGCGGGTCCAGGGGAGGGGCAAGGGGGGCACGCGGCCCCCCCTGAGAGATGAGGACACTCATAAAGTATTACTATTCCTATATAAAATGAGCTATATTTAGTCATTTTTCAAGTCCACTAATTGAAAATGAATTGCATTTAAAGATTTTCAGTAATTTATAACGTCATTATGTACTAATATGTATTTTAAATTAGGGCCTTCATTACTCATGAAATGTAAAAAAAAAAAAAGTGCGCCCCCCCTCAGAAAATTTCTGGATCCGCCACTGTGTAGAAATATATCGATAACTTCATCAAGAGTTTCATTTTTAAACTAATAATGTACCTTTAGATTGATTTTTCATCATTTGTGTAATTGATTGTGTATTTTTAGTGTTAACACGTTTTTATATAAAATCATAATTTCAACATGAAATAAAATACTTTTGATTTTTACAAACTTTTGGACACCTTTAGAGCAAGCCCTATTTCTCACATCCTTGGTAAAAAGGAATTAGGTTGATTATTGTTAAGTACAAAAGGCTAATGAGGTATGATCAGAAGGCCATAAGAGACAAAAATATTAGATACAAAGGGCTTAAATGCACTTAAAATAAATAAATAAGTAATATTTTGTTTAAATTTGTATTTCGCCATAATGTTTAGTCTCTTATGAGATCATATAGTGATTCATGAATAAAGAAATCCATAGACAGGATTTAAAATGATTTTTCAAAACTTTGAAAAATCGCTGTGTAAACTTCACATTCCAACACTTAAGCCCTTTTGCCCAAACACTGGTGATATGTTAATACAATAATTTTAAAAAATGTACGATAACATATTTTCAAAATTTCAATACTACTTTCAATTGTAGTAATGAACATTTAATGTTTGTGGGAAAGAAATTAAGGAAAAAACACAAATTGAAATAAAACACTACTGTACACTCAAAGATTTTTTTTAAAAGAGATAAAAAATAATATTGAAAGAACAGGTTTAAATAAAAAATAAAAACTCACTAATGAAAACAAAATTAAGAGTGTCTCATTTATCCACACAACTAGGAACTTCCAGGCAAAAATAAACGTCTAAATAAAATATCCACCATGTGCTTCTAGAACTAGAACTCAGTTTTTTTATATGTATAAATTTTATTAATAATGTTTAGTCTCTTATGAGATAATATAGTGATTCATGAATAAAGAAATCCATAGACAGGATTTAAAATGATTTTTCAAAACTTTGAAAAATCGTTGTGTAAACTTCACATTCCAACACTTAAGCCCTATTGCCCAAACACCGGTGATATATTAGCCTTTATTTTTCATTTCATTATACCTAATAAACTAATTAAAAATGGAAAATGCCTGTAAAATTATTGAATAACAATCTAATATAATTTCGAGCTTGTTAATTATATCAGTTTAAAAAAAAATATTCAAAATATTGTAAAATTTTTTATTGGCAATGATTGGTTCTGATTTTTTCCCACAGTGATAGAGGATTTAGAGGAAGAAAATGCTATAATAGAATTGGACCGATCAAATGCGATCGTTAAGCGATATATCGATTTCAAGATTTAAAGCCCTATATTTGAACTTAGAATATATTTTCGGCCTTGAATTGGATTAAATCCTAAAATATACTTCTACTTTAATTATTTGATAATATTTATTTCATTAAAAGTCGTAAAAAATAGGATATTTTTAATTTAATTTTTTGGATTTTTTCGTGTTTAGATAATCACTATTTAAAAATCTATTAAAATGAGCTAATACCTGAAAAAGACATGTATATAAGCAGAAAGGTCAATAAATAATAATACTGGTTCATTTCACTCTCTATGTATGACTATGTACCTAATAAACTATTTTATTTAAATTAAAGTGAAGAAAGGATTCAGATTAAAATCAATTTGAAATACCCAGAGTGATGATGTTTATACTTTTTTTATTCTCACTATTAAACCCAAGCTCCCAAGCTCATTAATGAAAAAAGAATTATTTGATTAACGTCTTTTAATCAGGAGTTATAGATTTTTGACCGCTAAATTACAAAATTTTCCCCCTGTGCGTCATACCGGTATTGAAGGCAATGAGGAGGCAGATAGGGCAGCTAAGAAAGGGATTACAGAAGGTATCCATTACCCGAAAGTCCCCGCTTTGGATTTTAGTCCGAAACTAAAAAATGCTCAAACCGAAAGCATGTTGAGGATACTAAAGAGAAGCGTCCAGCCATGGAATACTTCATTTTCTGGAAACAGAAAGGAAGAAGTAGCTTCAACCCTACTCAATATGTGCTGCTTGTGGGGTAAAAAACAGTGTCTATCATGTGTTGGATGAATGCTTGGTTTATCAAAAACAAAGAGAGGAACATAAAATGCCACAACAAATGTATGAACTTGGGGAAACGACCCTTGTACCATGTCAAATTTATTTGAATTCTTAAGGGGCATAAAACTGATTTTATTTGAAAATAATGTGATAATATTGATATCTTCTTATAATAATAGCAATAATATTTTCTGACAAAAAAAGATTATTATAATTTAAATCAACCAGTATACTTTTTCTAGCATCATGATTCCAGTATTATTTCTATAACAGGAACAGTCTCCAATAAAACCCAAATCCTTTTCTAATTTCCAACCATCACTAAATGATCTAAATTGTCAACAATGTACCTTAGGAGTTGGGCAATAATGACTTTAATGGCCGACTTGTTCTTAAACAAGGAAAAAAAAAATTACTTATTTTCTTCTAAATTTACTTGGAAGATATTTATATTATAATTGATAATAAATTTCACCATAAATATTTATTTACAGCATAACATGTTGACGTTTCGGGGCTGTTTCCCCATTCTCAAAACCTGTACATTAATTCTCATAGCATAACGATCAATAAAAACTAAATCCTCCGGACAGACGCCTACGAACGTTTGTACTTTGTCAGCTTCATGGTGTAGTGTCAGGAGGAAACTTGGGTGTGACAAAAACGCTCTAGAGAGTAGACGAGAGGTTATACTGGGTGAACTGATCAGCAGTAAGTGAACAAATACAAATCAGCAGTAAGTGAATCCTCCGGACAGATGCCTTTGAAAGCTCTTTTCCGATGTACAAGGACAAAATTATGTGTCTGAACTCCAGAAGATGAAGTAAGACACTCACTAACTGGTTCACAAAAACCTCCGCTTCGCCAGTGACTGTTTGAAGAGACACTACAACATCATAAAGAAACGGATCAACATTCTTATCTATATTAAGCAATGTGGAGAAATTTCACTATTTATTGTCTGCGGTCAAGGGGGGGGGGGGGGTTTTCTTTGTTGTCACATTACTCAGTGGAAGCAGGCACTACATAGCTTGGCAGACCATGCTTAGCGTTTATAATAAGCCCCGAGTCCTTGGCAGAGTATTCATTCACAAACTGTTGGACTGCAATTTAAACGAAATAAAGGGAGAAAACTAGCGCTATCTAGCCTTTCTGAATCTGAAATTGCGACAGCATTCAAGCGTTTAATGGGTTGAAGCTTGAGAAACCAGCAGAATTTATTTTATAAATGCTCGCATTACGCTCACTGGATTCGGCTACTAGGAAGCAGTTTGAGCTTAACCTCGACCCTCAAGTGGCTTTTCCTACGCCAGATGATGTGACAAACTTCGTACTCAAGCATCTGACAGCACTCAAAATGGCTGGTGACCCACCTTTGGAGCCCAGGAATATCTTGGACGAATCACATCGATTGCACGGAGATAGCAGAAGACCTTCTAATAGAAATTCGAAAAGATACAACACTGTTGCATTGCACGGAGCATCAATTGTCAAGCAGTTCCTATTTGTTCCTAGTTGAAAGGCTTCACCTTCTGAAGAGTGTTATCGTATTACAGCTGAGCCCGCTAACAGTTCATTGAAGTCCAGCGCTGAAAACAAGAAAAGGGACTGCCCTTTCTGTCACGCACCACATTGGCTGCCATTGACTTACCATCTGAAAAGCGCTTCGCCTTTGTCAACTCTTGGAATGGGTCTCAGAGAAGGGCAGAAAGCGCACGATTGCCCATCTGCTGTAGATATTGTAAGCAGTAGCATCATAGCATTTTTCGTCGCTCAGAAAGCTCTTGGTAATGTCTTGACCAAGCTGATAGCCCAGTGAATATTGAGAAATCAGTAGGCTTCGCCGGTTTTGGTTCCTCTGTGAAAGAGAACCCCTCTCAGGGAAGGGTCTTAATGGGGACGGTTCAAGGTCTTATCCGCGCACAAGGAAACAGATATCATGTGTTCCACGCGCTACTTGACTCCGGAAGCCAGCATACCTTCATCACATGAAGCTTGGCCAAGAGAATAGGTCTACAGTCTGCAAATTCGAAGGGCATATCATAGGTTTGGGCGGCCCATCAATGGATTTCATCAAAGGTTCAATGATGGTTCCTGAAATCGTTTGACAGCAGCCAAATTTTCGACCCACAGTGCCTCCTCGACAAGATTTGTTCTTACCTTCCGAATCAGCAGCTACCTCAAACTATTATAGACGCTGTCTTGCGGCACCCCGTTGCTTATATGGACTTCGGGCATCCAGGACCCATCGATCTGCTCATCGGCAGCGATCTTCATCCTCAAATTATCAAGGGAGCTCCGATACACTCTGGCATTGAAGGCTTATTCTTCCTACCCAGCGTTTTTGGTATATTAGTACTGGGTCAGACCAATATTTCGTGAAGTCCTGACGAATTTGGATTATTTTCTCAACAGGAATTCCTGATAAGGAGACATTTGAAGATCTTTTGGGAGATAGAAGAGCCAGCTCCAGTTACCATGACCCAGAAAATGAATTCCAGACGTTTCAGCAGCCTTGAGAAGAATTTTGTCGAACATGAAGCATTTGCGTCCGTATAACACGATTTCATGATGGAATATGAGGCGCTTGGGCATATGTCTCGCAGTGAAGTTCCTTCTGGGTATGTCATTCCCCATCACGGAGTTTGGCAGCATTCCTCTAGAGGTACTAAACTTCGAGTGGTTTTTGATGCATCGTGTCCTTCTATTTCAGGCAGTCTCAACGATTTTCTTCTACCAGGTGCCAAGCTTCAAGCAGAAATCTGCCAGGTACTAATAAATTTCAGGATGTTTGCGATACCGCTATGCGCGGACATTGTTAAAATGTATCGGCAGATTTTGGAACATGACGAGGACCGTCATTTCGAACATATATTCTGGAGGAACTGTCCTGAGGAAGAACTTCAAGAGTATCAGCTGAACACCGTGACTTATGTTTTGAAGCCTAGCACTTTTCTAGCTATGCGCGCAGTCAAGCAGTTGGTACTTGACGAGGGCTCACGATATCCTCTTGCTGTGGACCGCGTCACCTCTTCTATGTATGTGGACGACTTAGTCACAGGTGTAGACGCCCTCGATGAAGCTTTGGCTGTGAAGCAGCAACTCTCGGCTCTGTTTTCTAAAGGAGGATTTGAACTCGGAAAATGGGCTAGCACCCTTCCAGAACTAGTTTCTAACTCTTCGGACATCATCACAACTGTAAACATAAAGGGTGATAAACCTGATTATTTAATAATTCTCGGTATGAGATGGAGCACGACCGAAGACGCCTTTTTTTATGACGGGAGTCTCTCCATACCTATTACGTTCACTAAGAGATCGGTGTTGTCTACTATAGCAAGAATCTTCGTTCCACTGGGCTTCCTCTCTCCGGTTACATTATTGGCCAAGAACTTCTTGCAAGATCTGTGGAAGCAGCGTCTAGGCTGGGACGAATCGTCACCTGCTGACTTCGTGATCAGATGGCAGATTTGGTTAAATGATCTTCCGAGATTGTTACGCATAACCCAGCATACTACCGATATGAAGGCGTCTATTAGGATAATAGGATTTTGTGATGCATCCAGCAAAGGATACTCGGCTTCTATTTATCTGCGAAGCATGTAGGATGGTCACGTTAAGGGTTCTTTAATCAAGGCGAAAACCAAGGTCACTCGTTTAAAATACATGTCGGTAGTCAGGTTGGAGTTATGTGGTGCTCTACACCTCGCCATGGCAATGAGGTCTCTCAATAAAACTTTATTGGAAGACCTTCCAATATGCTTCACTGACTCTGCCGTCGTCTTGGCGTGGCTGCGAATGCCTTCCTACAAGCTATCAGTCTTTGAAGCAAACAGGGTATCAGCCATTTTGGAGACGCCTCCTGAAACCTCTTGGCCACATGTTGAGTCTGACGATAATCCTGCTGATCTCGCCTCTCGAGGCTGCTTGGCCTCAGCTATTTTAAACAACAATTTATGGTGGAATGGGCCAAAGTTGCTCCTCCAAGAAATGTCTTTCTGGCCAGCGTCTGCAACTAAGAAAACTAAGAAACTATCGATTGCCTTCTTGACTCAAAGCGGTGCTAAAGGCAAATAGCCATCGGAAGTAGATATCGAGTGGATGGACAACTTCTCATCATGGACTCCCCTTCTCCGTGTAAGCGCCCTCTTATTGAGATGGGTCGCACACTAAACAGAAGTTGATTTCCACTTTCATCACTGCTGAAGAGATAGAAGAAGCCAAGATGCGCTGTCTACGCCTCTCTCAGCGGAAATACCTTCTCAATGGATTGTTCACTGGTGCTGTTGACGTACCTAAGGACCTCCGTTCATTGCAGCCCTTCACTGATGGACTAGGTATTATCCGGGTGGGCAGTAGATTGTACCACTCTATGGCCGAAACACCAGTGAAACACCCCATGTTGGTACCTCGCCAGTCCCATATAGGTAAGCTCATAGTCGATGACATCCATGTCAGAGCATTTCATGCAGGTCCTCCACTCACACTTGCGCTCACCGAACAAAAATTCTGGATACCCTGAAATTTGTAAAAGGTCGTACGTGAAGATGTGTTTTATGCAGGATGAAGAGGCGGAGGCCTAATCCCACTCTGATGGGAGCTTTACCTTCCGATCGCCTCAAAGGTGGCCGAGTGTTCGCCTAAGTTGGTGTCGACTACGCCGGAACTTTCACAATCAAGCAATCAAATCGTCGAAAGGCAAAAAGCTCCAAAGCATATTGTTTGTTTGTATGGCGACTAAGGGCCAAACAAACATTTGGGGACCATCTCTTCATTGACTAACACTGCTTTTCTCGCCGCCCTAGACAGATTTATTGCTCGCCTTGGCAGACCTGACACAATAGGGTCTGACCATGGCACCAATTTCATTGGAGCCTTCTGTTTTTAAAGGACCAATTTTATTTATGGTCAACGAGGAAGCAAATATCGGAAGTTCGCTGTCTTCTCAGCCTGGGAAAAAATCCTGGGAAAACTATTCCTCCACGAGCGACTTTTGACCTTTACGCTAGGTACTAGGCCCATTACTTTTGAAGAACTGAACACTGTATTCACACAAATTGTACTCAATTCTCGCCCGCTCTGCGCATTGACAGAGGATGTTGAAGATTTCCAATTTTTAACTCCAGGGCATTTTTTGGTTGGTTCAGCTGTAGTTATTCTCTCCGACGCATATGATTAATCTATGGAAGCATCACTACTCCGGCATTGGCGCGCTGTGCAGGCCAGCGTAAAAACCATTTGGTAGGGGTGGCAAAGAGATTACCTGCATACCCTTCGACAGAGACATCAATGGTTCACACGAAAGCCTGATCTCAAGGAAGGTGACCTCGTTATTCTCCTTGAGAAAAAACCTCTTCTTGGGCAATGCCTGGTGGGCAGGATTGTAGAAACCCATCCAGATAGGGATGGAGTTAACTTGAACCAGGTTGGTATCTGTTAAAATTCCATCGGGCAAGGTCATAGTTAGAGCTGTTAGTTCTCTGGCCTCTCTTTTTTATCCTGTCCTGGTCCATGAGATATTATCATGTGTACACATACATATTATTATTCTTGAGGGGAATTTGTTTTGTGTTATAGTTTGTAAAGAGTTTCCTTTTCGTTTCCTTATTACTTTTTTTCCTTTCTTTTTCTTCCTTTTGTTTATTGAAGAATAATTTTTTATATACGCATTTGATTGTATTGCACTTATCTATCTCAAAAAAAGTTCTATGTTTTATTTTACTTACCCTTTGTTTTGACACACACTACCCGGGAACAGTCGAATGTTGTTTAGTATAAGTCCATTAATCTTCTTTTATGTCTCAACGACCCTCCACATCACCAGCACCTCACAACGACAAACGCGTCTTTACTGCCTGGCTCCTTTGATCTTGTAGAGGTTGCTGAACAACGTCTAGGTGGGCGGTTTGTTCCGTTCGGAACAAAATTATCACACATGCTGGCACTATCTTCTGGGTGCAATTAGAACTAATGCGGCCGGCCTATCTCATGTCACTTGTGCCCAAGTTTCGAATCATTGTTGGCCAGGTCCAAGAATGAACTATTTTTAATTTATTTCCATATGAATCCTTTTATCTTTGATTCAAGGAGTAGAAGACAGGAGCTGCCCAGGGGGAATGGGAGCGAGGCGGCGAGGGCGACAAGACGAGAGAAAATAACATGAGGTACCTTAATTCCGTCCATAAAAAAAATGAGCTCAATCAATTTTCATTAAACTCAAGCACTAACCAACTAACCATATTGTAAGAAATATTTTTAATTACCTTGAACCGAACCAACAATTGTAAATTTATTTTAAATATAAAATATTATTTTGATTTATACCAAAGTAAAGGCTATCCTTATTTCCATTAAAATGAACCAGCCATTAAATCATTTCCTACCCCAAACAAGAGCCCTTCTGAAAGATGTGGCAAAGAAGGAATGTCTCTCAGGAGGTGGCAGTGAGACATGAAACCAAAACAGATTTTTATTTCTGTAACATAGTTCAAGTTCTAGAAAATTGCCTGGAACAGTTACCGTCATGTTATTAGTAGATGGTTACATGTTTGGATTGTTCTAGGTCTTTCTGTGTGAGCCCATATAGCCCAAACAATGGAAAGAACGAAAAAAATGCAAGCATTTTGCAGTTTGGGGAAATTCAAAAGTGATCAAGGGGGATGCCAAGGTCAGAAACTTGGCTTCAGCATCTAAGTCACATCCCATAATACCACCACTTAATGCAACTTAGACCCCCCCCCCTTCATGACGAAGTTACTGGACTAATAAAAATGTTTTAAAACAATAAATTTTTATTAAAAAAATATTAAATGAAAATAATTTTTCTCTTAAAATCAATTGAAATATTTTTTTTTTTACTCAGTACATACCTTTCTAAATACTTTTTTCTTATAGAATGCAATACTCAAAGGAATCTTCACCTGAAGAAATTATAAAGAAACAGTAAGTGAGGCTGCTTCTACCTACTACACATTATAGCAAATGCCACGCGCACACTCTGCCTCCCCTGTCAGCGTTTCCCATCCCCAAAATATAATTTTAGTTAGATATTTTAAAACAAAGAGACATGTGCTACGACTTTTATTTGAAGTACTTTTGGGTATTATTTTAAATGAATGTTCTGTAATCTAAAAACTAATTCAAATGTAAATTTTAACTCAAAAATTTGGTATATTTTAGAGAATTATAGCTAAAGTATTAATTTCAAGCAAAAACATTATATAACATATTTTAAAGAATAGATAAAGAGGAATAAAATTATACAAAATCTATCAATGTGGAATGAAAAATAACGGAGTTATGAGCAATAACAAGAAGGGTCTCGAAATGAATGTTCAAGGGGGGTTCCTCTAGTTAGCTCAAAGGGGAGGGGCGGGGACCTTAGACAAAATACTGCTTTTAGTAAATACTAACAACTGGCAAAAATTCAGCTTGTCTCTTATTATTCCCGACACATAACCTTCATTGCCTGGGCTAATAGCAGGCCTTATACAGTGGTTTAGTCTAAGATGAACAGCAAAGCATACAGTTACTTTTGAGCCACTGGTCGGTCATGCTAGTTACTGTTCTCTAATGTTACTAATTTGAGTTCGGTGTTTTTGGCATTTTTGTGTATTAATATTACGTCAATAAAATTACTATAAATGTATTATGTTACTAAAATAAATTAAACTAATATAAATAACGTTATGAAATAAATATCAATTCATTTGAAGTCCATTACAATAATTGTATTGAGAATTTTTAATGGTAATCATTGTTAATCAATTTATTAAAACATTTAACGTCTGTATTAGATATAATTAGTTACTGTTGATTGTACATGTTTGAATATACGTGTTATAATACTTTTAAAATAATATAAAACTCTGAAATAACAAAATAGTGCATCATGAAAAGTAGTTTATTGTGAAATATAAGTTTTTTGTTATTTTTAAGAAGTTCAAAGAAGTTTTATCATGGTTATATGGTTGTATTTCTGTATATATATTCGTAATATTTCATACTATGTATATGAGATATTTTAACGGTTTTTGTTACACCTCAATACAGGCCTTACTTATAACTAAAATCCCTTCCATCTGAATTGAGTCATAATGTCTAAACAATGAATACCCATTATATTAATTTTAAGGTACATACAAATTTTAGATATCATTTTTTTTTAATTTAAGGATAACATACATGGCAAACAAACTCTGCAACAAGATATCTACTTCTTTCTTCTCGCAACCTACCCTCCAAATTGTGAGCTAGTGTACTTGGAACTCCCAGAATTATATCTGCAGAAAAATAGTATATAATATAATAATCATGATAGAGAGGTGGATTATATAATATAGTAATTCATAATTAAAATTAAACAAATACAAAAAGAAAGATATACATACTCACCTAATAGCTTGAGAAAACCAGTTATTAAAGATGCTAAAGCTTGTGTTACACTAAAAAAATGTGACACCAATCTCGCTTTTGCTGTGACAATTATAAACCTAAAAAGAGAAAAATATCTTATCTATAGAGATCAACTATATATCCTTATATATATAAAAATCTCGTGTCCCGATGTTTGTCTCTCTATTTCTCAGAAACTACTCTACCGATTTTAATGAAATTTGGCTCAATGTATATAGTTTTGGCCAACTTAACGGACCGGATAGTTTTTAACTTGATTAGTGATCAAAATAATTCTTATATAGCGAATTATTGCAAATACAGTAGGTCGTGTTTCGATTTATTAACATGGCGTCATATGTCGATTTCATAATGTTTTTGTTTATAAGCATGCTATTGTAATACAGGTTATCATTATTATAATTTTGTATTGCGTTATGTGAGTGCAGTTATTTGTTCCTATATTATTATTTTCCACAGACAAATAGTAATACAAATTTGTATTTATTGTTAATTTTCATTAAAGAATAAATAAATCAAGAAAAGGTTACAATAAATTCTCAAATGTGTAGGTACTTTTTCTTCCTTTTCCTTTTTTATTTGTATTTAAATTAAATTACTAGCTAAGCGCTGAAACGCTTTGCTGTGACCCACCCTGATATCAACTTTTAGTAAAGTAAATACATTTTAATAATTTAAATTAGGCTATTATTTGAAATAATACTCTATAAATATTGTAACAGCACCTACTGTCATAGGTGTAAGCTAATAGAAACCTGACTTGGGGAGTCAGTGTTGCCAAAAATTATTGAAAATTAGTAAGCTGGCTACACTGCGGATAACCAGTCGTAAAAACTCCCTCACAAAAAGAGTGTGTTTTGAAAGGTGTTGTGGGATACTTTGTGATTTGCTAAAGAACTGCATAATTAAGACTTTAATATTATATTTTCAGTTGATTTATTTAACAGAAGTTTCTTTATTTTCATTATTCGTTTTGTTATTATTATTTAAATACAGTGTTTTTTTTATTTTACCAAACCTTTTTATCATTTTTATCCCGAGATCTAAAATGTAAAACTTAAAAAATGTCAGTGAAGATTTGTAATTCCTCCTTTATCAACAATAATTTAAAGTTGAGAAAATTTAATCCCAATCGAATAGAGGCTGTTACTTCCTGTTCAGCAGAGTTGTAATTATCTTTAAATGTAAAATTTAAGAAATGTTAGCGAAGATTTTAATCCTTTCTTTAATTTAAAGTAGGCTATTATTGGGAATGATATTTCGTTGTTAATTTCACCAGAATACAATTTTTTACTTATCTTTAAATGATTGTTGATTAAGAAAGGATTACAAATCGCGGCATTTTTTAAATTTTACATTTAATGATTATTACACCTCTACTGAACAGGAATAATTGTTATTTGGGTAACCTCAAGTTTCAGATTTATCCGCCATAAATATGAGAGTACTACTGCAAAATAATCCATCGGCAAATATATTTTTTAAACAATTGCTCTATATTGGAAACGGTGAAATAGAGCTGCATCGAAATTCAAAATTTATCAAATTACCAGAAAATTTCTGAACTGTTGTAGAGATGAAATGAAATGAAATGAACTGTATACGAAATATAAAGTGTCTGTCCTGATATTTTGAACAATGATTTGGACTATAATTGGCTGGGTAGTCGTGCTATTTTGGCAGCAAAAAATGTTGATTTCGATGAAATAAACTTCCAAAATCAATTGACAATGTTCTAGATGTAAACAAAGCCGTAAATTTCCCATCTGAATTTTTTAATTCCCTGGATGTACACACAAACAATCTCCAGTTGAAGATTGGCTCACCGGTTATTCTTCTTCGTAACTTAAATCCACCTCAATTGTGCAACGGTACACGTTTGGTCATTAAAAGGATCACAGGAAATGTTATTGAAGGAAAAATCTTGCCTGGAAGGTTTATAGGAGATATCGCCCTGTTGCCACCTATTCCCCTGGAACCGACAGAATTTTCAATAAAATTTAAAAGGCTTCAATATCCTATTCGTTTGGCTTTTGCCATGACAATAAACAAATCCCAAGGGCAAACAATGTCCACTTGGACTTTGAAAATCCGTGTTTTTCCCTTGGGCAATGGTATGTCGCCTGCTCACGTGTGTGGAAACCATCAAATCTTAGGTTTGTGTTAAAAAAAAAAAAACAGGTTAACCCGAAACATTTTGAACAAATTAGTACTTGAATAAATAAAAATTCTTAATTGTATTATGTAAAAACCTCTTTAAGAAGAGATTTATTATCACTCAAATATATTGCTAAATTGAAAACTTCAACACACTACCCTCTTACCGAACACTTATTAGCCGAAGGGTTGGGAAATCGAGGTCTCAAAGAAGTTGAGAAAAACGCCTATCAAAAGGACATATATGACGCGTTAACCAAGATTGGCATGACCCTGAGCAAAATTAAACCAGTTGTTAAACTAACAATACCAAGTTGAAGTAGTGTTAGGCCAATAATCAATAGATCAATGGCTGAGGTTATCAAAACTTACTTCAGTCATCCTTTTTAAAATTAGTGGAAAAATATAGCCATTTCGAGTTAGTTTATACCGATCCATAAAAAAAGGGCGATAGTGTTGGCAGCTCTGTGAGTGGTAAACACAATCAGCTCCTTTTTAATCAAACTACATTGAAATATGAGATGTAAAAAATAAAAATTTTAGCTTTCCTATATTCTTTACCAAATACTTTTAAATGGTGTAATGCTCTATTCTCAATCATGTTGGATTTTGATTAGCTGAAAGGTTTTCATCTTTACCAAAGAATATTGGTATTACTGTATTTGTTTAAAAATATTAGGATATAATTACTGAGCCACAGCAACGCGTGGCCGGGTCTGCTAGTATATATATATATATATATATATATATATATATATATATATATATATATATATAATAGGGTGTATAAAAAAAATGACCGTTTCGTCAAATGCATGAATTCCAAGGACTGTAAAGACGTTAATCGTATTTATTGTTTACCAACAAGTCCTGTACTCTTTAGAATGTTAATCCAACTTTATTTATCAACACTGGACTTACTCAACAATACCTCAGTTCACAAGTTTTTGCTGGAGAAGCAACATGACGGTTTCTTACGAAATTCTTGTTATTTTGAGACATTATTGGAAAAAATAATGTCGCCGCTGAAGCGGCTCGTGAAATCAACAGAATTGAAGGAGAAGGTCTCCTTGACGAGCTTACCACGCGGCGTTGGTTCCAAAAATTTCACAGTGGAGATACGACCTTAGAACGGAAGAAGGGGTCAGGGCGACCATCGTTGGATATAGATGATGCTCTTCAGGAAGCTCTAGACTCAAATCCAGCCACAAGTACTCGAGACCTTGCCAGGGAGTGCGGAGCGTCGAAAGATACTGTGTGTAGCCATCTGCACAGCATGGGGAAGGTGAAAAGGAGCAGCAGACTGGTCCCGCACGAGCTGACGCCCCAGCAATCTGCCAAAAGGGTAGAGATTTGCAAAAATCTTTTGAATCACCCTAACGATTTGCGATTTTACAAAAAAAATTGTTACTTGTGATGAAAAGTGGGTTTACTGGCGAAATCCTGATACTAGTGGGCAGTGATTAAGTCAAGGTCAAACGGCCTTTCCGGTTGCTGGAAGAGGACAATTCGAAAAAAAATCAATGCTTTGCGTATTTTGGAACTATGAAGGTGTAATCCATCATGAATTCGTACCTCATGGAACCCACAATTAACTCTGACCTCTATTGCATACAGTTAGATAGAGTATATGCAAAACTGTCGCAACTTTATCCAGCTTTGGTCAATCGAAAAGGAGTTCTGTTACAGCAAGATAACGCCCGGCCGCATACTTCCCGTCAGACCAAGGAAAAATTAAAAAATCTTGATGGGATCGAACTTCTTCCTCACCCACCATATAGCCCAGACCTTGCTCCATCAGATTTTTATTTGTTTCGGTCAATGGCCTACTTCTTGAAAGGGAAAAAATTTGATACCTTTGAAGAAGTCGAAACAGCGGTGCAGGAATTCTTCGATAGCCATCCTAAAGAGTGGTACCAGCAGGGGATCATGCAACTGGCGGAAAGATGGCAAGCAACATTAGATAACAATGGGTTATATTTTGAATACTAATTTTATTGTAAAGTATAAAAAAAATATATATTAATTTATTGTCTAAAACGGTAATTTTTTTTTTATAAACCCTATTATATATGTAAATTATACTCCCACCATATGTTCTGATACCATATGTTTTGTTTAATTTATTTGAGGTAATTTAATTAGACTATTAAAGACTGTATTCATTTATTGTTAGTAGGCAAATAACGTTGTAAATTAATTATTCTTTCAGGTATGTTTATCTTTTATTGTTGTTTATTTTTTTATTTTGTTTCTTATTCAAATAAATTCTTTCGGAACAAGTACATTAATTCTCCTCATTTGATATCCTACTTACATATATATATATATATATATATATATATATATATATATATATATATATATATATATATATATATATATATATATAAATATAAATATATATATACATATACAATTTTTTTTGGAAGAGAAATAAATATTTTCAATGCCACACAAATATTGAAAACAGTGCGAGCAATGGCTTGGTCAGGACTGCCGGAACTCTTTCTTCCAGCCTCCTTTTTAATTTTTCAAACCCCTCTTCCAATACCAAAGCCATTGCTTCCTGTTGAGCCAATCTGTCATTAATTTCACCAGAGAGGTTGATCAACTTGTCATTCATGACCGGCAGATAAGATAATCAATTTTTCATTTATCTCAGCCGACTGGTTGGTCAACTTGTCATTCATTTCAGCAATTCGGCTGGCCAATTAGTCATTAATCTCAGCAGACTGTCTGGCCAATTTGTCATTTATATCACCAGACATATTGTTCAGCTTATCATTTATCTCAGCCGACAAACTGGGATTCAGACTGGATATTTTATCATTAAGCTTGAAAGACTGGCTGGTAAATCTGTCATTTATTTCAGCCGACTGGCGGATCAACTTGTAAATTATTTCGTGTTTATCAACTTCTCATTAAGCTTAGCAGACTGCTTATTAAACATAGCCTTTAAAGAGCTATCCTCAAACTCTAATGTTTCGGAATCTACACCTTGATTCAGGTAATACTCACGTAACTGGGCCAATAAGATCGTCTAGGTACCAGTAGCGTCCAACTCCAGCTCTTCTAATTCCCTCCTCAGCTCTGCCACTAAAAGCCGTTTGCCTGGCATTTTTTTTAATCTTTCAACCCCATACCTGACACCAGTTGTAACACTTAACTTATGGGGGCTTAAATAATTTTTATTAACGAAAAATAATAACTCACAGTAACAACTGTAATATAGATGTTATTGTTACACTGTAATAACACGTGATAGAAAGCATACCTAGACAGTACGGGTGAATAATAGCATGCAATTTTTTAGGCAGTGTAGGGACGAGAATAAGTAGTAAAGGGGGACAATGGGTCGTGAAGATCGGGGAAAAGAAATACGAGTGCCGACGGATCTTAGGGGATAACAAAGTTAGGATAGGAGCATTCAGTCAGGAGCTATTCTAACTATTGGAGAGCGACAATAATAAATGGAATACGCGGATATTTGTTTTAAGGAAGGGGAGGTACTGGGAGCAACGGGACGGACAGTACATGAAATACCGTTAAAACAAGAACGGGTGACATACGTCATCTAAAGAGGATGAGAATCCCGAGATTCGAGGACATATTAGACGGCATAAGCGGAGCCAGGATATTCAGCCCCATTGATCTGAAAATGGGCTATCACCAGATACGTATGCATCCCAGGGATCGGCATAAGACGGCATTTTCATTCGAAAGAGGCCAGTTTAAAATCACGAGAATGCCATTCGGGTTAAATAATGCTTCCATAACATTTCAGAGGCTGTTGGACGAATTCTTATGGGTTTGGATGAAAATTTTTGCCATATATACATGGATGATCTTCTGATCTTTAGTAAAGAGGAAAGTCAACACATCGCGCACCCTCGCAGAGTATTCTAGAGACTTCGGAAATTCAATCTACAGTTATCGGAGGAAAAGTCGATTTTGGGTCACCATATAGATTTTTTGGGACATTCGACCTCGAAAGGCGGAATAAGACCGGACAGAAAGAAAGTTGGGGCGATAAATAACATGGCGATGCTGAGGGATGTAAAAGGAATAAGAAGATTAAAAGGCACTTTAAATTATTATCGCCGATTCATTCCTTGGAATGGTGGAATACCAAGCACTATCAACAATCTTTTGAAAAAAGAGCAGAAAATCATAATAACTCCGAGTATAGAGGAAATATTAGACGATGCATGGCGCGTTTACAGGATAAACCGATACTCGCATTTTCAGACTTTACGAAGCAATTCACAATAACCACCAATCCAAGTAACATGCGTTGGAAGCAGTGCTTTCCCAAGATGGGGCGAAGTGGATCAACCGATCGTGTATGAGAGTAGAAGGCGGAAGGAAACTGAGGCGAGATATAGCACCCCAGAACGAGAACTCCTCGGCATCGTATGGGCGGTAGAACACTTCAGACCATATGTCTTCGTCGGGGAAGTTTAAGGTGAACACCGATCATCGGCCGTTAACCTGGATGGGAAAGTTGAAGGAGTCATCAAATAGGGTAACTCGTTGTAAGGAGCTCCTGAGTCAATACAACATGGAAGTGACGTACAAGCCAGGAATAGAAAATGTGGTAGCAGACTGGGGGCGATTCAGGTGAATGCGATAGAGGAGGACTTGGGACACTGGGGATATAAGACAATTTGAAAGAGAGTGGACGCCGCACAGTGGTCCAACCAGGGAAAAAAACCATAAATGAAAGTGGCCCAAACTTAATTTTTTCTTAGTTTCGAATACTTGGATAGTTGTAGAACAATGGTAAGATTTTTTTAACTGGTTCAAAATTAAAATGTGTGTGTACCATGATTGAAAAAATCGAACTTTTTTACCAATATAAAGAATTTTTTTTTACTCTGTATAAGATTAACAATAAAATATTTCCCAATACTTCAGGAGTGTGTCAACTATATGTGCACTGTTATGGCCAAACGTTTTTAAATAATATCAATAGTTAGCGAAGAAATTAATTTTTGAAATCTTTGCCGAAATAAGTATGATTTTTTGACTTTGTTGGTTTATAAAAAGTTTGCGTTACGGTGCGTTATGGTCGCAATGGATTAATATGTATGTGTAGGTAGTAGAGGAACTGTGGTAAAATTTTCATCGCCAACTTTGGTATTTATAAGGATTTAAACCTTTCGCTTCGGTGCAAGTGGCGAAGGCGGATGACATTGGGGAGCAACTAATAGCTGATTCATTTAACAGTTTAGGAAACAGTTTCTTTTTTAAGACCTGTTTCACGTATCTATTTCGATTAGCAGTACGGTTGCCAGACGTCCCGTATTTCCCGGTACGTTCCGTATTTTAGGCTTAGTTTAAAATGTCACGGCGGGACTGACTCTGTCCCGTATTCGAACCGTCTTCGGTTTTATGATTAAATCAAACACAAAAATACTCGAAATACGCTAGACAAAAATACTCATGCACGCAACGTTCGCAACTTTGCTTATACATCAACTCGGATTAAGGAAGTTCGAGAAAATTTATTTGGTTTTTTTGTGGCCTCTACCCTGCAGGGTCATTGGAAACATCTGTATTTTAGACTTTGTTGTAGTACTTTGTTAGTTTTAAATATTGTATTGTTTTTTTTTACTGTTGTTTCATCATCTTCAAGATTTTCCTCTAAAGATGATCTCAATATTAATTTTTTCTTTTTTCCTGAGTGCATTACTACAGAAAATACTAAGCCCAAATCTGCTTTAATAACAGAAATAAGAAACGTTTGGTGGCAATTAAGGGAGAAAGGAAAGGATATTATTTTCATATGGTCCCACCTACACTGCGGAATTACAGAAAATGAGCTAGCAGATCAAGCACATTAGCGGATCCAGGGGAGGAGCGTGGGGGCGCCCCCCCCCCTGGGAGGTGTGGACACCAATCAATTATTACTATTTCTGAATAATAAGGGTTATCTTTTATAATTTTTTAAACTCCTTAAATGAAAAATGGATTGTATTTAATGATCCATGAATCATGGATCACCACTATGGACTGTGCTATTATATTCTTGGACACACTCCGCTGCTATTACCGACCATGCTCTCTGATTAGTACCACTATTTATTTTACAGCCAATTCTGTTTACTAGAGTCTGATTTAGGCTCTCGTTTAAACTGCTCGATTCAGGGCAATCGACGCAAGTAAAGATCAACTGTATATCATATTTTTTTTAAATAACTCTTTAGTTGTCTGGAGTTTATCCCTGTGAATGTTCCGCAAAAGTTAATAAAGATATAATATACGAAAATTCGTGAGATTGTTTTGCCTAGATATTCAAAAAAAGTGGGACCAATGTGGCAGGTATTCTGTTAAATTCGAAAAAAAAAATACGAAGATTGGTTAAATAAAAATATTAAACTGACCGATGATGGTTTTGAAATTTGTAACCAAGATAATAATCAACCAGAACCTTCGCATAGAAGACCGCAAGTTTCGCGGAAGCATCATATTCTACAAAAAAGAGACGAGTTGCGGATTTAGTAACGACGAAAGCTCCGGAAGAAATAGAGTTTGCCGCTATGCTTACTTCTAAGAATAAAACAAGCAGAAATCCAGCTTTACTACCACTAAATGTTTTGGCCCTTTACATGGATTTACGACTTAGTTTCCGTAAATATAATATTTTAAGGAACACAAAGAATAGTTACAGCCAAATCATTTTACCGAGCTATTATGAGAAAAACGGGCAGAAAAACAACTTTTGCCATCACTGAATGAAACATCAGAAACCCACAGTGAAGTAAATCTACAGTCATATTTTTGTTGTTTAGTAGCCTAAAAATATAATAAACCTTGTGAAGAAAAAGATAGTATTTTTGAATTCTTAACCCGTATACTCGTGACACTGTGCGAGCCTGCCATTTTTTTTTTTTTTTTATTGGTCCTCCTCTTCCTCGCCTTTTAGGCTATACGGGGTTTCCCGGACCAGGGGAGAGGGTGGGGGATTGATGCTGAGTATTATTAAATATCCCCTGGCTCCGGGTTTTGAACTTGTCATCTTTCGGTTCTCAATCATATGTTGCCATGGGCAACGCGTATTTTTTAACGCCTTTGCCCACTCGGCCATCCCGCCACACCGACACATAAGTAATACTAATAAATAAGTAATACTAATGAAATTAATAATTATATTACTTAAAACTAACCTGGCTCATGATGCACTGCCCCATTAAAAACAATGCATCCGTGGACAGCTGAGGCGTCGAAAAGCCGCCCGATACGAGGAGAAACATGCATCAGCTTCTGAGCCTATCGTTCTAATCTCGTGCCGTTGACGATGACGTCCAGTTCTGCGCATACCAAAGTTGGCGTATTCGTATTCGCGAATAAGAATACGAATATCACGCGAAGCACCCCCAACCTGCGAATACGAATACGAATATTCGTATTCGCATATGAGAATAAGATTATATTTTTATTCGCAAATATGAATACGAATATTCGCAGGGAAAATCTGCGAATAATCGATTATTCCCAGGGAAAATCTGCGAATAATCGTAAACTCGCTGCTGAAATTTACAAATATGTTCGTATTTACTAGATAAAAATTCAGATACACTCATATTCGCTACAAAAATATACGAATACACTTATTTTGGCTGGAATAATTATTAAAACAGCTATATTCTCAACTAATAGAACTAATTAAGTTATTCCATGACTAAACGTTATTATTGTTGTAGTAAATTTTCCGTTAATATTAAAAGTAATTATTTAATTGTTATTTATTTATTATTTTCACTTACCTACATAAGAAAGATATAGTAAGGGAAAGTATAGCCATCGTGAAAAATGTCGACTTCCGGTTTTCCACGGAACCGGACGTTTTGGAGCCCATTGAGTCCAAATAACCAAGTTCCGCGAAATGGTCTGTGTGTATGTGTGTGGCATGACTAGCTCAGAACAATTTGTCCTACAAAACTGAAATTAGGGATTTGAGGTATGTAGATGCCCGCGATGTGTCAGCCAAGATTTCGTCTAAATCGAGTAAGCATAGTGAGCACTTTATCCGAATACTACTTTTCTATTTAGGATTTCTCAAAAACGGTTCTAACAATTTCGATTAAACTTTTAAGTTTAATTTTAATGAAGCATTCTTTAATATTAACGAAATCAATTAGGTCTGATAGGGCTTATATTATTTATTATTCCTTATAGGAAAAAATCTTCCTTTAAAGTAATTTTTTTTTATTTCCAATTTCGAGTAAATAATTATCACTTGTTATCCCTATTTACAAGAAATGGCTAAATATGAAATACGAAAGAATTTAAGAATCAAATAAATGATAATTAAATTTTTTAATAATCAAAACACAAATTTCAATTTCCCATTTTATTGTTAGTAATATATATGTATAATATATCGTTCGAAATTAGGTAAATAAGTTAATTTGTCAATAAGTTTTGTACCAAGAATGAAGTTGGTCTCATTTACTTTAGAACTTCGTTTGAATTCTTTTTTATAAATAAATATATTTATTATTATTTTATTTTTTTTTTTTTATTTTTTTTTTATCTATTACATTTTAGTCTACACCTGTCGCTCAGCCTGCGACAATAAGCAGATGAGCTAAAAATGGGCATGTCAGGCATGAGGGAGGTTAATACCCATTGGCATCTACTCCTAACTTGGACCTTTACAACAGGTTATTCCAGGAGATCCCTTAGCCAGCTCCTTTTTAGCCTTCTTCGGGTGTTTTTTGGCATGTGTGTTGTGGCCATGTCTTGTATAAGTCTGTTGGGATGTCCATGAAGTTTGTCATGAAATTTCTTATATGATGTCCGAATGCTGTCTTGAACCATAGGTATGCGTAAGTCTGTATGTAATGTTTTGTTACTAACATACCACGGAGCACGAGTAATAAGTCGTAGCGTTTTTGATTGGAATGTTTGTATTTTTTGGATCTGAGTCTTTTTTGCTATCCCGAAGATTTGTGAAGCGTAAGTCCATATAGGTTTTAGTAAGTAAGTGTAAGTGTTTAGTCTTTGTCTTATTTTTAGAGCCGAACGTTTGTGTAAAAGAGAATACAGAAGCCTTAGTCGATTGTTTAGGGTTAGACGTTTCTGCTTTATGTGTGGCCCCCAGGTCATCCTTCTGTCGAATGTGAGTCCTAAGTAGTGAACTGTGTTAGTTTGTTGAACTGGAATATTGTTCAAGTATACTGGAGCACAGGTGTCATGTCGAAGTGTGAAAGTGATATGTTTCGATTTCTCACCGTTTACCTTAATTTTCCATTTTTTAAACCAGTCCTGTAATTGTTGTAAATAATGTTGGAGGATTGATGACGCCTGGGTGAGGTTTACATGTCTGGTGATGATCGCTGTGTCGTCAGCGTAGGTTGCTATTAATATGTTGGGGTATGTTGGTATGTCGTGAGTGTAAATGATGTATAGCAGAGGTGCAAGAATTGATCCCTGCGGCACTCCGGCCCTTAGCTGTCGTATAGAGGAGGTTTCTGAGCCCTGGCGGACAGAGAAAAACCTGTTGGAGAGAAAAGAGAATAGAATAAGGTAGTAGGTTGAAGGGAGGAACGATTTAAGTTTGTAAAGCAGTCCATTGTGCCAAACACGATCAAATGCTTGAGCTACATCCAGGAATACGCCAGCAGCGTATAATCTATCCTCTAGAGCAACTGAAATGTAGTCAGTGACTCTGTTTAGTTGGTGTATTGTTGAGTGTAGTGAACGAAATCCGAATTGATGTTCAGGTAGTATTTGGTTGTCGGTCAGTATGTCAAGAATACGTTTGTAGAGTAATTTTTCAAAAATTTTGGAACAAACCGGAAGTAAGCTTATGGGTCTATATGAAGCAGGGCTATTGGAATCTTTGTTTGGTTTTTGTATCATTAGTATATGTGAATATTTCCATTGGAGTGGAAAGTTTGCAGTCCTAAGTATTGCGTTGAATAGGGTTGTGAGGAAGACTGTCGCTTTTCTGGGCATATTTTGGAGTAGCTCAGCTGTTATTAGATCATGTCCCGGGGCTTTTCTTTTGGGCAATTTTCGGATTTCCTGTTTAACCTCTGTTGGAGTAAAGGAAGAAGGAGGCAATGTCATAGGTAGAGGAATATCGAGAGAATCTTGTATATAATTTTCGTGTTCATTGTCTGAGTAGTCTGTATGTGGTGTAAAAACAGTCGATAGGTGGTCAGCGAAGAGTTCGGCTTTTTCAATGTCTGACACGGCCCAGGAACCATCCTCTTTTCGGAGTGGCGCTGACACCTCGCGATGCTTTAGCAGCTTTTTAGTTTGCCTCCATAAGCTTCCATCGTCGGTAGTGAGATTACTTAAAAATGTATCATAGTTAGTCTGTTTAAATTTCTGTATTTGTTTTTTTTAGTTCATTATTTGTTCTGTTATAAGTCTGTTTGTCCGATGGTAGTCTGTTTGTCTGCCATACCTTACGAGCTCTTCTCTTGGCTCTGATCAGATCCCTTATGTATTGTGGATAGTTGGGATGGCTAGATGTTCGTTTGCGTTGAGGAAGTGATGAAGACCAAGCTGCTTCCTGAATGCTCTTTGTGAAGATGTCTACAGCCTCCTCAATTTCATTTTCTGTTTTTAGAGATAAGGGAACTGTGAGCATCTGGTTTAGTCGTTGTTGGTAGCTCTCCCAATCTATAATTCTTCGAGATAGCGTTGGAAGCTCTTCTTTATGACTTGGTTCTTCTAAAAGGTCCAAGTGTATAAGGGAGTGATCAGAGCAAAGATCAGAACTTGATCTCACTTAGCAGGTGTATCTCGTGGCTTCTGACATGTGGCACTTTCGTGGTTTTGCCCGCACCTTACACATCTAGGAGCATGATTGCAGTAGGTCTTAGTATGGCCATACTGCTGGCACCTGTTGCATTGAGGAATCATTTTCTTCTTTCTTGGTTCTTCAATAGTCACCCGGGTATAGAATATCGCTCTTATATTAAAGATATTTTCGTTATATGTTTGTTGAGTGATATCTACAAAAAACATTGGTAGAGGTTCTTTATATCTCGATAACACATTTGTGACATTTACTACCTCATAGCCATGCTCTTTGAATGCCTCAATGATGACTGATTTTGGTGTTGAATAGTGCAAGTTTTTAATCACTACTCGTGGGCATCTGTCTTCCGGTAGCTGATATGTATGAAAGTCAGCACCTTGTATTCTTAAAGCACTAACAATTTGGCGATAAGAGCTTGAGTTATCAGGGTATATACAGATATTTCTGTTGGTTGATTTTAATTTAAATGTGGAGGAACCACATATATTTTGTAAAAACTCTACCAATGCTTTGTAATTTTCGACTCCATTAACATATATAGGTGGAGGCTTATCGTTATCATTAGTATTTACCTGTTTGTCTTTTTGATGTGATGGCGCTTCTTCATTATTAGATAACAGTTGATATCTGTTATGAGTTGAAATGTTAGGAGCTGAGGTAGTGGTAGAGGTGCGCGCCGCCGCCGCCGGATGATTTTAACAGCGCCGAGCCGCCGCCGATGAAGGTGGCGCGCCGCATGTACAACACTCTCAGAGCAGGGTGTTTTTGTGCTTGGCGTTGATATTATTGGCAACAGAGTTTTTCTTTAAGGCCTATTTGCAGACCTTCATAAAGCTAGGAGAAAAATTGATCAGCGGATATGAAACGTTGTTAGGACATATCAAGTCATTCCTCAACCACCGCATCGTACCAGCAAGAATTGGTTGCAACAAGTTGTTTCTATTTTTCTGCGGTATAATTACCCTAATCGAATTATTACCAGTCCTTGTTATTGTTTAAAGGACTGATAAAGAATTCCATTATTTCTTTTATCTTCATTCATTTTCCCCCTCAAAATATAGTAAAACTTTGATTTTATTTATTATTAATTTTTTAACGGCTGTTACCACTTATTATGCTTTCTACTTAAACAATCTTTCTATTTCATCAGTGCTGTTGTATTCCATCTCAGTGATCCAGTATGTTTCAGATGAATCCTATAATACTCCACCATTTAACCACTTCCCTTCTTTCCCCCACTTCCCTTTCCCCGCACCTGTTTGCTGAAATATCCACCTCCCCACATCCGTACTCTTTGGTTTCATCTACCTGCCTCCGAAAGTTACCTTTGATGAAACATTCGAAGCCATCCATTACAACACGATCCCTTCATATTCCAACATTGTTCTCTCCGGAGACCTCAACAACAATCTCCAGATACCTTCTCCTAACCAAGCCTATCTTTCAGATATCCTCTATTCCCTTAATTTATTTATAGTCCCTTACGACCCGACTCTTAACACCCAGCATTCCATCACTTGGCTTGTCTTTTATGATCTCGATTCCCTAAAAAACTCCTCGCCTTATCACAGCTTCCGGTTCCTTTACAGTCTTCCCACGACCTCATACAATTATATAACCTTCCCATCCTGCTGTATTCCCCCACAACTAAATCCTTTCGAAACCTTGATTCCCTATCACCTGCAATCCTAGCGCCTGATCTTGAGGTGATCCAATGGGACCCCATATACACCTCAAACGCCATTGACTCCATGGTGGAAACCCTTACCACTTAACTTTATACCATCCTAGACCGTCACGCTCTTCTCAAGTTCAAGACAGTTAAGCATCCTCGAGCACCCTGACTACTTCCAGCAATCCTTATCCAGTACCCCCGACTCCAAAGCAAAATAGCTAATTCTCAGCAAACTGTCCATAGGTAAATCCACTCAAAACCAATCAATTCCATTTTCAGCCGATGCACTCAATTTGTCTCTAACATCTCCAATTTAAAGGTATTCCTCTTTGTCCCCCACGCTTTTTTCTATCTGTATCAATGAACTTCCATCCTCCACCCATCACTGTCAATACCATCTGTATGCCGATGACGCCCACCTTTATCTCTCCTTTGCCCCGCTGATTCCTCCGACGATATCCTAAAATTATAGGAAGATAACGTCAGAATATGTGCTTGGGCAAACCTCAACGAATTTACTCTGAACGCGAAGCAGACGAAAGAAACCTTGATTGGATCTCCCTTTCTCCTCAAATCAACTCCTGTCGCTCCAAATCTAGTCCTAAACAACTCATCTATCTCATTCCACAATTCTGTCAAAAACCTTGGCGTTACCTTCGATCAATCCCCCTCTTGGAAACCACATATCTCACAAATTTCCCGTAGCACTATCTCTACCCGGAAACAGTTCAACCGTCCTCTCTCATCTCTCCCCACTTTGACTACGGCTGTATGGTGTACAGCGGACTGTCTGAGGCACTCAAAGCCAAACTTAAACGCCTAATGAAATATTCAATACGTTTTGTCTTTAGGATCCCAAGAGATACGCATATAACCCAGTACTATGCCGAGATGAAGTGGCTCTGCCAGTCCTACCGCTGTCGGTATCTACTGGCTTTCTTCTTATACTAGACCATCAGAACTCAACGACCCTCCTATATCTTACAGAGCCTACAATTTAAATCCTCCATCCAATCCCGCCAAACCAGATCCCGTACGTCTGATATATATCCTCCACCCCATCGAACTTATACATGAACAAATCCTTCATAATGCAAGCAACATCCTTCTGGAACTCTATTCTCTCCGTTATCCGACACGCTCCATTAACTTCCACTTTCAAATAACTCCTCTTCGAGATCCTATTCAACTTTTAATTCAACTGATCACTGAAGGAACACGATGGATCTTTAGAAGTACGAGGGGGTAAAGAAAGTTCTAAGCCTGATATACATATATATGAAAATATATTTTCAACTTACATATTTTTATTTTTCAATATAGTCCCCCACAACAGCAACGCACTTATGCCACCGCTTCCCTAACATCTGTAACCCGGCCAAATTTTTTTTTTTTTTCGAAACCTTCCAAAACGACTTTGAGAGCTGAGATCACCTCATCGTCTGACGAGAACACTCTCCCACACAAATGTTTTTTCATATTAGGGAAGAGGTAAAAGTCAGAGGGGGCCAGGTCTGGCGAGTAGGGTGGGTGCGGGAGCAGCTTGGCCGTCTCCGTGGTAACTCTTGATTTGTGGAGGGGAGTGTTGTCCTGCAGTAGCAGCACACCTTTGGTGATCTTTCCTCGGCGTTTCTCTTTGATGGCCTCTCGCAGTTTCACGAGAAGGTCTGCATAGTATTGCCCTGTTATTGTCATGCCATGCTGCAGAAAATCGACCAGCAAAACTCCTTCCGAGACTAACGTCACCCAGATCGGTCATCATCTTCAAAATTTCCTCGGCCAGCTTTGAAGAGTGCGGTCCACCTTTTGATAGTGGCATACGATGGGGCAGAGTCCCACAAAGCTGCAAATATGTCTTCAAATATTTCCTTCGGCCCCATCCCATTTTTTACAAAATATTTTATCACTGCACGGTGCTCAAAATTAGACATTTTTAAATCGACCAATAACTCACAACAGTCGGAAAGAAACTGACCTGAATTGAAAGGTGGAATTAGAGAGATAAGAACTTGTTATAAGTAAACAATGACCTTTAACCCCATTCAGCTTATCTGTTTTCATTTCAAAAACTAGTTATCTATGTCACAAGACTGTAAAGTATGTTTTTTACAAGTGAAACTCCTTTAATGTACGGCCTTAACATTAACAATCCAATTCAACAAATAAAATAATAAACGAGTACTCCCAGGTGCGTCCGCAGGATTTCCTCTGGGGGGGGGGGGGGGCAGGCTGATAAAATTTTCGAAAGGGTCGAGGTATTCTGACCTTATAAGGCTCAATTAATTGTCAAAATAAAACTTACTGATATTTAAATGTTATAATAAGTGTTTATGTAATGCTTTATAAATATATTAAATGAATACGAATTTATTTATTGGTTGTTTTTGTTTCTCAAAATTTGTAGAGGGGGCAGCTGCCTTCGCCTGCGTACGCCCATGATACAAAAATCTCGCGAGCATCGGCGCGCCGGTATGCGCCGCCGCCGCCGGTTAAAAATTATCGGCGGCCCGCCGCCGAAGATTTTTCTGTGGCGCGCATGTCTAGGTAGTGGGCCTCTTTTGCTGCCGCGGATCTCTTTCTACATCGGATTGTTTCTTGCGACCCGTTACTTTTTCCCAGATACCTGTTTCATTGCGGGAATTATTGTCTGCAATGGAATCTGTCGCATCCATAACAGTAGGGGTGTCTGAGGTGGAGGTCATTTTTAAATGTTCCTTGACACACTTCGACACTGATCAGTTCTTTCGGTTAAGAAGTTCTTTTTTTAAACAAAATACCGTTATTTAATCATTATAAATAAACAAAAAAGCACATTTAAATAAACATAACCTTTTTTAGCAATGTTAATCACAACACGATCACCATATATTTTTAGATTATAGAAAAAATAATCGAGTTTTAGACTGAACGATCATATTTTTTGAGGAAATATCGTAAATAAGAACCAATAGACAGGGTTAATCACAACGGCCGATATTAAATTGGAACTAAATTTTCAATTTTTAGAACGGGTTAGGTTAGGTTTTTGTGTTTATGGACACACAACGTCTCAGGTTATTTGTTTCCTCTTTCATTTGGTTTAATATTTATTATTTCATTTTTTAATTCAATTTGTATTTTATTAAATAAATTCTTTTCTTTAAGAAATTTAATTACTTTGTCTATATTTATGATATCATCACCTAGAATACTTTGGAGCTTGCGTTCGGTTCCTAAACATTGAAAATATGCATCGTTACTAGGGCAGTCTTCTAAGATATGGCTGATAGTTAACTGTACTCCACACGTTGCACATATGGGGGGGGGGGGCGTTTCTTTCGATAAGGTGTCCATGCGTAAGGCGCGTGTGCCCGATTCTCATCCTTGCTATTACCACCTCCTCTCTTCTGGTGCTGCGGTAAGAGCTCCTCCAGGGTTTTATTTCGGATTTGATTTTTTTCAATTTATTTTGTTCATCCGTTCTATACCATAGTTGGACCCATGTCATCTGAGCTTGCCGTTTCAAATAGTTCGATACGTCGGTTGTAGTGTAGATATTTCTAATTTATATGGACGATGATAATGCTGCTTCCTTGGCTGCTTGGTCCGCCTCTTCATTTCCTTTTATTCCTACATGCGATGGTATCCAAACTAGCACTATATTTTTTTTCTGTTCATTTATTATCGCGAAATATGCCTGGGCTCTTTTAATGACCTGGTCGCTAGTATAAATATTGGTTAATGCTTTTATTGCGGATAGGGAGTCCGTGAATAACGTAAAGTTTTGCCCGCGACTTAGTATTACATGATACAGGGCTGCACTAATTGCATAACATTCTGCAGTGAAGTTGCTACTTGTATACGGAAGCCTGTATCGGATAGTTTTAGAGTTAAAAATTATAGAACATCCAACGTTGCTGTTTAATTTGGATCCATCTGTATAAAGGTGTATGCTGTCACGATATTTATCTAACATTGTTTGGTATTCTAAAATGTAATTGTATTCTGGGGTATCTTTTTTCTTATATTTATTAAGAGTTAAGTCTTAAGAGTTTAGTTTATAGTTAATTATTAATCCCAAGAATTCAACTTTTGGCTCGAACTTAAGTTGTATTCCTCTGTATATCAACTCTGGAGGTGAAGTTGGTGACCTTCGTTTTGAGAAAATAATGCATTTTGTTTTTTCTGTTGAAAATTGTAAGCCCTAATGCGTGGACCAAGATTCCAAATTCAAGAGGCTTTTTTGTATAGTTTTTTTCATCCAGTTTTGATTTCTAAAAGGGAGTAACAAGGCCAAATCATCAACTAATAGGAAAGATTTGATAGGTTTAGGAATCATTGACGTAACGTTATTAATTGCTATAGCAAAAAGGGCACAGCTTAGGACACTTCCCTGGGGTATTCCATTGGCCAGTGTTTTTACTGATGATAGATAATTACCCACTCTAACTTGGAAGGTGCGTTCCCGGAGAAAGTTTTTAATCAGTATAAGAAGGCGACCCTTAAATCCCCATTCATTAAGTTGTTGTATAACGAGATTTGGATTTAAGTTATCATAGGCCTTTTCTATGTCAAAGAAGATGCCTACGCACTCTTTCTTTTCGGAGAAGCAATCTAGTAATTCGTGCTCCAGCGTAACCAGATGATCTAAAGTGGAGCGTCCTGTTCTGAACCCACTCTGGGCTTCTGAAATGAGGTTATTTTTCTCTAATATCCATGTTAAACGTTTGAAAACCATTTTTTCCAGAAGTTTACACATACAACTTGTCAGTGAGATCGGTCGGTAGCTAGATGGAGATAGTTTATTTTTACCCGGTTTCAGAATAGGGATAAAAATCGCTTTCCTCCAGATGCTTGGGAAATCTCCTGTACACCAAACGTGATTGTATAGAGCAAGAAGTGCCCCCAAAGCATGACTTGGTAGATTTTTTAACATGTCATTGTGGATCTCGTCTACTCCTGGAGTGGAAGATTTCAGCTCCTTTATGCAGTTTAAAAGTTCGGCTTTGGTGAATGGGAGGTTGTAAGCATTATCTGATTGAATATCTATGGTATATAATTCAGTATTTTCTTGCGTTAAGTGTGGTAGGGGAGAGTGGTTATTAGAATAGAATTCTGCGAAGCGTTCGGCTAATAGTTTCTGATCGGCTTCTACGTGTTCGTCTATTAGAAGTGTTGGTTGATGGTCTATATAGTTCCCTGTGATACTCTGGATTTTTTTCCAAAATAACCTAGGCGAGGTATCACTTGTGATCGAATTTAAGAATTGTTCCTAAGATTCCTTCTTTTTGTTTTTTATTATTCTGCGTGAAATTGACCGGGTTTTTTTGTATTCTATTATATTTGATAGAGTAGGTTCTTTTTGAAATTTTTTTAGAGCTTTTCTTCTTTTCTTTATAGCTATTTTACATTCACTGTCGTACCAGGGAACATTTTTGTTTTTAATTTTAGTAGATGTTTTGGGGATAGACATATTTGCTGCTGTCAAAATTGCTGAAGAAATTTGATTGTTTATTTCAGTGCTCGTATTTGATGGTGATATGTCCGATTCATTAATATATATGTGATTTTAAATGCTGTCCAGTCTGCTTTTTCTGAGATCCATCTAGGGTGTTTTGTCTTTTGTGTATTGCTATGAGGGAAATTGATAATTATTGGAAAATGGTCACTAGAGTATTGATCTTTAGACTTGCCAACTTAAATGGGTGAAAATACCAGGCGAACACCAGCTGAGGTCAATAGAGGAAAAAGTATTGTAGGCCGGACTTAAATATGTTGGATCTCCCGTGTTTAAAATAATTGCGTCAGTAGATTCAATAATTCTTCGAATAATGTTCCCCCGCGAAGAGCAGTATGAGGACCCCCAGGAGGTATGGTGGCCATTGATATCGCCCGTACATAAATAGGGAGAGGGAAGAATGTTCAAAAGATTCAGTAAATCTCTTTCTGCAAAATTATCCGGTGGAATATAAATATTGCAGAGAAAAATGGGAAACTTAAGAAAAACTTTTACTACAATTGCTTGCAAAGAAGTATTTGTTATTACCAACTCTGATACTAGGCTCTTATGAACAGCAATTAGGACACCTCCAGAAGCCCTATTACTATTTTCAAAATCATTTCTATAGATATTGTATTGCTTCAATACAAGAGTTCTGCCCGGAAGGTTTAGAAGAAAGGGTTAAGGGAGGAGTTGGGGTGGGAACCCGGAATGGGATAGAGGTAGCTGTCGAGGTGGCAGCTGGGAGAGAAGTGACTTGAGGAAGCGAGGAAGTGGAAGGGAGAGGTAGGGAGGGGGGGGAGCGTGGTGGGAGGGAGCGGGGTAGGGGGTTCCCGAATGCTACTAGCATTGGGACCTCGGATGGGGTTAGACTGATTGATATATATTGGCACTAACGGTTTTTTAAAAGTAAAATTATCGCTGCTTAAATCATCCGTTTGACAGCTCACTGATTTTTTATTGTTCAAAATGTTAGAAAAACTCATTTGCATCGCTATTGGGTGCAGTAATTCGTATTTTTTCTTTGCGGCTTGATATGTAATTTTTTCACCGTCTTGAATACCTTTAATTTCTCTTTCTCTTAAGAAAACAGGACATTTTTTAGAAAAAGAGTCATGTTGGCCCTGGCAATTAACACACTTTACCGGACTACTACAATCCGCACCTTCATGTTTATTTTTACCGCAAAATCTACATAAAGCTTCTTTGTTACATACTGTTTTAGTATGACCAAACTTAAGATATACATAGCTTCGCGTTGGGTTTGAAATAAATTGTTTTACTGATATATTATAAAAACCTATTTTTATTTCGGTGGGAATAGTGGGGTTGTTAAAGGTTATTAGGTAATTATGACTATTGTGTTTTTCATTGTTTTTGAAATACGTTAATCTTTTCACATCATCTACATTTTGTGACTTCAACTCATCTTTTATTTCTTCAATAGAGCAAAAATTTAGATCTGGACACCATATAATACCTTTGCTCTGATTTAACTTACCATGTGGTTCCACTTTACCGGGAAAATCGTTAAGCAGGTTTTCACATTTTAAAAGCTTATCACTTTGATTTTCGAAATTAACTTCGACTAACAGGGTCCCATCTCTTAATTTTTTAACAACTTTAACCTCACCAATCAAGCTATGAATACTTTTATATATAAAGAAAGGAGAAACCTTTTTGAAATCGAAAGGATTTCCATCATTGTCTGTTCCTAATCTTTTAATAATTAAAAACCTTACGCATTTTTTTGATTTAACTTCGTTATTGACCGTAAATGAACCCTTAAATTTTGCTTTTTTCCGTTTTGCGGGCGGAGATTCCGCCATGATAATTAATTAATCATCTAGTTGTAAATAAATTAGACAATAACAGAAATAAACTAAAATGAAAAAAATAGCTTCTATAATGAAAAAATAAAAATAAATTAAATGAAAGGAAAATGTGACTTATCGGTTGTTGTCTGGCAGATACTTAATCCTCAGGAGCTCACTTAACAACACGTCCGCACTCAACCAAGTATCAACACAAACTCCTTTTTAGAACGGTATTATTTTTCAGAAAACAACGATGGTATTTTATCCTTCTAAGGCAGTAACAATTAATAATTCTTTATTTACGTAAATAGATTACTGAGCTCTTAAAACACGTTGACTCTTTCGCAGGCTCAACGAATGAGCATTTAGTAAAGAAGTACTGCGCATGCTAATGTTGCCATCGTGTTTCAAATGCTTGTTGAAACATAACTTTGATTAAATAAGAATAACCATATGTTTTGAAGAACACGCTCTTCGCCCGGCATTCCACCATATAATAATCTTAATATTATTATTTTTAAATTCCAAGCTTTCGAACGATATATTATACATATATATTACTAATAATATAATCGGAAATTGAAATTTTTGTTTTGGTAATTAAAAAATTTAATTATCTTTTATTTGATTCTTAAATTCCTTCTTATTTCATATTTAGCCATTTCATGTAAATAGGGATGACAAGTGATAATTATTTACTCGAAATTGGAAATATAAAAAAATTACTTTAACCTTCCTAATACCACGGCCTTAAACAAACACCTAATACCGCGGGGGTCCTTTTAGGACCAAAATATCATTTTTTCATTTCTTACTTATTTTATTAATGCTAGTATCAATATTCCTTCTTGTTAGTGATAATAAATGGTAAAATGGATATAAGGAATGGAATTCAAAAACATTTAGAAAGAAAAAAACTTCATTTATTGAATACATTCTTGAAATTATACATGAATCGCCTTTATCGCGTTATTGTAAGGAAGTTAATTTATTTACAATTCAAACAAACTACTTTTTGTGTCCTGTGTATTTTACATATATGATTTTTACATACAGAACAAGCAACATTTACTTTCGAGTCTTTTTTTCTTGAGCATAAATAACACCTCTTCCTTTTCTTTTCATGACATGCTGACGTGGTTGCGGCTGGTTCTCCGTCTTCTTCTTCTTGAGTGTCAATCTCATCGCCATCATCAAAACCTTCCAAGACCTTTTTCAACATTTCTAGACTCTTTTTAGATTGAGTATAGGGAAATGTTGGGTCCCTTACTCTTCTTGTAATGGCTGGTTCAACTAATATCTTACTTAGAGTTAGCAAAAACAAACGCCTTTTTTCTAAGTAATTTTTTTTCCACTCTGGGTTTGCCCAAAGAACAAATGCATTTACTGCAGCTATATCGATCAAGTTCATAAACAAAACCATTGGCCATCTCTTGGTTTGCCTGTTGCAAGTATATTCGCTGACCATTTTGTCAAGAGTGTCAACTGCTCCCTTTGTATTGTAGTAATGTGCAATTATTGAAGGCTTTTCTTGTGGATCATCTTTCTCTATTCCAGCTTTGTAGTGAATACTGGAAAGAAGTATAACACATTTATTTATATTTGTTACATATGAAACTAATGTAACCTCAGGCTGAAAAGCGAAAATCGAAGAATGCAGAGGTCGGCTTCGCGAAGGTAGTAATTCTAGAGGAATGAATGTCTTGTTTTTCCTCAGCGTTCCACAAAGTGTTAAGTTTCTATCAAGTAGCTCTTCTGCTAATGTCAAGGATGTGAAGAAATTGTCGGTGGTGATTCCGTAGCCAAGTCCCAAATCGAGAATCGAGAACAACTCGTTTCCCCTGTTCCTTTTCAGGTTTTCCACCCACTTTACCCAAGTACACTTGCAGATTTTTACTTTCACTTACCTATATATGAAATATATAGTAAGTGGAAGTATTGCGATCGTGAAAATTTTCGACTTCCGGTTTTCAACAGAAATACACGTTTTGGGGTCCCCTGAGTCAAAATAACCAAGTCCCGCGAAATGGTCTGTGTGTGTGTCTGTGTGTCTGTGTGTCTGTGTGTGTGTGTGTGAACAGACTAGCTCAAAAACTATAAACCGTGCGAACCTGAAATTGGGTATTTAGAGTATGTATATGCCCGCGATGTGACAGCAAAAATTTCATCAAATTTGCTCAAAGGGAGGGGGTACTTTATTTAATAACTTTTTAAGTTTTTTTCGATTTTCTCAAAAACGGCTCTAACGATTTTGATTAAACTGAGTATTTGATCTATTTATATGCCCGAGATATGACTGTAAAAATTTCATCAAAATTGATCAACCGGAGGGGGGACTTTACTTAATAAATTTTGTATTATTTTCACGTGTTTTTTTTATTTACTCAAAAACGGTTTTAACGATTTTGATCAAACTTGGTATTTGATGTATTTATATGCCCGAGATATGACTGTAAAAATTTCATCAAAATTGATCAACAGGAGGAGGGACTTTACTTAATAAATTTTGTCCAATTTTCACCTTTTTGATCGATTATCTCAAAAACGGCTTTAACGATTTTTATCAAATTCGTCATGTTTAATGAAAATTAGTTGTTATTTAATATCAGGTACGCTTTATCATTATTAAAATGTTCTGAGGGGGCTTAAATGGGGAAGGGGCCTTTTTTGTTTTTCTATAAAGTACCTTTATTTTAGTTTATATTGAGAAATTAACTGTCTCTCATCACGCCTAAAAATAAGAAAGGGCTAAATATGATATATGAAGAAAATCAAGTAAACATATACAGGAGAAAAAAGAAAAGTATTCCGTCAACTCATAAAACACCTTGAGCTCACGCATGCGCCGTACGCCTTTAATGACAAACCAATGCGTTATAATTAAAGCTGTTCTGTTCATTTGAGAAGTGGCAATTAACAAAACGCATTAATTTCTAATTTAGTAAGTTGGTAAGTGAAAGTTGTGTGTTGCGCGCACGCACCAGATTTTTAAAATATGATGTGCCATTGTCACACATTACCCAAAATTTTAAGCCATATTTTGCTGGTTTGGATTTCATGTAAACTCTAAACGGGGCTTTTTCTCTAAACGGAACTAACTGTTCATCTGTTGTTAGATGAAATCCTGTATTGCAGTATTTTTGGCAGCGAGACGTGAAAAGGTCTGTAACCTCTCGAATCGCAGCTAGTTTATCCGTTTTCACCCTCACTTCTCTAGTAGTCATGTCGTCAAATCTGAGATAAGCCGAAATGTGGGAAAACCGTGTTCTGCACATGGTTGCTCCAAATATAGGCCTCTGAAAAAGATAATCTGAACACCATAGCATTCTAACAGGTTCACGGTTGCTTTTCATTGCCCCACTACACAGAAGAATCCCTATGTAGGTATACATTTCTGTTTCGTCTACTGGAATCCATTCCTCTTTTCCCTCCTGTGTCTTCAGGTTGAATTTTTCTGTTTCTACTAGGGCCCTCTGGTTAGTGTAATTCACAACAATGTTTATAATTTCGGGTGATAAAAATAATTTAAAAAAATATGCAAGATCACCTTTTTTATCAACATGTGATGTGGGTCCAGCTGGTTAACGGATCACATTTGATGACCACAATCTTCTCCGAACAAGTGGTTCTTTCAGCCAGGCAGTCTCATCTTTGGAAATATATAAATCACCCAATTCTTCAAAGGATGGATCTTCATCCTCATCATTTTTTACTTCATCAGTACACTCCACACTACAATCACAACAATCACTACTGACTCACTTCTTACAAAGACTAAACATGAACTGACACTGAATTTAGCTTGGGAAGAAGAACAAATGGCAAAAGAATTCACAGATATTCTAAAATTAATTTTTCGTGAGAACAAGATTGCACAGAGATAATTGGGAATGAATGCGATCCCATTACTTAGGCACTTCTAGGAAATGTTTGCTCCATGCAAACATGGAAGCCCTATCAGACCTAATTGATTTCGTTAATATTAAAGAATGCTTCATTAAAATTAAACTTAAAAAGTTTAATCGAAATTGTTAGAACCGTTTTTGAGAAATCCTACATAGAAAAATATTATTCGGATAAAGTGCTCACTATGCTTACTCGATTTAGACGAAATCTTGGCTGACACATCGCGGTCATCTACATACCTCAAATACCTAATTTCAGTTTCGTAGGACAAATAGTTTTGAGCTAGTCATGCTACACACAAACACACAGACCATTTCGCGGAACTTGGTTATTTGGACTCAATGGGCCCCAAAACGTCCGGGTCCGTGGAAAACCGGAAGTCGACATTTTTCAAGATGGCAATACTTTCCCTTACTATATATTTCTTATGTAGGTAAGTGGAAGTAATAAATAAATAGCAATTAAATAATTACTTTTTATATTAACGGAAAATTTAATACAACAATAATAACGTTTAGTCATGGAATACCTTAATTAGTTCTATTAGTTGAGAATATAGCTGTTTTAATATTTATTCCTGCCAAAATAAGTGTATTCGTATATTTTTGTAGCGAATATGAGTGTATCTGAATTTTTATCAAGTAAATACGAACGTATTTGTAAATTTCAGCAGCGAGTTTACGATTATTCGCAGATTTTCCCTGGGAATAATCGATTATTCGCAGATTTTCCCTGCGAATATTCGTATTCATATTTGCGAATAAAAATATAATCTTATTCTCATATGCGAATACGAATATTCGTATTCGTATTCGAAGGTTGGGGGTGTTTCGGGTGATATTCGTATTCTTATTCGCGAATACGAATACACCTAACTCTGGCGCATACCCAACACCGTGATGGTCGTTTTCTCCGAGAATCGAGTGTCTTCACAACTTTTAAAACCACTTTTTCTAGGTTGTTTATGTACGCCGATTCCTGTTGATCCTCGCTTCACTCTGGCCCGGACCCTTGCATGGCTGCGAGAAGCCTCCGTAGTTGCTTCATACTCCAACGCAGTAGAGAGGGCATCCACCAGCAATTTAGGGTGAGAAAGCCGCACCGCCCTCTGAAGTTCCAACAAACTTTCTGGGGCTGTTGGATAAGCCAGTCTTAACAACCTGGACAGAAACGTCCGCCTCGAATTCTTGGAAAGTCTCGGCAGCCTTCTGCTTCCTGTTCTTCAGCTGGGACTGGTATACCTGTTCGAAGTGGGCGTTGCTAAATCGCATCTCAAGCCGGCTTACTAACAAGTCAAAATCAGAAGGATTGAGGCAATGAGATAAGAAAATGATTTTTCAGAACAAAATTCCATAAATGTTACACAAATGAAGTGTCAGGAATCTTTGGAAAGGTTTTAAAGTAGATAGAAAAATTAGGGAGTATCAAGACCATCGTTATATAAAGTATACAATAGCCTATTAATATTGAATTTTTCAGTTAAATTTTGTAAATTAACTTAATTTTTAAATTTGTTAAAAAAAACAGAAGTAAAACAAAAAATAAATTAAAATTTTAATGATTTACATATTCAAGTGAGAAATAGTCACATTCAGGACTAATAAAAATATTTGAGGAGTGCAGATGTAAAAGGGGGTAAGTTCAAATTTCAAAATTTTTCAGCAAACAGTAATCTTCCCTTAAGTTCATTTATACTTTTGTACTCATCCTTAACTTCAAGAGATTAGTTTCTCTTCTAGAGAGTGATTATTTTCTCTATTGAACGTGGGCATTCATTGCAGAACTCCAGGAAATGAGATCGCAGGAATGAGACAGCAGGACCAAGGGATAAAAATCTCGTCGTGACATGTTTCATTATTTCTTCCCACTGCATCTCTTTCTTTTCAAATTGGAGTTCCAAGTCCGCTCTTCTTTTCGCAGATCTACATAAGTGACCGAAAATTTTCAGTATCAAACTTTCAATGTCCACTTCCAATTTATTGGTACTATGTTTTGCAACGGAGAATATGGACGGAGCAACCAGCTTTAATAATGTTTTTATTTTTAGACAGCAAAAGTGTATAAATGGAATGGGTTTTGCCGAAGTTTACATTCGTATTATCAGCAGAAAATGCTGATATTCTTTTTAAAGATAATCTATTTTTCTCCAGTGGGCCTAATAATATATTAGTTACTTCATTTGCTGATTCATGGTTGCATTCTACGACATCGAGAAGACGATTTTGTATCCCTGTATCGTATGCAAATTGGAAACATTTTTCCAGTTTTTGTTATTACCTGCATCTGTCGCGATCTAAAAGTATAGATTCTTCTCATGTGCGATCTTTAAAATATTTTTAACAGATTCCTTGGCCAATTTTTCGCATATAATAAATTCTGCTTTTGTCCTGCCGCAGCTAAACTACAGATATATGGTAACAATTTGTGTGAACAATCCATACTATTGTAGCTAAGGGAATGCCTTACCGTATGATAAACCGAAGCGAGTTCTCCAGCCGCTATTTTTTCTTCCGTGTCCGAGGCAGACTTATCAGGTTTTAAAAAATATCGTGTTAAATTACTCGATGTTCTATTGCTAACAAAAGTCATGTGAGATTTAGTAGATGCATGTTGTTTTCACTGAGACCACCAAGTGCACAAGAAAAATCTTTATTGCAAAAGCGACAAGATGCCTGGTACGGATTTTCTTTGACTTGTTTTTACCAGGAATAGCTATTTTCCCAGCTTTTTTTATAATTTTTTTAGCCTTTTAGCTTTCTTGGAAGGTATTACACTAATTCTAGCCTTTTTACCACAGTCACTATCGCTATCCTTCAAATTGTAAATTCTTCAATAAATTAATGAATGTCAACTCAAGAGTCGTTTTAATAATATAAAATAACTGACGTGTTTACGCAACGGCTGTCTCAAAAACAATGACCGATCGATTAACGATTTCTCTCATTAGAAAGAAACAATAAGAAAGTAAGATATATATTACGCATGAAACAAAAAGGGACAAATAGTTTCATTGTATTAGTGCGCCGATCGGGAGGGGAAGCAATCAGTAGTCGGTGCGGGCGACAATCCACTTTACGCTACAGACGATCAGCCGAGTCAAAGATAATGTGAACACTACGATTACCGGAAGTTCGAGCGAATTTAAGGTTAAATTCGGTGAGATGTTTATACATTTTTGATAAAATGTTTGTTAGAGCACTTCACTTACCAATATAACCTCCTGTCAACAAACAGGAGGCTACCCCAATCAGTGTTGCCATGCAATAGTAAATGCCGTATATACAGGGTGTTTCGGAATTGCACGGCACTATTTTAGGTACGTGTTCTCTAACACAAAATAAACAAAAAAGTTCATATTAACATATATCTCAAACTCATTTATTAAACATATATCAAAGGTTAAAGATTTATTATTTATTTACTGCATTAAGACTGACTGTACAACGTTTAACGTGTTTAATACTAAATAAAAGGTTTTAATCACCTGATAAACAAATGAACGATAAGCAATGACAGTAGTTGCTCATCTGTTTGTCTAGTTCTGTGTGTTTTAGTGTGAGTGAATCTTGTGAAACAGTTCAATTTATGATTATCATGGGAGATACCACAAATTTATTCACTTTTGATGAACAAACAGACATGCTTTTAACTTATGGCGAGGTACATACAAACGGTGCTGCTGCTATTCGAAGATATCGTGAAAAATTTCCTAACCGAAGAATACCAAATCGTAAAACGTTTGAGGCCATTGAAAGACGTCTTAGGGATAATGGTACGCTAAAACCTATACGAGTGAACGCCGGTCGACAACGATTTCGACGAACTGCAAACGTAGAAGAAGAAATACTCGATGCTGTTCAGTTATCTCCTACTACTAGTACCAGAAGATTGTCACGTCGTTTCGATGTTTCCTCTACCAGCGTATGACGAACTTTACGCGAACAACAATTATATCCATTTCACGTATCAAGTAGGCAAGATTTGTTACCACAAGATTATAACAAGCGCAGAAATTTCTCCCAGTGGTTAATTCGACAATGCACACGAGATCCTAACTTCCTGAACTGCATTTTGGTTACTGATGAATCTTGCTTTACAAGAAACGGGATTCTTAATTATCGAAATACTTGGGCCGAAGAAAACCCTCATACGACTGCTGTTGGACATTACCAACATACATTCTCTTTAAATGTCTGGTGTGGTCTTCTAAGCGACAAAATCATCGGCCCCTTCTTTTTGCCACCTAGGCTGTCAGGTATATCTTACTTGCATTTTTTGCAAAATAATCTGCATGATATTCTAGAAGATATTCCGCTAGGCATTAGGCAAAGGCTGTGGTTTATGCATGACGGTGCTCCAGCTCACTTTTCTCATAGTGTCACTGATTATTTAAATGCAACTTATAGAGACCGATGGGTTGGTCGAAACGGACCTGTTAAATGGCCACCACGATCTCCGGATTTAACACCATTAGATTATTTTCTGTGGGGTGGATGAAGTCTATGGTTTATTCTACACGCAAGAAGAGCTAAGAAATCGGATCGTGGAAGCCGCAGTAACTATCAACCACCATCCTGATGCTATACGAAGAGCCAGAGAAGCATGGATTCGTCGTGCTGAATGTTGCATTCAACAAAACGGAGGCGCCTTTGAACATTTACTCTAAATGTTGTAATAATAATAAATAAATAGTAATAATAAATCTTTAACCCTTGATATCTGTTTAATAAATGAGTTTGAGATACATGTTAATATGAACTTTTTTGTTTATTTTGTGTTAGAGAACACGTACCTAAAATAGTGCCGTGCAATTCCGAAACACCCTGTATAATATTATGCAAAGGGTAGAACTGGGGGTAACCTGACATTACCAGAGTTCTAGTTCTAGAAGCACATGGTGGATATTTAGACGTTTATTTTTGCCTGGAAGTTCCTAGTTGTGTGGATAAATGAGACACTCTTAATTTTGTTTTCATTAGTGAGTTTTAATTTTTTATTTAAACCTGTTCTTTCAATATTATTTTTTATCTCTTTTAAAAAAAATCTTTGAGTGTACAGTAGTGTTTTATTTCAATTTGTGTTTTTTCCTTAATTTCTTTCCCACAAACATTAAATGTTCATTACTACAATTGAAAGTAGTATTGAAATTTTGAAAATATGTTATCGAACATTTTTTAAAATTATTGTATTAACATATCACCAGTGTTTGGGCAAAAGGGCTTAAGTGTTGGAATGTGAAGTTTACACAGCGATTTTTCAAAGTTTTGAAAAATCATTTTAAATCCTGTCTATGGATTTCTTTATTCATGAATCACTATATTATCTCATAAGAGACTAAACATTATGGCGAGATACAAATTTAAACAAAATATTACTTATTTATTTATTTTAAGTGCATTTAAGTCCTTTGTATCTAATATTTTTGTCTCTTATTGCCTTCTGATCATACCTCATTAGCCTTTTGTACTTAACTATAATCAACCTAATTCCTTTTTACCAAGGATATGAAAAATAGACCTTGCCCTAAAGGTGTCCAAAAGTTTGGAAAAATCAAAAGTATTTTATTTCATGTTGAAATTATGATTTTATATAAAAACGTGTTAACACTAAAAATACACAATCAATTACACAAATGATGAAAAATCAATCTAAAGGTACATTATTAGTTTAAAAATGAAACTCTTGATGAAGTTATCGATATATTTCTACACAGTGGCGGATCCAGATATTTTCTGAGGGGGGGGGCGCACTTTTTTTTTTTTTACATTTCATGAGTAATGAAGGCCCTAATTTAAAATACATATTAGTACATAATGACGTTATAAATTACTGAAAATCTTTAAATACAATTCATTTTCAATGAGTGGACTTTTTTATTTTTTTTTTTCTCACTCTACCGTACCTTGAAGGTAATACGAGTGTTAGCAACAGTGGTATGATAAGCATGACTGCATAACATACCACTGCTGCTAGTAGATCACATTACTCCACAGTCGGTGCTCAGTGTCTAACATTTTGCAGATCAGCCACTGCCCTCTTCTTCGCCTGCTCTGTTCTGCGGCCTCACTGGAGATGCATGTCTTCTACCCAAGGTGAAGTGGGTTGGGCCCACAACTTCCTTCCACCCGGACACGAAATTTATGAAGTGCTGGTAGTTGTCTTTAGACACCAGCTGAGGAAGGTCGCTCTCCGACAGTGTGTAGAGCACAGTTTCTCTCAGCAGCTTGGCCCTTAATGGCTCATAGGCAGCGCAGGCAATAACGATGTGCTCAGCGGTTTCTGGGACCCCGCAACTGGGACATAGAGGATCAATGTTTATTCGGTGCTTGTGAAGTTTCGCTCGAAAACCTCCATGTCCCGTTAGAATCTGAGTCCGGGAGGATCCACGTCTTCTCTAGCCGTGATTCGACGGTGGGGAAGTATTTCCTTAGCGTAGCCCCGTTCGGGGTCGTCACCCACCGCCGATTCCATTCTGCTAAAGTGTTCTCCCGGAGGATCTTCTTCCATTTGGTGGGGTCTGCACAGATTCTTCCACGTAAGTTTGCTGGGATATCCGCCAAGCCGTCTCGTTTAATTTTATATCGAAGTAGGTCTTCTTTTAGGAGGAGGTCGAGAGGAATAACTCCTCCTAAGATCTGCACCGCCTCGTGAGACACAGTTCTGTATGACCTGATCACTCGAAGCAGGGCCATCCGTTGGATTGTAGCCAACCTGCTCTTCTGTCGGTGTGAGAGATCTCCAATCCAGGCAGGGGCCGCATATCGGAGTATACCAACAATCACAGCATTATAAATGGCTATGGTAGCTGGATATCTAAGGCCCCAAAACTCGCCACCTATGCGACTCAATCCATTAAGGGCAAGGCTTACCCTACTTCTCAAATAGTCCAAGTGAGGCGTCACATTGAAATTCCTCCCTATCCTGATTCCAAGATACCAGGTCTGCAAGTTTAAAATGTCGTTTATTTCTTAAAATATATACACAGTAATTTAAAAAAAAAGTATAATATATTTTATTCAAAGTACTGGTGCTCGCTTTCTACACATTTTGTCCATCTCTCGGGCAATTTATGGATACCATTCCTAAAGAATGCTTCATCTTTATTTGAAATCCATTCATCGAGCCATTTTCTTACATCCTCCAAATTGTTAAAGTGTTGCTCAGCCAATGAGTGTCCCATCGATGAGAAGAGATGATGATCAGAAGGCGCCAGGTCAGGTGAATACGGCGGGTGGGGTAGGAGTTCCCAACCAAGCGAAGAAATCGTTTCCTTAGTCAATCTGGCTGAATGTGCAGGAGCGTTATCATGCTAAAGAATGACTTTGGCGTGCCTGTGAGCCCATTCTGGGCGTTTTTCGATCAATGCGTGACTCAAATTGATCATTTGTTGTCGGTAGCGGTCGGTATTGACTGTTTCGCCGGGTTTGAGAAGCTCGTAGTAGACTACTCCCTTCTGATCCCACCACACACACAGCATTGTCTTCTTCCCAAAACGATCCGGTCTTGCACTCGATGTGGATGGTTGTCCTGGCGTTACCCATGATTTTATTCGTTTGGGATTCTGAAAATAAATCCATTTTTCATCGCCAGTTACAACTCGATGCAAAAAACCCTTTCTTTCGTGGCGTAAAAGCAGCATTTCGCACACAGTTTTTCGTTTTTCCATCTGTCGTTCGTCCAATTCATGTGGAATCCATTTTCCAACCTTTTGAATTTTTCCCATAGCTCTCAGGCGATCGGAAATGGCTTGCCTAGTGACATTCAACTGTTCTGCCATCATTTGTTGGGTTTGGGTATTGTCTTCGTCTAATAAAGATTGCAATTCGACGTCCTCAAACTTTTTTGGTCGATTTTCTCGTTTTTTATCAGTAACATCAAAATCACCACGTTTGAAACTTAGAAACCAACGTTCACATGTCTTGACGGTTGGAGCAAGATCGCCATAAGTCTCAACAAGAATTCGATGACATTCAGATGCCTTTTTCTTTTGATTGAATAAGAAAATCATGACATGCCGCAAATGCTCTTTATTTGGCTTAAAAATAGACATTTTTAACACCAAAGAAAGGTATGATACGTCCACGTAAACGACTTAAAAACAACTGACTTTTGTAAACAAATGACTAACAAACAAAATAGCGTTTAGAGATAAGCAAATCCTTCAATAGGCTAAGAGCGCATTCTATTGGAATTAAAACGACATTTTAAACTTGCAGGCCTGGTAGGTAACAACCTCACTCGGAATTATTCTTGTTTCCTATATACTCATTGATATAGGGTGAGCCCTATCTGTTTTACCTCTCAAGAGGATCGCTTGGGTCTTGGCTCCTGCCATCCTCAATTTTTTCCTCTCACACCATCCTGCTACCAGGTTGGCGCAACGTGCTGCTTCATCTTTCAGTCGGGCCCTGCTATTTGAGGCTACTACAACAGCCAGGTCATCTACGTAAGCTGTAGCGGGGAACCGCTCTTTTTCCAGGACGTCCAGCAATTCGTCGAAGACTAATTTCCACAGGGCAGGACCAAGTACAGAGCCCTGAGGGCAACCCCGCTCCACTGTCTCTTCTACCTCATAGAAGCTGCCACGAATTTTTAATGTCCTGTCCTGCAGGTAGCTTCTAACCAAGCCATACAAGTTGCTGGGCGCTTCAAATCTCTGCAGCTGCTGGAGCACGCTGGGCCACCAAACGCTGTCGAAGGCGGAGGTTATGTCGAAGAGTAGAAGCATAACATACCTCTCCGCCCTCTCCTCAACATCACGGCGCACTCTCAAACGTGCATCTGCGGTTCCCCTTCCTTTGCAGGATCCATACTGCCGTGGGTGACTGGCTCTGGAAAAGGCTGGCCTTAAACTGGTCATCATGATGTTCTCTAACACCTTACTCATGACGGGGAGGAGACAGATTGGCCTATAGGACTTGGCTAGTTGCTTATCCCTGTCTCCTCCTTTGTAAATGAGCCTAACATCAGCTGTTTTCCAGCTTTTGGGAAAGTATTCCCTATCCAAGCAATCATTATATAAGGACAACAGTCTTTCTTCAATATAGTGAATACTATTCCTTGAAACAACCGCGTCAATTGAGTCTAGACCAGGAGCACTACCAGTCTTTTTTTTTTATCCACGGCAGCACGGAGATCCCATATATCCCATGGTGGGCACAGGTCCGTTCCAGGGGGACATTCCGTGGTACGTCTTACGAATTCTTCCTCTTCATTATCTAGGGACGGATCATCCCTGGGGTAAGTTTCCGTAATAAACATTTTGGCAGAATCTTCGGGAGTTTTAGCTTGAGCATCATTGTGGCGTATAGCTGCTATAACTTGCATAGGCGTCAGCTTACCCAATGCCACCCGATACGGAATACCCCAGAGGCTCTTAGATGATTCCTTGATAATGAATTCATCCCAGGACTTGCGTTTTCGTAATCGCACTTCGTTCCGGTATACCCTGGCTTTGGACCTGTACTCCTCCCGAAGTGTACTACGCCTCTCATCGCAAGTACACCTCTGATACAAACGCCGGGCCTTGTAGAGCTCTCTCTTTAGTAAGGTTAAGGCAGGCGTCCACCATGGGACAGGGCGGGCTCCCGTCTTCCGATGCTGGAGGGATTCTTCAGCAGTGTCTCAAATCACATCAGTGATCCGAGAAACTCGGTATTCCAGATCATCAGTGGATTCCGTAACTGCTGTATCCCAATCATCGTCAACAAGCTTTCCCTCGGAAGGCATGCCAATCAGCTTGTCTAGTTCGGAAGCCCTTATCAGTGCCGTGGGAACCTTCCATACTTTGAGCCATGCAAAAAACTATAGTATGGTGGTCAGAACTCGTCTCAGATCGGAGGGTCCAAACCCCAAGGAGGTTCGCAAGCGATGGCGAGGCCATCGTAACGTCTATCCAGCTCTGCCCCCTTCCTCCAGAAAAGGTAGGAGTAGCCGAAGGATCGTTTAGTACTACTAGTTGGTTCCTCGCTATGAATTCGCCAAGCTTAAGACCCCTTCGGTTTGTTCGATTGGACCCCCAGACCGTGTTCCAGGAGTTTGTATCTGAACATATGATCACGTTCCTTGTGCAAGCCGTGATAATTTCCATGGCAGATATGTCTTCATCTATATCATTTCCATCAGCAAGGTATGATGAAATGAGCGTAAACGCAACATTTCTCCACTTGATATAGCATGCGACGCAATCCGTCGTGGTATACTGTCTCAGATCCATCACGTCAAGGTTAGGGTTATTAACCACTATAGCAGCTCTGGGCCTCCTCTCTCCACTGCCCAGGGCTATAACTCTTGACGTGAGGCCAAACCCCATTACCATGTTCCCCCGGCAGCTTGGTTCCTGGATCGCCATGACGTCGTAGCGTTGGGCAAGAGCTCTAAGCTCATCCGCTACCAGGCGCCGACGTCCCATGTTGAGTTGGAGGATGGTGATCTTATTCATAGAAGGTTCTCTTAGCAACTTCCTTCGACCACTTTAGGTGCACAGGGCACTCTCGGCTACCTTACTTGTGCTTCCGTTGGGGTGGTGGAAGATTTGCCCGCGTGCAATTTATACACGTAGGGGTACCCTGCTCCCTTTTCAATGGGCAATCCTTTAACACGTGTCCACTCCCTGCGCACCAGATACAGACTACGTTGTCTACTTTACATGTAGCCTTTGTGTGCCCGTAGTCTTGGCATTTAGTGCACCGAGGAGCGTCAAGATAGTCCTTGATGATTCGCGGTTGGCACATCAGCCCTGCTTTGAGCAGAAACGTCGAGTTGGCGAGTTTCAGCAGCAACCGAAAGCCCTTCAATCACTTCAGGGACTGATTTTTCAAGTACTATACTTGTGATAAGAGACAGTACATCTGGGCAAGTCAATGATTCTTTTACAGCCTGCTGTAATATGGCAGAGACATTTTCACTCTTTAATGCGTTTTCTTGTAACGTTTGTTCTAATGTTCCTATTACATCAACTAACCATTGGACTTTGCTGTTGATGTAACTTTGGTCCTTTTTAGCAATGTTCTTATTCGTGTTTTTGATATAAACCTGAAGGTTCTCTTGAACCATCTTTGCTTCATTACTTTTGGAATTTCCCTTAACCTCCGATGAACTTTCATCATTCCTTATTCTAGGCCTTTTGGCAGAATTGGAAATCTCTATTTTCCCTTTGCCCCCTTCCATATCCACGTCAGGGTGTATGCTGACCGTATTCATTACCGTAGAAGCGGTAAAGCTAGTGATATGAGTTCTTATCACTAACCTTCCAAAGTAAGCAACTGTATAGCCAACTACTAATAGTTCTAATTAAAACTAGTAATAAGAGTTCTTACCAATAGCCAATTGTCCTTTCAACATCAATTAGTAAAATAAGTATCAAACTTCGTGGCTTAATCAAAATTCTCCTGTCCAGTTTAACCTATTTACACTATTTACAAAAAAAAAAACTAACACAATAAACACATAAAGTTATCAAAAACATGTTCAATTAAGAGGAAAAACTAAATTAACAACAAGGAATAGAAAACTAACTCAAAATAAGAAAATATAACACAATAAACAGTATCTATAGGCACTTAGTAAAAGGACACAAGTTATCACCGGTATAACCTCACTGCTGCAATGAGTGGACTTGAAAAATGACTAAATATAGCTCATTTCATATAGGAATAGTAATACTTCATGAGTGTCCTCAACTCTCAAGGGGGGGGGGGCGCGTGCCCCCCTGGCCCCTCCCCTGGATCCGCTACTGTTTCTACATCAACTAAATATCTCCAATAGGGTCAATATCTTCATCATTATTACACCTAAGGTTTCTGTAAAAATCGTGGAATTGGGGGGGGGGGGGAATTAGTTGTAAAAGATCCAGCAGATCTTTTTTCTTTTCCTTGGATATTGGGATTGGCTCACTGTAGGTATTTTTCAACGTGAATGTGCTTGACCGTAAGCCTCTTCTTTTAAATGAAACATAATCAAAGGGATATTCTCTATTCAGGCTGTTTTTAAAACTAATACGTCCATTATATTTAAAATTGTAGTTAAAACTATTACATCATTGTCGTACCGAAACCATTGTGCTTCCCTCCACATAAAATGAGCTCTATTTTCATTTTTTTTTCTCCAAAAAAATGTATGTCTTATTCAGTCAGTTATTTTAATTTTATGAATGAAATCTTGATAGATTGTTAACAATCTGAACATTTAAATGATATAATAATAAAAACTGAGTATTTAATTTTTATTTTTTAGATTAAAGAGTACACAATTTAATAAATGCATAATTAGCTTAGATCCAAATCGGTTGTTTTTCCATCAAAATTAATGCATGCTACTTAAGAAGAACTTGGTATCAGTACCAGTATGTATCAAATCCAAAGGGCGTAGAATTGGCATAACTACATAGACCCTTTTGATCTGCACACGTTGTGGTATAAAGTGTGTAAGTTTTATCAAGTGTCACTTAACCCCTTTGGATCATTGCCAAATAGCAAATAACACTTGTGCCGTTAAGATCAGCTTAATTACACCATTTAGTAAGCTGATTTCACTTAAGCCGATTGAACCATTAAAAACAGATAGATTTTTTTGTCAAGAAGCCATAAAAACCTCATTTTCATAAAAATGGCACTTAAGCCCTTTTGCCCAAACACCAGTGATATATTAACAATTAAAGTGAATAATTAAACCATAAATTCTTTCGGCGTCGGGAAGTGGGCTGTAGTATCAGATTCAATGAGTGCATTACTGGCCATAGAAAATACTAAGCCCAAATCTGCTTTAATAACAGAAATAAGAAACGTTTGGTGGCAATTAAGGGAGAAAGGAATAGATTTTATTTTCATATGGTCCCCATCACACCGCGGAATTACAGAAAATGAGCTAGCAGATCAAGCACATTAGCGGATCCAGGGGAGGGGCGCGGGGGCGGCGCCCCCCCCTGGGAGGTGTGGACACCAATCAATTATTACTATTTCTGTATAAAAAGGGCTATCTTTTATAATTTTTTAAACTCCTTAAATGAAATATGGATTGTATTTAAACATTTAATAGAAATTTACTACTTAAATGTGCACTAATATTTTAAATTAGGTCCTTTATGACGCAACAATTTTAAAAATAAAAACTGCGCCCCCCCTGAGAAAATTTCTGGATCCGCTATTGATCAAGCAGCACGCCAAGCGCGAATTCCAGATGCCAACGAGGTGACAATCATAAATAAAATTCCTTTTGAAAACATCAAAACTTGAAATCCATAAAATATGGCAGGTCAAATGGAACCAAAAAGAATCAAAACTTAAGGACATAAAGGAGAACCCGAAAGAATGGGAGAACCAGAAAATCGCGTAGAGAGGAAACTACACTTTGCCGGCTAAGAATAGGCCACTGTGTTCTCCCAAGCATACTTGCTAGAAGGTCTTGAATCCCCTACACGCAAAGTAGAAATTACAGTAGAGCACCTTCTACAGAATTGCAAAGTTATGAAAAGCTAAGGAAAAAATTAGAATTGAGATCATCTTTAGAGGAACATCTTGAAGATGATGAAACAACAGTAAAAAAAAACAATACAATATTTAATTAAAACTAACAAAGTACTACAACAAAGTCTAAAATACAGATGTTGCCAATGACCCTGCAGGGTAGAGGACACAAAAAAACCAAATAAATTCTCTAGAACTTCCTTAATCCGAGTTGATGTATAAGCAAAGTTGCGAACGTTGCGTGCATGGGTATTTTTGTCTAGCGTAGATCGATCGATTTAATCATAAAAAACGAAGCACGGTTCGAATACGGGACAGAGTCAGTCCCGCCGTGACATTTTAAACTAAGCCTAAAATACGGAACGTACCGGGAAATACGGGACGTCTGGCAACCCTACTGCTAACCGAAAAAGATACGTGAAACAGGCGTTAAAAAAGGAACTGTTTTCTAAACTGTTAAATGAAACAGCTAATAGTTAGTTGCTCCCCAATGTCATCCGCCTCAGAGTTGGGCGAATTGTAATCAGAATAATGATTTGTGAATATGAATAATTGGTAATCATAAGACAAATGAAAAATGAATAACCATTATTCATAATCAGTACGAAGTATTTTTAATGATTATTGAGTGTTCATGGTATTCATTTGAAATGAATAATGAATAACTGGTATTTAGTTATTCAGTATTCATTTCAAATGAATACCATAAACACTCAATAATCATTAAAAATACTCCGTACTGATTTTGAATAATGGTTATTCATTTTTCATTTGTCTTATGATTACCAATTATTCATATTCACAAATCATTATTCTGATTACAATTTGCCCAACTCTGATCCGCCTTCGCCACTCGCACCGAAGCGAAGGTTTAAATCCTTATAAATACCATAGTAGGCGATGGAAATTCTACCACAGTTCCTCTACTACCTACACTTACATATTAATCCATTGCGACTATAAAGCCGAGCGCACATTGAACTGTGCCACGCAGGCGACGCAGAGCAGAAAAGGGCAAATAGACACAGATCAAGGCAGGGCAGCACGAAAAAAAACTGCGTCGCACAGTTTTCCGCGAACATTGGTCGGCGCGATTCGTTTCTAATTCAGTTTCATAAAAACTGCTCTGCTCTGCTCTGCGTCGCGAGTGTCTCAATGTGCGCTCGGCCTAACGCACCGCAACGCAAACTTTTTATAAACCAACAAAGTCAAAAAATCATACTTATTTCGGCAACGATTTCGAAAATTAATTTCTTCGCTAACTATTGATATTATTTAAACACGTTTCGTCCATAACAGTGCACACATAGTTGACACACTCCTGAAGTATTGGGAAATATTTTATTGTTAATCTTATACGGATTAAAAAAAATTCTTTATATTGGCAGAAAAGTTCGATTTTTTCAATCATTAAAAAGTTCAATTTTACTGGTACACACACATTTTAATTTTGAACTAATTAGAAAAATCTTACCATTGTTCTACAACTATCCAAGTACTTTATTAAACAGATCCGCCCGTGATATTGCAAGCTAATCGTTTGTGTTTAATTTTTATTATTATTTACCATTTTTTTCACTACACTGTTGAATCTGTTTATTTTTTTCCGAACAGTAAACTGTTCTGTTTAATGAACTTAACTGTTCCAAATAAACAGATTGCTAATAAACAACACACCACTAGTGTGGACAGTTTTGTCTTATCTACCGTGTCTGCCGTTATGCAGTCCGATTAAACAGTTGTATTTTTCAATCTAGCTGCACATTTTACAGGTATTTTTATACGATTTTATTAAACCTGTTATGTTCAGGGAACACATTGTTTATTTTAAATTATGTTTTAGTCTATTTTTTGTTTAACTCATTATTTTTAAATCTAATTAATTATTATTGTTAATTTTTAATTATGTATCAAGTTTATTAAAATTGAATATCATACCAATCGATTTTAAGTAGCCAATTAACATTCATTCTGCCAAAGTTCTGGCAAAAACAAAAGACGCTAATCAGACAAAAGACGCTGTTGATTTTTTGCCAGCCGAGTACACTTAAATCGTACACTCTTACACTACAAGAGTGTACTATAAAATCTATAAACTGAGACTTTTATCGACTCAAACGGTCGATTTTGTAAAAACCAATGTAAAGCGAGATCAAAACGATTATTATAACAATAAAGAATATACCCAGAGATCAGCTGAGGTTATGCAAGTTTAATATTGACAGGTGTTCGCACTTGGTCTGAAAGAACCACTGAGCGAAATTTTGAGAATTTAGGACAAACGGTATGGATTTCTATAAATAAAAAACAGAATTTCATCTTTATATACATAGATTATAGCTGTATATCCCGTGAAAATTATTCATTTTTCTAAAGAAACGGTCGATTTCGTAAAAAAAAAAAAATCTGGTGCGTGCGCGCAACACACAACTTTCACTTACCAACTTAGATTAGAAATTAATGCGTTGTGTTGATGCCACTTCTCACTCAGTTACACATTTTTCCACATTCATTTCTTATTTTTGTTTTCATTTGCTCCATAACAAACACTAATTTCTTTAATTATTAAATAAAAGTTTTCACTTGAGATAATTAGGCAATGCAAGCATAATACTCCAAGTCGACTGATTTTATAATTCTCTATGTAGTTGTTGAATATTTCATTTATTTCCCATGAAACAAATCATTTCCATTAAATGAACAGAAGGGCATTAAGTATGAACAATGGTCTGTCATTAAAAGCGTCCTGCGTGGGCTCAACGTGTTTTATGAGTTGATTGAATATTTATCTTTTTTTCTCCTCTATATGTTTACTTGGTTTTTATAATATCTCATATTTAACCATTTTTTATTTTTAGGCGTAATGGGAGATAGTTTATTTCTCCATATAAACAAAAACAAAGATACTTCAAAGAAAACAAAAACAAACAAACAAAAAAGGCCCCTACCCCATTTAAGCCCCCCCCCAGAACATTTTAATAATGATAAAGCTAACCAGATATTAAAGAACACCTAATTTTCATTAAACATGACGAATTTGATGAAAATCGTTAAAGCCGTTTCTGAGAAAATCGAAACAAAGGTAAAAATTGCAAAAATAGTTAAGAAATAAAGCGCCCCCTCCGTTTGAGCAATTTTGATGAAATGCAGGCTATCACATCTTTAACATATACATACGTCAAATACCCAGTTTGATTAAAATCGTTAAAGCCGTTTTTGAGTAATTAAAAAAACACGTGCAAATAATACAAAATTTATTAAGTAAAGTCCCGGTTAAACAATTTTGATGAAATTTTTACAGTCATATCTCGGGCATATAAATACATCAAATACCCAGTTTGATCAAAATCGTTAAAGCAGTTTTTGAGTAAATAAAAAAACACGTGAAAATGATACGAAATATATTAAGTAAAGTCCCCCCTCCGGTTAATCAATTTTGATGAAATTTATACAGTCATATCTCAGGCATATTGATACATCAAATACTCAGTTTAATCAAAATCGTTAGAGCCGTTTTTGAGAAATTCGAAAACACGCACACACACACACACACACACAAACACACACACACACACACACACACACACACACACACACACACACACACACACACACACACACAAACACACACACACACACACACACACACACACACACACACACACAAACACACACAAACACTCGCACACTCGCACACTCGCACGCGCACACACACACACACACACACACACACACACACACACACACACACACACAAACACACACAAACACTCGCACACTCGCACGCGCGCGCACACACACACACACACACACACACACACACACACACACACACACACACACACACACAGAGACCATTTCGCGGGACTTGGTTATTTGGACTCAGGGGACCCCAAAACGTGTATTTCCCTTGAAAACCGGTCGACATTTTTCACGATCTCAATACTTTCCTTACTATATCTATATAAATAAAGTTGAAATTCTATTTGTTTGTTTGTTTGTTTGTTTATTTGTTCTTTATAGAAATCCATACCGTTTGTCGTAAATTCTTCAAATTTCGCTCAGTGGTTCTTTGATACCAGGTGCGAACACCTGTCCATATTAAAATTGCATAACTTCAGTGGATCTTCAGCTGATATTCTTTACTCTCTAAATTTCGCTCAGTGGTTCTTTCAGACCAGGTGCGAGCACCTGCCCATATTGAAATTGCATAACTTCAGCCGATCTTCAGCTGATATTCTTTATTCTCCAAATTTCGCTCAGTGGTTCTTTCAGACCAGGTGCGAACACCTGTTCATATTAAAATTGCATAACTTCAGCCGATCTTCAGCTGATATTCTTTATTGTTATTAAAATCATAATGATCTCACTTTACAATGTTTTTTTTACGAAATCGACCGTTTCTTCAGAAAAATGAATAAATCCTCCGTGATAAACCGGGGTATACAGCTATTATCTATGTATATAAAGATGAAATTCTGTTTGTTATTTATAGAAATCCATACCGTTTGTCCTAAATTCTCCAAATTTCGCTCAGTGGTTTTTTCAGACCTTTCTTTTACCTGTCCATATTAAACTTGCATAACTTCAGCTGATCTCTGGGTATATTCTTTATTGTTATAATAATCGTTTTGATCTCACTTTACATTGTTTTTTACAAAATCGACCGTTTGAGTCGATAAAAGTCTCAGTTTATAGATTTTATAGATTTAAAAAATGAAATTCTCTGGGTGAAACCGGGATATACAGCTAGTATCTATATAAATAAAGTTGAAATTCTATTTGTTTGTTTGTTTGTTTGTTTATTTGTTCTTTATAGAAATCCATACCGTTTGTCCTAAATACTCCAAATTTCGTTCAGTGGTTCTTTGATACCAGGTGCGTACACCTGTCCATATTAAAATTGCATAACTTTAGTCGATCTTCAGGTGATATTCTTTACTCTCTAAATTTCGCTCAGTGGTTCTTTCAGACCAGCTGCGAGCACCTGCCCATATTAAAATTGCATAACTTCAGCCGATCTTCAGCTGATATTCTTTATTCTCCAAATTTCGCTCAGTGGTTCTTTCAGACCATGTGCGAACACCTGTCCATATTAAAATTGCATAACTTCAGCTGATCTTCAGCTGATATTCTTTATTGTTATAAAAATCATAATGATCTCACTTTACAATTTTTACTTTCACTTACCTATATATGAAATATATAGTAAGTGGAAGTATTGCGATCGTGAAAAATTTCGACTTCCGGTTTTCAACAGAAATACACGTTTTGGGGTCCCCTGAGTCCAAATAACCAAGTCCTGGTCCAATAAATGGTCTGTGTGTGTGTGTGTGTGTGTGTGTGTGTGTGTGTGTGTGTGTGTGTGTGTGTGTGTGTGTGTGTGTGTGTGTGTGTGTGTGTGTGTGTATGTGTGTGTGTGTGTGTGTGTGTGAACAGACTAGCTCAAAAACTATTAACCGTGCGAACCTGAAATTGGGTATTTAGTGTATGTATATGCCCGCGATGTGACAGCAAAAATGTCATCAAAATTGGTCAAAGGGGTTTTCGATTTTTTCAAAAACGGCTCTAACGATTTTGATTAAACTAAGTATTAGAAACTTGGAAAAACAGTCCACTATTACAAAAACGTACTTATTTCCAGCTTCACTTTCTGGGAATGGTCCTAATATGTCCATGGCTACCCTCTCGAAGGGGCTCCCCGCAATATACTGCTACATCCGAGCGCGACGTTTGCGAGCTGGTCCGTTGCTTGCAGAGCAGTTCACCGAGTAGAACCTTTCGCGTACTTTCTGGAGTGTTTTCGTCACACCAAGGTGTCCTCCTGACACTTCAACATGTAGCAGACGAAGTACCTCCGGCACGCAGGTCCTCGGTATCAGAAGCTGCTTCCTGGAAAGGCTGCCGTCTACATTCTCCACAACCCTCTTGAGCAAGCCGTCTTCTATTACAAGGGAATTCCACTGTGCCCAGTATGCCTTCAAAATAGGTGAGAATGGTGCTACCTCTTGCCAAGTTGGGCGGCGATTGGCTAGTTTCTAGTCCCGTATCATTTTTAACTCAGGATCATTTTCTTGCCGATCCCGGAATGTGTCAGGTGTCCATTCTTCATTAACTACTCCCACGGCGCAAAGGCTGGCTTCCTTTTGTTCGATTCGGCTACAATGGGAACAATTAGGTGGGCATGGTCTTCTAGACGGGGCATCTGCATTGTGATTTCTTACACCTGGTCTGTGTTCAATTTCAAAATCGTATTCCTGGAGTTTTTGTAGCCATCTGGCATCTTGGCCTTCAGGATTCCTGAAATTTAGCTGCCACTTCAAGCTTGCATGGACAGTCCGCAACATGAACCTTGTACCATACAGGTATTTGTAGAAATGGTCTATGGACTTGACAACAGCCAGGAGTTCCCGCCTGATTACGCAATAATTACGCTCAGGTTTTGATAGCGTCTTGCTGAAGCATCCGATAACCCGTTCCTGGTCCTCCTGCATTTGTGATAAAACACCGCCAATGCCTTCTTCGCTGGCGTCTGTGTCGAGGATGTATTTGCCTCCTGGAACTGGGTAGCTCAATATTGGAGCCGAGGTCAACCGTTTCTTCAAGGCATCAAACGCTTCTTGACACTTGTCATTCCAGCTAAAGGGTCTACCTTCTTTAGTCAATCGACTCAGGGGCTTCCCAATGTCCCCTAAGCTGGCCAATTCTCGATTATGCATAAAAAGTTCCTCCCCCCTAACATTTACGACTTGCCTTTTTAGGTCTATTTGGAACCACATGCGTTCATTATGTCCATTCCGAGAATCACTTCTTTTTCTATGTCAGCCACTAGAGCTGAGTGCGAGACACAGTTTGAACCGAACTGTATTCTAACCTCTGCTCTCCTAATACTTAGGCTACTTCTCCTGTAGCGGTCCTCAGTCGCCACCTGGAGGGCGACAGCCTTTTATCACCAACTACCTTCGGGCCGACGATGGTCTTCGTAGCACCGGTGTCTACCAACATTGCGTATCCCGTGCCGTTGACGATGCCATCCACATATAAACTACCGGCTCTGTGCCCCAAGGAGGCTACCACCACAAGGGGAGGGTCTTGAAGACGTCTTTGGGTCGATGTCGCCCTTCAGTCGACCCATCTTAGTTTCACTGGGATTTTGGTGCGTCAGTAGCGGCCTGCTTCTTGCAGGCACTCCTGACGTGTCCAAGTTCTCCGCATCCCCAACACCGTACAGGTCTCCTTCTCCGGGAATCAAGCGCCTTCACAACTTTTAAAAGCACCTCTTACAGGTTGTTTGGGTTCGTTGGTTCCTGTTGCCCCTCCCTGCAGTCGGTACTGTTCATGGCCCGGACTCTTGCATGGCAGCGAGAAGCCTCCGTAGCCGCTTCATATTCCAACGCTGTGGATAGAGCGTCTACCAGTAATTTAGTAGTAATTTAGGCGCGTGGGGCGGACCGCTCTCTGAAGCTCCAAGTCCCTTAATCCGTCAACGAATGCTTGGACTGCTAAGCATTCCAACAAACTTTCTGGGGCAGATGGATAAGCCAGTCTTACCATCCTCGCAACTCCGCCTCGAACTCCTGGATAGTCACTGATGCATTCTGTTTTCTGTTCTTCAGCTGGGACTGGTACACTTGTTCAAGGTGGGCGTGACCAAAACGCATGTCCAGCCGGCTTACTAATGTGTTGAAATCATAGGGGTCGTCGGCGTTTATGGTCTGGAGGACATCTAGAGCTTCACCCCGGAGGGCTACCGTTAGAGCAACAGCCTTATCTCTCGTGGACCACCCATTGGCGCTAGCCGCAGCGTTGAACTGCTTGAGGTAGTTCGCCCAGGACGAATTACCATCAAAAGTCGGTGGCTTCATCCTGACTCGGCTATCCATGACTGCGAGTTCACATACTTCCTCGTCTCGTAATGGCTGTGGCTGGCAGAGGTGCTCCCTGAAGACCGCCAGGGCCCCTTCTTCTAGCATCCTCTTCAATCTTCCAACCTCCTCTTCAAAAGCTGCAGCCCTCGCTTCTTTTTGGGCAAACCTCTCATTCACCTCCTTTAGCTTGTCATCAATATCAGCGGAGAAACTTGAGTTTAGGCTATTTATCTTTTCGTTAAACTCAGTAGATTGGCTGGCCGATTTGTCGTGTATCTCAACCAAGTTGGAATTTATTTCGCCAGACAGGTCGGTAAACCTATCGTTTACATTACTAGACAGATTTGACAATTTATCATTTAACCTGTTTATTTTGGCAGTCTGGCTAGTCATCTTTTCATTTATTTCGCAAGATGTCCCACTTTTACGTGTTTTTTTTATTTACCCAAAAACGGCTTTAACGAATTTTATCAAACTTGGTATTTAGTATATGTATGTGCCCGCGATGTGAAAGTAAAAATTTCATCAAAATTTATCTATTGGAGTGGGCACTTTACTGAATAAATGTTGTCTCATTTTCACGTGTGTTTTTTATTTACTCGAAAATGGGTTTAACGATTTTGATCAAACTTGGTATTTGGTGTATGAATGTGCCCGCGATGTGACAGTAAAAATTTCATCAACATTGATCAAATAGAGGGGGTACTTTACTTAATAAATTTTGTATCATTTTCACATGTGTTTTTCATTTACTCATAAACGGCAAAAATAAGAAGTGAATGTGGAAAAATGTGGAACTTAGTGAAGTGGCAATTAACAAAACATGTCAATTTCTAATCTAAATAAGTTGGTAAGTGAAAGTTGTGTGTTGCGCGCACGCACCAGATTTTTTACTTTCACTTACCTATATATGAAATATATAGTAAGTGGAAGCATTGCGATCGTGAAAAATTTCGACTTCCGGTTTTCAACGGAAATACACGTTTTGAGGTCCCCTGAGTCCAAATAACCAAGTCCCGCGAAATGGTCTGTGTGTGTGTGTGTGTGTGTGTGTGTGTGTGTGTGTGTGTGTGTGTGTGTGTGTGTGTGAACAGACTAGCTCAAAAACTATAAACCGTGCGAACCTGAAATTAGGTATTTAGTGTACGTATATGCCCGCGATGTGACAGCAAAAATTTCATCAAAATTGCTCAAAGGGAGGGGGTACTTTATTTAATAACTTTTTAAGTTTTTTCGATTTTCTCAAAAACGGCTCTAACGATATTGATTAAACTGAGTATTTGATGTATTAATATGCCTGAGATATGACCGTAAAAATTTCATCAAAATCGAACAACCGGAGGGGGGACTTTACTTAATAGATTTTGTATCATTTTCACGTGTTTTTTTATTTATTCAAAAACGGCTTTTACGATTTTGATTATTCTGGGTATTTGATGTATGTATATGCCAAAGATGTGATAGCCAACATTTCATCAAAATTGATCAACCGGAGGGGGCACTTTATTTCATAACTTTTTTTTCAATTTTTCGATTATCTCATGTCATGTTAGGTGTTATTTAATATCATGTAAGCGTTATCATTATTAAAATGTTCTGAGGGGATTATAGAGCAAATCAAAATAAAAATAAGAAATGAATGTGGAAAAATGTGTAACTTTGAGAAGTGGCATTAACAAAACGCATTAGTTTCTTATCTAAGTAAGTTGGTGAGTGAAAGTTGTGTGTTGCGCGCACGCAGCAGATTGGTAACTTTGTAAAGTAGCAATTAACAAAACATGTCAATTTCTAATCTAAATAAGTTGGTAAGTGAAAGTTGTGTGTTGCGCGCACGCACCAGATTTTTTACTTTCACATACCTATATATGAAATATATAGTAAGTGGAAGTATTGCGATCATGAAACATTTCGACTTCCGGTTTTCAACGGATATGCCTGCTGTGTGTGTGATGATGATACTGTGAAAGTTGTGTGTTGCGCGCACGCACCAGATTTTTTTTTTTTAAATTGTTGTAATGTTGATATTTGGCTCTTTGGATAATAAGTTTACCGACCAATGGTCTAGTGAAAAGTAGAACAATCGAGAAGCAATAATCTTTACATACACAATACTAATAATTCAATACAAAACTATTTTAGAATAAAATGATGTGTTCTTTGACGCATCGAATAAACAGAACTGCAACCAAACTGAATAATTTCAATTTAACTCTCATACATTATCTTTTGTAAACATCTAGATAAACTTTTTTATAAAAATTATGAATATTATTCGGTTTTAACAGTGTTAGCTTCATTTTTTATATTCCATCATTCATATTATACTCGTACATTCATTTGCTCCAAAATATAGTAGTAAATGCTGTTGCGTTCATTTTCATAATTTCATACATAAAATTTCATGATTTACTCAAAAATATTTGCATACAATAAGGAATGAATATCCGTTTATGAATAATCCGTTTGTTGGTTATTCGTTTGATCGGAATAATGAATACAAAATTTATTTATCATCCTACAATAGAATAAAAAATTATTTGAATGCTGCCCAACTCTCCCAAGAAAGTCATCAATAAAATATATTATTATAAGCAACAAGGAATTAACACGAAACATTACTTTTTGGAGGATTAATTTGAAATAATTACAGTCAAAATAAAATAAAAAATATGATTTTATTCAAGATTATGACAACATAATAGATTACCTTAGAGCAAGGGCGAGATCAGCCAATAAGGTTTCATGAGTATTAAGGACACCTCTTTGCAGAAGACCAGAGAGCCTCCATCGATGTACCTGCCCAGGGAAATTTAGACTCGGAACCTCGAATTCTCTGTGAACAAAAACAATCAATAACGTAGCCATTATTCATAAAATAGAATAAATTAATATTAGTTTTGTAAATCGACAATATTATGCTAAATTATAATCACCATAATCAATACAGATTAATTACTAAAATGTTGTAACTTATAAAGATGAGGGTCTTTGGAGACTGTTTCTGATTTCAATTCCACAATTGATAAACAGAGGCGCCAGAATATTGATAATTAATTTTAAGGAACTAGGTACAAGGGATATGGGGGATAGACCGGCATAAATTTGGAGAAAAAAAAATAGTGGAATAAATTTAAGCATTTACTTAGTTCATCAAATAAAACTATACCGATTTCCACAAATTATCCCTTGGATCAAACTTTCAATCCAATCTTGGATTTATTTTCGCTGCGATAAGGTGTATGATTTGCTGTTTGCACGCTTTGTTTTAAATAATTAGATTTTGGTTTCAGAAAAACCTTACGATAAGTCTTGGAGCGTAAATCTGTCTTTATTGGCCAACAAGATGTATGATCAGTCGTTGCGTAAATCACCATGCATAAGGTAAAATACGCGTAACGATTTCTCTTCAGATTTTTTATCTGATCCTAATTTCAATTTATTTACAATTGAACCTGGCAAAAGGAAACCATCATTACAATACACACATTTGATTTTTTTAATGGTTTGTAGTTGGTAAAAATATGGCATAAGGGATTTCTTTGTCAATAATAGTTACCATAGATAAAAAAGGTACTTGTTCGGAAAAAAAAAAGGAAGCAATATGATCATAAAAAAATCTGGTGCGTGCGCGCAACACACGACTTTCACTTACCAACTAACTTAGATTAGAAATTGACGTGTTTTGCTAAATATCATTTCCCAAAGTCACACATTTTTCTACATTCATATCTTATTTTTGTTAATCGTTAAAGCCGTTTTTGAGTAAATAAAAAAAACCCGTGAAAATGATACAAAATTTATTAAGTAAATTCCCCCCTCCCGTAGATCAATTTTGATGAAATGTTGGCTATCACATCTTTGGCATATACATACATCAAATACCCAGAATAATCAAAATCGTAAAAGCCGTTTTTGAATAAATAAATAAAACACATAAAAATGATACAAGATTTAATAAGTAAAGTCCCCCCTCCGTTGATCAATTTTGATGAAATTTTTATAGTCATATTTCAGGCATATAAATAGATCAAATACTCAGTTTAATCAAAATCGTTAGAGCCGTTTTTGAGAAAATCGAAAAAAACATAAAAAGGTTTTAAATAAAGTACCCCCTCCCTTTGAGGAAATTTGATGAAATTTTTGCTGTCACATCGCGGGCTTATATTTCAGGTTCGCACGGTTTATAGTTTTTGAGCTAGTCTGTTCACACACACACACACACACACACACACACACACACACACACACACACACACACACACACACACACAGACCATTTCGCGGGACTTGGTTATTTGGACTCAGGGGACCTCAAAACGTGTATTTCCGTTGAAAACCGGAAGTCGAAAATTTTCACGATCGCAATACTTCCACTTACTATATATTTCATATATAGGTAAGTGAAAGTAAAAAGCTGTCAAAAAGGAATTTTATTTCAAACAATGTTTTACTTTCAATTACTTACCTACATATATGTAAAATATATAGTAAGGGAAAGTATTGCGATCGTAAAAAATTTCGACTTTCGGTTTTCAACAGAAATACACGTTTTGGGGTTCCACGAAATGGTGTGTGTTTGGTGTGTCGGTGTGTAGTGTGTTGATATGAGAATCAAGAATTAATATGGCAGCATAAATTTGATCAAAATTGATTAAACGGAGAGGGCACTTTATTTAATAAATTTTCTCTAAATTGTTCGTTGTTTTTTCGATTTTCTCAAAAACTCGGACTCAAACGATTTTTATCAAACTCGTCATTTTTAATGAGAATTAAGTATTCTATAATATCAGGTGTTTTATCATCATGAAAATGTTCTGAGGGGGCTTAAATGAGAAAGGAGACTTTTTTGTTTTCCTATTAAGCACATTAGTTTTTGTTTATATGGAGAAATTAACTGTCTCTCGTTATGCTTAAAAATGACACATGAAAAAAATCAATTGAACAAATACAGGAGAAAAAGAAGGATATTCCGACAACTCATAAAACACGTTGAACATCCGCTTGTTCAGTATGCCTTTAATGACAGACCACTGTTTATAAGTAAAGGCGTTTTGTTTCAAGGAAGGGCGGATTCATCACGAAATTTGGGGGAGGGGTCATGACCCCCTATCTCATAACCAAGTGGCTGACAGCACCGTTAGTTAATCAGGTTATTACCTTCTATTAAGAAGAACTGCGATCTAAACAATCTAAAGTGTTATGTTTAGGGCATATTAACTACCTAATTGTATTATTCGCTTAAAATACAAACAAATGAAAAGCCAAAATATTTTAGGGGGGTCATGATCCCTGTGACTCCCCTGGATCCGCCCTTGGGTCATGGGGAAGAATTATCAACGTGTTTTGGTTGATGCAAATTTAATGGGAATTATTCGATTCCATGGTAACTAAATGAGGTTTTTTAACAACTACATAGAGAATTACAAAATCAGACGCGATGTAGTATTAAGAGTGCATTGCCGAATTATTAAAAGTAAAAACTTTTATTTAACCATAAAAAAAATATTGTAATTTAGAGACCAAATAAAAACATAAATATGTAAATAAATGTGGAAAAATTAGCAAATTTGAGAAATGGCGTTTACATATTTGTCAAAACACATCAATTTCTAATCAAAGTAAGATGGTAAGTGAAAGTTGTGTGTTGCGCGCATTGCAACATATGTATTTAGTTAGGGGAGGAACGACAAAAAAAACAATTGGCTTGTTGTTCTCTCTCTCTCTCTCTCTCTCTCTCTCTCTGAGTATGTTATACATTAGAAACTAACAGGGAATAACAAAATAATTTATACACCAATATAAATTTTATTAATGTATATGGGGAAGTTAGTCGGTACGTGATTATATTAAGATTTTGATTTCCGACTTCCAGGGGCTATGCCCATCAAAAAGGAATTCAATACTTCCTCGAAAAACTTATTTTCTGCTGGTTTAGGGACCTTAACAAGGACTCCGCCATAGCCGGTCCCAAGCCCGGTTGAAAAAGGAGGAGGACCCCTCTGCAGCCTGATAGGTGCATTGAAACACCGTCTCAGGTCAGTAGCTGACTTTTTTAAGATCCAAGCAGTGAAGCAGCGGGAAGTTTCCCTGAAAAATTTGAGGAGGCAAACCCTCCATCAGGCTCTGGGAACGGCAGACCCATACTCTGTCCACCCGAGTTCTACCATATGAAAAGTTCAGAAAAGAATAGAGCCAATCAGTGTTTAACGAGTAGGACACGGCGCAGAAAAAGGATAAACAGACTTGGAACATGGAATGTTAAAAGCCTAAACGGAAAGGAGCTGGAGCTGATCGAGGAAATAAAGAAGGCAAGACTGGATATACTGGGAATTACGAAAACGAAGAAGAAAGGAAAAGGGGAACAGATCATAGGACAATACGTATTACTTTACTCCGGGGTAAATTTTGAGGAGCATGCAAAGAGGGGAGTCGGCATTATGTTTCACGAAAACTCGAGCCACCTCATCAAGAACTGGAGGTCGGTCAGTGATAGTCTCATCACGGTGACGCTTAACCAGGGAAATAATTTGTACTCATTGTTTGTCGCTTATGGACCCAATGACAATGCAACGGCAGCAAAGACTCATTCTTTGAAATGCTACAGAAGGAGGTGGATGAATGCCAGTGCACTCCCATCATAATGGGAGATCTCAATGGAAGGGTGGGTAATGACATGAAAAGATGGAATGGAGCCCTCGGAAAATATGGTGAAGAGCCTAGCAACGACAATGGAAAGAGGATCCTCAACTTTTGTCTGGCCAACAATATGATAAGACAATATGATTGTCGCAAACAGCATCTTCCCACACAAGCTACTTCATTATTCCTACCAATGAAATTAAAAAGTACAATGTATGTCAGAGTGATGAGGGGATCAGAGATAGGCAGCGACCATATGTTGCTAATAATGGAAATTGTGTTACATATCAAACCTCAGCAAAAAGAGAGATTTACAAGCCCACGCGGCTTTAAAATAAACGCATACAAGCTGAAAGATCCGCAAACAGCTCAAGACTACCAAAAGAAAGTAGAGGAAAAAGCCATATCCAGTGATTATCCATGGGATTCAGACAACATAGAAGTAAGCTGGAATGCTGTTAAGAAAATTGTCCACGAAGCAGCAGAAAAAGTGTGCGGAAAAATCAGGATAGCTCGGAGAGTAAAGCAGACACCCTGGTGGAATGAAAAAGTAAAGAAGAAGGTGCAATTAAAGAAAATGTACTGGAGGGAATATCTCAGTACCCACGCAGAGGCAGATCACAAAAAGTATAAAGAGCAACGGAAGAAAGTGAAGGAAGTAGTCCTGCAGATAAAGCACACAACTTAATCATTTGCTAACGACCTGGTCGTGTTTGGAGGGAACTGTAGAAATCTTCAATACAACCTCCGTATCATCCAAGAAGAGCTAAAAAAAATCAACATGCAAATAAATCTGGAGAAAACCAAGTATATGAGGATAGGAAGGCAAAGCGACCGGGCACATAAAATTGTAAGGCTGAATGGAGTGAGCATAGAGCAGGTTAGCGATTTTAAGTACCTTGGGTCCAACCTAAATGAGCACGGATGGTTGGACAGAGAAATAAAGGAGAGGATTAGTGTGGCGTGAAGATGCTTCAACTCTCTGAAGAAGGGCTTCCTTGGAAAGAAGGAAATTTAAAAAAATACAAAAAAGATAGTATATAAAAATACATATGTGCCTCTCCTAACCTAAGAAAGTGAGTCCTGGACCCTAACGGCGAAACATAAAAGTCAGATCCAAGCAATGTAAATGAGGTATTTCAGGAAGGTTGAAGGCAAGACGAGGAGAGACCGGGTGAGAAACACAACGATTAGAGCGAGCCTCGATTTAAGACCAATAGAGGAAATTTTAGAGGAATATCGCCTGAGATGGTTCGGACATGTCACTCGAATGTCGGAAAACCGAGTAGCCAAAATCACCTACGTCGCAGAGGGAAAGAGACCACAAGGAAGGCCCAGAAGACTTGGGATGAGGGCCTGAAGGAGGCTTTTGACAGACGAAGATTGGACTGGAAAAAAAGGAGTAAGCTGGCACAAGACCGGGATTTATGGATGAGGCTCTATCAGAAGTTGAGCGCCTCACACTGCGCTGCGGTAAAAGAGAGACGATCAAGAAAAACAAAGGATTCAGGCACTTCTGTCTTCTTCCGAATACACTCGGCCACTGTCGGATATTAATATTCAAAGTAGACGTTAAATCTTGTGCCGATTCTTCATTCTGCAGTACACTTTTGTTATGTTACCCTGATTACTATCAACAGTTTTTAATTTTGTTTATGCAACAATTAAGGCGTGTAAATAAGAAAAGCTGTATTGTTAATTGTCTCATTTGTTTTTCTTATAATATTTAAACGATAACCTCCCTAGCTGGTGGCACCTACATGTTTTGCTATTGTCTAAATAGGAGAGTGTAGATATAAAAATCTTGAAGGTAGACACTTAGAATTATTACCAACATTAATTTCCAATTACTTTTTCTTTCGATTTTTTGCAATTTTCCATTACTTGCCTCAATTGTGAGCTGTCCAAAGTTGAATGAATGAATTTTATTGAAGCGGGCAGTAAAAATTAACCTAGGACAACTAGGACACGGCTTGGATGGATTTATGTCATGCTTTCAGGCACTGAAATAACTAACTGTATATGTTGTGTATTAAATTTACCAATAAATGAAAATTTTCCTAGCAACCTTTCTGTAGTAGTGTAATAATAATTAAATCGTCAATAAAGACATTACATTATTTAAAAAAATAGACAATTTTAATGTTAGCCGATGTCCATTCATCACCCAGAAAACAACCTTGTATGGAAGAAAATTGAGCAGCCATAAAAGTGTTTGATATAAAAAAGGCTACTATTGAATACTATACGCTAGAATTGAAGCCAGTGTTTAGCAATTCATTTTTTGAATATTTTTTTATTACGAAGGATATTATTATTATCCTAGTACTTCGCTGTTTAAGTTTAGTCAAGAATTCATTGAAAGAAATGGAAAATATTAATACATTACAATTATTTCAATTCTTTAATTGAGCTTCCTCCTTTTTGACCTCGATAGAGCAGCCTCCGATTGCCGAGCAGAAGGCCCAGGTTGATCGCTATCGGTCGGTAACTCCAATGGAAAAGGAATTATACATATTATTGTACACAATACTATCAGGTGTCTAATTGAAAAACTGCTCAAAACCCAGTGTAATAGGGTGTAGTACAAATATGATATTCACCTTGTGCTGATGTCTCCAGAATTTTTTTTTTTGTTCGGTACCCCTACCTGGCCATGTGTGGCATACTAGGGGTTACTCTACAGGTGTAACCAACCTATCCTATCCATGGTGGGTAGGTCGAGATTTATTCCGTGGGGCCTCCACGAAATAAAAATCAACCATCCCAGGGCGGATTCGAACCGCCGCCGTTCGGCTCGAGCGTGTTAAAGCGGGCCGCGCTCTAACACGCTCGGCTATCCCCGGCCCATGTCTCCAGGATTGTAGGTGGTGGCTCAACCGGAGGAGGGTCAGCAGCTTTACCTTCATTATCGATGTCGCATGATTTGTCAAGAGTTTTCCCGTTCCGACAGTTTCCCTCGCAGATGGTACAAAGCCTACAGCAATATAGAACCACACGTTCAGCTAACATACAGTCGCTTTTGAATTTGCAAGAGAAGCTTGCCAGGAGCTGGGGCCTTAGTTGTACTCGTAAGGATGAGGCCGTTCCTCAACGACTAAACCACCCACTGGTTTGGGTTGAGCTGATTGGCGAACCACTGCTGGATCTGGTGGTAAACTCGCAGAAAGTGCCCACGGGCTGCAGCTTCAGTGGAAGGGATCGAGGCCATGTTACCGGTGTCTGTATATGCTGTACTGTATATACTGTAGTTCGTTTAGACGAGAGGTATGATGGTCACCACCATATAAGGACACTAGAAATTTTTCGCCAGCATTCACTAGCTGTGGGGTCCATGTAATGCTCAAGGTAGTTTACAAGATTGTGTGGGTCTATATTGCTCTAGGCTTTGTACCATATGCGAGGGAAATTGTCGGAACGTTGACAAGTCATGTGACATCGATAATGAAGGTAAAGCTGATGACCCTCCTCCGGTTGAGCCACCACCTACAATCCTGGGGACATCAGCAAGGTAAATATCATGTTGTACGCCACCTTATTCCAATGGGGTTTGCTTACTTCACCCTCTAATGTATTCGTACTATTTATATTTTAGAGGTGTCCGAGAATCCTGACGATTCCCGGTCGAATCACCAACGAAGATAGCGGAAACTGCAACAGAATGTAAACTGCATATTTGTAATACACCCTATTTCACTGGGTTTTGAGCAGTTTTTCAATTAGACACCTGATAGTATTGTGTACAATAATATGTATAATTCTTTTTCCAGTGGAGTTACCGACCGATAGCGATCAACCTGGGCCTTCTGCTCTGCAACCGGAGGCTGCTCTATCGAGGTCAAAAAGGAGGAAGCTCAATTAAAGAATTGAAATAATTGTAATATATTAATAGTTAATTGCTATTACATTCCTTTTCATTATATTCATTTCACTCAATTTTTGAAATAAATAATAAAACAGCTTGATCGTTGGTTTATGAATTCCTAACACATCGTGGGCAATGTTTTTCAAAGGCTCCGTAATCTTGTAACCACCATAGAACATGAATAAAACACATATTCATGGAGGAAATACGATAAGAAAGCTTCTGGGGCTAGTTAGGGCTGAGTTTCTCTCATTTTTGCCTAAGTGCCAAAAAGTTGCTCTTTTTAAGCACGCTCTAGCGGCGGTGTCCTGCACTCAAAAACTAAAAGTGACCATTGCATTTTGAAGGAATTGAATTTTGTCTACTTTAATTTTGTAAATAATAAGAAATTCACTAGGATGCATATTTTTCAAATTTTAAGCGATTATGTGAAAAAAGTCTGAAAATTTTAGGGTTTTTTTCGGTTTTCACTATGAAGCTGTAATTTTTTTTTGTTGGCAAACTTCATATTCGGATTGAGCACACCGAAAAACATAAGAATCCGTCGAGAAACCTTCTACCCTAATTTTTTTTGTCAAAACTACCATTTGACTGGGCTATTAATTGTTGCAGAAAAAAAAATTAAAAACTGCTCATAGTAATTAGGGTAACATAACAAAAGTGTGACTCCAGAATGAAGAACCAGCATAAGATTTAATGACTACTTTGTATAATACAATTTCGACACTTGGCCGAGTGTATTCGGAAGAAGACAGAAGTGCCTGCATCCTTTGTTAAGGTCCCTAAATCAATAGCAAATAAGTTTTTCCATAAAGTATTGTATTCCTTTTTTATGGGCATAGCGAGTTGAAGTCGGAAATCCAAATCTAATTAATATCAATTATGGCCACGATTTTAAATTAAAAGAACCTTTGGGAACGTGAGATCTTAAATTCTTCTTTAAAAGGGGTCATCAATACTCAGCCTTTCTTGGAATTCCAAGCATTTTGTGGTCTTGATTATGGCGTCCATCCGTCGAGAAGACCTATATTTAGGATGTTTCACAGTTATCGGTATTTTCTAATGGCTATAAACTCTTCTATAAAAATTAAATAAAAAAGAATATTTTAAATAACCTAACTAATGTTCTTGAGTTTCATTTCTTGGCAAAATTTTCCAGGAACAGGGTCGAAAATACAATAACTTTGCCATAACCACTACAAAGTGATAGTTTTTAAGAAAACGACAGCGATATTATATCTGATGATATTCTATATCTTCATTTAAATCTATTGTTGAAAAATTATTTAAGGCTATGTACAGGTTTGTTCCAACAAGCACTTGAAACATGTCGATAACTGACAGACTGCTCACGTTCTTCCCACTTTTGATTCTGAATTTGATTGGTTGGTTTTCCCATTCAATTCATCGAGCATTAAAACAATATTGAGCGTTGCTTAAGGGCAACCGATCAAATCTAGAATAAACAAAAAAAGGGGAAGGACGTGTCTTAATAGTTTGTTGGAGCATACCTTATGTTATATATGCCATATGTTTTTCAATAAGTAAACATGTAGACGCATCTGATCAACAAAACAATATTAGAAGGTCTATTTATTTATTTTTATGTATCTTCTCTTTTTTAATATTTTCAAATTAGTGAGTAATATGTAAAAAAATTGTTGTTTTTTTTTGTTAATATTTACGCGCGGCCGCCGGCAATAAACAAGGAAGCCGTACCTTGTACTCTCGTATAGGGTACGAGCGGCCCTGCCTCAGTAGTAGCCTTATGTAACGACAAGTAAGTAGTGCATCTCTCCAAGACTTTTCCTTTCATTCTCACGACTATGTTCCATGAACAAGGGCCCACGGCAACCAGTCGTTTAAAGGAACAACGTCCTACGGCCCAGCCGCCTAACAGGAGAAAATTCATCGCGCAGAGCAGCGAATAAACGAGGTACCAGGTATCATCCGTCCACTTCAATGTTTCTCAAAAACTGTAAGTGAACATTTTCATTTCACTCTTAAGTGGTTGCACATGTGCCTAATATTCGACTTCATCGTGCAAAATACGAAAATTGGAGCAGCTCATTACTCTCTATTAGTTCAAACAGTTATTCAGCTTCAGTGGCTAGACCTTTAAGTGCCTGCTTCTCAGGGAAACTATTAGAAATCAATACTCGCCTTACTGTGAAAACTTTCTTTTTCATGAAACACATAGTGTATATAATTAATTTTTTGATGGGAAGAATTATTTTGGTTTATTATTTATTTTATAAATAAAAACTTATTTAAAGCTGTTCTAATATTAAAATAACTTATTTTAAGCTGTCCAAAAATTAATTTGGTAACTAATGTATAAATATAAATTTTTTTTTATGAGTTGAGTGAATATTTTTCTTTTTTTCTCCTCTCTATGTTTACTTGATTTTTATCATATCTCATATTTATCCATTTCTTATTTTTAGGCGAAACGAGAGACAGATAATTTCTCCTTATAAACACATACAAAGGTACTTTATAGGAAAACAAAAAAAGCCCCTTCCCCATTTAAGCCCCCTCAGAACATTTTAATACAATAAAGCTTACCTGGTATTAAAGAACAACTAATTTTCATTAAACACGACGAATTTGATCAAAATCGTTAAAGCAGTTTTTGAGTAAATAAAAAAACACGTGAAAATGATACAAAATATATTGAGTAAAGTCCTCCCTCCGGTTGATCAATTTTGATGAAATTTTTACAGTCATATGTCGGGCATATACAAACATTAAATACCCAGTTTGATCAAAATTTTTAAAGCCGTTTTTGAGTAAATAAAAAAAAACACGAGAAAATGATATAAAATTTAGTAAGTAAAGTGCCCCCTCCGGTTGATCAATTTTGATGAAATTTTTACAGTCATATCTCGGGCATATTAATACATCAAATACTCAGTTTAATCAAAATCGTTAGAGCGGTTTTTGAGAAAATCGAAAGAACGTAAAAAGTTTTTAAATAATGTACTCCCTCCCTTTGACTACACACACACACACGCACACGCACACACACACGCACACGCACACGCACACGCACACGCACACGCACACACACACACACAGACCATTTCGCGGGACTTGGTTATTTTGACTCAGGGGACCCCAAAACGTGTATTTCCGTTGAAAAATACTTCCACTTACTATATATTTCATTTTTATTGAAATAACAACTTCCACTATTTGTTTTTATTTTTCTATTTATTTTTCATTTTCAACGTTTCGGGGCACCCGCCCGCCCCATCTTCAGGAAAAAACAACTAGAAACATTTATCTACATAAATCACAGCAATCTAAATAATTTTTTTCACAATAATATATCATATCGTTAATATTCTTTTTAATAGTTTTTATATAATTTAATTACAAATTTAATTTTGATAAAGCAAAAATAATAGAAAAAGAAAAAATAGCTAAAAATAGAAAAATATTAGAAGCAATACAGATAACAAATAATATAGATAAAACAATAAATTTCAAAACAGACACCAAAAATCCAAGTACACATTATATAGACATTATAAGAAAATTAAAATTGAACCGTTAAAAAATATTAGATATGAGGAGAAGAAGATTAGAATCAAATCAAAGGTAAATAAATTGATCCCCATAGAGAAAATAATCAGTCTGACAGGGAGATGACTAATAAGCATTGTCGCCTTTAAATTATTAAAAATTATTTATATAAAATGATGAATATGTGTATATATATGTGTGTGGATAAATATGTACATATAGGATGAAATTGACAGCATGCAATAAAGCATGAAAAGAAATTTAAGGTAATTTATAATTAAATTATATAAAAACTACTAAAAAGAATATTAACGATATGATATTTTATTGTGAAAAAAATTATTTAGATTGCTGTGATTTATGTAGATAAATGTTTCTAGTTGTTTTTTCCTGAAGAAGGGGCGGGTGCCCCGAAACGTTGAAAATGAAAAATAAATAGAAAAATAAAAACAAATAGTGGAAGTTGTTATTTCATTAAACATGGATTAAAAATAATAATAAAAAACTTCCGGAAAAATCATAAAAATAAATGATATATATTTCATATATAGCTAAGTGAAAGTAAAAATAGTGTACTTTAGAGAGCAAATAAAAAGAAATATAAGAAATTACTGTGGAAAAATGTGTGACTTTGAAAAATGGCAATTAACAAAACACGTCAATTTCTAATCTAAGAAAGTTGTTAAGTGAGAGTTGTGTGTTGCGCGCATCGCACCAGGTTTTTTTATGTATGTTCACAGATTACTCCGAGATGAATGGACCAATTGGAACCAAACCTTTTGCCTCTTGTAGAGTATTCTCCCGAGGTGGTCCTATTAAAAAAATGTTTGGGTCCTTAATATGTTTACAAAGTTATCGGGTAAAATATGAATATAGTTATTTAATTATTGCATAAAATGTTTTGTTATGAATGTTATAGACCGTTAAACGACTGGTGGCCGTTGAGCCCACGCATGCGGCGGAGTACGACTTTAATGACAGACCATTCTTCATAATTAAAGTCGTTCTGTTCATTTAATGGAAATTATTTGTTTCATTGTAAATGAAGTTTTCAACAACTACATAGAGAATTATAAAATCATACGACTTGGAGTATTATGCTTGCATTGCCGAATCACCACAAGTAAAAACTTTTATTTAATAATAAAAAAAATAGTGTTTTTTATAGAGCAAATAAAAACAAAAATAAGAAATGAATGTGGAAAAATGTGGCTTTGAGAAGTGGCAATTAACAAAACAAATCAATTTCTAATTTAAGTAAGTTGGTAACTGAAAGTTGTGTGTTGCGCGCACGCACCAGATTTTTTTTTATTATCAAACAAAAGTTTTACTTGCGATAATTAGGCAATGCAAGCATAATACTCAAAGTCGTCTGATTATATAATTCTCTTTGTAATTGTTGAAAACTTCATTTAGTTACCATGAAACAAATAATTTCCATTAAATGAACAGAACGGCTTTAATTATAAACAAAGGTCTGTCATTAAAGGCGTGCCCCGCATGCGTGAGCTCAACGTGTTTATGGGTTGACGGAATATTATTCTTTTTTCCTCCTGAGTATGCTTACTTGATTTTTTTCATATTTAATATTCAGCCATTTTTTATTTTTAGGCGTAACGAGAGACCGATGATTTCTCCCTATAAACAAATAGAAAGGTACCTTATAAGAAAACAAAAAAGGAGCCCTTCCCTGTTTAATAATGATAAAGCATACCTGATATTAAAATGAAAATTACTTGATTTTCATTAAACATGACGAATTTGATCAAAATCATTAAAGCCGTTTTTGAGATAATCGAAAAAAAGGTAAAAATTGGAAAATAAGTTATGAAATAAAGAGCTCCCTCCGTTCGATCAATTTTGATGAAATGTTAGCTATCACATCTTTGGCATATACATACATCAAATACCCAGTTTGATCAAAATCTTTAAAGCCGTTTTTGAGTAAATAAAAAAAAACTCGAAAATGAGACAAAATTTATTAAATAAAATGCCCCCTCCGTTTGACCAATTTTGATGAAATGTTGGCTGTCACATCTTTGGTATGTACATACATCAAATACCCAGTTTCATCAAAATCGTTAAAGCCGTTTATGAGAAAATTAAAACGGCTTGAAAATAAGCCAAAATTTATTAAGTTAAGTGCCCCCTCT